>VDFB02000003.1:450842068-450997474 GCA_007258455.2 Sequoia sempervirens | reverse complement strand
CCTACACCTTTGATGTATATAAATAAAAGCTTTGCTCATTTGTAAATACTTTGCTTGGAGAGAGAAATATATGCTGCGCCTACCTTGCCCTCAATATTGCTCTTTGGTATTTGTTCATGTGTCTTTACTATTACGATTAAGTGTTATGCCACATAGGGTTTCATGCAATTGTAATGGTGAATTCTTTCCATAGTTTAGATAAATCTGTTTTGTGCATCTTTACCATTATGATCAATTGTTATGCCACATAGGGTTTCATGCGATTGTGATGATAAATCTGTTTTGTGAATATTTTCCATTGTGATCAAGTGTTATGCCACAGGGTTTCATGCGATTGTGATGATAAATCTGTTTTGTGAGTCTTTGCTATTATGATCAATTGTTATGCCACATAGGGTTTCATGAGATTGTCATAGTTTAGATAAATCTGTTTTGTGCCTAATAAACTTGTTCAGATTGAGATAATAGTTGCACCACCTTGCCTTCAAGTAGAGAATCTAAACTCGTTTATCGTCTGATAGTCAAAACCTTGCTCCGTTTCCTCATGCTCTGTTTTCTTGAGGAAACTGGATAGAATTTAAGCAATTAAGTTTAGTTGTAGTTAGTGAATCTGCGAAACTAGAGAAAATTCTCAGCTGCAACGTATATAGTTTTCGAGAAAGCCTTGCACCTCTACAGCTGAAACAAAAAGACAGGAATTAGTTTAGTTTATTTCCCTTTGCAGGTATTTTTGTCAAGCACAATGAGGGAGCTTCCCCTCCTAATTTGAAGAGCACTCATTGCGTAGTGTGCATAGCTGTCGTACCAACCCTTACTCCAGAGGTGCCAGTTGTTACCAACACGCATCAAATAGGTTGGCTATTTCTTTTCCATAATTCCAAATTCCTACATACATTTGATGAACATTATACCAGAGTCTTTCAAGCTGAGATTCCCTCCCTTAAAATGGAAGAGGCTCTTAAGACCTAGATGTTGGTCCTTATAGACTAACCTCTAACCAAGTTATATCTATGAAAAAATCCTACCTCAAGAGGAGTTATGCTCAACTATGCTTGGGATGGATAATGATGAAGTGCCTGGCCACAATAGTTCCCTTGTGAATTTTATGAATATTTTGGGATGATATTGGTTGTGACCTATTTAAAGTTTATCTTGAAGCATAGCATACCAATTCTCTAGGTCCTATAATCAACAAAGGAAACATCAAGTTCATCCCTAAGGTTGGGGATTTGGAGTTGGTCTACAATTAGAGGCCTATCACTCTCTTGAATGTCTCCTATAGAATCATTGCCAAGACTTTAGCCATGCAATTCAAACATCTCCTCCTACTGGTAATTCATCCTAAACAAACTAGATTTATTCAAAGTAGATAAACTTTGACAATGCCATTTTAGTCTAGGAGGGTTTGGAATGAGAATGAGAATCTAACCAATAATTTTTTTTCATATAAATTTATTTTGAAAAATCTTATGATAGGATTGAACAACATTTCATTCTTGCCATGCTTAAGGCTCTTGGATTTGGCCCCACCTTTATTTATTTGGTCCAAATGCCCTTTGTTGATGCCTCTACCTACTTAACCATCAATGTTGTTCAATTTGAACCGTTTAGCCTCTTTTGTTCTATAAGGTAGGGTTGACCTCTTGCATATTCACTTGATGTGCTTGCTGCTGAAGTGTTGGACTATCTTCTTGCCGATGTGTTTGGCAGCAATGTGTCAAAGGAATTTCCCTTCTTGGAACCATGTCATAGCAATTAGTCAATGGGCACTTTGTGTAAGATCCCTTCTTAATGCTAATTGAAGATGAAGACAATATATTGCCAAGTGTCATGAAACTTTTTTGTTTGGCTTTAGGCTCTAATATCTAATGGAACAAGATGCAATATTATTGGTAGTCTTTTTCCTATTTCCTGGATTGGCTCCATACCTTCAAATGGAAATCCATTGAGCATAGGGAAATTTTTTAATTCCTAGGAATTCATTTTTCCTTTCAATCTCACTAGTCCAAGCAACACAAATTATTATTGAAAAAAAGCTCACCTATTGGATCACCAAGTTTCTTTTGTTGGTAGGTAAGTTCCAAATTTTCTCTTAAGTTCTTGTTGTGACACACATTTATTAGTCATCTTCCTAGATTCCCTCTAAGGCATCATACTTCAAGTTGGATAAGCTCCATCTAGATTTTCTTTGGGCCAATACAGATTTCATTTTATAGCTTTGGATTTTTTCTGCCTACCAAGTGATTCAAGTGGGCTAGGCCTTATTGATGTCAATATGTAGGGTATTGCTCTTTGTGCTAAATGGATTATCAAAGTGTGTGATGGTAATGAAGCCTAGAATATTTGACTGAGAAATTGCATTGCCTTTGAATTGCCATATGGATGTGTAGCCTAGTATGGTCTTGGATTCAATTCTCTTGCTATTGCTTCAATGCTTATGAAAATCAGCGGCACCTTTGTCTCCAAAAGTATTTGGAAAGCATGGGAATCTATTAATCGATGGCTTCTCTAGAATGGGGATAGATTCCACAATGGTTTATCCATCATCCAACACTCCAGATGGTGATCTCCCACTATTTTGTTCAAGACAAGCCTCTAGTGGCCACTCCCTAGATTTATTCCCTCAAGTTATTCAAAAGGGGAATTGGACATCTTTAGGATCCTTACTCCAAGTTGAATTCCACATGGCTTTTCTATCTTCGAGCCAAGTCCAAGTACAGATTAAGCTAGGTTAACCATAAAACCTACCAAAGCATAATCAATGCCATGCTTTCTCTATTGAAAATGTAGCAAATAAAATTGAAAAGTTTATGGATTACATCATTGCACACATAAATATAAATATTCAATTGTGTTGATTTCACCTAGTTAAATTTTACTTTGATATGCATTGGATTATAAAGCTTGTGGTTTCCCATTAAAAAAAAACCTCCACCAAACTAACTACCAAAAAATTAACATTTTTTATATTTCTATACTAAAAATTTATTATTATATTTTTAATTATCTAACCTACATTAACTAAACTAAGAAGTAATATTCCAACATTCTTAGTATTAGCACATTCCTCAAGCCTTGGTGGAAGTATTGGAAGCGGTTTGTTAATGTGCCCTTCCATAATTACACTTTGAAGAAAGGATATAGATGGATTTCTTCTCATTTTCCCATGGAATTACTAGGAGATGATCCTTACAATCACCCAACTTTTATCTAGGTAAATGGTTTCAAACAAAATAGAAGGCTACCGTGAAACCGAAAATTACTCATTTTTCTTGGTGTTTGTTTTACCAAGGTCTTACAATTGGCACCCATTTGATTCACCTTGGCATTTCCAACCCAAGGTGTCCTTGTGGGCAACCTAAAACCCTTCTTCACCTTTTCTTGTATTTCCCTTGTGGTCAAAATGCTTGGAAATGGATACATGATTTTAACTAGCCTCTTAGGGTTGAATTGTTCACATGGCACAATGACTTGTTGGGAGACAGCCAAATTTCTTGTTGATTTTTTTGAGCTATGACATGCCTTTTGTAATGTCCCCATTTTCATGAGCATCAAAGTTCGAGGGATTAGCCTATTATTTGACCCTCATAGGCTAATGGAGTTGTTTAGAGGGTCCTGTTTGGAAAATTTTGGGTTGCCTTCTTCATCAGAGCAGAGCTTGGTTCAGGTTGGGCCTTCGTTTGATGTTTCTGGGCTCGAGGATGTAGTGTAGATCTCCTGGTTTAGTTGGTTTGGGCAGTTAATGGGTATTCATGGAGTTATTATCATTAAAGTCATTTTAATGATAATAAAATAATATAAAGGCTTATTATAAAGTTATTAAAGTCACTTTATATTCAATGGGGCTATGACCCTTCATTAAGTGGCTTAACATGCAATTAATGATATTATTATTTAATGAGCGCCCATTTATTAAAGTGAAAGGCAAATATTGAATGTCATTTTAAATAATTAAAAGGAGACTTCTAGAAAGGATCAACCAAATTGGAGAAATATATATATGCCGTCGAAAAGTAAATGAAGGCATCATTGGATCGTTTTACATATTGGATTTGTGCTTTTGAAGAGCTTGGCTCTGGAGGTTGGAAACCTAGGGTTTTCCGAATTCTTGATCATTGGGAACGAAAACTCTCATTGATTGGCATAACTGAGGTTGTGAAAGATCTTCCGAAGGGTTGCCCCTGGATTGGCTTCATTCAGGAGTCAACATTGTGCTTCATCAAATTTGCAAGAGAGATTCAAAATAAGGGTTTCAGCATCTTTTCAAGATCTTAAGATTGTTTCCAGGTATCTTTCTTTGTAAAGCTTTCAAAAATTATGCAATATCAATAAAGCTTTAATTACTAGCGTTCATGTTTCCAATTGTATACCTTTGCATGTTATGCTTTAGAAATTGTTAATTTCTTGCATGCTTTTTTTCTTGCCTTGTAATAATTGAGATAATACATAAAAATTACAAACCCTAGTTTCTCAGCATCAGTTTTCAGAGGTTAGAGACAGACAGGTCTCTTACACCTTCAGATTGGAGATTCTTTTTCACATTTGGAAAGATAGAAATTATGCTATTTTTTCTAATTCTATCGTGGATACTAATTATTCTATTCACTTTGAATCATTGGTAATCTCTAATGTGCTCATGCAGTTTTAGGTTTAAGCTAGCAAGGTTATGTTGGACCTCCAACATCTTTAGACCCTTCTTGATCATTGGGGGAATGACCCTTGCACAATGGCAAATGTTATGTCTTCCATGCCATGTACCAAATTCCCCATTGAGTCTAAAGGCACAACCACTTACAGTCCTCACATCATTTCTCACAGAGTCATCAAACATCCAACACTCTAGCTGGACCACTTCCACCTTAGCCTTCCAGCTGTTGAAGTGGGTTGTCTCCACCTCCACATCAGTCATCCACATCCTCTCAATAGCATGGTTGGGCCCCTCTTGATTAGAGAAAAAGCACTCATTGTTTCTTCGCCAAGGTTTGTTCAAAATCAAGCCTAGGAGGACCCTAAGGATGGTGACAATGTTGCTCATGATGGGTGGGAACCCATGGACATTGACAAGGATTGCTAATCAGTGGGTGGGATAACTCTAATGGGAAATATTCCCCTCCCATTGGTGGTTCCACTCTTGTGGCTTAGTTGTTTTGATTTCCATTTATTATATTGTTTTGTTAATTTGGTGGTTGTTATGATTGTGGGGCCATAGACTTGTTCAATTTGTGGCTTTTTCCCTTTTTTGGAATCACATATATAATTTTGCTACCAGCTCTGCTGCTCTGACTTTAGGGCATGATCCCATGCTGCCCCTTTTTTGGAGGATTTGGCTGTATGCTTTAATGCTTCATTTTAATATATAGTCTTTCTGTCAAAAAAAATGTCACTGCAATAAAAATAACAAATTGCTACTCAATTTTATAGGGAACTCTTATAATTGCAGGTGTGTAGAAAGGAAAAGAAATACAAATAATTAAGCATAGTCCTATGTTGCTACAAATTATGTGAATGTAGATAACATGACAAAAGGATTGGATTAAGCCTACTAAAATGGCAGAAAAATTTGAACTCATAGGATAGACTAAAATCAACGTTGATTGATTCTGGTCTCCGTACTTTCTTTAATGCATCTTTTGTTGATTTGAATCTAACATAATTTGTTATTCAAATGGGTTGCTTTAAAAGAAGTAGATTTTGCTCCTGTTGTCACCTGAGTTCCCATGTGCCAATGCTGTTGCTGGAGGATCCAAACAGATTAATGGCATAGAAGTCAAGGTAGTGAAGAGATGGATTCACCATCTATTCCAATATCTGGTTCACTATAAGGGAAGCTCCAAGTTTTAGGCTATTGATTTAATTTTTCTTCCTCTCTAATGAGGTTCATTGATGATGTCTCAGCTTTTGATTAGTAAATGTTGATGTGACTTTTCTTATCAATATTTGAAGTAGCTTTGAGTCCTCCATTTGTAGGTATGTTTTTCATAGTGTCTTGGCTAGGTGTAATAGTTGAAGTTTGGTTGGAGCATTTGTAGTTATGCTCTTAATCCTATCTGCCATCAAACCTTAAGATCGTTCTTACAATAAGACATTTGCTAATGATAGTTGTTAAATATCCATACTGGTGGTTGTTATATATCCATTGAACTCAGTTTTACAGGAGAAAGGAAGAATGAATTATAGTAATGTACTAATGATCAAAGTGGACCATTGACAACCAGTTAGTCACAAAGAACAGTGCAAAAGGAAGGAACTTTACAAGTTGAAAAGTGACTAAACACAAATTGTGGAAACTTGAGGCATGATAGCAAAACAGGTAAACCATGGCCATATGACCCCTAGTATAAATACAAACAGCTGAGCTTTATCTGATCTTGAATCTGATTCAGATGCTGATGTATTCTTTTATTTGATGGACCAATAGTTGATGGGTATTTAATATTTTATTTGGGTTTTGCAGTTTCACTTTACTTTCATAATGTATTGGGAAGCCTTTTTATTTGTGCTTTACTGTTCCTTTTTAGCTTACTTATGTTTTTTTTTTGCAGATATGAGTTTGGTATATTATTTTATTGAAAATGTCACTCCTAGCAAACTTTAAACTATGCATATTTCTTTGACAGGAACACAAGGAAAGGTAGAACAGTCATCTCCTTACCATGGAAGAAGCACAAAAGAATAACAGTCTAGAAACAGTGGAAAAAGAAATGGGGGAGCACTTGGAAGAGGCAAAGGAAAAGAAAATTGAATATGTTGGACAAAAAGAGAATTCTTATGTGAGTACTATAGAGAAGAAAGAAAAGACCAAGGAAAGAGATGAAGAAGATGTCCATGATAAGGATAAGGCAGAAAAAGATAAGGAAAAGAATATAGATAAGGATGAAGATGAGGATGAAAGCAAGGATAAAAAGAAAGAAAAGGACAATAATAACGATGAGGACAAAAGCAAGGAAAAAAAGAAAGTCAAGGAAAATAAAGATAATGATGAAGATAAGGATAAAAAGAAAGAAAAGGAAAAGAATAAAGATGAGGACAAAAGCAAGGAGAAAAAGAAAGACAAGGAAAATAAAGAATGCAAGGATGAAAGCATAGGGAAAAAGAAAGACAAGGAAAATGAGGACAAAAGCAAAGAGAAAAAGAAAGACAAGGAAAATGAGGACAAAAGCAAAGAGAAAAAGAAAGACAAAGAAAAGATGAAAAGTAAGGACAAAAGCAAGGAAAAGAAGAAAGATAAGGATGATGATAAGGGTGATAAAAACATAAGAGAAAAGAGCAAGGAGAAAGGGATAGATGAGGAAAATGATAATGAGAAGAAAGATATTGACAATGATCAAGGTATTGAAGAGATAAAAGAAAAGAACAAGGAAAAGAAGAGTAAAAAAGAGAAAGAGAAAGGGGAGGGAAAGGATAAAAAGAAAGATAAAGATGAAGAGAGTGGAGAAGTAAATAATGTAGAGAAGATAAAGAAAAAACTAGTGAAGTTGGATGCTAAGCTGGCAAAAATACTTGAAAAGAAAAAAGTACTCTTGCAAGGACTTAATGAAGCTGAAGAGATTCAGAGGCCCACAGAAGAAAACAATGTCTCTAGTCTTCATTCTGTGGAGCATGTTACTGAAACATTCAAGGAGGTTATGGTAGAAGATAATCTCCAGCCACTGAAAGACAGCATTTTGGTTGGTGAAAATATGAAACCTAATTAGACAGTTCTCATTGTATCTTTTTGGAGTCAATATTGTTCTTCATAGACATTGCATTGCAAATATATTAAGAAGACCCATGATCAACAATGTTTGGTGGATAATTTAAGACATTTTGATAGTCTATCTCAAAAAAATTGTATATTATTTGATTAAAGTTTGAAGCTAGAAGTTACCTTCTCTTTCAAGGAATATGGGATTTTGTTTTAGTGTAAAAAGACAGACAACAGTTCCTGTAGAGACAGGCATGGAAGAATGTTGTTAGAATAAAATATGGTGTAATTTTGTCAGTATATTTAAATTTGTTTGTATGTACTATGTATCATTTATTTTCATGTCGCCAAGGATTTATTTAGATACAGTGTGTCTGTTATTTGTTTTGAACAATTTCTACAAGTTGAACTAGTTTTCCTTATTTTCCGGGCTAAATAAAACTAAAAAGTAAAAGAAAAAATCGATAGGGAATAATCCCATAATTATGTACGTAGTATATGAAACTTCACTTTGGCATTGTATTAGCTCTTACCTCTAGATTTATTTTTGTATGTATACCGACGAGGAAGGAAAACGTGTTTCAACTAATGTAATGACTGGTACCATGGCACAGTTCATTTGTGAATACATATCAATTAATACTAATTATGCCAGAAGGCTTAGGTGAAAAGCAAACTTACCAAGTAGTATCTATCATGCCTAAAAGTTCATAGATGCTACTGGCCAGAAGCTGGCACAAGTCCCCAATTTCAGTTACAGTCTGCACATCCATCTCGTGTTAGAAGTGTGCGGTTGATAGTTGATACTGAAAAAATCATTTTGAAGTTTGAACAAACCTTTTTGGTATTTGGGAATTATCAAGTAGTGTGTTCAGGATCAATTCGTCAAGCTAACTAAAAATTAATGAGAGAATTTCATCATGGTTTAATCTAGTTTGAGCAACAACACTCCCACTTCAGGTTGGTTTGTAACAGTCAAGTTTATCAATCTCACACAAAGTTTCTTGATTTCCCACAAATTGGTCTGGACCAAAGTTATAAATGCTGTTGCTGTCTCTGGACTTGCTAGCAGGATTGGAAGTTTCATTAATTTTTTTATCAAATTTTATGCTATGTAAACCAGGGTTCCAAACCTCTATTGTTGCCCTCTTAAATAAAATACACCCAAGTCATTTATGACTTTCCTATTTTTTAGTGTGTTTTCCACCTTTTAGGAGCAGATTGTTGTCACTTGATAACAAATTCGTTCAATAGCTTTAAATTATCCAATACAAGAATCTAAAAATTCCATTACAACAAAACTAGATGTATAAGATCCTAGCGGCATCTGCAAGAATCATGCAAGCAATAATGATTCAGAATGACAATAATGGGAAATGTAATCAGTAGATGTCATGAAGTGATTTGGATAAAGGATTTGATTGTAATGACAAAGTTATTAAGTACAGACCATTGGGCTTGCATTTACAAAGTTTGCTATGTTTTTTGTTTTCAGAAGTGTGAGCCATGAGATTTTATTTAATCTTGACTTTGCATGCATCAGGTGAGAGGCCAACTAGATATTGATTTCTTGGCAATCATGGGCATATCTCTACAGTCGAACTGACAGAATATTTTAAGTTGCACAAATAAATCAACAATGATACAAGGTTATTCATTAAATGATAATGTAGGTTAATCACAAAAAAAGAAAATATCAAGATCTGGGAATGACCAAAGTGATGAGACTTAAACCAACAACAATAGAGATAAGAGTGCAAGACAAATCTTAACGAGGAAAGAAAAAACAATAAGGTAAATTTTAGATGGAAGGCACATGCAACTGTAGAAATACTTAACCATCTGAAAATGCAATAAAGCTACAAGAAAAGGTCCACAGAGAGATGTAGTGAGGCCTACTCTTTTATCGTATGGTGTGGTGTGTGTTTGTTCCCCATTCATCATGCTAACTTAACTAAGTAAATAATTCTCAAAGTACTTGTCATGCCAAAGAGATTACTACTTCTTCTAATTAGAAAAGTATGCTTTTTTTCGTAAATTGGTAATCTGGCCTGCTTTAGGCATTATATTATTGGTCATTCACCCAACTTGTTTCCATTTTTCTTCATCATGTTTTCACCTAGTCATAATTTTTCATCATATTTTCACTTGGCCAACTTAGCTTAAGGTAAGACAGGAATCTCCTTATCACAATCATGTTCGACAAGGGGGTGAATGATAGAGGGTTGTGATAATACTAGGTTGAGTTCATGGTCAATAAATAGATAGAAGAGAATTTGTTTGGCTTGGGTTTTGAAGATATAGAAGAGAGGTTTGGCTAGTATATATAGGCCCTTGATCAATCTCCTCAACCTTCATGGCAAGTGCATAAATGCCTTAATGTGGGAATGTGTTTATTGGGGGAGTTGATCAAGGTCCTCAACCTTTATGTCAAGTGCATAGATGCCTTAATGTGGGAATGTGTTTCTTAGGGAAGTCCTCTCCCATTGATCATATCCTCATCAACCTCTTTCTACTCCTCGATCATCCTAGACCAAAGGAAGAGGAGTTGCAAAGAGGGAAAGCCATATATCCATTCTCATTTTGTATGGTCCTTGATCTCCTCATCCAAGAGATGATTGCATATAGTGTACATTAATGTTTTCATTGTGCAATTGAAAATGTTGAAATATTGTTGTTTCCAAGACTTAAAAAAGTGAAAGTGGGTAGGGTTTCTCATGCCATGCCACAAAAACATACAAACATCAGCTACTTAGAAAAGAACCCAAGGTTATATATGTCAACAAATGATGTTGAATACAAACCAATATGCTACAAAATTATATTCAAATAACAACAAAAAAAAAACATAATTATATTACATAATTAAGCTCTTCAACTAAGCTCCTAAATGAGTTCCTTAAATGGGGATAAACTAGTTAAATCTCATATTCACTCATTTTTAATATTCCTTACTCTTGAAACTATGAAAGGGTGACACCCTTATTTATAGAAATATAAGCTAAACCTAAACATAATCCTATTGGCCATATTATCTTACTCTTGAATGTGATTTGCCAAAATAAATATTGATCAAGATTGGTTGGCTTGCACAACAATGAGAAATAAGGAAATATTAGTTTGCAAAGGATATGCTCAGGAAGAAGGTATTGATTTTGAAGAAACTTTTTCTCCTATGGCTAGATTAGAAGCAATTAGGATGTTCTTGGCATACTCAGTCTATAAGTATTTCAAAGTATATTAGATGGATGTCAAATCAGCTTTTCTAAATAGAAATCTTGAAGAGGAAGTGTATATTGAGCAACCTAAAGGATTTCAGCTATCTGAGAATGGGGATTATGTTTGCAAATTGAAAAAGGTATTGTATGGACTTAAACAAGCTCTTAGGGCTTGGTATTCTAGATTGGACAAGTACCTGCAACAAGAAGGATTCAAAAGAGGGATTGCAGATAGCAATCTTTACATCAAGACAGAAGGTGAATATCAATTGATAGTTATTGTCTATGTTGATGATATTATTTTTGGTGGTAGTAATGAAAATATGTGCAAAGATTTTGCAAAAGAGATGCAAAAGGAATTTGAGATGTCTATGCTTGGTGAATTGTCATTTTTTCTTGGTTTACAAATTGCTTAGTCAGATAAAGGCATTTTCATATCACAAACCAAGTATGTCAAGGAGATGTTGAAAAAGTTCAAGATGGAAGATTGCAAGCCAATTAGTACACCAATGGTGATAGGATGTAAGCTAAGCAAGGATGATAAGTCACCTGAAACAAGTCAAACTTTGTATAGGTCAATGTTTAGAAGCTTATTGTATTTGACTGTATCCAGACTTGACATTATGCAAGATGTATGTATGGTTGCAAGATTTCAAGTAGCACCTAAAGAAACACATGTGAAGGCAGTAAAGAGAATTTTTAGATATTTGAAGAACACTATTGACTATGGTCAGTTGTATCCCAGAGGTGATGATTTTTCTCTAGCAGTTTACACAAACGTTGATTGGGCAAGAAGTGTTGATGAGAGAAAGAGTATTGGTGGTGGAGCATTTTTCTTGGAGACACTTGTGTCATGGCTAAACAAGAAACAAGATTTAGTATATCTATCTACAGCAAAAGCATAATACATTGTTGTAGCATCATGTTGTACTCAAGTGCTTTGGATGAAACATACATTGAAGGATATAAAATTTGAGTACAATGAATCTATTTCCATTCTTTGTGATAATACAAGTGCAATTAACATTTCAAAGAATTCAGTGATGCATTCAAGGACAAAGCACATATCAATCAAACATCATTTTTTGAGAGAAAAGATTGCAAATCAGGAGGTCAAATTAGAATATGTGGTTAGTCAAGATCAGATTGCAGATAACTTTACAATACCTCTACCCGAGGAGACTTTTGAGTATCTCAGACAAAAGCTAGGAGTAACAACTCGTTCCTTTCAGTGAACAATCAAATGGATCATAGATTTAGGAGTACTTCTTTACTCTACCCCTAGAGTATTTCCCTTAGGGGGGGTGTTGCAGAGAGTTGTTATTGCCAATACTGTTGAACAAAGGGGGAGTAATGTGATACTGTCATAATTCTTTGCCATTGATGTCAAAGGGGGAGAGTTATAGGAAGATTTGGAAATCTGAATAGGGAGAGTTACAGGAAAGGCGGAGAGAATTTAGGAATTCAATGTTGCCATCAAAGACAAAGGGGGAGATTGTTACAAATTGTTGTCATTGATATCAAATGGGAAAATTGTTGTCATAAATGCCAAAGTTATGTATTATAAGTGATTCTTGCTTGTTCTAGTCTATTCATGGCCTAGGAGAGTTTTTGTATGGAATTATTGAAGTTTGGTTCTCTCTGGACTACATTAGAGTTAGAGTTTCATGCTCATGCTAGGGTTTTATCCCTAATTCTTCTAAACCCTAAGTATTTTGTATGGGCGTGCATTGTATGTTCTAATTCATCATTGAATTGCACTAGGTAGTTTTCAGCGGGTTAAGTTACATCTTATGCCCCTAGGCATAATTAGTTTACCAACCCCCTATACCACTTGCCTCGATTCTAAAATAGTTTTTCCTAAGTCTAAAGTTAATACTTTAGGGGAGAAATGGATGACGTCGATGGGATAGGTGTCACATTTCTACTCACCCGCAGTGGTAATGGCAGGCCTAATTTCTGGTTGTGCGGAAGCATGGAATGATGACAAGTGGTTGTCTTCCATGAGTCTACATGAAGAGAGAGAAGGCGATTCTGCAAGAAGAGAAAGAAGGGAGAGAGGAGGTCGCACAGAAGCACCGAATGGTGATGTGTGGTGGTCTTCCACGAGTCCATAAGAAGAGAAAGAAGGAAGAGAGGTCATGCGGAAGCACGAAATGTCTACACATGTCCAAGAATTTTCAACGATTGTTACGAGTCTGCGAAATGGTGATGCTTTTCCATGATGACGTATGTCGAAAGACTTTTCAAAATGGTATTTGTACTCTTATTGGTCGCAAATATTCATTTATCAATGGCATCTTGATCTAAACTTACACCATCCATTTTACCTATGAAGATTGAAGATCGACGGCTCAAATTCAAATATGTCTACGACCAGTTCCTAGTTTGAATTTTTCCTTTGCACGAGCCAACAAGGTAGCGATATGAAATATTTTTCATAGGTCGACTTATCCTTCACTAACGAATCTAATTTTTGGTTTAGGCCAACATTGCAATATTGTCTGTCATCCTAGATTGGTATTTAAGCATATGGTTTCCGAATTTTGAAGGTGTAATGAACAATACAGAACTATGACTATACATGTATGAGTGATTTGTCCGAGCTATTCATGACTTATCTTTTAGTGCAGAGTCGGTTTATGTGAAGGAGAGCAAAGTATGAATGTGAGGCTATCAAATTGACAAAACAGAATTGCAAGTTCACTTTGTAAGGTTTATGACAGAGATTTGTCTATGCACTGTAATAATCTTTATTATATTTTGTGATTGGTGTCACAATTGATGCGACGTTAGTGCATCCTATTCTTTGAGTTGGTGTTCAGTTTGTGATATTGGTGGCTCTCTTAGGTTGAAGCCTATTAGGTTGTTTTGGGGATTAGTGTCTTCAGTAGGTTGGTGACTGCAAATCAATTGTAATATCTAATTTTTGCTCGTGAGGTTGGATTTGAGCAGTAGATCCAAGCAACTCTTTTCACCGTGGTTTTTCCCTTTTGGGTTTCCACATAAATTTGGTGTTGTCTTGTGTGCATTGCTTTCATTGTTGTTGCTAATGTGTTGTGAAATTTTTTATGATTAAAATTATAATTTAATAATATACTCCTCTCAGTATACTTGTGTGTTCAACATATATATAGATATATATGGATTATCTATCAATCGATCTATACATGTATGTGTGTGCACCTATGTATTTATATATAATGTATATGTTATTTAAATATATATATATATATATATATATATATATACATACATACATACATACATACATACATACATATATGTTTAAATAACATATACATTTTCCACATAAATTTGGTGTTGTCTTGTGTGCATTGTTTTCATTGTTGTTGCTAATGTGTTGTGAAACTTTTTATGATTAAAGTTAAAATTTAATGGTATATATGTATATATATTTATGTATAGATATGTGTGTGTATGTATATATGTATGTGTATATGTATGTGTGTATATATGTATATTTGTATACATACATATAATATACATATGTATTATATATTATATATATGTATATGTGTATACATATATGTATGTATGTATGTATATGTATATGTATATGTGCGTGTATACATATACATATATATACATGTACATGTGCATACATATATATACATGTGCATGTAAATATATGTGTATATATACATATATGTATGTATGTATATGTATATACATGCATGTATATATGATGCATATGTATGTATGTATGTATATGTATATGCGTGTATGCATATACATATATATACATGTGCATGTATATATATATATATATATGTATATATATATATATATGTGTATATGTATATATATGTATGTATATGTATGTGTGTATATATGTATATGTATATATATGTGTATGTATATATACATAATATATAATAGATTATATACATATTATATATTATATAATATATTATATGTATTACATATATATGCTTATGTATGTATGTATGTATATATATGTATATGTATATGTATTATATATTATGTCTTATGTATTATTATGTATGTGTATATGTATATGTTATATATTCATGTATATATATTGTATTATATGTATGTGTGTATATATATATGTATATGTGTATGTATATATGTACATGCATATATACATATTATATAATTAGATATGTATATGTGTACATGTATGTATGTATATTATATATATATATATGTATGTGTATGTATATATATATATTATATATAAATAATATATATATATATATATGTATGTATGTGTGTGTAAATATATATATATACACATACATGCTACATATATGTGTATATACATATATATATGCATGCATATACATATACAAATACATATACATATATACATACATATACATATATATGTATAATGTATATATGTGGATATGTAGTCATCTAGGAGGAGAGATGTTAGGCCATGAAAACTAGCAAGCATGGCAAAAAAAAAAACTTGAATAAAACAAGCATAACATCACAAGAGTTAAGAGATCCCCCAATGGGCTACCTTAGTAACAATTATTATAACTTGATTGTAAACTCTTGAAACAAAAACAACTATTAATTTGTCTTCACAAGCCCATCAAACTACATCACTAAGATTTCATGACCAATCCAAGCCTTTACAAAAATCTATTAACTACCAAAATAACATCCTAGATTTCATGACCAATCACAAGCCTTTACAAAAATCTATTAACTACCAAAATAACATCCTACAATTCCGATTCCCAAATTCAATCTTTATTTGGTCAAAGTGTTTCTACCATGTTGCCATCTAGCACTTATTGAGAAGCTATCAATATATGGATCACCACCACCCACACTACACCTACTAAAGTTCTTAGAATCCACAAGAATGGATGTCATGTTCTAAAAATAATCATTATCCTAACTTGATTGTAAACTCCCAAAACAAAAACAACTATTAATTTGCCTTCACAAATTGCAATACAAGAATGTTGTCTAGCCCATCAAACTATATCACTAAGATTTCATGACCAATCACAAGCCTTTACAAAAATCTATTAACTACCAAAAATGCATCCTACAATTCCCAATGAATATCATAAAGACCCTCAATTTCATTGTTTACTTACAAATTCCCAAATTCAATCTTTATTTGGTCAAAGTGTTTCTACCATGTTGCCATCTAGCACTTATCGAGAAGCTATTAATATATGGATCACCACCACCCACACTACACCTACTAAAGTTCTTAGAATCCACAAGAATGGATGTCATGTTCTAAAAAGAATCATTATCCTAACTTGATTATAAACTCCCAAAACAAAAACAACTATTAATTTGCCCTCACAAATTGCAATACAAGAATGTTGTCTAGCCCATCAAACTATATCTCACTAAGATTTCATGACCAATCACAAGCCTTTACAAAAATCTATTAACTACCAAAAATGCATCCTACAATTCCCAATGAATATCATAAAGACCCTCAATTTCATTGTTTACTTACAAATTCCCAAATTCAATCTCTATTTGGTCGTTTCCACCATGTTGCCATCTAGCACTTATAGAGAAGCTATCAATCTATGGATCACCACCACCCATACTACACCTACTAAAGTTCTTAGAATCCACAAGAATGCATGTCATGTTCTAAAAAGAATCATTATCTTCAAGCCCATCTAAACCCAATACACTTTTTACCACATTCATCATCGTCGAGCTAGCACAATTTAATATTTTCTTCAATATTTGGTCAAAAACACCCCCTTGATGAAGGGGATCACAAGTTGAGCCTAACCATTTACTAGCCATGATAACAAGCCCTAAGCTAAACACTCCACCCAATAAGAAATCAAAGGAGACTAACAAATCATAGAAGCCAACACAATAGCACATAAACAAATACAATGAAAGAAACACATTAGATCACTAACTCCTTGCAAATACAAAATGGAACATTAGCTAAGAATGAATGTAAGGAAAGCAAATTAGTGAAAGAAATAACAATCAAAACCTAAATCACATGCCAAAAAATGATAAATAATCATCATAAAATTAATTAAAAGGATCCATTTGGCATGAATTGCTAAATTAGCCAATGGCATCCCTCCCTTCCTATACACTAGCAAAGAAAAGAAGAATTAATAACCATTAAACTTTAAAAACCAATTATCCACAAAAATAAATTAATTTCAATAATTTGAACAAAGCTATCCCAATAAATGTTCAAATCAAAAGAATACATTTTGCAAAAACTACCAACTTAGCCAAGAGCACTTCCTTCACATACACCAACAAATAAAAGCCGCTATACCTATCAAACCCAATCAAACATAGAGATCAATTATTTTCAATATTTTTAATAAAGTTATCCTAATCTTGAACATCAACACTTCCAATAAAAATAAAAAATAAAGTTGGTAAGTTTAATTCATTCATTTATTCATTCCCAACATATCTACTACCTTAATTTGCTATCTATGGCAATGAGAAAAGGGTATGAAATCAAATGTTTGCTCAAGCCTAATGCTTCCTTTAGTATGGTCAAATATTTTCAATTTGGATGTTTGTCTTTCCTTTGAAAAGTTAATGACTATCATAGAATCCTTTGAAAAGTTAATGACTATCATAGAATCATCTTTAATCTATAAATTTTGATTTTCTTCCAAATGTCAAAATTAACCTATAAATTCTTACTACCTTCCAAATATGTCAAAATCAACCTATAAATGTTGAATACTTTCCAAATATGCCAAAATCAAACCTACTAGAAGTGCTCCCCACTCCACTTCACTATTTGTTTCTGCAATTTAAGATATTGCCATTTGACTGTTTTTCTCCTTACCCCATATATTTTTTCATTTAAAAGCTAATATGAACATAAAGACTAATCTTGAGTTTGCCCAAGATATAACAAGCAAATACAATAGTTCATTAGAGATTTCAATTTACAATTATATAGTATTTTTGCTAGGCAGATTGTTGTCACCTCTTCAAAGTGGATATCATGTGTACTTGGATAGCTTTGCTTCCTTTGTGGACATTTACACTTATGTAAGAATGTTGAATTAAAAATGTTCATACATTGTGTTTATGTTTCCTCTTTTTGCTTCCACATCTTAATCTTTCAAGTTCAAAAAGTTTAAAGGGTCATTACTTTAAAGACAGAAAGGTCCGTGTACATCACATGCTAGTACTTTCATTGTGTTACTCTTCCACCTATCTATTTATATAAAAGACTACATTGAGAATACATTTTACAAAGGGTACTCTTCCACCTATCTATTTATATAGAAGGCTGCAGTGAGAATGAGAATAATTTTACAAAGGGGAATTCCTCTAAAGAGGAAAAGGCAAAGATGCATGACATGCTAATACTTCTATTCTTTGTCCATGTAGAATACATTTTACAAAGGGTACTCTTCCACCTATCTATTTATATAGAAGGCTGCAGTGAGAATGAGAATAATTTTACAAAGGGGAATTCCTCTAAAGAGGAAAAGGAAAAGATGCATGACATGCTAATACTTCTATTCTTTGTCCATGTAGAAGGCTAGCTGAACACTTATATTTTCCAAAAAATCATTATTCTAAGACGGTCCATGGCTCACTAATACATCCATTTAGTAAAGTATATAGAAGGCTACCTAAGAACTATAATAAAAATACATTTTACTACTCTAAAGACAAAAAGGACAATGTGTATTGTACCAATACTTCCATTTTAATACTCTTCCACCCATCCACATGTACACAGAGCTATCTAAGAACTATTGAGGAGATGTTTTAACTTTAGTTAATAATAGAACAATCTTTTTGATTGCTCCTCCATCAAAATTAACAGATTTATATTAATATATTCCTATACTAAAAGATTTTTTCGCTATAGTGGTGGGTATTTACAAGCTTTACAATGGTTGCAGGGCATCCATATTTTATTTTATTTTTAGTGATAATAATGATTGTTACAAGGAGGGAGAGTGCAGTAATAAACTGCAAAAGAAACTTACAGCCACAAAACATTAGTAGTAAAGACTGCTACAGCAGTAAAAAATATAACAGAAACTTACAGCCACAAAACATTAGTAGTAAAGATTGTTACAAGGAGGGAGAGTGCAGTAATAAACTGCAAAAGAAACTTACAGCCACAAAACATTAGTAGTAAAGACTGCTACAGCAGTCAAAAATATAACAGAAATTTGACCAAGATCTATAGGAAACAATGAACCAACCAAACCATGACACAGAGGAGCCCTAGAGGAGCCCCAAAACTACTCAGGAAACATTTAAACTGTTAAAAGCAAAAATAAGCTTTTATATCAATAATTTTGAAGATTGATAAATTTTATTTCCTTACTAAGGAAACATTTAAACTCGTTAAAAGCAAAAATAAGCTTTTATATCAATAATTTTGAAGATTGATAAATTTCATTTCCTCGGTGATCTTCAATCTCCATTACAAGCTTTACAATGGTTACAAGACATCCACAAAAGATCCAAAGCTTTTTAAAACGAAGTCGAAACCTTTCCAGCTTTATTCTGCCCCTCTTAAATCTAATTTTGAAAATTTATTTGTTTCACTTCTAATTTATCAGATCATCCTTTTTAAAAAGGACAGATCCTATCGATAATCCTATACGCGGTAAATTTTATTTCTACTGATCCCCCATCTCCTTTACAATCTCTACAATGGTTGCAGAAGTAAAAGACTCGCAAAATATTCAAACTTTTTATTACAGTATCCATTTTATTTTTCCCCATTATCTTTAAAAGGGATAGTTCTAAACATAATAAATTTTATTTCCTCCATTTCCACCCCCTCTTTACAAGCTTTACTATGGTTGCAAGCGCATTCCTGAGAATATTTGTGAAACGGTAAGGGACCCGCAAAAGATTCACAGCATTTGAGAATCAAGCCAGGGAGTGTCCGAATTTTATTTTAATTTTCACTCTTTTAAATATAATGTCAGCTCCATCTCAGAGTATCTAAAGAGCAGAGATCAAAACAGTACCTTCGAGATCCGAGACTAATAAAGTTTTACTGCACCAACATTTACGTAAATGGCTATTTGAAACGAAAACCCATAAAATTTCTTAACCAGGTGATAAAATATAATATAACGCTAAACCAAAGAAAGGAGGAATGAAGTTACTGCTAGGAATCTGAATGATTTACACCACATCAAACGAATAATAAGCCATGGCAAAGGATAATTCTTCACCACTAATTAAAACCCCTAAAATAAGCATTAGGGAAAAACCCTGGCAGAAAGGTTCTTACATGTTGTCGAGCAACAATCGAATCGCCCATGCTTACGCGGGGCAACCGAAACGATATCTCGACTTTAATATACTCTGTTGTATAAAGGAATTTCGCATTATGAAATTTGCAGACTTCCTCCAAGAAACAGAGATATAAACCGAATGAACAAAAACAAAATGAGAAGACCGTCACATAATGAAATTGTATTCCAAGACCCTTTTGAAGGCTCCCGAGGGATAAAACACGCCTGCAGGAACGTCAAATTTTATAAATATCCATTCTAAACCCTAACAGCAATACAAACCCTAAATCCCCCATTCTTTTCCATCTTCGATAAGTCTCAAATCGATCGGAAACCCTAACCCTTAAAGATAATTTTTAATCGCATTCTTTTTAAATGATTAAAAAATACAGAGCTAAAAAATAAATTTTTAATTTTTAATTTCGGCTTTTATTTTGATCTCCTAATCTCCCATACATTAATTGGTAAACAATAGAACGAACTTCTAATGTTATTGAAATTATTTTAAATCGAATTTAATTTTAATAAAAATAATTTCGGTTTAAATTTTCAAAGAAATAAAATTATTTTTTTTATTATAATTAGGTTTTATGAATATGGTAAATTTATAATCTTATTAATTTAATTTAGAGGTGTTGTTTATTATTTTGATTATAATTTTTAAATTTTAATTCAAAATTATTCATTTTTGGATATATTGGAAGTAATTTGACAAAATTTGAACTATTGTTTTTAAATGTTGGTTATGGTTAAGTTTTATGTATGTGGAGATGAATTTGGATCAAATATGTGGATGGGTATCTAAACCCTAACATGGACATAAACTTTGCATAAGGATCTAAACTACATTGAACTTGCTGTCATAAATATATTCACCTTAATTTTTGGAACATGCATTTGAAAAGGTAGTGTTGATAAACACTATTGAGGAGTTTGTACCATAAGAGAAGTATTGAAATAATATAGTTAAGCAAATATAATCCTTCAACCCCTACTAACACTTATTATTGGATAAAAATAGTATCAGATCCTAATTTTAAAATTATAACTTAGACAACTCAAATTTAATTTATTGTTTACACATCAACAATATCATCACATTTCTAAACAACAAATGACATAGATAATGCCCAATCTTCTTATTATAATGAATATCAAATAAATAAATGCAATTTCCCTATCTCTTTGTTCTTACAATAATTCAATTGTATTAAATTCAAATGATTTTGCAATATCAGCAATGACAACAAAAATAATCCATCATATTCATACGATAGTAATAGCAAATCAAGTCAATATAATGCAAAAAAAATCCACATTCAATGAAGCTCAAATGTGAACTCCATATGAGACCACCCTTTTAAAATTAATAGGGTTTGCATCATGTGCTCTCCTTGTTTAAACATAGGTGCTCAAAATTATTTCCAAGGGAAAGGATTGTGTAAAGTGTAGATGGTGATCCCAAAAGGATGCATTTACTTATTTATATCAATCAAAACAATAATAGGTCGACCACAAAGTAAACCCACAGCTTCAAATTTGAATAGATTATGGGTAGGAAAGATTCCACTTTGAAAGTTATGGCACCAAAAATAGACCAATGATAGCATTATGATGCATATTAGGAAGTTGGAAAGAGAATAGGAACAAAGGCAGGAATATCGAGGATCAAGGGTCAAAGATACCATAAGATTCATACTACAAGTTGGGGCATCAAGGGTCAAACGACAAGAATGCTAGTAAAAATAGGTCTAAAAGTCCAACAAATATAGCAACGGAGCAAGGGAAGGATGGAAGACATGACCGGATGGATAAGTTTGAAACTCTAATAGAAAGAAGGGAAAAGTGGGTTTGGCAAGGAATTACATACTGAAAAAGGGAAAACATGTAATAAACAAGAGTAGGTTAGACACAAGAATAGACTTAATATGTATAGAATTAGATTAACTAGAAATGGGACATGACAAGTCCGCCCCACTCAAAATTACTTATCCTCGAGCAATTGCAAGTTTGAATGTTCCAAAATATGAGGTCCTTCCCATGTTACATCCTTCACAAGGAGATCTTTCCACCAAATCAAATACTCCTTGGTGCTTACGTTTCTCAACTTCCTATCTCTCACAACTATAACTACTTCAAGAATCAAAATCAACTTTCCTTCTTTTTCAATCGAAGGTAACTCATCCGAAGGTACTATATGTTTTCCAAGCACTCCAAGTTGAGATAAGACACATGAAAGACATTATGAATCTTACTTTCTTTTAGCAACTCCAACTCATAGGCAACTTTGCCAATCCTTATCAAAATTATGTAAGGTCTGTAAAAATGTGACTTGAGCTTTTCAAATATGCTCGCCTTCAAATAATATTGCTTGTATGTTACAATATTACCAAAACCATGTCTCCAACCTCAAATTTCCTCTCAACCTTATGGTAGTTTGCATACATCTCATGCTGATTTTAAGCATACTGGAGATTATTCTTGAGTTACTTCATAATTTTTTGGCTTTTTTTAATAAATCACTCACCCTTGAAACCTTGCTATGCACTAAAATGAAATCAATAAATCTTCAAGGTTCATATTCATACAAATTCATGGATGGTGGCACCTTGATTGACGTGTGATATGTGGTGTTCTAACAATGCTCCCCCCAATGGAACCATTTGATCCATGTCCTCTACTAATCAACAACATAATTTCCCAAATAAACTTCCACCCATTTTTCAATCGAAGGTAACTCATCCGAAGGTACTATATGTTTTCCAAGCACTCCAAGTTGAGATAAGACACATGAAAGACATTATGAATCTTACTTTCTTTTAGCAACTCCAACTCATAGGCAACTTTGCCAATCCTTATCAAAATTATGTAAGGTCTGTAAAAATGTGACTTGAGCTTTTCAAATATGCTCGCCTTCAAATAATATTGCTTGTATGTTACAATATTACCAAAACCATGTCTCCAACCTCAAATTTCCTCTCAACCTTATGGTAGTTTGCATACATCTCATGCTGATTTTAAGCATACTGGAGATTATTCTTGAGTTACTTCATAATTTTTTGGCTTTTTTTAATAAATCACTCACCCTTGAAACCTTGCTATGCACTAAAATGAAATCAATAAATCTTCAAGGTTCATATTCATACAAATTCATGGATGGTGGCACCTTGATTGACGTGTGATATGTGGTGTTCTAACAATGCTCCCCCCAATGGAACCATTTGATCCATGTCCTCTACTAATCAACAACATAATTTCCCAAATAAACTTCCACCCATTTGTTCACAATCTTAGTTTGTCCATATATTTATCGGTGGTAGCTAATGTTAGGCATGAGCTTGGTTCCTACCAAAATTCATTCCAAAACAAACTCATGAAATAATTATCTCTATCACTCATGATGCTCTTTGGTAGTCCATGGAGCTTCAACAATTCCTTAAAGAATAGTTTAGCAACTTGTGGCACCTTAAAGTCTAAAGAAATGGAAAATGAATTTGCATACTGTTATCTACTGAAATTTGCACCCTTATCAAGTTGCAGAACTTGATACTTCAAAGAAACACGGGAACTTTTCCAGGTTGTGGGTCACCTAAAAATGGAAAAGAACCTCCGGAGAAGGCTGACTTCCTTTGTGTTATCACCTAACTACTGATCTTTGTAAGGAAAAGGGAGAAGGAGTGCATGAAAATGAAAACTAAACCCTATGGTGATACACTAGAAAATTACTTAGACTTGGAAAACTCGGGTCTCATACACTTGTACACAATGACTGAAAAACAACTTGCACAACTTGTTTCTATGTGCTTTGCATAAGTGTTTTATAAAAAGGCATTATTTCTTGAGCTTCTAGGAGGAAAATACTTCACAGCTAAAAGCACCTTACAATTTTGACACAGATTATAACCTGCAAACATCACACTTCTTTGCAAAAAGGTACTAAAGCCATGAGACAGAATTAAGGGAAATGAATACTATCTCACAATAACTTAATCAATCATGTGAAAATACACAATATTGCAGTAACAAGAAGACAAAAATACTCCATTTAGTGATGCCCAAGGTCTATACTGTATTCCATGTCTAAATAAGTTACAAAACTTTGCAAAATTCTGCCAAAGGATCCAAAAGTCACTAAGTGCAGAAATGCCAATCCAGAACCCCTTACAAAGAGGCAAAAAAGCAATATATACAAAAGCTAAAAAGTGTCGGCCCCTGCCCTAAGGTTTACAAAAATGATTCGGTTCCTGAACACGTCGGCCCTCAGATCTTTTAGAATAAAGTTAATGTTGCATTCAATGTGCATCCCCCGTGTCCATGTCGGTGAAGGATCGCTCCAAGGATGGCCTTTTAGATCTTTTGCAACCATCGCATTAACTTCTGGCCTCTGTGTCCACCCTTGAACCTCCTTGCAGAGCTGCCTTGAATGTCCTGGAGTATAGTCATTAATATCGATCTACTTTTTCTAGTAGACATCACAATTGTTACTGAGACTCGTAGCTCCTTCCCCTTTGGCTTTTCTATCATTTTAGATCCTTTTGCAAGTTGACCCCCTTGAGAGACAGCATCTGATTTTCATGTTAGATCCCCACACCATTGTTCACCGAGCCGATTGATCACCTTCGATCTCAGAGTAGATCGATGTCGTTTATGCTCTGTTGATCTTCCTCACAAGAATAGTCACAATCAAACTGCCAATGGTTCGCCTTCAACCTCCTCTGATTGGTTGAATAGACACCACGTAAAATCTTTAGGTGGTCAAAATTTCTTCAAACATACTCGCATGCCGGTGAGACACTAGTCGTGTCTCCCCGATGCGATTATACTTCACAGCAGCAATCGACATAACACACAACTATCGGCAAGACCTCATATCGATTTGTAAAAGTTATATCGATATCCCAAAATTGTCACCCAGACTATCTCTATCATCCAGACATCATAGCGATTCCTTAAGAGTTATACCATTGTGCTCCTCTGTTGGCAAAACATCCGCATTTGGCAAGACATCACTTGGTCGGTAGGAGGTCATAACGGGTTCCCATTAGTCACACCGAAGAGTTAAAACCATCGGCGAGACATCATGAGTCGGCAAGACATCATAGCGAACAAAAAAACCTTGGACAAGAGTCTTATCGATATCCATATACCCTTTTAGTGAGACCACAACAGTCAGGGAGACATCATAGCGATCGCAAATCATTCGACCAGACTATCGCCTTTGGCAAGACCATCGCTGGTTGACAAGACGTTACACCGAGACCATAAACCTTCAGCGAGACCATGATCAGTCGGTAGGAGGTCATAGCGAGCGAGACTTCCTTTCCCCGATCCCAAACCATTTCAGCAAGAGTCCACCCTATCGGCGAGACATCGTATCGATGGCACCTCCTTTCGGTGAGACCACCAATGGTCGGCAAGACATTACACCGAGAGCACCCTCTACGAGACATCCACCAGTCGGCGAGACATCATAGCGAAGGTAAACCATTCTCCCCAACACTAGCCTTGTGAACAACCATCGGCAAGAGGTCCTCAGTCGGAGAGAGATAGAAACTTCATGACGACCAAAATGTCTCGACGACTTGAGGATTTCAAATGAATATAACACACTGCTAGTCAGCAAGACATTTAGCTGGTCTCAGCGACTTCTTCTTTGAGAAGTTTTATGCCAGATCCGACTGAGGCATACTTTCCAACAGACTTCCTTGTGAAATAGCATCAGATGTATGATTTAACCCTACAAAACAATGCCTCCATTAATTCTCAAATGCATCAGATGAAGACCTTCCTAATGAAAATTGAACACCTGCACGCTGGGCTCAACCCTTATGGGAGCCACATTTAATCCACGTGCCGAATTTAAAACATAATTTTCCCTTGCAGCTGCACAAGAAGCAAACAAGTTAGAAAATATGTAACCTTGACGCAAATGTTCCTCCATCTGGCCTTCATGAACACTTGAAAACATAGGTTGCCCTGCATGATTGAGCCCGCGGGTGAAAATCGAGTAACACATACTTTGTGAGTCTTTCTACAAAAACATATATGTAGTTCTTACCTTGGAAAATTTGAATTCCATTTAAACACTCCCCTAGTTTTCCATCAAAATAGGAGTTGTAAAAGACCTGTTGGGAATGTTTGTTCTATTTTATTCTTTTGAAAAGTAGTGCATTCTTTAATATGACTAAGGACATCATCCTTGATTCCTTTCATAGTAAATCTCTCCCTAATTTGCTTGTAGGTCTTGAAATACCTAGTGTGGCCTACCAAGGGATTGTCATGAACTTCCCTCAAAATATTTCCTTTCATCCTTGATTCTAGCACCAAATAGATTATTCCCTTGTAGAGAATGAGTTTGTTGCAAATTGTGTACTTGTCATCCAATAACTTCCCTTCAACACATTAATTGCAAACACATTCTTAAAATATTCTACTATGATTTCTACCTTCCAATGATCAAATATTTGAGATATTGAAAATAGACTTGACCTTTTAGATAAAGCATCAGCAACAACATTTTTCTTTTATTTAACATATTTAATTTCAAATTCATATGCTTGGAGTTTGCTTACCCACTTTTGCTACCACTCATTAAAATCCTTCTAATTGAGGAAATACCTCTAACTATTATGATCTAACTTGGCCATAAATCATCCACCCACCAAATACTACCTAAATTTGATTAATTTGTGTATGATAGCCAAAATTTTATTATCACATATGGAGAATCACCTTTCGACCTCCATGATTTTTCAACTCTTGAAATAAATCAAGAGATTATTATGCATAATCACAACTCCAATTTATTCTACTAATGCATCACATTCTAAAGTGAAAGAAAGGGAGAAATTTGGAATAGCCAACATAGGGCATTAGCTCATATCTTCTTTCAATTTTCAAATGCTCATTGTGCAACCTCATTTCATGGAAAATTTCCATTCTTTCTTAGATCGATTAAGCATGCATCCAGCTAAGAGAACCCCTTCATAAATCATATATAGTAACTACAAAGTCCAAAGAATCCTGACAATTATGCCAAGGTCTTTGAGGGAGCCTAGTCTTAAATTGCCTCAATATTATCCATATCCACTTGCACTCCATTTGAGTGGATGGTGTACCCCAAATATAAGTTCGTTGTCATCAAAAATTCATACTTTGACTTCATTGAAAAAAAAAACATGTGCTTCCATAATTCCTAACACCTCATCAATATGCCAAATGTGTGCCTCTCATGTCTTGTTCTGGATCAAAATTTCATCAAAGAAGACAAGTGAAAAATTCATCAATTGCTTGTAGAAATTTTGATTCATGTATAAGTGGAAGGTCGCTAGAGAATTTATCAAATCAAATGGCATCACAAAAAAATCATAATCCTTATGGTGATGTCAGGGTGATCCCACATAAGTGGGTTACAATTGCATTGACAAACAAAAATTGCTTAGGTGCTCAAAAAAATTTGGGAGGGAGGGGAGGGGGTTCGCTAGAACCCTTTAAAGGTTTACGAAGGGGAGGTTTGTAGTGAACCCCATTTTAATGGGTTTTCTTTTTAATAAAGAGTTAAAGGGGGTTCACTAGAACCCCCTTTTTTTCCCTCCCTTGAAAATGTTTTAGCTACGAGAGATATCCTTCTCCAAAATTGAAATAATAAATGATATATAAATTTTATTTTAAAGGCCGACCCAAGATGAAAAAGTCACCTTGGTTCTGAATGAGGTCAACCCTTGTGAAGAGTCGCCTTGCTTGTGAAGAGGCACCTTACTTTGTATATATGGAAGGAGATGCTCATTCATTTGATCATCGATTTTATTCTAAAGAGACATTTGCACTTATCAAGGAGTTCGTGCATCTATAGCAGATCATATTATTGCATAAAGCAGATCGACATTAAGGAGAGATCATATAATTGTGTATTTGCATCTAAGTGAGGTGTGATTCTTTATTGTATTATATTGGCCTTGTGTGTGGCCAAGATTGTAAGCAGATTTTGCTCCCTATTTTGGTTGGGTTTTTCTCCCTCAAGGAGGGTTTTCCCAAGATAAATTTTGTGTTCTTTGTTCACTGTGTTGAATTTTCTGTTAATTTGCATTTCTGATTAAAACAACATGGTATCAGAGTGGGTTCAGGGGAAATTTGATCAGAAGCAATTGCAGATTTAAGATCACTTCCAGGTGTGGAGGAATTTGATTTTATTTTTAAGCTTCAGGTGCTTTCAAGGAGTTTGATATTTGAAGCTTTGGCTATGATAGATTATTGTTATAATATTGGAGCAACAAAACAATATAGAGATATTAGGAGGAATTGCATTCTGAAGGTAGCAAGTCGGGTTTAGATATCACTATGAGAACAAATCTGGAAGTATATGACTATGGTGTGGTTGTATATGGAAAATCACGAGTTGTTGTTGGTGTGAGTGGATGCAATGGTACTTTGGTTTCTTGACATTGTTTTGAAGATCTGTGTGGGTTGTAATGGAGTTATGTTTTGGTTCTTGTTGAAGACAGTGTGTAGGTTCTATGTTATCTCCTCTCATTCTTGTGTCGTATGGGATATGAGTTTAATGGAATGCTCAGGTCTGAAAAAAAAAAGCAGTGTTCATTCTTCAAGTCATATGAGCTTCTACGCATTGGTGTAAAGTTTGGAAATTTACCTATGGTGTATACATTTGAGGCTTCAGAGATTTCAAGGAACTCTATCATTTACATTTAACAGCTGAGAAGAGACTGCAAGACAAGCACCTGACTACATCTATTGACCAACATAAAGAGATAAGTATTTTATGTTTGAATAATGATCATGAATTTTATAGTTAATAATAATTCATGCAATAACATTGGGAATAGTGAATCATGTATGCTACTAGCATTGATATTTCTCTTCGGGATAGTTTTGAACTATTATTAATCTCTCTAAAATGCTTCCAGGACGGATCAAGGAGCAAAAGGATGATGAGAGATTGCATAAGGAATTCAAGGGAGGAAGAGCTTGTTGCATCATGTGAGGAAGACATGCAAGCTGAAGAAATGAATAAACATGAAGACAACTTGCTGCCATGGGACTAAGTTGGTGGCACATAACTGGAGACGTTTCTTCAAAGAGGAGGAATTAACATTCAAAGGGAGTCTGACAATTCATCAAGAGGTAACCTTGGTGAGGAGGTCAGGAGGTTGATGCAAGTACTTGGAGCTTCAGAGGGAGTCACATCATCATGAAGATCTCTGTAATGCATATTTCTCTGTGACGGAGAAGTATGAGGTGAAAGCCCTTGTTAGTGTATATTTCTCTGTGATGAAGAAGTATGAGGTGAAAGCCCTTGTTAGTGTATATTTCTCTGTGACGGAGAAGTATGAGGTGAAAGCCCTGGGTTAGTGTATATTTCTCTATGATGAGAAGTATGAAGGGAAAGCCCTTGTTAGTGTATATTTCTTTGTGGATCCATTGGAAGTTTTGTTTGATATCGCGTAAAGAGTGTAGCCATTGGATACCTAGTGTAACATAAAAAAAGGAATCCTAGGTCCTAAATGCAAAGATCCTGGGATGCAAGGGGCCTTTATCCAAGTTATATTAAGATGTAGATCGACAAGGTAATTAGATTGACTTACAACCATGAAGGTGAGCCAATCAAGCCTGAATCTACATCTAATTAAAGATGGAAATGGATTGGAAATGATTTGTAATGATTAACCTAATTAGACTATGTGACCTAATATGATAAATGCAATATCTTGACAATTGATAAACAAAAATAGTCAATTTTTGATAGATCTAGAAAGTGCAGAGGACAATAAACCTACTCAGAAAACTTGAATTTCAGTGTGTCTAAAAGGACCTATATTCCCAAGGGCATCTAGTTCTTTGTAAGGGTGTCTTGATCAACTTTTAAGGTCCTCTGGTGTTGATCGAGCTTCTATTTTTTTCTTGCAAAATTACGAAATGTCATCAAATAAATCTGTAGGTAAGTTTTCGTGGCTTGATAAGATGTATGACAAAAATGCAACAATGGACAACTTGTCTTAAATCCTCCTTCAATCTCTTCAAACCTAAGATCTGCTCATTCACAAAGAGAAGAAATTTTGGGCCATTTAGGGGCTTTCCTTAGTCAAACCCTGTGTAAGTGTTTCCACTTCCACAATGGCAATGTCAATGATAGAAAATGATAATTGAAAGGAAGGAATGATGAAATCACAAAGTGTTGCAACTCATCACCCTTGAATGGCTTCCTTGAAGGATTGAAGTCATCCAAATCACCTCAAGGTATTGGATCTTGCTTTGCTTGAATGCTTTGGAGACCTACAAAAAGGGTCAGCCTTCATAAAACAATGATAAAATGACAACATGAACTCATGTTCAATTTGACATGATGCTTGAATCTTGAATTGCTACAATGGAACTCTGAATTTTTTCTCTTGACTTTCTCAATAGTGCTATTGACAATAGTCTTTGCTCAATTATTTCACTTAGATTTTAAATGATACAATAACTAGATATTTATGGGCATTTATCCAATTTCTCGAAAATTAGATCCTAAAAGTCAACACTTGAAACTTGAATTTTGAATGTTAAAATGTTGCCAACAACATGCTCAAAAATGGTTCCTGGCTAAGAAGGGGGGCCCATACGCCCAAGGGTGTATGGTTCCTGGCTCAAACTTCTAGGACATTAAGTGTTGGGGGTAACACATGAATTGGGTGCATTTATTCAATGCTTGTAGTTTATTAAAAAATGGTATAAATAAGCTCTGAAATACATAATTTTAAGACATTAGGGGGTCAATTAGACTCAATAATTTAGGAGGCCAAAACATAGTGTGAAATTGTTAAGAGTGACAATTTTTGACACTACACCTAGGACCATATCTATGTCTCTTATGTTGATAATGTAAAAATCATCCTTCATATCATATCCTCCTAGATTCAAATTCAATTGAGAGATATTTTGGGTGCATTAGCTATTGAATCTATCAACCATGACTATATTGACCCTTTGAAATTATTTATTTTGAGACCTCGCTTTTCCACCAGTCCCTCATCTATGAAATCATGAGAACCACTGGTGTCAATTATCATAATCACCCTTTGACCTCATAGAACCCCATAGATGTGAAAAGGATCATATCTTGGAGTACCAAAATCATAGCAAGGGTGCCTCTCAAAATGTATCCTTCCTATTTTGGTTTATCTTCTTCTCCAATCTCCAATTTGAGTTCTTCACTTTATGGTTTTGGTTCATTCAACCCTAATTCATATTTGTACCTTACCTCAATGTAATGCACCTATCATTTTCCAAGATATCTTTGTCTAGCCTTGATTGGAAATTCTTGATTTGCTATACATTTTTATGAAAATTCTTATTTTTAATGAAACTATTAGTATTAAACTTATTCTTCAACATGGAATCCTCTACTACCAAATCCTACTTGGTTGCCTATTGTAGGGTAGGTGGTTCAAAATATTTGACTAGTCCTTTAAGATATTCAACTAACACTTCGATGAAGAGCATTATCAATCTTCTCTTCATGATGTCTAGGAACATTACAAATAAATTCTAAATATATGTTACATAATTCTCCATTGAACCACGTTGCTTGAGTTGAGTCAAATATTTGAAGTAAAATTTAGGATCCTTCTAATTAAACCTCTCAATCAGTAGTTTACAAAGTTCATCATAAGTTTTGATGGATTTGTGTGACATTAGGTGATAAATTTGTGGTACCGCCACTCATGAATGATACCCTCTCAATGTAAGGTAGCAAAATTGATTTTCTCATCCTCCATCTTAGGTCTAAGAGATATGTATTTTATATCTTATCTACCCACACATGACTCGTACATCAATTAGATCAATCAAAGAGAGAGAGATAGAGAGTCAACTTCCCTAAAGCTTGCTACACCTCTCTTTAAAATATTGTAGTCTAGGATCAATTATAAGGACATGTTGGACCTTCTTCATGTTCATAAAATTGGTAAGTGACATATCACTCAGGATCTCTTCTAGGATGGCTCTATACTTTGCATTAAAAGCTCTAATATAATCAATCAATGATTTATGAGCTTCATTTTCTAGAACCTCCACCTCCTTATTAAACAAGGTAGGACAAGTAGGTATTGTAGCTAAAATAAGGATAAGCTTTTGGTTGTTGCTCTAAGTGGCATTGGGATTATTGGCTATAGAAGCAATCCCTTCACCAATCTATTATCTAGGCCCATTCATATGATTATCTATCTTATGGATTAATTGTTTTATCATATTCGACATCAAATAAAATATCCTTTTGACAAAACCATCAAGGTTGTCATCCATATTCATTCTCCTTTTCATTTTTGACATACTATTATGCTCTACAACATATTCTGAAGGAACAAAATTTGGCTCTAGATTCTCTAAAAACTTACTTTACTTTTTTATTTATCTTAGATTATACCTAGTTGTTATGTCTCTATACTACATTAGGGTAAAAGTACAAACCTATCACACTTTTATAAAGGAATCGGCCAACACAAACAAAAATTCTCAATTTCGACCACATAAAAGTGGTCTTTATGTTTTGAATTTCAAAATGATGTAAACTAATGAAATGTAGGACTCTTGATGAAGTTTATTCATGTAATGATGTTGAATAAGGAGGAAAATATTGGGGGAGAGCGATGATTTTTGAGATGGCCGAGCTTCTATAGGTCCTCGACCAGTTGGTCGTGGCCTGCATGCTACTGCTCATTCTTGTATGCTTGCGGGGAGCTTGGATAAGGTGCGAGAAGTGTTGATATGCATGGGGAGGGGTTTTTTACGTGATTAAGGTTTTGTTTCTTTTGCGTAAGCTTCCTTGGGTGCTTCTTGCGATTCAAATTCAACTTTTTTAAGGGTTTTGTGGCAAATTCAAAATGCTTTCACTGTTGTGTTTTGGTTTGGCTTCCAAAGAAGCCATTTTTTCTTTTCAAAATGGATTTCTATGCTTCTTTGCAGGCTAAATCTCCTTCTTCATCAAGGAGTGGGGTTGAGAGTTTCTTTTTGTCCAAGGATGTAGGGATGGATGGGACAGCTCCATCTAGGGGTCCCCACATTCCGAAAATCAATGGATGCTTGGAGAGGAGCAAAGAAAGGCTTGTTCTGATGATTCAACCAGAATCAATCACTGAGGATATGGAGTATTTTACTAATCATGCCTTGATATGAAAATTCATGGGAATGTGTGTCTCACTTCCTATTTTAGAGACATGGGCTCTACAAACCTAGAATCCAAAGGGCAAAATGGAAGTAATGTTGTTGGATAATAGCTATTTTATGGTCGTTTTTAATTACATGGCTAATCATAATAGAGTGTTTGAAGGTGGACCTTATTTTCACAACCAGATAGGCTTATTCATCAAGCCCTGACATACTGGTTTCAACCTATCTAAGGAGCTCCCAAACCAGGTTCTTGTGTGGGTGCGTCTTCCTTAGTTCCCAGTTAAATATTGGTGAAATGATATCCTGCAAATGGTTGCTTTTCTTTTGGGGAAATTGGTGGGTCCTCAGAAAATTTAAGATGGAAGGTAATGACTTTTGCTTGCATTTGTGTTGAGATTGTTCTCAGTAACCCTCTTTTAGACTCTGTAGAAATTTGTGTGGGTACGTCTTTTTGGATGCAACAGCTCATTATGAGACCCTTCCTTTTCGTTGTCAACTGTTCTGTGAATATGGGAATTTGAAAAGATGTCCTAAGTCCATAAGTTTAGAGTCTCAGCAAGCTCATCCCTCTCGTAATCCTCTTAAGGTAGATGAGGGCAAGTCTCCTATCCTAGGGTTGATATTGATAATGAGGTTTTTATTCCTGTTAAGCCCTATAACAGGAACCGTGGATAGAAGAGAACTTTTAAGGAGAGGTAGAAAGGTAATTCTTTTAATTGCTTCAAAGGTTTGGATGACCTTAGCTAGTAGGAGGTGAATCTAGGGTTGATGGCTCTAGATCAAGGTTTCTTGGAGGTGGTTTAGTAGGGTAACACTTCTGTCAATCTTTAGAGTTCTATGGAAGTTGGTTTAATTCAAATGGATACAGATCTTGGTCTAGTTATCTCAACAATGCTTGAGGCATCTATTGCTATAGAAAATATTAAGATGGAAAATTCTTCTTTGGTGGAGAAGGTGGTCTCAAACTCGGAAAAAGGAAACAAGGCTTCTCCTTCTTTGGGGATTCACCAGAAAAATCCTAAGAAAGGGGCTCCTAAGAAGACCTCTAAGGTTGGAAAAAAGAAGGATTTAGAGAAAATTAAGTTGATGGGGGATATGTTGGTGGAGTAAATATCTATTAGGACTCTTGATTCTCACTTTTCCAACCCTCAGAAATGATTATCCTCTCATGGAATGTAAGGGGCTTGAACATTGGCCCTCGATAAAAAGTTGTTCATGAATTGGCAAGAAATCATTCTCCTAATGTGCTTTTCTTGTAGGAAACTAAGCTATCTGATGAGAATATGAGTGGTTTGGCACATGTAAACTTTGGGAGCGGGGTCAATGCTGGTGCATTGGTGCCCAAGGTAATGCAATGGGTTTGGATTGTTTATGGAGTCCATTGAAGATTTTCCCTCTTTGGTGGATGTCCTATAAGTCTTCTATTTTAGTGGTTGCTTTGAGCCTAGAAATTGGAGAAATTGTTCTTCTCTCCAATATCTATGCTCCTACTAACTTGCTTGGTAAGCAACGCATGTGGTCTCATATTTGGTTTGTTCAGAGTTATGCTCCTCTCTTTCCTTAGATTATTGCTGGTGACTTTAATGCTATCATTGATCTAGATGAAAAGAGGGACGTACTTTGAGGTTAGAGCCTTTTGCTTTCCTTCTTCATGATAATATTTCAACCTCAAACCTTGTTGATATTAAGCCTAGTAATGGTCAGTTTACTTGGAACAATAGGAGAATTGGGGAGGGCCATATTGTTGAGAAGCTTGAAAGGTTCTTGGTTCCTTGTTTCTAGATTGGTGGACCTTGCTCTATTTGTTCTGATATTTTGAACTGGAGGGGTTCAGATCATTGGCTTATTAAGTTATCCACTTCTTTGGCCTGTGCTACTCGTTCTCCCTCTTTTAAGCTTTAACTTATGTGGTTGTGGGATCCCTCTTTGTAGGACTATGTTGCTAAGTGGTGGCATTTGGGTAGGCCTGCTCTTGGCACCACTATGTATTCCTTTGCTAGGCAACTTTAGTTTGTGAAGTACCAACTCAAAAGGTGGAACAGGCAGTGTTTCGGCAACATCTTCCATGCTAAGGTTGTTACTCAAGTTGGTTTGGATGTTGTCACCCGCAAAACTAGGGAGTTTGGCCTTTCTAAGGACTCTCTCAAGGAGGAGGTGAGGGCTTTGAAGGTTCTAGAGGATTGTGAATTGCATGAGGAGATTTATTGGAAATAAAAGGCTTGGGTTGAATGGCTGCAGGAGGGAGACAAAAGTACTACTTTCTTCTTCAACTCTATGAAGGCTAGGAGACATGGTAATTGAATCCTATTCTTATGGATGATAGGGGTGTGTAGTTCACCTCTTTGGGAGATATTTCTAGTGAAGCTTCGCAATACTTTTCCTCTCTATTTTGGGAGGATTCTCCAGATACGTTGGTGGAAGAAAGTTGTGTTTTGTCTTGTATTCCATCTTTGGTTATTGGGGAAATGAATGAGCACCTCTTGGGTTGAATTTCCTTGGAAGAATTGGAGGCTACAATTTTTTAGATGAAGAAAGGGAAAGCCCCTAGTCTTGACAACTTTCCAATTGAATTCTTCTAGGAGTTTTGGGACTTTATAATCTGGATCTTTTAGAGGTGGTTTGTGAGTCTTAGAGGAACAAGCAGATGTTGTGAGCTATGAATTCCACTTTTCTTGCTCTCATCCCTAAATATGATGGGGCATATAGGTTGAGTTTTTTTTGACCCATTGCTCTTTGTAGTGTGGTTTATAAAATTCTTTCCAAGTTAATTGCTAAGAGGTTGAAGCAGTGGATTTGTAGGTTTATTTTAGAGGAACAAGGAGGCTTTGTGGTAGACAAGAAAATTTTGAATGGTGTGGCCATTGCTATTGGAACTATCCACTCCATGGTGAGCTCAAAATAAAAAGTTATATTCATCAAGCTGGATATGGCAAAGGCTTATGATAGAGTTAAGTGGTCCTTTTTGCAAGAAGTGATTATTGCTTTTGGTTTTGCTAAGGAGTGGGTTGAGTGGGTTATGAGTTGCATCACAACCACTTCCTTCATGGTTTTAATTAATAGGGAGTTGTCTTTCTTATTTAAGGCCTCCAGAGGTCTTTAGCAAGTGGATCCTCTTTCTCCTTATTCATTTTTTTGGCTGAAGGTTTGGGAAGATTTATTAAGAGCAATGTAGCATAGAGTCTTATCCAAGGTTGGGTTTGGGGAAATGGTTTACCTCCTCAATCTCACCTGTAATTTTTTGATGATACTACTTTGATGGGCATGGCCAAGGTCAGAGAGGCCACCAATTTGTGCAAGGATTTAGACATTTATCTTGCTACTTCTGGGTAGATGATTAATGATGGTAAATCTTCTATATTATTTTTTAACACTCTGAGGCTCATTCAATAGCGAATATCTTGTATTTTGAGGTTTCAAATTGGTTCTATACCTTTGATTTATCTTGGAATTCCTATCTCTTCTAGCACCCTCCCTAGGGTCTCTTGGAGAAGTATTTTGGACAAGTTTCATGCAAACGGGAACCATTGGACTCATCGGTAGCTCTCTTTCATTGGTCGGGTTCAACTTCTCAAGTCAGTGGTGCAAGCTCTTCCCAATTATAGGTGTATGATCCAAGTGGCTCCCATTGGATTTATTAAGGATTTAGATGCTCTAGCTAGGCAATTTTTATGGGTTTGTAGTTTATCATCTTCTAAGCGGAGCCTTGTGAAGTGGGATATTGTATGTAGTTCAAAGGAATTTGGTGGCCTCAGGTTGCGGTAGTCTACTCTGACTAGTTTGGCGTTGGCTGCCAAGCTCTATTAGAGATGGTTTCTGGAACAGGATCATGTTCGGGTTAGGATTATTTCTCACAAGTATCTAAGTGGGATATCAAAGGAGTAGGTTCCCCGATATCCTCTTGTGGGTAAAGGTTATGTGATTTGGGAAACACTTAAAAAATGTGTTAAGCTAATCAAATAGGGTTTGTTTTGGATATGCAATAGGGGATCTAAGGCTCTCTTCTTGTTTGACTCTTGGGATGGGTTTTCCCCTATCACGAGTAGGTATCCTAATTTGAAAGATCTTTGTTAGTGCTTCTTGGAGGTTGGGTGGTCTCAGGTGGTGGATTTCGAGACTTTTTACCTTTGTGGGCATGTAGAGGTGTCTAGATGTAAGGTTATTAGTGAGTGGCTTGTGGTTGGCTTGGAGGAGGATTGTGTTGAGCTTCAAAATATTTTGGAAAGTAGACAATGCAACTCTCTCAAGGGAAGAGATATTCTAGCCTAGAGCCTGGATCCTAAGGGTGCCTTCATAGTTGCTAATGGGTACCAAGAGCTGATTGCTCAAAAGTATGGTGGGTTGGAAGCTCCATGATGGAAAAATGTCTAGAACAATTTCTCTAGGCCTAAGTGTAATTGTTTCCTCTGGACCTTAGCCTAGAACAAATGTTTGACTTGGGAAAATCTTCAGAAATGGGATTCCAAGGCCCATCTATTTGTGTTCTTTGTGGGTTCAACGAGGATTCACCTCACTTGTTCTTCTGTTGTCCTTTTTCTATGCTTATCTGGAATTTTTGGTGGAGCATTTGGAAACATCCTTGTGTCCATGCCTCTTCTTTAGTTGAATTTTGGAGTAGCCTAGGGAGACCTCCAACACAAGCCTCTTTCCTTCAAATTGTGTGATGCATTGGCCCAGCTTCCATCCTTTGGAAAATATTGCTAGAGAAGAATCACAAGATTTTTCGTGGGGAAAAGTTGACAATCCAACAAGTTTGACAGAGAACTATTGGTATGATTCAAGAGATGGTGTAAGCTAAATGTGAAGTGGCTTTCCTTTGAAAAGAAGTGATGATAAGATTGTTCGTAGATTGGGCCTACGGAGTTTGGCCTTTGATTGCTTTTATGTTTGAAGGGGTAGGCATGCCAAAAAGAAGGTTCAAAGGGTTGGGAGATGGTCCCCTCCTCTAGTGGATGTTTTGAAGATCAACACTGACGGTTCTAGGGGTAATCCTAGGCCTGCTAGGATTGGTGGGGCTGGGAGAGATAGCTCTGGATCCATTATTTTCCTATTCTCCATTTACAGAGGATAGAAAACCAATAATCTTATGGGGGTTTGGAGATTCTTTGGGCTATTGAGTGTGCTTGTTCTTTTGGGTGGCATAATATTATCCGTGAATTAGACTCTCAAATCATTGTTAATTTTTTGAATGAGCAGAAGTTGGAGGGGGTTAATTGGAAACTTGCTTCGATTGTTCAACATATTTTATAGCTCTGTTCCATGCTAGAGGTGGTGTCTTTTACTCACATCCCTCGAGAATGGAATAGGGTTCCTGAATGTTTGGCCAAATGGGCTTCTGAGCATGCTAGTGATTGGCATATTGAGGAATGGGAGCAGTTATCCCCTGATTATTGACAAGTTTTAGAGAAGATTATTTTAGAGGATTTGGCTAGTTGATGTTGGATGGTGGTTGGTTTGGTGGCGGTTTTAGGTCTTGATTGAGGGTGTGATGGTTTGGTATTCCTTCTTTTCTTTGGGTACCTTTGTGGTCCCTGATCTATTTGTATTGGTGATTTCTTGATATTAATAATTTTTTACCCTTTTAAAAAAAAAAGTTTATTCCTATAATTTTTTAAAACTTAAAAATTTATATTTTTTCATAAACTTAAGAGAAAATTTTGAATTCTTAAAATTTCAGGAAAAGTTTACATTGAGTTGATGTCAAGAAAAAAATAAAAAATTTATTCTCCCCTAAATTTCTTTCCCAAATAGATAACTTCAATATCTAGTGCATGGAAAAAGAAAATATAAAATTTTGATGTATATTTTCCTCGTAATAACATGTTAAAGTCAAATGTACTAGAATTTTATAGTTTTCATTTGACATCAACTATTGTCTAATTCTTTTATCCTTTTCAAAAAACAAATTATACCCTTTTGGAGAGGATTCCCTCCTTTAGTGCACCATATATTTTTCATTTTTTTAATATGTTTTATTATTTTTTTAAATTTCTAATCAACCTCATTTTTTATTTTGACAACCTACTTGCATAATTTTAAAAAAATATATATTAAAACTAATCAAAATATTAAAAGATATATATATTTGGATTCTTGACTTCGAGCTCTACAAAAGGATATTTTTAGTTTTTTGAAAAAAATCATTATGACTGAAGAAATATCATGTCCAAGTGGAAAGTTTCATAAATTTCTAAAAAAAAGATAAGGTGGATGCCAACATGGATGCCACATAGACAGTTTCAGGTGAAAAGGTTTCAACTAAAACCCTTTCGCTCGAAAAGTTGAAACTTACATACAAATTGAGTCATATTTTAAAGTGACAAAGGGAAAAAAAAATTGTTGTTTCAAGCGAAAGGGTTTTACCTAAAACTTTATGTGCCACGTATAGGCCATGTAGTTTCGAGCAAAACTGTTTCACCCAAAATTGTTTAGGGTGAAATTGTTTCACTTGGAACTATTTAGTTGGTCGAAAATGTGACACAAGTTTGTGCTCTTACCCATTAAAAGCTTAACACGTGAAGTTTAACACTAGAAACACACGTTGGAAAGATCATCAACTCAAATAACACTATAATGTCCCAATCAAAATTACTTATACAAATTTGATCCTTAAAATCCTACCAACACTTATTGTTTGGATAACACTATGAAATTGTAGTATTAAATTCACAACTTAGATATCTCATATTTAATTTATTGTTAAATTACATCAATAGTATAATCACATTTCCAAATAGAAATGGCATAGATAACTCTCAATCCTCTTATTATAATGAATAAAAAATAACAAATTTAGTTTCTCAATCTCTTTCTTACTACCACAATGATACTATTACATTCACATGATTCTACAATACTAACAATTACAAAAAAATAATCTCTTATATTCATACCAACTATAGACACCTGAATTTTCTTATTTCCGACCACATTGAACTTTACCTCATCCTAGCCAACTAAATAAATATTTATTATTTATTTAATCCATCATTTACCTTTAGTTTAACCCTTTATCTTTAACCCTCACCTTTAATTAAAATAATTTACATTATTTTCTTAAGTATAAACCTTATCCCCCAAATCCTCCAACTAAATCCATTAATTAGTATCTATTTAATTAATTGATTTAGGCTAATTAATTCACTTACCATTTCCCATAATATTTAAATCCACACAATCATCAATCCTTGTCCATTTAGTCATAGTCATTAAATCCATTAACATGGATCACAATCTAAACTTGTCATCGTGTAACAAGTAGTCTACCCCTCCTCTTGCTCTCATATGTGTGAGTATCCAAAAGTCAAAACTATATTTTACATCTTTATCCCTCGTGTGAAACTTGTTACAAAGATAAGTCTCAACCCAAACCCTAATCCTCAAACAATCTCAACCATCCATCAACCAATATATCTTGGACCTTGATTTCCCCCTTAAAAAATCTATAAATTGGAAGTCTCTCACCCCATTTGATCATCCATTCTTATCATATTATTATGCTACTCCATTTTCTCTAATCTTATGCTACTATTATAATATCAATTTGATCATCTATCATCTCAATCTTACTATCATGTTGATGGTTTTATGAGAAACCACATTCATCTATCAAAACATCACAGATGCTCATTTTGAGGTTTGGATGTACATTTGGTTTGAGTGTCCTTGATTTGATGCATACTTTAGTTATTTCATTTGTATGCAATATATCTTTATTTTTACATACTTGGTCTTCTAACCCCTTTGTCTCTCTTGAGATTTTGTAATTTTTCTCATCCCAAGTTCTAAGCGATGCTTCCACATTGTGTTTCAACACTTGAATTTATAGATCTACACTTTTGAACTATGTTTTAGCACTTATGTTTCTAGAACTGCACCTTTGCACTGTATTTTCCATATATATGCTTCTTCGTTGTGTTTTAGTGCTTCTACTCACATATTAGCACTTTTTTACATTTTTTAGCACTTTTTCCATAGATTAGCACTTTTGATTCATAAATTAGCACTTCCATTTCGCATATTAGCACTTCCTCTTCAGAGATTAGCACCTACATTCTAGATCAATGTCTATGCACCTAAATCAACACATTTTACAAAAAATAGCATAGCTTTTGATTTACTAATCAAATTTTTGACTTCTTATAGATGTTGAAAAGATGATTCAGAGATCTACATAATGGATCAAGTCATTTTTATAGAATTTGCACCAAAATCTAGGTAAAATCACTTGAAATTCATACTTTTTTAATACTTTAAATGCTTATAACTTTTAAATATGACATCCAATTTTAGAAAATTTGAAAACTATTAGAAAATTATGAGGAATCAATTGGTAAAGTCCTTTTTTTTATTTGAAAAAGTTAATTTCTAATTTATTTTGTAGGTTTAGTTTTTATTCCTAAATTTTTTTGAGTGCAACCATCTTTGATAGTCCAAGATTTTTTTGTGAAACTACTTTAACATATTTTTGTTGCAACTATGTTTGCTTAAGGCATTGTCATTTGACTAGTCTTAGTTGCACACTTCATTTTCTAAGGATTAATGAACATAATTTTCCATGTCTTTAGGTGAGTGATGTGTATGCTCTCCTCTTACACCATTGTGTGATCTTGAGGATCAAAATATCACTTACTCTTTTCTTTCCATTGTTATCCAAAGGAACCCAATGTGTCTATACTTTCCCCTTGTGCATTATGTGATCTTGGGTAACCAAAAATAATTGGATCATTCCTTATAGGGGTTTCCTAATAATTTCATCATCCGAGGAGATGGCCTCAACTCATGTGTTTTGGTGGATTATAAAGAGCCAAGGATGAATAAAAAAACAACCCTCTTGGAAGTGGAATCTTGTCAATCTTGGCTAAGCCCCCAAGAATTTTATACCTTGTGAAAGTGAAGGTGGAGAGTGGTTTACCCTCTCCTCCTATCCATTTGTAATTTTCCCTTTCATCTATGGATTTGTCATCATGTACCCTTGAGGTATTTGGAGAACTCCTTAGCAACCTTGTTCATCCTAGCTTAAGACCTTTCAACCTTAAATTAGTTTGGTACAAGGGAAGTGGATCAGCCCCTGAAGTTACTCATAATATGCTTCTATGCAGTGAGATAGAGCTAACCAATGTAATTCCTTTGGCCACCTTTGGTAAAGGATAGGTTGTGTACGCAACTACCCCTATCTATCCAATCATATGGAGATAGTATTAATGGATTAATTTTCATTATGGTCCCACACTAGGTGTCACTCCCACAAGAATAGTATAAGCTTGTGCAAGTTCTTGGTGTGTCTTCTTATGCAAATATAGTGCATACCTATCATTCCAAATCCCTCTTGATCTAATTTATTTGTTTGGAGTGCTTTAAAATTATCATATTATTTAAGAAAGAAAACCTTCATCTTGAATCAACTATCTAATATTTTCTTCCAAGTACCTTATTCATCCCTCAATATAATTCCCAATCCATACAAATCACCCCAAATTTCTCTAATCAAATTCTCTATTCCAAAACATCAAACCAACTCCCACCCAAAAATCCAACATCCTAATCTATCATATCCCCTTTCAATCCAAATCCATTTATATCCTTCATATTCATCCTTATTTATCATTATTCTAAATCCCTATTCCACTTCTAAACCATTATCCTAATTTCATCCCATTCCAACATTAAAATCTAACTTTCGCAATCATCATTTCATCCATCTTCTAATTCTCTTGGTCTTCGTCATCATAAAAAATAAATATAAAAACCCCCTCTTACAAAAAATTAAATCCAACATATCCATCTTCTATCAACAAACCATCTCTTTGTCAAACCTTTCTTTCAATCCAAACTTACATCCAACTTCATCTAAATTATCTCAATTAATTATCCAGCCATATATAGTCTTATACTCTAAGTCATAATCCAAATCCCCCATCAAAATTTTAATCAATATTCATTTTATAATACTACATCAACCATATCCTAATCTACTCCTCAATCACCTCTATCCTTCATCTACTCCAATCATCTTATCCCAAATTAGAGAAATCAAAAATTTGAGCTTTAGTCAACCAATCATCCATATTGTTCAACCATCTAATCAAATTCACCTAATTCAATCTCATCTAATCCACTTTCATCCATCCCAATCCTATCCAACATCATGAATCCTTACCCTTCCCCAACAAGGGAAAAATCATAATCAAGGGTAAACCAAACACCATAAATCCCTGTGATTATGATGAGGCTAGTCTTGTTGACCAACTTGAATATGATCCCTATGATGATAATGGGATTCTTGCGGACCATCTTGAAGCGATCATCAATAGAAAAATGTATCCAAGCTTCCATCGCTTACCCATCCACAATCAAATTTCTTTTGGCCAAACAATCACTAGCACAAGCTATCCCATCACACCTCCACACATATCTATTAGTCTCACTTATTATACCTTTGACAAGGGAAATCCATCCATGTCTCCCTTTTTTCCCTCACCCACATATCCCTCTCACCCAACGTTCATACCTCCATCTTCTCCCATATCCATATCCCACTCTTCATCTTTGTACAACATCCCCATCACCTCTGATAGGTTTCTTTATTAGCCTATTTTCTATTACTTTTAGGCATACTTTCAAACTCTTTTAGATATACCTTCTAGATAATACTCCTATAGTATTTTATCTTTTCATGCTTATTATGCAAACTTGGACCTAAATCATAATGATGGAAATATGGTTATGAAATAATAGTATTGCATGGTTTATATGTGAGTATGCATGAAATTTAGATGAAATTCTATGTTTTAATTATGGTAGTTAGTCTTGTGTGCATGCTTTGTAAATTAACCTTTTTGCAGCCAAGGAGGAACTGCAGCACTTAGTAGTTGGAAGTTGTAACCTGCAACAAAAGGAAGACTGGGACAACAAAACAAGGGAGTTCCAAATTAAGCTGAATGCAATAATTACTGTGTGAAGACATATGTTGGAGATTGAATGTGCATCATTATAACAAGTTAATAAGCAATGGAGAAGAACTCTTTTTCTGATAGAATTTTGATGAATGTTTGTATTTTTTACTTGAAATCCTATTTTACATAGTTTCAGTTCAAGTTCAAGTTCTATTAGGATTCTTCTTTCTTTTGAGTTATGGTTTGAACAATTCAATCTTAACTATATGCTCTAGTATCTAGGAGTGAAAGTCAATGATCACGGTTATTTTTTGCTTAGAAGAAGACTCCCTCAAGATTGTATATAGTCGATGGTTGAGTCCTTAGATAAGTTAGTTGGCTTTTCAGTCTTTCGTTATCAATTATTTTTAGTTTCAGGACATGATGGATATTCAGAATGATTTTCATTGAATACAATTTGTGAAGAAGATCTTATGTAATATTTCATGATATGTAATGAATGAAGTCAATTTCACATGGACAAGTAAAATCTGTTAGTTAGATTTGGTTCCAGTTAAGTGAGAATAGCCACTTGAGCAATCTACTCAGCGTAACTATTCTTCACTTCATTTTCTAGTTGTTTATTTTTGTTTAATAGTTGGCTTATGTTTATCATTATTTCATGAACCACATGCAAGTTAAACTAGAATCTCATACTTTACTTATTGGTAATGAATGTTCATGGATATGCATATAATGGTTAACCAGTAGTACTCCAGAGGTTAAAATTAGTTGAGTTGTTAGTTTTGGTCAGTTTTAAGTTGATACAGTAATATCTTATTAGCAGCAGTTCAATTATAGGTTAAGTTGTAAGCACTTGTAGCCATTAGCGTTAGTTTGTTTCTTTTACTCTTTTGCAATTCTGTGAGTTTTTAGTAAGTAGAACATCTTGAATAGGATAACCTGGGTAGTTTTGAGTCTTTGAAGGCACATGTAATGCAACACCATCACAAGTTTACAAACCTTGGGTTGACATTTTAATGTAGTCTTTGCAATGTTGAGTGGACTATTCAGTTAGATAAACCTATGAATTGTGTAGATTATACCAAGTTTACAATACATTAGTTTAGACTTTACAACCTCCACCTATGATCTAAATCCCTTGTCCTACAATCCTCCAAGCTATAATACTAATCCTCCATTTAATTCTAATCATCCACCTCATCCTAATCAACCATCTAATCCTAATCCTCCAAGCCATAATCCTAATCCTCCATCTAAACCTAAAGCATTTACACTTTTCACTCTAGAATTCCTTCAAGGACTCCTAGCAAAGAAACCATCACATATTGTAAATTCATGTTACTCCACTCAACCATATAAGTTTGTTATGGGATAATGCCATCATGTACCCATTACCCATCATTCTACTCCAAAATAAAAATTACATCCAACCCATCAAAACTATCAAACCCTAATCCTATGAACATCATGTATGTATCATCCCTCCATCCACCCAATTTGAGGATTCTATACAACATTCATCCCCCATCACACCATCCAAATAAATCTAAACATTTCAATATATTGTTCCAAAGCATGCTACCATAAATTTCCATTTGAATCAAGATCAAAGCACCCCTTCACCTCATGATCCCATCCCTTCCACTCCATCTCATGATCCCCACCCATGTCAAGATAAAAGTATCCCTTCCACTCCATATTCAAATCCCCTTCTATATCAAGATCAAAGCATCCCTAGTCTCATGATCCCATCCCTTCCCCTCCATCTCATTATCCCCTCCCAAATCAAAACCAAAGTATTCCTTCCACCCCATCTCATGATCCCCTTCTATATTTAAATCAATGCATCCCTTCTAATCCATCTCACGATCCCCCTTAGTCTCAAGGTTAAATAATCCCTTTCAGCCCATCTCATGATCCCCTTCCAAATCAAGATCAAAGTAAATCTTCCACCCCATCTCATGGAATATCTCCAAATAAAAATCAAACCATTCCTTCCACACCATCTCATGATCCCTTTCCAAATCAAGATAAAAACATACTTCCCACTCCAGCTTATTATCTTGATCCATCTCAAAATCCATGAATCTCATCCAATCCATCTCATGATCTCCTTTCACCTTAAAATATAATAATGCCTTCTAATTCCCCCCATGATCTTAATCCTCCTCACAATCCCATAATCCTCATCGAACACACTCATGAACTCCACACCTATCAACTTGGTTCATCCACCTTCATCCAATTTGGTTTCCTCTTGTAAACACCTAAAAACAACTAATCCAAATTTTCATCTTGTCATATCATCGTTATCCTTATCATTTCTTTTATCTATATCAAATAAATATTTTTTTAAAGATATCAAGTTTCCACAATCCATCAAGTAGTTGCAATAATTTTTTTGGATTTGATTGTGTTTTAGTTTTTCACATTAAGTGAGAATGTTTTGAATCATACTACATGATCCATCATCAGGATGAAAGATAGATTAAGGAGAAGAAATGGATTGTTGCAGGCCAAATCAAGCTAAAAAGAGATAGGGGAGACAATGAAGGAGGCACACGGTTTGAGGTTAAGGATAGATTAAGAAATTAGAAAAGCAATGGTGTAAAGGAGAAAATAAAGAAGGAAAAAGAACCCTTAAGGGAGCACAAGGAAGCACCTTGAGGAGGGAAATAAAGAATAAAAGAATTTAAATCAAAGAAAGTTCAAGTTAAAAAGGAAGCAAGCTAAAGAATTAAAGATTAAAAGAAAACTCAAAATTTGAACAAACAAAGAAAGTTCAAAATAAAAGGAAACAACTTGAGGAAGGAAGCAAAATCAATAAAGAAAACTCAAAAATAAATCAAGGAAAGAACCAATTTAAAACAAATAGAAAAGAGCCTAAAAAATAAAAATTAAAAGAAAAATAAGAGGAAAATAAAATATAATAACTATAAGAGAATTATATAATATTATTTATTATAATAAATATTATATAATATTTATAATAATATTATATAATATTTATCATAATCTTATATAATATTTATAATAATATTATATAATATTTATAATAATATTATATAATATTTTTGAAAAACAAAAGAAATAAAATAATAAATAAAAACTTTAAAAGAAATAAAAATATTTATTACATAATGAAAATAACAAAATAAAATAAATAAAGTATAATAAATAAAATAATATAATATAATTATAGCATAATATTTCGAGATAATAAGAAAAAAATATAATAAAATTAAATTTATTATATAATATTTAGTATTTATTATATAATAAAAATTATATAATAAATATTAAATATTTAAATAAATAATTATTGCAATGATGCTTAAAGATAAACAAAGAGTATAAGAAATACTAACTAAAAACTAAAAGCAAGGACCCAAGACGAAAAGGAAAAGAATTAAACCAAAGAAAGTAGGACAATGAAAGACAGGGCAACAATGACACACAACAAAAGAGAGGAAAGGAAAAACCCAGAAGAATGAGGAGAAGCAAAAAGGAAGAAACATAAAAGAAAAACCTCAAAGAACGAAGGGGAACAAAAAGGAAGAGGGAGAGAATCAAGAGTGGTTGAGATGGTGGTTTCTAAGATTGGATAACAAAGGTTGCCAGGAAAGACTGAGATTCCCTCCAATATTAATTAAAATCAAATTTCAATTTAAATATTTTTCTCTATAAATAATTTTTTTTATAAATTATTTAATTAGCTAAAACTCCTCTTTTAAATAAATAAAAATATTTTATTTAAATCGAATATTTTCTTCTAAAACAAATAAATTAATATTTATTTATTTCTCCAACTATAATTTTGAAATAAATCAATTTATTTATTTGTTTATTCTAATCTTACCCTCCTTTGTCAAATTCAAATTATAGGTATTACCCTATCTTGAATTTTTCTATCCATTGATCTTGCAAATCAATCTCCACCATTGATCAAATGTCAAGTGAATCTTATAAATAAGAAGCTTTCATTTCATTAATATTCTCTTAACACTTTTATTATCAAAAATATCTCTAGCACTCTTATCACTATCAAGTATTCAAACATTGTCAAGCATAGGTATCATGTATTTTTGAGCATTTATCTTTATCATTGCATCATATCATTATTGATCTTTCATAGTTTGTTACTTTAAAGATCAACCAACAATGGATCAAATCAAGATCTTAGCTATGATGACTTTGTTTGTTATCTAAATTCCATATTCAGAGTCAAGATCTTGAACTTCATTGCATGATCATGAGATTGTGAGTTTTTTATTATTTTTATTTGTGATTCACATTTTCATCATACATATTGTGGCATGCCTGGTGGGACCCATGTTCTTGGAATTAGCAATATTTTTTACAAGAAGTGTGTTTCTTTGAAGTCGTTGGTTAGATTTATGCATTTAAATTGATTTATGATGCTTTTGATTGATGAAATGACACATCTGAAAAGTCTAACATAGAGTTGCACATTTGATCCATAAAACTACGCATTTGATCCATAGAATTTCACACTTGATCCATGAAACTATGCATCTAATCTATAAAATGATGCCTTTAATTGAAATGGCACTTTTGAGTAGGCACAAAGTTGCACATCTGATCCATGAAACTACACATCTTATCCATAAATGATGCTTTTGATTAATGAAATGGCACATCTAAGAAGTCTGGCACAAAACTACAATTATTATCCATGAAACTATGCATCTGATCCATAAGGCAACACTTTTGATAGAAAAAATGGCACATTTGAGAAGTTTGGCACAAAATTACGTATCTGATCCATGAAACGATGCATTTGATCTATAAAATGATGATTTTTATTGATAAAATGATGCATATGAGAAGTCTGGCATAGATTTGTGCATTTGATCCTTGAAACTATGCATTTGATCCTTGAAGCTACACATTTTATTCGTTAAATGAAACATTTGATTCATAAAACAATGTATTTGATCCATACAACGACACATTTGATCCATATAATGGGGTATTTGATTTACTAACATATTTTACAAATAGGCTATTTTACAAAATTGAGCATACCTTTGTATAACATATCAAAATTTTAAAATTCAAAAGGTTTTAGAAAGGTAGTTTAGAGATTTTTGTTGTGGATCAAGTGATTTTTTCAAATATTGCACCAAAAAATTGGATACATTCATTCAAAGTCACCCTTTCTTCTTTTCTTAAATTTTAAATGCTCACAACTTCTTCAAACCAAAGTATTTTTCAACAATTTTTTTTAAGATCTATAAAAAATCATAAGGAATCCATTGGTGCTATCAGTGTTTGCATTAAAAATATATTATTTTACATGTTTTCATACATTTGAAATTGGGGCTTAAAATTAACCATTCACATTTTGATTTGGGATCTAAAACAAACCATTTGATTGTAATCCCCAAGATCTACTTATATATGCTCTCCCCTTGCATCTTAAACTGACCTTGAGGATAAAAAATAATTGATCTTTCTTTTCTTTTCTAGGTTTGTTTATTGGTATTTGTGTGCAGAGATTGAAAATTCAAAGGACTGCAAAATCTAGTTTGAAGCTTGTCGCATTGAATCAACTTATCTTCTCAAATTTTGTGTTGGACTCTGAGTACCTTCATTCTAATCATCATTTCTATCTTAAAATTTAAAATTAATAATTGTTTCTTTATAATTTTTGGTACCACTGCTTTAATCAATCTTGCTTGGTGTGTCTTCCTCACATTAAATATTGGGCTAAAATTAATCTCACATTTGGATTTGGACTCTAAAATAAACAAGTTTATTTTAAATCCCCAAGATCTACTTATGTATGTTATCCTCTCGCACCTAGCGGTGATCTTGAGGATTAGAAATAAGTTATCTTATTTTTTCTTTTAGAGAATTTATCACTCTAAGGGATGACCTCAACTCCCATATTCTGACGAAGTATAAAGAGTGGGGGGTGAATCAAAAGACATGCCTCTTGAAAGTGGAATCTTGTCAATTTAGGCTATGCCTCTAAGAACTTTATATCTCAAAGAAGTGAAGGTGGAGAGTAAGTTACCCTCTCTTCTAGATTGTTTGGCATTGTTCCCTTTCATCTATGGATTAGACCTCATGCACCCTTGTGGTATATCTAGAGGATACCCCTAGTTAAGCTTGTAAAGCCTATTCAAAACTTATTGGTCATACCCACTTGAGTAGGCTTGTGAATGTGTCTTGCATGTTTGATTGTTTAGATTACCATCTCCACTTGAAATTGAAGGGGAGATATCCATATAAAATTGAACCTAGGACATTTTTTTTTCATTGTATATTTATGTGTTTCTAATCTTTGAAAAAATTGTGAAATTTTTAAAAAAATCATTAAAAATCCAAATATTCCAAAACCAAACAAAAATTAAAGGTAAAATATCAAACTATCAAATAAGTAGAGCTTAAATAGGTATTTTATTGATACTATCTTATTGTCCTTGATAATATTTGAGGAGTGGACAACATTTTGGTATCGTTGATACTATTTGAGGAGTGGACAAAATTTTGGTATCGTGTCTTATCATTATCAAAATTTATCAAAGTTAAAATTGGATCACTTATCTCTCATCTCTATCTTATATTATTTGTGGATATACCAGCTTGAGAGCTTCAACTAATCTTGAGTTGGAAACTTCCACTCTTTATCAAGTTTTCTTGGACTCACAAGTCTATTTCAAGTACACTTTATCAATCTTGATCTTTATCATCTTGCTTGGACTCACAAGTCTAGTTCAAGTAAGAATATATCATTTTATCAATCAAAATCATTATCATCATTGGGAGATCTAACTTAACTTTGGTATATTTTAGTTTTAAAAAAAAAGTATCGAGACTATTGAAAACAAATCTTACTTTATCCAAGGTCTTATATTGCATATGCCAATTACAAGATATCAATATAAGAAACCATGGAATCCCATCAAGAAGAGTCAAACATTCCAACAAGAAAGGGTCAACAAGAGCAAGTAACATCTTCATATCAACCCTTATTTTATTATGAGCCTTTAATGATCCCTTATAATGAGAATGGTCAAGATCCTTCATCAAAATATCTTCAAGAATTTGAGCAAGACCCTAGTGAAATGAGAGTTTTGGGACTTCTATTTAAGAAAAATATTGATCACTACCTTCAAGAATTCACTCAAAAAGGTGCTAAAATACTTTCCCACCTTATCAAGGAGGTAGATCTCAGTAACCCTAAAACGAGGCTAGAAACAAGTCAACCCAATCTAATTCAAACATCCTCACAAAATTTGGTTGGTACTTTTACATATTCACCACCACCTCCACCTAATACATCAAGATTTCAATGGAAATCATTTCGAGATATGTTCCAAGAACAATCTACACTAAAACAATCACCTACCTTTGCTAGATCTTACCTAAATATGGTACCATAGACATGAAAAATGTGTCTATTCCACCAAGTCAAACATAACATCAACAACAATATCACATGCCCTTAAATCAATATCAACAACAATACATTCCTACATGTGCACCCCCAATGACACCTCTAAGTGATTTGACAACAAAAATTCAGAATCTGGAACAAAAGATAGAAAACATGGAAATAGGAAATTTTATTAAAACTAAGAAAGGTTATACATTGGAAGAAGTATGCCCTTATCCTTTTGACAAGTCTTTAACATGGTACCCTTCCCTCAGAATTTTGAAATGCCTAGATTTGATAAATACAAAGGAAAAAGTGATCCAAGAGAACACATGAGGGAATTTTGCATAGCTTGTCTTGAGGTATCATATAATGATACATATCTAATGCACCTCTTTCCTACAAGCCTAGGAGGCCAAACTATTGAACGGTTTTCACATTTACCTCACGAGATCAAGACCTTTCAAGAATTGGTTGATAAATTCATTGAGAACTTTTTATATAACATAGAACATAAGGCTTCCTTGAGTGACCTTTATAGTGCAAAAAAAAAGGGAGAATCCTTTGTTTCCTTCTTACAAAGATGGAGAAATTTGGAAACTAAGCTTCCTCGTCCTATACCTGAAAAAAATTGTCCCTATATTTACCCAAAACCTAAACCATAATTGGCCTTTCACCTTCAAATTCAAGATCGTAATACATTTGGAGAAGTCATTAAAAGGGGAATTAACATTGAGAAATATCTCATTGATAAGGGTCTTGTGAATTTTTTTAAAGATAATAAGGATAACCCTTCAACATATAAAGACAAGCATAGGATTTTGACCAAAAACAAGAACATTGTCAATGATGATGTGGTAGATGCAAAAAAAGTTAAAAATGTTCAACCTACCCTACAATTAGCAGAAAATAACCCTCAAATTAATCAAGGTGGTAGATGACCACAAAGGTAAAATAATGCTCCTAAAAGGCAATACACTCCTTTAGGGTAATCTCTTGAGTTCACATTATAAAAATTGATCCAAGAAAATTTTATCACCTTACCAAAAGTAAGAAATCAAGAACCATCTATCAAACCTCCATGGCATAAGAAGAATAACTATCGTGTGTACCATAGGATCAAAGGACATAAAAAAAATTATTGTTTTAGATTAAGAAATATTATTTGAGATCTTATAGATCAACGTGATGTTGGTGTAGACAATCAACCTTCAACTAATGATGATCTCAAGATATTCAAGAATCCTATCCCTGATCATGGAAAAGGTGAACCTTAAAAAAAATAGTAATATTAGAGGAGCCAATTATGTTGTTGTCCCATATGATTACATTATATCTCATCTAGGGGAGTCATTTCCTCGTGTATCTACCTTAACCCATGTAAACAAAAATCTTGAATATGCAGTAACTACATATAGGGGTAAACAAACCCTTCAAGGGGATCAATCTGTGTCCTTCAAAATTTTATTATAACCTCCTAGATCATCTAAAGAAAATTATAGTACAATTATCCATTCTAAATCTTTTAAAAATATCTCCAACACATAAAGAAATCTTAGAAAATCCCCTTCAAGAGTCTTTAGTACCCAAATACATAGATATTGCTCAATTTCAAGCCATGGATGGACATATTTTATCTCCTCATCATTTGGTGTTTATTGAAAGATACCTTTCTCTCGATGATTCATATCATAAAGAGGGATTGTACCTTGAGGTCTTCATTCATAGGCATAAAATCAAAAGAGTCATGATTAATGGTGGAGCAGGTTTAAACATTTTTACCCTCTAGTTATTAAAACAATTAGGATACTTCGATGGTGTAACTGATTCTTAAAATAAAATCACCATAAAATCTTACGATGATGTTGAGTGTGAATCTAAAGGAACAATAAAATTCCCTATTCAAGTTCACCCCACTATAGTGGATACCATTTGTCAGGTCTTGAACCTTGATCTCTCATACAACATCCTTCTTGGTCATCCATGGATACATGCCTTGCAAGTCATGCCTTCTACATAACATAAATGCCTAAAATTTCCCTATGAGGTTTTTGAAGTCATTATCCTTGTGGATCCTCACCCTTTTGAGTATTGTAAAAACTTGGAAGAAAAATATCACAAACCCACCCAAGTGCCTAACAATAAAGATATTCCATCCTCATCATATTACATAGATCTATCCACCTTATCCTCACTTTCCAATCCACACACCTCTCCTCCTAAGATCAAGGTTCAAGTCAATGACAATTGGTTAGCAAAATATAACGTGAAACAAGATTTCTATGTGGGTCAACTTCCTCTTTCACCTAAAACATATGGGAGACATAAACCTATGAAACATATACAAACTATGTTTATCAAATCTAAGTCTACCACATTCTTGTGTTGTGGTGAATTAGGAAAAGAAAACATTGAAGATGATGTCTAAAAATGCTTATATAAGTATGAAGAGGATCATGTCCCTATTCTACCTATGGAAAACTATCCTAAAAGCCTTCGAATAAGTAAGGATATGGGTTATCAAGGTAAAGGCCTAGGTCATCAAGAATAAGGAATCATTGAGCCTATATCTATCACAAGAAGGAACACTGATGAAAGTCTTGGATATAACTCCCCTAATAAGGTACCTTTCAAGATAAAATTCAATCTAACTAAAGGGGATACGACTTCTCTCGTTGTTCAAACTCCTAATCAAGATATCTTTCAAGACTCCATGAATATCATAAATCTATTCCAAGAATGTTCCATTTTCACCTTATCCGCCATATCATTTACTTCCCCATCATCACAATCTAAAGCGTTTTCACTTATTTATCCTTAGCTTATAGATTGGGATCAACAAGGTCCACCAATTGCAGATACATGCCAAAATGGTGAGGCTATTGCATAATTTATGGGATTAAGAGAAAATATACCTTTGGGAGATCATAAAGTTAGTTTTGCCATTGAGCTTGATGATAAAGCATATTTTTGTGAAACTTCAAAACATCTCACTCACAACAAATAATTGAATATCATAAGGAAAACCTCTAAGGGAAAGCATTCTCTATCATTATTTGAAGAATAAAATGGGAACCTTGACCTTCCTATAATGTCTAAATATGAAGAAAAATCCTCTTATTCTCCTTAATATCATGATGTTTATACCTATCTACGTGATAGTATCCTTCTACCTAACTTATCCAGTGCTCAAAATAAAACATTCATTCATTGATATTCCCATTTTGTCATCCTTGTTGATACCCTTTATCAAAGGAGTCTTGATGGTTTCTTCCTTAGGTGTCTACACTCGAAATAAGTTAAAACTACCTTATATGAGGTACATAAAGCAATTTGTGGGGCTCATTATAGTGGACCTCCTTGTCAAAAAATTGCTAAGAACTAGATATTATTGGCCAATTATGGAATAAAATGCACAATAATTTGCTAAGAAATATCATCAATCTCAAAACATGGAGACTTGATTCATACACCCACCCAAGGGTTACAACTGATAACTACTCCTTGGCCTTTTTCATAATGGAGACTTGACCTTGTAAGAAAAATCTACCCCCCTCATCCAATGGCCATAAGTTCATTATCACCACCACTAAGTATTTTATGAAGTGGTTTGAGGTTGTTCCATTATCTAATATTACTGAAAAACAAATAGCCAAATTTATCCTAAACTATATCATTTTCCACTATGGTATTCCTCATGCTATCATTAGAATAATGGAAAACCTTTTAAAAATCAAGATGTTTGTGATCTTTGTTATCAATTCCATATCCAACATCACTTTTCCACTCCTTATTATCCACAAGGTAACAGTCAAGTTTCTCCAACAAAACTATATTAAAAATCCTTAAGAAAACAATCAATGAAGTTGGTCATGATTGGTATTTGTAGCTTAATCCTGCTTTATGGGCTTATTGCACTAGTATCCACACACCTACAAGAGCCATTTCCTATTCCCAAGTCTTTCGAACCGAAGTCATTTTTCCTATTGAGGTTGAGCTCCCTCCTTAAGGGTTTATTTAAAGCATGTCATTGATGATAAAAAAAATATCGAGTATCTAGGTTGCATGAGCTTGAGTTATTGGATGAAAGGAATCTTAATGCATTGAATGAATTACAATATTATCAAAACTACCTTCATCGTAGTTATACCAAAAATAACAAAATTTGAAGGTTTGAAATTGGAGACTTGGTCCTGTAGACACTGAAAAAATGTTCTAATCGATATCATACACTCAAAACAGATTTACTAGCATCATTTCCTCTTTAATCCATCCTCTTTTTGCTTCATTAATTAAATTAGCCTACCTATTTAATTAAATTACATCATTTTCATCTATTGGCCTAATTAATTTAATCAGGTTAATTCATCCCCCTTCATGTTTTGATTAAAGGGGAAAATAGGTTTTTAAGGGACCCGAAACCCTTTACAACCGAGGATACAAAATGCTGCTAAGAAAAATATTCAAAAGACCACCACCAGCAACCCAACAGCCAAAAAACACTAACGGGTGGGTGCTTAACTAAAAGTAAGACAAAAGACCACCAACAACACCCAAAAATAACACAACAACAAAACAACCTAAAAGAAACCAACCCCCAGTAGGAAACAGAAAGCAAGAAAGAAAAGACTACACACTAATTCAAGCTACCCAGAGTGTTTGCGACCTCAATTTGTTGGTTCCTATGCCTCTTGACCATGTCCAGTAGCTCTTTCTTCTCTGCATCAAAATTTTTCTTCCAATCAACTGACCCTCTGCCAACAGGACCTTTGTCGTCATCCTTAGCAGTTTTTTTGCCCTTGCCCTTGGCCACATACTCTTTCTCCATAAGCTTAGAGAAGTAAACCTAATCCTCCCTAAGCTCACTAATATTCCTAAAAAAGGACTTCCAGGGAGTCCGCACTGTTCTTGACTGAGATATGGCACACCTGCATTAACTTCTTGATGTATGTATTTATGCCTAAAACCTTAGCTTCCAGAGCCACCAATCTTTCATCACATAGAGAATTAAATTCATGATAAGAAACTTCAAGGCACTAGTGGCCCCAGTCCTATCCATATCCAGTAAATCAAACATGGAAGTAGCATTATCGTCAAGGTAAGAAAAGTCCTCAGAAAGAGGATTTACCTTCAAAGGCTCCTATTTGGCTTTACTCTTCTCTGCATTCTCCTCATTCAAACCCCTAATTTCCTCGTCTTGTTGCTCCTTGGGCAGGTCCTGCATGGGAGAATCCTCAATGGCCACCATCTTTTCACCAGCATCCTTTTCCTCACCAACCACAATAGGGTCCTTGGTCAGAATTGTTCTTTAAATTGGCAATTCTTTTAGACAGCTTCCTCGGTTATCAACCAAACCCTCAGTATTACCATGTGTCCCCACCTCCGAACAACCACCAATAGCCACCTCCGCGAACTTGGGAGAAGAATCATCCCCCTTCATGTTAACATTTCATCTCATTAAATTAAACACATCTTATTTAATTAAATAACCCTAAGTTATTTAATTAAATATAATTTCACCTTTCTCCCATTTATTAAATCATTTAATTACGTCAAAGGTGTCCCCATGCTCAGTATTTGAGAGGTCTTTTCATGTCTGACGGTGCAGATTGGTCGAGAGGTAATGGACTGCGATGAAATGCATCCCAGTCGTTCATCATTTTTTGCCAACTGTTTTTGCCCCTTTTTCCTATTTTCCCTGCTACTATTGCTTTCCGCTCCTCCAAACTCTTCCTCCCTGGTATTGACCTTTCACTTCTCCAAATTGATGAGTTGTAGCAACTTGTCTGCTCTCTATAGGAGTAGAATACAAATTTGGTGGGTCTATGCCTTTCTTTTGTTATTGTTGGCTGAGTTTTATGGCTGCAATGACTTCCATTTTGTGGCCATTCTTTCTTCACTGAGGACATGTTTGTTGGGAAACCCTAGGCACTACAAAATTTGAGCATTCTGGGAAGAGGCATGTGGTTTATTTTTGAGCCTAAACCCTTGTTTTATCTGTCAATACATGGGGTGACCACTATACACAGTTTCAATCTAAGTAAGGGTGTGATTCACCTCAATACATATGCACTGGTGGTTTCTCCTCTCTCAAAGGCATGAGACTGAAGTTGTCAAGGGCGTGTTAAAGCAAACCTAGCCGCTTGGTATTTGGGTCATATTTTGCCATATAAACCCTAGATGTGCAATGTGAGAGATGGAAACTTGTTGTTTGTGAAGGGCGAGTCACTTCTGGAGTTGTTCGTTGCACTACATCAGAGCCTAAGTTTGCAATTCTTCCATTGTCAGTCATTTCCAGAATCAATGTATGGTTCAGGTTTGAGTTCTTAGTTTGCTTTGTCTTTTCATGAACATAGATGGTCTGATTTCATTTGTAAAAGAATTCAAGGAATGATTTAGGTTTGAGTTCATAGTTTGCTTTGTCTTTTCATGAACATAGATGGTTTGATTTCCTGAATTGTAAAAATAATTCATCAAAATACCTAAAGTCAGAATGTTTCATTAAAAAACTATATGGTTTTGGCCTTTATTTCTACCCCTGTAGGTTATAGTTCTGGCTCAGCCCTATTTTGTTGTGATGGAGACTATTCTCGAGATTCATGGATTTTATAAAGTAATAAATCTGGCTTTCCCCTGTTCCTAATCCATAGTAAAATTTCTTGAAAAGAGAATGAGAACTTTTGCATCATTCATCTCCACCCAATTTTTATGGCACTGGTTTTGTTGCAAGCAAGGATATATTGATTTTATACCAAAGTATTCAATCAAAGAAGAACCATAGTGAACATCAATGCCTCATACTTTCAAGGTCAAATATGAGGGAAGAATAATAATAAATATTGACATAGAGGGTAGCACAAATCCATAACAATAAATATTGGAAAAGTTTGGTGTTTGGAAACAATCGTTGAATTGACTTCTCTATTTATCTCAAGATAAAAATATTTAAATAAACAACCTGTGCTTTAATGACAACAACCCGCTATGTAATATCTTCTGTAAATATCCCATGAATAGCATGATGTCTTTTCATGTAAGCTTTTGGCTTTGGAAAAAAATGGCCATAAGATTTAAATGTTCGTGAAAGTTATGAATCAGGTCGAAAGCCTGTCAACTAGTGGCCAAAATATTTTATAAAGTAATAAATTTGAATGGCCTAAAGGACATCAAATAATCATCTCATCCCTAGAAGAGAGAGTTTATGAAGTATTGAAAACAAGAAGTAGAGAACCATCACATCCATACAAAAAACAACATAATATACATAGTTATATATCAGCGCTGTATAGTTCCATTAATAAGCTTCTAATCCGCTCTATAGCTTTGATTTTTCACTTCAAAGTTCAAACAGAACAGACTTATGAATTTAGGGGTTCCCTAATAAACAATCATCTAAACAAGCAAATACTCTCTAATAAGTTCAACATTTCTACTAAGGCCTAAAGTACATTAAAAAGTATCTCTTATCTCACATTAACTAAACAGTCATGATATTGTCGGCATAGAACAGAAGCAACATTTCTGGGTTCTCTTTTCATGGCCATCTCCATCACAGACCTCACCACAGCTTCTGCCATGGAGCAACTAGCTTTGTAAAATCCTTTGTACAACTACTGCTGCTTTTGATGCCTATTTTCATCATCCATAGAAAATGAAGTTACTATTATACAGATATACAAAAAATTCATTCCTGCTATACGGGAGACATATAGAGAGATTGGGATAAAGGAGCATGAGGTTGTGCTCGACCTTGTATAGGTACATTGCTGCTATACATAATTTGAATTGCATAGGGTTTTCATCATCACATCTTTACTGATTGATCCCAATTGGTATGGGTGTAAGAGAATGTTCCCATGTCATTGCTTTGCTAATATTTGTAAGCACATACTGATCATAAATTTTAGGAGTATTTTTGGACCTAGTGGTCCCATTAAGGATTTTCAAATTATTTTCCCTCATTCAAACCGGATTTCCAAAAATTGGTTAACTATATGATCATTTTATATTCATATTATGATATGTAAAGGAGTTAGTTTTCTTCCCATGCATCAACAATTGTTTAAATATTATTCCATACAGTTCTCTTGCACTATGAGATGATTGATTGTGATAAACTAATAAATAAGCAAATTTTAGAGGCAAAAGAATAGTCTCCATGCATGTCTCTGCAATGTGGAGAAAAAAGATTGATCTTCATTTCTAAAGGATAAGCATAGAATGAATAATAAGAATTGTATGTGCAAGATACATTAAAACTAGAAATCTTATAATCTTATAATCTCAAAATGGGATCTAGATCAAAACTCATATTGGAATAGTACTCATATTGGCTTGATACGTATAATTTCTTTTTCCATATTCAAACTAGCTGTCGATGTAGTAAAGTTGATCATAATATGTGAGGCCATAGGTTTCTATGAAAATGGTTACTATTTTTTAGTCAATATGTGAGTTGTTTAGTGCCTAAATAAGCAGTTAATAGTTGACATATGTTGTTTAAGCCTCTACCAAGGATTATTTTTTAAAAGGCATGGTTTATTGAGGATGATTTATAGGGGACAAAGGCTATCATAAATTATAAAGCACAAGAAATTATAACGGTCTGTTAGCTGGCATTATAGTGAACCAAACAAAGTTGATATTTTCTGTCAAACTATTAGGGCCTTGAACTTTGTTGAAGGAGCTTCAGATCTAAGCTTGTCCAATGTACTTCTCATTTACAACATTTGCACTAATAAATGTGGCTTTGATACCACTGCTAAAAAAAATTTTATATGGAATATGGGTAATACTGTAATCATATGCCAAGTTTATTTATTTAGTTTGAAACATTGAATAGACTTATTTGAATCATTTTTTCCAACCTAAAATTTATTACAAATAATCATTTTTTTATTTTCATTACAAAATAATCATCAATCAGGTCATGTGATTATTATAAAGTTTACCCCTGACTATAAATAATAGGGGAAAATAACAACTAAACTAAGCACCCTTTATGCAGTCTTTCAAACTGTGCAATAAAGCAAAAAGATATGTTAAAACTAGGTGCCTAAAAATTAGTAAATCAACCTAATGTAAATAACTGCTTAAAATACCAAAATTCATTTCCGAAAAATTGCAACCGATATCATCTAAAAACAACAATTAAAACATAACTAAAAACCTATATTTTTTTCCTTAAAAGTAAACCTTGATTGAATTAAATGTAGCACTCCAAATTATAATAAAATCTGCCCAAAATATCTAGTGAAGCAACTAACAATTGCTTTGTAAGATGCTAACAATTGAAGCCTCAAAATGAAGACAAATATTTTAGAAAACTATGTGTGGTACCAATGTTTTTCAATGCTTTAGTATAGCATAATTCAACTATCGCATGGTTGGATTTCCTGTAGCCACATAAGCATTGCAAGTAGAAATGATTACTGCCTTCTTTCTATCACCTCTCACACATAGGTGGTCTTAATCACAAAATAAGAAGCATAAACTAGACAAGGGAACTATTCGACAAAATGCCTCTAGAAATTACACTTTAGCTGGGTACGCCAAAGTGGGGTTGCTGAAAAGGCTTTAGAAAGCTTGGAAATAATTTAGGTGGTGTGAGTAAGGAGAAAAAGGTCCAATACTAGCAATCTTTTATTTGAGCCCTCAGTCAGGTCAGTTTAAAATTCAAAACTCAAAACCAACAATGCAATCCAAAAATAGTGCTCTAGTTGGACATGAAGATGCATAAGGGCCTCTCCTATATCCTGAGAAATCATGGTTAAAAAAGAACATTGCAACGCTAGAGAATGGTCCTGAGATAGGTGTCAAATACAATGCTCTTGGAAATAATAATGAAGAGGAGGAAGTTGTCGAGGATGGTAGTTTAGACATCCTTCATGTCATTGGATTGCTTATCAAGGATAAGGGGTTTCCACCCTTACCTTCAAATTTCCTGATGAAAAATTTAGCTGATTGTAAAATTAAATCTTACAAGTTGATTGAGATGATTATGATAGACAATTTTGGTGATTTTTTGTTTCCTCAAGTGGGTGTTGAGTTGGATGGATCCACTAAAAAAAAGGGAATGAGATTAATCTGTATGCTGTTAGCAGCTGTAGATTTGATAAGAACTCAACAGTATGATGCAACCTTCCAAATGGCTTTGCGGTGTAAGAAGTTGTCTACACCATTTTGAAACTGTGAGCAGAGGATTGGGTACTATTTTACAGGTAAGAGGCCCTTTCATGCTTATTTTTAATGATTTGGTAAATTCCCATTTTTGGGTAACTTCAATTACTCATCAGTTATCAACATTGAAACTTCTTAGTTGTAAATTTTGATGTTGTATTTTACTTAATTTTAGCAATTTATCATGTCTCTTAGAATTTGAACTAATAGTTTTGTTATGAGAGCTGAGATACTTTAATCACACAATATATTATTTCAAAACCATTAATATAAAAAGAAGAAAAATATAGATTGATATATCAATCTAGAATTTCTTCTTAGAAGAAAAAACAAATAAAACCCTCATTAATTTTAATTTTGTTTTTCTTCTGTTTATGCATCTCTTTAACATTTTATAGTAAATTGGATTGGTTTTGCAGTTCTTCTCTCATTTGATGATGGATTGAAGAATATGATCCAAACATCAATAAAAATAAACATAATTTTTTAACCAAAAACTCTCTTACACTCTTTATATGCCACTAGAAAGATTACTTGGACTGCAACATATTGATTTGATTATTCCTCTTGCAGTGCTTTGGATTTTGGAGTTGCTAGAACAACTTGTTTGTGGACCTAAATGGTTCATGCTTTAGATCTTGAAAACCTTCAATAAATCCATAACAAGCCCCCACCATTGCAACACAATATACAACTTTGTTGGCTTTAGTGAATGTATTTGAAATATATGTTGCAAGGTGTGTGCCCTTGGTCTTCTTGTGTTGTGCAACACAACTCTCAGGTATGAACAAGATCAACTTGAAAAGTATAATCAATGGCTTACATTTATCAATAAATCTTGCCCTCGATTGAATTGATCATGGCCGATTATTTTTTAGATTTCATTTTAAAAAAATATTCAACTTTAATTAAATATTGAAGATTTACATAATAGATTGGCCAATTGATGTAATTGAAGAAGTATGGGATGTTTATCTATTTTCAATATGGTGACTTTATAGCTAGTTAGTAGTTGCATCCAAATAAAGGATTTCAAATGATGAGAATGAGAATGACTCTTTTATATGGTGTATAAAAAAAATATTATGTTATAGAATATTTTATAATTCTAAATAAATTTAGATTGTCTGTATATCTACTGTGCGCTCTTGGTCTCCTTGTGCTATGCAACGCAACCTCGTTTAATGACATGGCTTAATCGCCTCTCGTGGATTCATTAATTTTGACGTAGAAATCTCTTTTTCATTTTACAACCAACAAAAAAATATTTTTTATTTTCTATTTAGTTTTATTTCGAATACTTTTTATTTGACAATTTTGCTCAAAAGTTAGATATTTCCCTTTTAGCGTATTCTATATATGATATTATTGAATCATAAATCATGGTTGTTAGTTTTGGATATGTAAAAACTTGTCTCCCTCCAAATTACCAAAGGGAAACTATCCAAGAAATTCAAACTAAATGCATGTTGCCAATGGAAAATAAAATCTCTTGAACAAATGTTGCAAGCTTCCAATACCCCATCCCCACAGCATATATGGATCCTTTGTTACCATGAACAAGCTATTTACTCATAAAAACAAAATACAAAAAATTATACAAAAGAGACATAACAGACATCAAGGAGATAGATTCTTAAAGATTATTACCCATATTTATCTTTCCTGCATGTGTGTGATTGCCTGTATGTATGAACAACAAAGAAATGGCTCTGCATATAGTTTTAAGTCTAATTCAAGTGACTAAATTATAATTTGAAGTACTCATAAATGAGAATTGTCAGGTGGAATGTTACCATGAACCAACTATTTACTCACAAAACCAAAATACAAAAAACTACAAAAGAGACAAGACTACAATATGAAACAATTTAATAGACATCAAGGAGACAGATTCTTAAAGATTCTTACCCACATTTATCTTTCCCACATGTGTATTTGTTTGCATGTATGAACAACAAAGAAATGCTTTTGCAAATAGTTCTAAGTCTAATTCAAGTGATTAATTAGACTTTGAAATACTCATAAATGAGAATTGTCAGGTGGAATGTTTAGGTTCTCAAGTCCCCAAATTGTAAGGAATTTGATTCAAAGTTTATAGGTATGAAGGGATTTGGAAAGTTCTTTCCTAGTACTACATGAGAGTTGTAGATAAATACAAATGGCTTTAAATAATAACCAGTTCAATTTATTTTTGAAATATTCTTTTTTTATTAATCATGACCACTGTAGACCAGATGTTGTTGTATTAGCATCTTAAGTCTTTATAATCTAAAAGTAAGGTTTTATGACCCCTAATTACTCAGAATTTAAGTGAAATGTCCTGACGTCGGATGGTGGGGATTTTCAAAATGATAACAGTACTTGCCTACTATTATAGGAAAGGAGGTTTTAAATTGTCCTACAAAGGCTAGCATAAGAAATGTGAGCATGTGGCAATGATTTTTGTAGTTGATTTCAAAGCTAATATAAAAACAAGACACAATACCCCTTTCCAATTTTTAATGTTATTTTTTTTATCAAACAATTGATAACATTGCAACAGCTGAGGAACTGTAGTAGAGGTTGCTTTAGATGTATCCAAAGCCACTTCAAGCACACACAAATTGTAGTTTTATATCAAATAACTATTAAATCTAGTTTAGGATATAGAGGGATGAATAAGTTATGTCAGCAATTAGATAGGATTGAATTTTCAATTAGGAATGTTTGTGTTTAAAATAAGGTGGTTGAGTCTTCAGTTAGGTGGTAGTTGTATCTTTATGTCTCCCATTTGAATGACAGTTGGGACTTTCAGTTAGGAAAATTGAATGGTGGAATAAGGTGTTGAATTGGTCTCACACTTGTGGAAGGTCATGCTTCTGCTTTGCAAGTGCTTTGAACCAAATTTCAAATCAAAACAGAGAATTAATACAGTCAAAATTCAGATATGAAGATGTGAAATAAAAAATTTCCCTTGATTTTACTTATTGAACTGAAATTTGAATTTGTGGAAAGGAACTACAATATGTAGGTAGCAAAGAAAACACACCAAAATTGAAAGGAAAATGAAACATTGCCATATTGAATTTTGCAAAACACTTTAAAGTTGTAGATTGAATAATATAAACTTTCCTGGCAAGGTATGGGTCCCAACTTCACAAACCAAGCCCCTCTTTGTGCATTGGCAGTGGTGGGGGTTGACAAAAACCCTTTTCTCACATAAATTTGGGTTGTAGAATATTTTTTGCAAATCTATGCCCATTGCACATTAATAAATAGATTTAACAGAAATTATAACTTTACTGTCTTTAGCGTACCCATTGCACCCCAAGGTACGATTGCTAGTTTAATAAATATCTCTTTAATTCTTCAATTCCCCTAAATTGCATGATTAAATCTTGTTTAATTAGCAATTAATCTAACTTTCCTCTAAGCAAAGGGAATATTCCCATGAAATATTCGTTATCCCTTTTTTGCACAATTAAAAATTTGCTTTAATTTACAAATTGCCTTTTTTCCTCACCCAAAAGGAATATTCTTATTCCTCCATCATTTGAAAAGGGGGATATTTTCACTTGGCTTCTTAAGCAAGTTTTAACCTTCAACCTTTTGAACAAGTTGCCTTTGACCTATGTGAGTAGGTCAAAAGTGTGTTTTTTTTAGGCAAGTGTGGACCCTTGATTAAAATCCCATCATGCATTCACATCCGTTGATGATAATCCATGATCCATGCCTCTCATCTCCTTCATCTTGGACCGTTGATTAATATTTTTTTATCCCAACCCTTCATTCCTCATTTGCTCTCCTATAAATAGGTCACTATTTGGAGACAAATGGATCCATCTTTCAATTGCAAACTTATGTTGTTGAATCTCATATGCACTCACACTCATATTTACTCACTTTTTAGCTTATCTTAGTTAATTTTAATTGCATAATAACTTAGAGCATCCATCTTAGCTTGTTTATAAACTAGGGTTTTCATCTTTTAGCTTACAATTAGCTTAGATTAGCTTAGCAATAGCATAATCAGTACATTTCTAGCATAAAATCATGGTAACTTAGCTTGCATCATGTTCATTTTTAGCATAAACTAGGTTTGCATACATCAATCACAATGGTTTCATCGATTCTCTTCCATAGAATCAACTGAAACAGGCTCACTGATCACAGGATTGGGAAAGTGTCGTCGTTTCACATCAACACGACACCAATTCTAAAATAGGATAAGTTTCAAATGGGTTAGATTAAGAATTTAACTACTTTCTTAGTTTGTAGCTTTCAATTTCAGTAAAATGCTTAGTTCAATTTTCCAATTTAAATGATCTTGTTTGTAGATGTAGGTTTATTTGGCAAAGTTATTCTTCGATTCATCATGAATCAAGCGTAATCGACCCTCACTAACATTTCCTTGTCTCACATTTTGGTGCTAGAAGGAGGGAAAACTGTTAACATTTTTTTGGCTTGAATTTCATTTGTTTGTTGTTTTGTAGGTTGCAGTGATGCTCAAAATACAAACAACGACGCCCTTTGAAGAGCGTCGCCATATAGCGACACCACTACAATTTAAAATCCCGACACCGAATTAATGCACCAACGTTGATTTAAATCTGGCGACACTTATTTAATCTAGAGGTATCAAAAAATTCAAATAGTGACGCCTAAACTTCACCAGAGCAATGCCAACAAATTTCAAACCGTGATGCCAACACGAGCAGCAATGCCTAGCAAAATTGTGATGCTATCGTGCTCATTGTTCCTGCTGCAAAGCAACGCCCATTTTCACCAAAGCGACACCCATACTTCAAACTGCCACACTACCATGTTCAGTGACACCCAACCAAGGTAAGAAATTTTATGCTTGGTTTTTCAACATGTGATTTAATTTCTTGGAATTATCTGACCACTGATGTGCTTCTGACTGTGTTCTAGTTGTTAGGATAACAAGGTTTTGTAGGTTTAAAGACATGGAGTGAAAGTGAAGAAATCTTTTCTATCTTAAAAATTCTATAATTGTAACAAGCATTTGACACTTTGGGGCAATTATAACCCAATTTTATGCTTTCTACTTTCTGCTTTAGGAAATGCACTAAATTTCAATTGGGTTTAAAATGAATGCTTAAAGTTGAACCTTCACATCATCACTTTATTTTGGGCTTAAAATTGAACAAGGCAACTTCATTTTTCAGTTGGTGCTTAAAATGAACTCATCACTGCTTTGAAGGGTTAAAATTTACAACTTTTTTCTATGTTTTGTGGTTTTCAATGTTGTTAGTGGATGCATATGCAATTCTCTCATGCCATTTGGCGATCTTGGGAAATAGAAACATTCCTTAACACTTTGCAAAATCACCTACATCTTTCAATTTGGATTAAAACTGAACCCCCTTGCGAGTGTGAGAAAAAAGGCATAGCGTGTGTTCTCTCTTTGTTCATGCACGCAAATATGATCGAACTACGGATAAACTTTCTTGCTATTGTTTATCTTTAGAGAGCCTTCCTTGGTGGGAAAAAGTACTCACCCCAAGGGAATGAATCAAGCAATAATGAGCTAAAGCCAAGCTCTTCCAATCAATATATAAAAATGTGTTATGACAAAATTCATTAACAACAAGTGTGGATGTGTCATACCGATAAGTGCCACCCTTAGTATCTGTGTGATACATAAAAATCCTTCCTTAGGGAAAGGACTGGAGGCCTCTTGATTCTCCATAATCTTGAGTTAATCTTTCTGCATGTATGGCCACCTTGAACGAAAGTCCTTACTACAATCCTTTGTTTAGCAAGCCAAAATCCTAAAATATTTGTTGGTGCAAGAACGATCATTCTAAAGCCTCCGCACATTTGTACTATTCAATCGTAGAAACAAAAAATTCCTTTTAATCTCTAGATTTTAAGGATTTTGAGATTTGGTGGTCCCAAGAAGTGTGTGTCATGGAGGGGAGCCAGTTTCGCCAAATCTCTAACTGTTCGCATTGTCTAGTGTTTGGAGAAATCTAAGCGGGGACTCAAAAAATATGGCCATTTCTATCCTAGGATTGTAAATGATTGTGAGTCAATTTAACACTTTTCTTGGTTTTAAAATGATACAAAAATAAACATTCACTATCATCCTTAAAATTCCAAACACTTTGGCTCAAATATGGACTTCTTGATTTAGCCTTGATATTATTGCTTGTCCTAAGGATTTATCCTTAGCGATTTCTAAATATCTTGACATTAATCTCAAACCCAAATTTTTTCCAAAGACAACATAGGCAATTATGGCTTTAATCTCATAATTTTCACGAAATGGACATTGTAAAAGTTATGATGTTTTTTTGGCATAAACATCTAGTTTGTAAACATAATCAAGACAAGTGCTTGTAAAATCAATTCACTTAAGCAAGATAAATTGACAAATGAACCCCACATGACTATTTGGAGACCGATCGCTCTCGTTGAACAGCCTCATCTACCAGGTGCTATAATTCAGCCAAACTTCGAACTCATTAATAGAGAACAAACCGATCTCATTAGCAGTTTGAGAAGCTTCACTTTTGAAACCAAGGAAACAAATACACAGTGGAGAAACGCATCAACCATTTTAGACCAAGAAGAGGAACACGCTGATATTGAGGCTGGAAGGCCCACATTACCACCTCCTATGTGGCAATAAATATCTTCCTTTCTTCCATAAACTTAAACTATTTTCACATGATCTCACATAAAATTAGGATCCCTAAGGAAAGGTCTATAGGTCATCATTTTAGACTTAGGCATCTCACTCCAAAATCTCTCAAGAAACACCTTTTAGCACTTTACAAAAATAGAGACAGGTTGGTAGCAAAATTTTATAGACATGCTTCAAGGTATAGTCTAGAATTATATGCATTCTTTTGGATTCAAAAAACTAATATTTTTACATGATACCGAACTCCTATAAATGATTCATCAAACAATCAAAATTCGTAGGGGAAAATCTCCAGCTCGTCATTTCAGACATAGGAATCGTAGAACAAGGTTTGGTCAAAAGTGGGCTTCAATATTTTACCGCAATAATTACACCTTGATGAGAAAATTTTATGCTTGAGCTAGGAGAGCCCGAACAAGTTTGAACATTCCCATTTGTCCTCTCATTTAAATCAACATTGATTCTTTAGGATTTGAACATTTTAGAGGTCTATCATCATTCTCAATACCTTGGTATTCTCAAAACAAAGGTTCACTTTAGGTCAACATTGGGTCAAGCATTTCACTCACCCATTCATCAAATTTCATCCTTCACTTCATCCAACTTTGCAAAATTTTGAGTACACTAACACTTTGTCACTTAAACATCAATCAAACCAACTACTAACTTAGCTACTTTGTATGTGAAATATATCCTTTTCCATGCACTTAGTTAAGCTAGTTATCATCTTTGAACTAGCTCATCTTGAAGGTCACAAGTCTACCCTAAATATTTCTAAGTTCCTTAGCATCCTTTATTCCAACATCAAAGCATCAAACTCAAGTAAAAAGTGTTGTCCCAAAATGTTTGCAAAGATCACTTCCCACATCATTCATCTTTTCATCCCATAATATCATCATTGCTCCCAAAAGACTTAGAGCATCCCTTTTATCTATATTTGAGTCAACTAGAGAGTTCAAACATTACAAAACTCAACACAACTCTCCCATAGGCGACACAAAATTTATGGTAAAGAATAGATCACAACACAAGAGAATCATGGAGAAAACCAAAGTTACATTTACCTCAAGTGATCCAAATCCTTTAGAATTTGATCCTAGAAGTCATGTTACCCCATCACAACAACCGTCATCTCCTTCAAGACCATATGAGATTGAATATGTCATGAATAATCCATTTGAGCATACTAGGGAAGAAATTATGGAACATCAAGCCTTTGCAAATATAGCTTCCATCTCCTCAACGTTTGTAGCACATAATTTAACACAAGGTTCCACAACTCCATCGCTAGGGCTAAATCAAACCTACATTCCTAGTCATGCAACCATCCTTGCTAAATATTTTGGTCACACCTCACCATTTGAAATTAGTACACTTGTGGGTACCCTTAACACTAATCCTCCACCTCCAACAATTGCTTGGACACCTACTTTTGGTGTTCCTCCTATTCCCGAAGCTCCAAAACAGCTACACACACCTCTTGAACTTCATTATTCCACAACCACTTCGACATTTCGGGGACACCCTTCTTAATCCACACCTATGAGTACCACAAGTGTACCCACCATCACGTAAAGTGGTATAGACCAAGTATCTCAAAACAACACACAAGGGCATGTCAATACTATATCACATAACCAACCAATAATGTAAATAGGGATATCTTATAAATCCAACCCTCTGGTGGGTTCATCCATGCCATTTACCACATCCACATCATCCACCATCAATCCCCCTCAAAACAATTCCTTGTTTACATCTTTTTCACAAGGCAATCCTCAAAACACAGGACAAGGAAATATTTTCAATCAATGGACTCAAGGTCCTAGTGTGTCATTTCCATTGAAAATTTTAATGACATCATCCTCATCTTTTCCTACAGTCCCCTTTACTATGCCAAATCAATCAAGACCTCAAACATAAATTCCTCCACCTCTTTCTACCATCTTACAAGGAATGTTGAACCAAGGGAACCCTCCACCTCTCATTAGCAATCCATTACCCACTCAAAACATCAATATCCATAATCCTTCACAAATGTCTCAACAACCACCTGATCCCATATTACAAGCACATACCTTAGTTGTACAGCAAGCACAACAAGTTGTCCAACAACAACAAGCACAACAAAAACATCAAGCTCAACAAGCAACCTTAGCACAACAACAATATCAAGCTCAACAAGCAATCTTAGCACAACAACAACATCAAGCACAACAAGCAACTTTATTAGCACAAAAACAACAACAAACCCAATAGCAAGCCCAAGTGGCAAAACAACAACAACAACAAGCTCAACAATATTCCCAACAACAACACAATTCGTATTATCCTCATTTGAGCATCATCAATCCAAATGCATCGAGAACATATACATCAATACCCCTATCACTTTCACATAATCTCACACCATCATACACCCCATACAAATCATCCATCATCCCACCATATGTTCCTCCACCCAACCCACAAGACGATCTAGCATCACAATTGAAAGTACTCTCACATGCAGGACCTTCACATGCAAGGTAGAAGCCCCCATAGAACTTGTGTCCTTATCCATTTGACCGAAAATCAATGATACCATTCCCTCTTGGTTTTGAAATCCCCAAATTTAAAGGGAGAGGAAGTCCTATGGACCATGTGTGCATGGAAGTGGCTTACAATGATTCATATCTAATGTGCCTCTTCCCTTGAAGTTTAACAGGTCATTCTATGGATTGGTTTTCTCATTTGCCTCCTGGTATCAAAAATTTTCAAGAAATCATTGATAAATTCATTGATCGTTACTCCTTCAATCTTGACATGGATGTCAGTCTAGAAGAATTATACACTCTTAGACAAAATCAAGGTGAAACTTTTGCTAATTTCTTACAATGATGGAGACAGAGAGCTAGTAAGAGCAAGTGGCCTCTTCTTGACAAACAACAAGTGGGAATCATCATAGCCAATCTGGATCTGAATCTGTCATTCCACTTGAAAATGTAGTGCATTACATCATATGACGAGCTTGTCCCTAGATCCCTTAACATCGAAAGAGCCCTAATCTCACAAGGAAATACTCAAGCTTACAAAGACAACTGTTCTTCAAATAGTTCAAATGAGAAACCTCATGTCTGGGCAAAGAACAAAAATGTAACAAATGACGATGTAGTAGACACTAAGGTCATAATAAGTGCTCCTAGACCTAATAACAATCATGTTGCTAACATCGAACCGACTATGCAACAAACAACACCACCTCAGAACAATCAGATCAGTAACACCAACATGCAACAAAGGCAAACCGCTAACAAGAACAACTATCCCAAATGCAAGTACACACAGTTATTGAAACCCATCGAAATGATCATGAAGAAGTTGGTAGAGTCAAATTTGATAACACTTCCCAAATTTGAAAACTACCAAGAACCACAAGAGAAGCCATCCTGGTACAATGAGTGTGATCTCTGTGACTTTCACAAAATCAAAGGACATAAAACAACAAACTGCATGAAACTTAAGAAGATCATCCAAGATCTCATAGAAAATGATACCATATCTATTGAGGTACCGGTTGGGAACTAGGACCTTAAGATATATAAGAACCCTATGTCAAATCATAACAAAGAAAATAACAATGGCAAAGCTAAGGATTACACCAATGTGTAGCATACCTATTCTAATGTAGTTTCCTCCTATGATAGTGTTATCACTGTCGTTACCATCAAAGGAGCTAGTACGGAATGTGGAGTCACCACATGATGTGGAAAAATAACTGTTCAAGGAGTCCCATCTCAATCTAGGACACAACCTACTTTTCCCACATCTAATCCCAACAAGGACAATCTTCTAGATCAGCTTAAACAAACCCCCACAAAAATATCAATCTTAGAACTCTTAAGGTTATCCCCCACACACAGGGAAATATTGGAAAAAGCCTTGTCTGAGTCATCTATTCCTGAGAACATTGATACCAATCAATTTCAAGCCATGGTAGGGCATATCACAAACCATCTTTTTACCTTTTCTAAGCAAGACCTACCATCACAACCATCTCATAACCGTGCTTTACATCTTGATACTGTCATTCATAAAAACAAGGTCAAAAGAGTCTTGGTAGATGGAGGTTCTGGTCTGAACATTTGTACCTTGCAGCTAATTAAAAATCTAGGCTATTCAGAAGATACTATTGAGAAGACAAAAAGTACCACCATCAGAGCATATGATGACCAAGAATGAGTATCACAAGGAATCATTTCACTTCCAATCCAAGTGGGACCTCTTATTGCAGAAACTACGTGTCAAGTGCTTAATCTTGATCTTCCTTATAACATACTACTTGGTTGACCCTGGATCCATGCTCTAAAAGTTGTAGCTTCGACTTATCATAAATGTGTGAAGTTTCCTTTTGAAGGTAGATAAATCACTATCCATGGAGATCACGAGCCTTTTTACGACTACAAAAGTCTTGAATCCAGTTCTATAAAATCCCCCAAATACCCAAAAATGATGAAGGGCCTACACTGTTAAGCTCATTTGTTGACCCATCATCCCTAGCCTCTACCTCAGTAGCAAAAATGCCCATTGCACAGAGTATACCCCACATCAAAGCAACGATCCAAGATGTTGGTTGTGGAAACTATAAACTATTGAAAGACACCTTTGTCTTAGGATATTTACCTATTTCTCCTCAGTCACATGGGAAACTCACATCTAGCACCAAAGAACCTGAAACAATCAATATGGTAGCTATTACTTTCACCAAGTGGGGGGATTTGAATCAAGAAGATGTCAATGAAGAAAATATCTCTAAACTTCTCTATCAAGATGAATTACCTATTCATGTTATTCCCATGGAAGATGACAACAAAGGCCTAAAACTAATGAAGAGCATGGGATATAACAAGAATGAGAAGCTAGGGCAGAACAACAATGGTATACTAGAACCCATCGTTCATGAGAAATGAATAAAGAATTTTGGCTTGGGTTGTACTACTAGCAAGGTCACACTTATTGGAAAAGGTATTTCCGCTAGATGAGTTGAGGCTTCCTCTTGGTCACCTACATCATGTGATACAACCTTAGATGACTTTCCCCTTGATGTTGTTGACCTATTTGAGAACAACACCCTCTTTATGATATCCATAATATCCTTTGTTTCAAGCAACCGACCAACTGAAATATGCCTAGTATACCCACAACTCATTGACATAGACCAACAAGGACCACCGATTCTAGATTTATTTGAAAACGATGAAGTAATCTAAGAATTCATGGGACTCTGTGACAACTTATCATGGGCAGATCATAAAGCAGGCATCAACATAGAGCTCGATACAGGGGCATACTATGGGGAGATGATTGAATCCTTCAGTCGCAAAATAAATGAAATGCAACTAATATGCATATCCTTGAGTGAAAACAACCTAGTGGCACCCTCTGATCCTAAAATAGTAAAAACAAAGGATGCATCCGACGGTGAAAACCTTTCTAAGGCACCCAAGGATGAGGGATTCGATCTCCCCCTTAGTGCAATGCATCTAGAGAAGTCAACAGTACTAGCAGAAAAATCCACTCTAGTCAATGTGGGAACAGAGGAAGCACCTAAGATCACTTTCTATGTCAAATCCTTGATAGCTGAAGAACAAAAGAACCTAGAAACATTCCTCAAAGAGCAAAGAGCTAACTTTGCATGGTCATACATAGATATGCCATGCCTTGATCCAGAAGTGGTTGTGCATCACTTAGCAGTCTATCCTGAATCCAAACCAGTTAAGCAAAAATTAAGGAAGATGCACCCTCAGATAGCATTGTTGGTTAAACTAGAATTACAAAAGCTTCTTAATGTTGGATTCATCTAATCGATAGATTATCCTAAGTGGGTTTCAAACCTATTATCAGTCTCAAAACCCACTAGGGGCATCAGAATTTGTACTGACTTTAGAGATCTAAACAAGGCATGTCTAAAGGATGATTTCCCTCTTCCCAACATTGATCCCATTGTGGACTTAACAACTGGGCATGAAATTTTGTCACTCACAGATGGTTTTTCAGGCTATAATCAAATCATAATTGCCAAGGAGGATCAACACAAAACTACATTCACTTGTCCATGGGGAACCTATTGCTGGAATGTGATGCCATTTGAGTTAAAGAATGCAGGAGCAACCTATCAAAGAGCAATGACCCTCATATTTCACGACATGATCCAAACAAAAATTGAAGATTATGTGGATGATATTTTGGAAAAATCAAAGAAGAGAAGTGAGCACATACAATTCTTAGGACCTATCTTTGACATGCATGAAGAATAAAAGGTACGACTAAATCCAAAAAAGTGTGTGTTCGGGGTCACATCAAGGAAACTTCTTGGCTTTATTGTCTCACAGAGAGGGATAGAAATTGATCTAGCAAAGGTAAAATCCATCCTAGATATGGAACTACTACAAACATTAAAGCATATGAGAGGATTACAAGGCAGACTACAATCCATTAAAAGGTTCATAGCCCAGCTATCAAATAAAATTCACCCCTTTTCGCATCCCCTCCATAAAGGGATAACCTACAAGTTGGATGCCAAATGTGATAAAGCTTTCCAATAGATCAAAGACTATTTACTAACACCTCTAGTGCTCATGCCACTGATACCGAACAAGCCACTGATCTTGTACATCTCAACAACACCAGCAGCACTAGGAGCTCTTCTAGCAAACATGATGAAAATAGAAAGGAAAGAGCCATCCACTACATAAATAGAACCTTGGTGGGAAATGAGATGAACTATTCACCCATTGAGAAGGCATGCCTAGTAGTAACTTTTGCTTCACAAAATTTTAAGCACTATATGTTGTCACATCAAATTAAGCTCATTGCAAAAATTAATCCATTAAAATACATGTTATCCAAAGCAACTCTCATGGAACGAATGGCTAAATGGGTGATGATCTTAATAGAATTTGACATAGAGTATGTGGAGTGTAAAGAAATCAAAGGACAAGTGATTGCAAACCAACTAGCAGAAGCACCTATCTATGCTAAGAACCCTTTGATATCTAAGTTCCCTAACAAATCAGTGTTCTTTATCAATATCACAGCTCAGTGGAAGATGTACTTTGATGGATCGTTCACCCAACATGGATCAGGAGTAGGAATTATTTTCATCACCACCCAAGATGATTGCATCCTAAATTCATACAGGCTATCATTCTCGTGTACCAACAACATTGTTGAGTACGAAGCCTTGATCACAGGTCTAAGGATAGCAGTTCAGTGGCAAATCCAAGAGATGAAAGTCTATGGAGACTCACAGTTGATTATCAACCAAGTCAATGACGACTATCAAACTAAAGATGACAAGCTCACTCCTTACAAGAATATGGTGGAGAATCTCAAGGATCTATTCATAGACATAACTTTTGATCAAATTCCTTGCATGAACAATAGAGCAGTGGACGCCATGGCAACAATCGGATCACTGCTAGACATGTCGAACAACATCCTCCAATGTGAATTCTTGGTAGAACTTCTCGTACCAACTTTCAGAATCCCTGAATCTGAATTTGCATGTGTCATTGTTGGTCCCGGATCCCTGTGGTACCATGACATATTTACTTACCTTAACAGAGGAACCCTTCCATCGGATATCACCCCAAACCTTAAAAAGACCTTTGTTAAAAAGGTATCCCAATTCATGATCCTACGTGATACCCTTTACAGTTGAAGCATTGAAGGGACATTACTACGATGTCTTAACCAAGAGGAATCCTTAGCTACTTTAATAGAAATACATAACGGCATATGTGGGTCCCATTCTAGTAGTATGACATTAGCTAAGAAACTATTGAGGATAGGGTACTATTGGCCAACCATGGAAAAAGAAGCTCATTAGTATGTGAGGAAATGCATCCAGTGTCAATAGCATAGGGATCTAATCCATGCTCCAACTCAAGAATTGCAACCAATGATCACACCATGGCTTTTTTTAGAGTGGGAACTTGACCTCATAGGAAAAATCACTCCAACTTCATCCAACAGCCACAAGTTTATCATAAACTCCACTAAGTACTTTACTAAGTGGGCAAAAGCCATTCCTATGACCTACATAATGAGGAAACAAATTGCCAAGTTTATCCTGAATTACCTAATTTTCTGTTATGGTGTCCCACAAACCCTCATCTCAAATAATGGAACCCCTTTTAAAAATCACGATGTGAAAGAGTTGTGCCAAAGATTCAATATCCAACATCAATTCTCTACCCCGTACTATCCCCAAGGCAATGGTAAAGCAACATATGAACAAAACTATCCTAAAAATACTGAAGAAAATAGTTAATGAAGCTGGTCGTGACTGGCATCTGCAGCTAAATCCCGATCTTTGGGCTTATCAAACTAGTATATGCACTCCTACAGGTAAAACCCCTTTCTCTATGGTCTATGGATCAGAAGCCATCTTGCCTATTGAGGTTGAGCTCCCATCATTGCAAGTATCACTACAAAACTTGATAACTGAGGAAGGATACAAAGTGTCTCAACTAAATGAGTTGGAATTCCTAGATGAACGTTGTCTTAATGCCCTTAATCATTTGCAGGTATATCAAAACCGACTAAAATGAAGCTATAACAAGATAATCAAATGTAGGTCCTTCCAAATCGGAGATCTAGTCTTAAAACAAAATCAAAAGAACCTTCCAGATCAAGACAACAAAGGAAAGTTTGAGCCTAACTGGTTAGGTCCCTTTGTCATCACAGCAAGCTACAGATCAAGAGCATATCAACTGTCAACCCCTGAAGGTGAACCCTTGCAGGAGCCAACCAACAACTTGCATCTCAAAAAAAATTATGCCTAATCTTGAAGGGTATAAATAAAACAATACAGGGCGGGGGCCCTAGCTCAGTTGGCTAAGTAATTCCGTTGCGGCTCTGCTGGTCACGAGTTCTAGTCTCCCCCGTCCTGTTGTACCGGAGGGCGTGTCGCGCCAGCGCCACCAGTCACATTAAAAATTTTACCAGGTGCACTGCAGTTTATAGGGGGTCGTGCTACCCGATTCCTGCAATCTAAAAAAATAATAAATAATAAATAAATAAAACAATACAAAAAAATCATAAAATAATCAAAATCCAAAAAAAAGGTCCTCTAATAAAAACCACTTCGGTGGCACTTTGGGCAAGTACCTTGGTGAAAACCTGGAAAATAGGCACCTCACGTAAATAAAGCATCTCCATCTATTCTTTGGCTCTTTTTTCCTATCATTCTTTGCATCACCATTTATCCATCATCTGCTTCCTTATCATGGCTTGACACTATGAGGTATCATGAACCCTTTAGCACTACTTGGCATATTCCAAAGGTCAATTTATCTTGCCTTTATCGAAGTAGGCTAACATGTCACACTGGGGGCATTTCGTTATGGATCACAATCGGGTTTTTGTATATATTGAGGTAATTTCTTATCAGAAAACACCAAAAACATTCATAAAATCTTATCCAGAAAATCCAAAAACATTTACAAAATCCTATACAACGAAAAATCCAAAAACATTTAGAAAATTGTAAAGGCTAAAATCCAAAACATCCAAAAAACATCAGAATCCCTAAAAAATTTGAAAAAAAAAACAAAAAACAAAAAAATAGAGTCGTCTTGTCAAACTACAGGTCTAAGCTTGAACGTAGGCAAGGCCATCATTTATGTGCCCTCGAGACACCCTAGGTCAGTCCTTTAGGAGTCTATCATAATAAACTAACGTCTTCCATCTATTCATATCTTCATCTTGTAAATAAGTTGGGTCAGTCGAACTACGTGGTCTTTGTGTGTATAATGTAGGCAAGGCTAATGTTTGATCAGCCCCTGAGGCCCCTAGGATAGGTCTCTTAGGTTAGGTTCTTGGTCAAAACTCAGAAATTCTTAGAAAACCCCTAAACATTTGTAAAACCCTTCAAAACCCCTAAACATTCAAATCTTTAAAAATCCCTAAACATCCAAATATTCCCGAAAACACAAAAACATTGGAAAATTGAAAATCCAAAAATGTTGGAAAAACTTAAAAGACCTAAAAGGCCTCAAAACATTCAAAAAACCCTAAATAGCCTCAAAAATTTTGAAAATACTAAACATCCACATAAACTTTCAAAAAGACCAAAAACAACCTCAAAACACTTCAAAATACCAAAAACATTGAAATATTCCAAGAAAATCCAAAAACCATCCATCCCATCTCGCTTACACCCGCAATAAACCTTCATCCATAATAAACGATCGTCACCTTCAACCTTTGGCGAAACAAATAGAAAGCAAGTATAGCAAGTTGTAAAGTGTGAACCTAAGTGCCAAAATCTAAAGTCTAAATCACAAGTAAATACGTCAGTGAAGTTTATAGCAAAAAATCATCTTAGCATCATCATCCCAACATCAAACAACCTTTGATCAACATGTCCTAGGATGTATCCTTCCTGTGATGGACATCAGTATCAGAAATCACCTTAGCTAAACTTAAACTAGGCAAGAGCTATAAATAACACTGACTGTTTGTCTTTGATTTTTTCTTATGATTTATTTTATTGATCCATTCCAAGGACCTCTCAATGATGTCTATCTAAAAACGATTTAGAGAGAAAGGAATGGGGCATCGATCATTATCTTTTGTTTGTTGTGCTTTTGGATACTCTTGTAAAATAATCTTGGCGCATACTTGCTTAGTTGTGTGTAGGAAGGTCATTTGGAGTATGTTGTTGACTATTGTGTATGCTTTGGTCCAATATATTCTAAGCTTCTAACTTGCATTCCAATGACGTTTCCGTATGTCAAGGTATGAACAAGAACTATCTTATTTGTTTCTCGATTCAAAGTCCATTACACTAGATACAACATCCTGGTTATCAATACCTTGATGCATCGTGTCTATGTGTTATATCAAACAATAAGGAACAATGAAAAATACCAATCCTAAAGTGTGAGCATCTCCTCATCTTGCATTTCATCCTCATTTTGCATTGTCTCATCACTATCTCTAATAAAGTCTTGATGGATCAAGGACTTGTTGGATCTTTTGAAGCAATCATCATCTTTAATCCTAAGAATTTTACCCTACTCTAATGTGCAAAATAACTTAAAAATGCAAGTGATAAAAGACTAAGGACACTTCAAGATTAGCCTAAAGAGTGATAAAACAAGAAGGAAAGTGGATAAAACAAGATGCAAATGATTTCACCTTCCTTGCTGTTGAAGACTCCTTGATTGGACCTTGCTTGGGATGATTTTGTGTGCTCCTTAGATGATTTCTTGAGTGACTAAATGCAAGATCAACTTATGAAAAATGATTAAAATGGATGGCTAGATGATAGTGAATGATTGAAAATGCAAATTGGTAGCATGTAGTTATGAAGATCAAAAAGTGTTGAAAATGCCCTTGAGGAGGGGGTATTTATAGGAGAATTTGAATTCTCTAGAGAATTCAATAGTTGATATGCATCCAACAAGGCCAAGATGAAGGGCTATGGTGGGTTGAGAACCCACAAGCCCTCACATCTTGACATGTGGATGGTGAAGTGGCTAAGAGGAGATGAGGTGTAAGTGAAGTGGCCAAAAGGTACATGAGGTGGAGGAAAGACAAGTACCTTGCAAGTACATTGGGAGATGGGAAGAATCTTGGGTGAATAAAAGTGAATTTTAAATTCACAATGATTGGAAGAATCTGGTGGATAAGACAATGTTCCCAAAAGGTGGAAATTTGTCACATGTGACTTGATGTGACAAGTCAGAGGTTCTAGAAGATGCATGGGAAAAGGGGATTCCAGGAATAATAAAAAAGGATTAAAAATTCCTTAGGGGGTGGGAAGAGTTGACCAAGGTACTAATTAGGTTAATTAACCAGTAATTAGAGGATAATTAGGGGTTAATGTGGATTAGAAGCTAACTTGCAAAAGTTGGAGGATGTGACACATCCTAATCAAGGATTAGGCATGTGCACATCCCTAATGAAGAAATTAGGAGATGGATTAGGATTAGATGAAAATGACATGTGAGGAATTAAATAAATGTAATATTTATTTAATTCATTTGATGAAAAGGGGATTAAAGAGGGTAAGGTATTTAATTAATAAATACCTTAGGGATTTGACAGAATTAAGGATATTAATTAAATAATAGTGATATTACTTAATTAATAATGAAAAGCGATAAATTTGGATAAATTAAGTGTCCAAATTTGGATGTCTACATTTTGCCCCTCTTTGAGATGGTGTTACGAAGTAGCATCATTTCAAAGAATATTAAAATATAGAACCCAGAAGGAGATGGTTAGATTGGGAAGGATGCCCCAGTCATCAAACAGATGACTAGGAAGAAAGATGATGGGGGTGAAGATGAAGAGTAGACATTGAGGATGCCCCCTCGAGAGGACATGTGGGTTCAAGAGAACACGGATGTTTTCTCGAAATGGATGAGATGAAGAAATGGGAGATGAGGAGGAGGATGCAAAGGGATGGATATGAAAGGATGAAAAGACGACAGGAGCTGGGGAAGCACAAATGGATACAAAGATGAAGACGATGTTGCCCCAGTGAAGGTACAAGTCAAAAGAGGTTGAGGAGGGATGGAGTGTTGTCAATGGGGATAGGGAAGGATACATCCCAATGAGTGGCATTGATGAGGGAAGGATACATCCCAAAACACCACTAAAGGATAGGGAAGAGTACCTCCCGATGATGATGATGAAAGTGTTGTTGATGAGGGAAGGATACATCCCAAAACAACACCAAAGGGATATGGAAGGATAAAATGGGATGATGATGATGATGATGATGAGGATGATTGGATCCACGCTTGTAACAAGACTGAGAATAAGACCAAGGATATGATTAGATGATTTAGGCTAAATGGAATGGATGGGGATTGGATAGAGATGTGAGATAAGAATGAAGGATGAATGGATGGGGGGATACATGCAAGACGATAGAATAGAAAATGAAATGCAATCCTAATGCAATTTTTCATCTTTGGAGCACTGAGTTTTGCTATAGCATAAGACACCAAGTGCCAGGGTATGAAGAACCAAGGTGAATTAGTGTCTAATGCATAAAACAAACACAACAGACAAGAAGGCTATCCCAACACCCCAAAGTCACAAAGACCTTGGTCGGGCCAGGTATTGAGATAACCACAAGCATAAAAGGATGCCCCAGCATAACACAAGACCTCGGGGATCTTGGTGGGTACTACGTGGGACAACCAAGAAGACACAATCAAACAAAAGATGATAAGATATGATAAGATGATAGGATAAGTGGATAAAAAGGTGGGACCGATACGACAAGATAGGATAGACCTATTGGATTGGATAGGATGATGATGATCAGATAAAGCTCAAGGATGGGATAGTTATCCAAAGCATTAAAATGACTTGGGAGGATGATATGATAGATAGATGAGTGATGAAAAGTGATAGGAGATTGGAAAGATGTGCAAGAGAAGCAGGGGTGATGACGATGAGATAAATGGCATTGGGTTACATGGGGGGAGGCCTATAGCCAGATACCAATGACAAGGGATTGTGAGATGGGATAAGGATAAAGATGAAAGAATGGATAGAGATATAGGGGTGGGGGATGGGAGCGATTGTTTGGATGGATAGGAATATAAGGATTGGGAGATGAAAGGAATGCGAGGATAGATAGATACAAAGATAAGGATGGGGAGATGGGAGGGATGTTGTGATAGATGGATAGGGATAGAAGGATTGGGAGATGAAAGGGATGCTAGAATAGATGGATACGAAGATACAGATGGGGAGATGGATAGGGAGATGAAGGGATGTTATGATAGATGATGTCTCTAAGGACTATGTCACAAAGGAAGCAAATGCCCCCACTCTAGATATGTCATATATGAGGAGGCATGAGGGATGGAAGACAAGTGGATGGGAAGATAAAGGAGATAATTAGATGAGGATAGGATGGGTGACTAAGGAATATGATAGAGCATGGATGAAGGGAATGTATACCAATAGGTGTCCAAAGCATGCATAGATAGGTGCCCCTATTTTGATCAAGATCACAAGAAGGATGGAGGGATGGGAGATAAATGGGATATGATAGTAGGATGTGGAAGATAGGTGGGATGGGGGGATTTATGAAGAGGATGAATAACAAGACAGGTGCATAGTTGGAAGCATAGCATGGATGGGAATGCATATCGAGGAAGTTGCCCCAAGTGCGGATGGGGATTTACGCATGACGCCTATTTGCAGGTTTTTATCATGGTACTTATCCAAGGCGCTTGTTTTCCAAGTTTTCACCATTGGACGAATTATTTCTCTTTACTATTTTGTTTTTTTTTCTGACTTTTTATTGATTTTATTTATTTATTTATTTATTTTAGTTTTTGGATTTTTGGATAACATGCGGGAGGAGATGGATAAGGATAGGGAGGCGAATAAGTGGATTTAGAAGACATGCAATAAGGATATGGATGAAGGACTCAAGCATCAAGTTCTATATCAAGTATTAAGAGCTCATGTTCGAACCGACTGTTGGGTGTTGGTACAACCTTATGAGGAGAAATGGATTATGCAAAAGGATGAATTAGAGGGATTTGATGGGGGAGATATGGGATAATGGGTGGGATGTTGGAAAGTGTATGGATGGAATGATGGGGTGGATATGTGATGGGGAGATGAGTTCAAGACCAACATTGGCACATGTGGTGGTGGATGTGAAAAGATAAAAGGATTAATGGATCGAGAATGTGGGGATAATGGAGGAGATGGAATAGTGAATTTTGGGAAATAGGGACCCAAAAGCAGACTTAGGAGATGAAAGGTGGGTATGGTTAGCTTTTGGATTAGCAACTTTGGATGTTCTTACAGTTTTCATTTGATGGCATTGCATCTTTGGGATCCCACATGGTTTTAATTTTTTGCTAATGGGCCTTTGTGGCGTAGGTTTGATTTGGATTTGGATTTGATTTTCTTTCTTCATATGGTATAAGAGGGGACATGGGGAGCTTTAGATTCATGTGGATGTTTGGATTTATGCATTTTTATGTTAGCATCCAAAGTGCATTTATTAGCAATGGGATGGGTGTGAGGGGATGGACGATGTGGAGCAATGGAGGTAGGAGTATGGGGATTACGTGTAGATGGGGGATGTTTAGGTATGTGCCTTTGTTGATCCTGATTATGGGATATGCGAGAGGGATGTTTATGATGGATGACATGTATAGGTGTTGGATGGTGAAAAGATGAGATGGAGGAGGTGATCTTGGGATATCGGACCCAATATGGATAGAGTAGATGAAGGGCCGGGGAGATGGTGGATGGAGGGATGTAGGGCCCAAAATGGATGGAAGCAGATGAAGGAGGAATATGATGATTGTTTTGGTGATCTGATAGAGGAGGAGGGATGGCAAATGATTTGGTGGAGGCGATGGGAAGGCGACATTTCTTTTGGAAAAACTTGTTGAGGACGTCTAGAAGTTGTACCAACATGTTTTTAGATTGTGAGTCTTGGGAAATAGATCCAAGCCTTGCATGCAGATTTGTTCTTTGACTTGGATGGGCTCTAAAATACCTTGCTCGTGAAGGCCTAGACCTTTTCCTTGATAGTTCATGTTCTTGAGCATTCGATCCATGATAGGATTTTTGTTTTTGAAAACATGATGCGAGTCCATTATTAGGTGGGGATGATGGGTGGTATATACCTATGTTTTTCTTCTACAAGGGAGGCCACCATGGAAGAATGTGAGTACCAAGGGGATATGCAAGCGGTGTGGGGATAGCATTTTAGGCGATGATGGGGGATCTGAGAAGGAGATGATGGGATAGCAGCATTTGGATGGGTGGTATCTGGAGAGGGAGTAGGGGATATGATAGGATCTAATTTCATGGTAGCAGGCTCATGCAATGGAGACAGAGATGGAGCAGTAGAATCTTGAATGTCAAGAGGATCATGGGATAGAATGGATGGGGGACTGTGATCTTGTGGTAGACTAGATGGGATGGTAGGATCTTGATCTGGAGGAGGGGATATGATAGCATGCTTTGGATTAGACTCTTGACATGACTCATCTTGTGTGGAAGGCATGATAATGGAGTCATGGGGGGACTCTTCAAGTGGGGAAGATGGAAGGATGGAGGATTCAAAATATTCCTAGGAATGGATACTAGGAGTGGAAGAAGTGGATTGGATTTGGGTGTCATCGATAGGTTCGACGGCTCTCGGAGTAGGGGGTGGGTGTTCAATGGAATTGGTAGATGTGATGGTAGGAGATGGGGACTCAGTAGATTCAGAGGATGTGATGGTAGGAGATGGGGACTCAGTGGATTCAAAGGATGTGATGGTAGGAGATGGGGACTCAGTGGATTCAGAGGATGTGATGGTAGGAGATGGGGACTCAGTGGATGCAGAGGATGTGATGGTATCATCAATGATAGGTGTGTTGGATGGAGAAGGGTCTCGTCACTAACGACCATGGATGATGGGTTGGGATGGCATGGTTCCATGACTGCAATGTGTGGAGTGGGAGATGTCTTCTTTGTTATAAGTCCTTGGAGAACTTCTGAAATGAGAGACTTGCATACTCTAGGATGAGATGGTGTGGTAGGAGTGGATGAAGGTTTATGGATTAGTGGGGGATTAGGACTAGGGATTGGTGGGCTAGGATTAGATAGGGGAATGGGATTGGATGCAGGACTGGGAATAGATGGGGGATTAGGTGAAGGGTTAAGATAGGGGTATTGGCATGGTGAATTAGGACACAAGGAGGTGGGTGGTGGATTGTAGTAAGGGTATGGGGATGGTGGATGAGGATGGGAAGATTGAGGTGGCGGATTAATATAGGGAGATGTGGATGTTGGATTAGGGTAAGTTGGCGGGTGTGTTTGACTAGGATAGGAAGATGTGAATGTAGGATTAGGCTAAGCGGATTGGTATGGGAGATTAGGGTAGTGGGTACATGTGGATGGAGGATTGAAATAAGAGGATGTGGATGGGGGATCAAGATAGGGGTATTGTGACGGCAAACTAGGATAAGGGGATGACGTAGATGAAGGATATGATGGATATGATGGACATCCCTTGTCAAAGGTAGCATAAGGAGTGTGATTAGGCATAGGTGAAGACATGATGGGATAACTCAATGGGGTGATTGGATTTTGGAATGTGGGTGGAGAAAGCTTACTAGCAATGATAGTGTCAAGGGGATCTATGTTGTATACCTCTTGGTCAACAAGACTTTCATTATCATCGTTGATGTAATTAGGGTTTCCCTTGACCACTATTGATGGAGGATAAGAATTCATGATTATAAAAGGATAAAGATGATGGATAAATATTTTGGATAGAAATGGACAAAAGCCCAAATCGGGATTTTGGTCAAGCTCAGATCAAGATTGGACAAAAGCTCAGATTAGGATGATTGGATGGGATTGCTTTTGATTTTGATGGGATTCGGTAGACGGATGATTGGATCAGGTAGATGATTTGATGAATTTGATTAAAGTACTAGATCATTTTGATGGGATAGGATCAAATGATTAGATGATGTTGATTGGATAATTGTGATTAGATGAAGATGATTATATGTATTTGATTAGAGGAATGGATTGGTTTGATTAGATAGGAAGAAACAAAAGGTACCACTAGATAGAGTTCAAAAAATTGAGCAATTTTGGTTTTTGAATGAAGTTAATCCGATGCACGGTTTGTAAATGATGGCCCCGGGAAGTTAGGGGCATGTCCACCCCGCAATGCGGGGCGTGGCCGCCCTAAGATGGTCAAATTCTTGATAGGAGGAAATTGATGGTACCACTAGATAGAGCTTAAAAAATTTAGTAATTTTTGTTTTTGAATGAAGTCAATTTGACGTACGGTTTGTAAATGACAGCCCCGGGAAGTTAGGGGCGTGTCCACCCCGCAATGTGGGGCGTGGCCGCCCTGGGATGGTCAAATTCTTGATAGGAGGAAATGGAAGGTACCACTGGATAGAGCTTGAAAAATTAAGCAACTTTGGTTTTTGAATGAAGTTGATTTGACGTACGGTTTGTAAATGATGGCCTCAAGAAGTTAAAGGGGGGTAGTCAGCTTTCTGCGGTAAAAATGGGGGCGCTGCATAAAATGGGGGCGCTGCGTAAAAATGGGGCGCTGCGTAAAAGTGGGGCGCTACGTAAAAATGAGGCGTTGCGTAAAAATGGGGCGCTGCGTAAAAAGGGGGGCGCTACATAAAATGGGGCGCTGTAAATAAACATGGTATAAAATGGTAGCAGTATTAGTAAAATGGGTATTGCGTAAAGTGGGGCGCTACGTAAAAACGAGGCGTTGCATAAAAATGGGGCGCTGCGTAAAAAGCGGGGCGCTGCGTAAAAATGGGGCGCTGCGTAAAAGTGGGGGCACTGCGTAAAAGCGGGGCGCTGCGTAAAAAGCGGGGCGCTGCGTAAAAGCGGGGCGTTGCCACCTTTCTGCGCTGATTATGAGTGGTGTTTGGTGATGTAAATGGTAAAAATTATGACGTTCACTGGGTGAGGGTATGGAATTTTGAATGGAATATGAGGAAATTAGAATAAACGGGTGGATTGAAGATGATTGTGGAGAATGAGTGGGGATTTAGAATGGTTAAACAAAGATTTAGAATGATAAGATGGAGGTTTAAACAAATCAAATGGAGGTTTTGGGAGACTTAAAGTGACGAAACGGAGGCTTGGGATGATGAGATAATGGTTGGGAATGATTAAATGATGGTTTAGAGGTTAAACAGATCCAAATGGGGAGATTTCGGGTGTTCAAGAGGGCAAATCCGCCCCTCTGCAGCAAAACAAGGCTGCTTCCGCCTTTCTACAGCAAAACAGGGGCGCTTCCGCCTTTCTGCAACAAAACAGAGGGCGCTTCCGCCTTTCTGCGGTAAGACAGAGCTTGGTTTTGATGGCAAAGGCTATGGCAAGGACACAAAATGATAAAGTAAGGCCAAAGTATCAAATATTTCATAGATTTTTCACAAGAAAACACTTCAAGCAAGCATAATCCTATGATTAATGTTAAGGGTATGGTTAGGCAAGGTCTTAATCTAGGATGCACAAAGCTTCTAGGGATTCCTCGATATACTCTTGGTACGTGAGGCACAACCGTGAACACCAGCCCATCACAAGCGTGAGTCGGGAACCCCAGCGAGATACTGAAAGGCTCAGACCAACTCTTCACGTCTATCTAGGTATCACCCTAGCTTCAATGCTCTGCCAATTACAACGTGACTGGATTGGGGTACAACTTTCGTTCTCCCCCCTTTATATACCCCGCCGGTACACGTGATTGAAATCGTCCCTTGGGGTGATGAAATTCTCAAGCAGGTCCCACCTAAAAGAAGACACTAACCACTTCCAACTACTCCCTAGGCTCACATGAAGTGCAAGGGGAAAGTGAAAACAAATTAATGCCCCCTTGGGTGACACAATAGTAGACAAGCACAGCAAGCAACAAAGGTTACTTCCCCCTAATTAGACTATATGCAAACAACAAGGATAGTTTTTCAGAAATTTGATCAAATAGATGGCCCTGCAAGCAAACGTTAGCTATCTTCTCCTTTGTTTTTGGTCAATTATGCCATAATATGCTGCAAAACGTTAACAAAAAATACCAATATCCTTGCCAAAACAATGTTAGAGGGTTATTACTTGAAAATAGCTAAAAACGAGAGCAACAACAACGCTAAAATGACTGTTTTATCTTCCAAACTGTGTTGTTTTGGGGCACTTCTACCTTTCTGCAGCAAAACAGGGGCGCTTCCACCTTTCTGAGGTAAAATCAGGGGTGCTTCCACCTTTCTACAGTAAATCAGGGGCGCTTCCACCTTTTTGCGATAAAATCAGGGGCGCTTCCACCTTTTTGCGGCAAATCAGGGGTGCTTCCACCTTTCTGCGGTAAAATCAGGGGCGCTTCCGCCTTTCTGCGACCTTTTTCTTCAAAAAACTTAGCAAAAATGAAGGTTAAATGCAAGAACCCGTTTGTGGGTCCCACCGGGCGTGCCAGAAATGTAATCCTAAGAATTTTACACTACTCTAATATGCAAAATAACTTAAAAATGCAAGTGATAAAAGACTAAGGACACTTCAAGATTAGCCTAAAGAGTGATAAAACAAGAAGGAAAGTGGATAAAACAAGATGCAAATGATTTCACCTTCCTTGTTGTTGAAGACTCCTTGATTGGCCCTTGCTTGGGATGATTTTGTGTGCTCCTTAGATGATTTCTTGAGTGACTAAATGCAAGATCAACTTATGCAAAATGATTAAAATGGATGGTTAGATGATAGTGAATGATTGAGAATGCAAATTGGCAGCATGTAGTTATGAAGATCAAAAAGTGTTGAAAATGCCCTTGAGGAGGGGGTATTTATAGGAGAATTTGAATTCTCTAGAGAATTCAACGGTTGAGATGCATCCAACAAGGCCAAGATGAAGGGCTATGGTGGGTTGAGAACCCACAAGCCCTCACATCTTGACATGTGGATGGTGAAGTGGCTAAAAGGAGATGAGGTGTAAGTGAAGTGGCCAAAAGGTACATGAGGTGGAGGAAAGACAAGTACCTTGCAAGTACATTGGGAGATGGGAAGAATCTTGGGTGAATAAAAGTGAATTTTAAATTCATAATGATTGGAAGAATCTGGTGGATAAGACAATGTTCCCAAAAGGTGAGAATTTGTCACATGTGACTTGATGTGACAAGTCAGAGGTTCTAGAAGATGCATGGGAAAAGGGGATTCCAGGAATAATAAAAATGGATTAACAATTCCATAGGGGGTGGGAAGAGTTGACCAAGGTACTAATTAGATTAATTAATCAATAATTAGAGGATAATTAGGGGTTAATGTGGATTAGAAGCCAACTTGCAAAAGTTGGAGGATGTGACACATCTTAATCAAGGATTAGGCATGTGCACATCCCTAATGAAGAAATTAGGAGATGGATTAGGATTAGATGAAAATGACATGTGAGGAATTAAATAAATGTAATATTTATTTAATTCATTTGATGAAAAGGGGATTAAAGAGGGTAAGGTATTTAATTAATAAATACCTTAGGGATTTGACAGAATTAAGGATATTACTTAATTAATAATGAAAAGTGATAAATTTGGATAAATTAAGTGTCCAAATTTGGATGTCTACACATCAATGGCCATTCATTCTTTATTCTTCTATCCTCTCTACATGCTAACCTGGTGTCATGACAGTCAACAAAAACATCATCAATGCATCCACCTTGCATCCATAAACCATCAGCATACACGCATCTCATAATCATAGCATAATCATAAAACATCCATCAGCATAATCATTAAATATCACATCATACATTATGCATTATAATTTAAGTCATGATGAATAATTTATTATTCTAAACATCTTAAATCATTGCATATCATAAGCATTTGCATCCATACATGCATACATCGTCATCATAAAACATGCATAGAAAATATACAAAAAGAAATGCATCCACATCATTTGCATCCATAACATCTACATATCATAATCATCCATCCATATCATATCATGAAAAGATAATGAAAAAGAACATAACATTGCATCCATCCATATCATGATCATCGCATATCACATAGGCATAAATACAATGCATCGTATAAGCATCCATATCATATCCATCCATACATAAAATAAAGTGAGTACATCATAGCATTAATCATCCATATTCGTATCATATATATCAAAAAATGAATGTCATGATACAAAATCTGGATCAGTGTATGAACATCGATCAAAAGTACAATATCCACAAGGCTATCAAAAAGGAGCCCATGAATGTATATATGTGATAAAGAATGGGGGAAAAATAAAAAAAGTGTCTACACATAATAGCTAGCCCTGATGGCTGCTACCCTCTCCATCCCATCTCTCAGGTTGATCCTCTGCTCGTGGTCATGCATCACTACACTATGAAAAATTTGGTTGTCTCAGTGTTGCTGGTATATCACAATGATAATGTTGCCTTTAATATGTAGCCTTTGTAACAACCTCTCTATACAACCGTGTTGACACTGTCTGACCATGAGTGGCCACCATCATGGCCTCAATCTGCTAACGTCGAGCAACCTCTTGGTCTCTCTCTCTCTCATCACAGCCTGTACTCGCTATAACACCTAATCTCTTTTAGTTGTGACCACAACCACCTACTGCCAAGCCTGGTTTCGATCGGAAGTAACAACCAAAACCTGCTGGTGGGCCTGATCCCGCTCACCAGTCAAAGTCTACACATGTTGTTGCAGCCGTTGTATCTGCGCATCCTAAGCATATGGTGGTGGTGGTGGTCCTAGCTAAGGCTGTACCTATGGCTGCTAAGGAGGTTATTGTTGTATAACCAGTGAGGCCCCCAGAACCTGACCATCCTGGCCATCCTAGCCACCTTGTCCTCTGCCTTTGGGTCTCCCTCTGGGAGGAACACCTGCTAGACCTGTCAATTGTCGAGGAGGGAAAAACCAAGCATCATATGCAGGCATAGTCTGAGCTACCGCCTGTCCCTAGTCATATGCCCAAGGCTGAGCCACCAACTGTCTGAAGCTCTCTACTGCCTCGGGAGTTGGGATAGTCAGTCCCCATGTGGGAACCTCTTTGGTTGATCTCGCAAAAATGGCTTTGTATGCATCATCAGGTTTATCATGGACCTCTCTGAACTGTTGAGCTACCTTGTTTGGTAGATATCTCTCAATAATATGGTGCTCTTGACCCTGCATGTATCGGGTCTACATGGCGAAATATAACAGTTGAATATCATCAAACCATGGTGGCTTCTGCAACCATGGGCGGTAGCGAAAAACATTCATTTCATCAATCACCCGCCGCCAATACGAGAGCCCAATCTATCCAGTGTGCCTTAAGGTAATGACACCTCTGTATCTCCAAATGACGGGATCTTCTAGCTCCACGTCTGTCATCTGAACAATGGGTCGAAGCACGTAAATGTTCTCCCACGCCCAAATATGTAGAAGAGTCACCCCTGCACCAATGGCTCTCCCATCACAATAGACAAAATCATGCAAATCATGATACGGGGAGGCTAGCATCACTGGTCCCCATGCAAAAAGTATCCTCCTATACAGCATCTGATGCCACGCCAAGCCACATCCTGGGTCGAATCCTCTACTGCGTCTGTCTGGGGAAACCAAACCCAAAATGATGGTTGTGATGATCAATCTGAAGGCTGACACATGACCTATGTATGACTCAAGGTCAATCTGTGATATAACCAAAGTGATATGATCCATCTCCATAACCTCAAGGCAGGCGTCAAATCCAACATCAGTGTCATAAATCACACAGTCATCATGTATGGGAAAACACATTATACGCCATACATCCCTCAGAGTCACCATCGCCTCACCTATTGAAAGGTGAAAAGATGAGGTATCGTTGTGCCATCTCTCGCATAGAGTAGTCATCATCACTAAGTGTGTATGAATCACAAGTGCATATGCAACATACCAGAGGTCGATCTCTCCTAGGTGCTCCTAGCCCAACTCTGATAAATCATCTAATCTCTCCAGCACAGTGGACCTGTGCTCTTGTGAAATTAGTGGTCGAATGACCTCCTACATCCACGAAGCACATGACGTCATGAAATCATCAAAATTTGACTCAATTTGAAATTTACAGCTCAGAAATCACAATAGCGTCGCTATATTCAAATTTCAAATTGCGACGCCCATAGCATTTAAAATTACAAATTGAAACATGCGTCGCCAAATAAACTGGCATCGCAATTTAACCTTTGCAAAACCCTAACCCTAATTTCTAAATTGGTTAAAGCATCGCTAAACAAGCATGTGTTGCATTTTAAAATTATAAACCCTAATTTTAAATCACGAATAGCATCGCCATATAAATATGTGTCACTATAATTCGATTTTGATTTAGGCGTCGCTATATAGAAACACCACCAAAGTTTCAACTTTAAAATGTAATAAATGCATCAAAAATTCAAATTTCAAATCAAGTTTGGAGTTACATACCGCTGGTCCTGCGCTTGGAAGCCACTAGAACTCTCGAACTCGGTTGGAGATGTGCCTAGGAAGCTCTCGGCGCTCCATTTCGTCAAAGGGTCAAAACTCAAAATAGCAAGAATTTCTTAAGTGTGAATGCACAAATGACTTGTAAGTGACCCTTCTTGGCCTATTTAAGCTAGAAAAATAGGGATTTTTTCCCTAATTTAACCTTGAAGATAGGATTTATTATCATTTTCACCAATTTTGCCAAACTTGACCTAATTTTGCATTTTTGGCATTATTTTTGCATCCCGGAGCCTTTCTGGACCCTTGGGGTAGCTTTTAAACTCTTATCGAGAAATCAACCCAAAATTCAAAATTTCCACCCAATTTCTCGAGGGGGTAGGGGGTCAGCTTTATCCTTCCGTTGGGGCATCTAAAAGATTATTTTTTGATTTAAGCAACAGTTTTAATCTAAAAAGCGTTATTCTTTGAACCGAAGCAACAAGTACCTCACTTCAAAAAGGGGAAAAATGTAGACACTGAAAAATGTCCTAATCGATATCATACACTCGAAACATATTTACTAACATCATTTCCTCTTTAATCCATCCTCTTTTTGCTTTGTTAATTAAATTAGCCTAGCTATTTAATTAAATTGCATCATTTTCATCTATTGGCCTAATTAATTTAATTGTGCTAATTCATCCCCCTTCATGTTAACATTTCATCTCATTAAATTAAATACATCAAAATGTTTAATTTAATTCCCTAAGTCATCTTATTTAATTAAATAACCCTAAGTTATTTAATTAAATATCATTTCACCTTTCTCCCATTTATTAAATCATTTAATTTGATAAATATCTCTTTAATTCTTCAATTCCCCTAAACTACATGATTAAATCTTATTTAATTAGCAATTAATCTAACTTTCCTCTAAGCAAAGGAAATACTCCCATGGAATATTCCTTATCCCTTTTTTGCATAATTGAAACTTTGTTTTAATTTACAAATTGCCTTTTTTCCTCACCCAAAAGGAATATTTGTATTCCTCCATTTGAAAAAGGGGATATTTTCACTTGGCTTCTTAAGCAAGTTTTAACCTTCAACCTTTTGAACAAGTCACCTTTGACCTATGTGAGCAAGTCAAAAGTGTGTTTGTTTGAGGCAAGTGTGAACCCTTGATTAAAATCCCATCATGCATTATCATCTATTGATGAGAATTCAGGATCCATGCCTCTCATCTCCTTCATCTTGGACCGTTGATTAATCTTTTTGATTTCAACCCTTCATTCCTCATTTGCTCTCCTATAAATAGGTCACTATTTGGAGACAAATGGATCCATCTTTCAATTGTAAACTTATGTCGTTGAATCTCGTATGCACTCACACTCATATTTACTCACTTTTTTGTTTATCTTAGTTAATGTTAATTGCATAATAGCTTAGAGCATCCATTAATGGCTTCCATGCATCCATCTTAGCTTGTTTCTAAACTAGGGTTTTCATCTTTTAGCTTACAATTAGCTTAGATTAGCTTAGCAATAGCATAATTAGTACATTTCTAGCATAAAATCATGGTAACTTAGCTTGCATCATGTTCATTTTTAGCATAAACTAGGTTTTCATACATCAATCACAATGATTTCATCGATTCTCTTCCATAGAATCGACTGAAATAGGCTCACTAATCACAGGATTGGAAAATTATCATTGTTTCACATCAACATGACACCAATTCCAAAACAAGACAAGTTTCAAATGGGTTAGATTATGAATTTAACTGCTTTCTTAGTTTCTAGCTTTCAATTTCAGTAAAATGCTTAGTTCAATTTTCCAATTTGAATGATCTTGTTTGTAGATGCAGGTTTATTTGGTGAAGTTATGATTCGATTCATCATGAATCAAGCATAATTGACCCTTATTGACATTTCCTCGTCTCATAGGTCCTAAAAGAGAATCAAAAGAATCAACAAGATAGAGACAAGAAAGGAAAGTTCAAACCTAATTGGTTGGGACCTTTTATCATTATACCAAACTATGGTTCTAGAGATTATAAACTTGCTACACTCAAAGGAGAACCTTTGGAAGAGACTATTAAAAAATATTCATCTTAAGAAGTTTTATGCTTGATCTTGAGGTATCCTAGTTGTTTGTACATACTAGTTTCATTGTTACATTCCTTCTCATCGGCCTATTTACATCTCATCCGCCTATCATCGACCATTTGCATGTCATTTTATTAAATTTCATGGCTTGGTTGTTCATATATATTATTTTCATGTGGTTATCCTATCATGTATTTTATCCATTTTAGTTTCCATTTCCTAGCTAGGGGCACTTTCTACCTTGACCTTGGTTTTGGGATGGATTCTTGTATCTTAAGATCATATACAAATCTTAAAAAATTGAGCTTTAACAAAAATCATGAGCAAAATAAATGTCAATTATTGAGCTAAATTTTTGGTTGCATACCTTGTTTCCTATCTTTTAGTATCACTATAAAAAATGTTTCATGTCCTAATGGAATTATCAAAACAAATATATGGTCCTAACAGATGCATCCTTCCTACAATGGACCTTATCTATCAAACTAAGCTTATCTTTTGGGAAGAGATATGTTGGTTATTGATTTTGTGTCTCAGTTGCTTTTCATTTTCTTTCCTAGTTTTATCTTTTCTATCCCATTTGCTCAATGAAGGCCTATATCTTATTTTTTGGCAAAATGTGTCTCAACCTTGCAATTACATAATTTACTATTGATACATAAGATATTGTTCATCTGATGACAACATGGGGTGCACGGGGGTCTCCCCCCACGAGGGGTTCAGTGGGATCATCCCCTCGACTGGGATCCAAGGGTACTGTGTCCTAGTGGGGGCTCGAGGGCAACGCCCCCGAAAGGAAAATTTTATTTATATTTTATTATTGTAAATCTGGACCATTCATCATTATGTCTCATATCTGATGACTGATATTTTATTAGCTTGAGTTTCCCTAGAAGGAAACCCTATTTTATGAGGGCATTGTATTATGGTTGTGTATTGTAATGTATTCTAAGAGTCTAATAGTAGGCATGTTGCCTCTGGATCTCTGGTTGGTGATACTCTTGTGAGAAGCTTGCTCTGCAAGTATATTATAATCTTTGTGATTTATGAATAATATATTGACTTTTGGAATGTGGGGTTTTTCTCCTAAAAGGGTTTTCCCCACGTAAATCATTGTGTTGCGATATGCATGATATTTATGTTTTTTTGTTTAAGTTTTTGTAAATGAAAAGATCTATAAAAGTTTTGCATTTTTCTCCTCTCAAGAATAGTGTAGGAAGTTTTTCCACTACCTTAGCTTTCGTGCATTATTGTGCTCAATGAAGCTTGGGTTTAGACATGAGTTTCCTTCTTTTTATGTTTTCATGTGTGTTGTGTATATGTAAGTTGGGTAAATGATGAGTGATATCCACTTGCTAAGGTTTATCTTCAAAGTAGCAACATGTCTTGTTTCTTTTAGGTTGTCATTCATTTTTATATCATCTTTTTATTGCATCTTCTCTTTATAGGTTCCATTTTGATATTTGATCCTTAGTGGAGATCGATTTTTTTGCATTCACAATTTTTAGTACGCATCATAGTATCATAATCATATATCATAAATCATAACATTCATAATCATATATATATATATATATATATATATATATATATATATATATATATGCATGGTCATAATAAATCATCATCATCATCATCATCATCATAAACAACATTATAAATAATCCTTCTTGTCATGAACTCGAACAAAAACTTACCTTATCTTTTCGATCTCTTGAGGGAGCATCATATCTCCATCCCATGCTTCGTTGGGGCATATCATCAATCTACTTGCTATCTAAATTCCATATTTTGAGCCAATATCTTGAATTTCATTGCATGATTGTGAGAGTTTGAGTTTTGCATTGTTATTATTTATGATTCACATTTTCATCATCCACACCTCCAAGAACCTATAAGTCCTTCCACCTCATATCCCCCTCAAAATGGACGCACATCTTGCTTCTAAACCAACAAGTATCCCATTGGAAAAAGGATTTGTCAAAAAATGTATTTATCAAGGAAAATGATTAGACATCCATGAGGAAGGAATCTTAGAACCTATCCAAATCATAGAAAATCCAAGCTCTCATAGCCTTGGATATCAAGTTCAATATGTTGGTACTTCTTCCATCCATCCTAAATCACGCACCCCATCTTATAAATTGTCATTGTTTGGAAATAGTTAGATAAGATTGTTGTTTATGTTTCAAATCTAGTGAAGGTTGTGTTGCAAATATAATATTTTCATTAAAAATCTAGGAAGGGACATTATACTCATATTAGAACACCTTTCCTTCTAGCCTTGAGTGTGTGGTGATGTAGGTTCATGCAAAAATATGATAGGGAAATTAGGTACATGTGAATGGAAAACAAGCAACTATTGGTGAGAGAGATGAGGAAGTTCACTTCATGGAGGTCATTAGGATTTAAAACAAAGAGCTAGCTAGAGAATTTTAATCTACCTTGAGGGAGTCTATGGTAGAGATGGTAAGGGAATTGCAAGAGATGAATCAATAATGGGTTGTTGGGAAATCTACTCCAAATTGGGAAGAAGGAAGTGTTGGACTTAGGGAACACTGAGAGGGGGGGTGAATCAGTGTTCAACAAGTTTAAACTTTAAATCCAGATCTTAAACCATTTATAGCACATAAACAAAAATAAAGATGCAAGCACATGAACAAGATAATCAAAGCACCATAACACCAATATTTTTACGTGGAAATCCTGTTAGGGGAAAAACCACAATGGAGATTAATCCACAATTTATACTCTCTTAAAAGTATGAACAAAAGGGAATGCACATGCATTCAGGCACATTGCCTAGAGCTCACTGCTCAGAATAAGGAAGGCTCACTGCCTTACAAAAAGTTTGTGATTACAACAAAATTTTGAACTGAGAAGATAGCATCTACAATGCTTGGTTTCAGTTCCGGTGAAGCTCATGAATCAAATTCTGAATCTTCTATCAAACTCTGCACTTCACTCTGCTTTGCCACCAAATCCTCTTTTGTACCAGCAAAATGCACTCAACTAATCTTCTGATATTCTCACACACATCTACACATCTGCTTTGCTCTATACACACTTACGCATATCACACACACACCAAAATGAATTACCTGAACTCGCATATATATCCGCCAGCAAGAATTCAAACACTATATGTTATCTTCACACAAAATATAATATTCTCCACATATCGGCTCAAATCATGAACAATTTATAACGAGCACCCATACAAGTCGGCCACGACATAGCTGGGACCCAAAATAAAATTCCCGAGCATAGAAACATTTAAACAATCATCCCTTATACATCCGCGACACGCTACATTGACTAGGTCAGCCATAATGAACAAATAGACAAAAAAACATCCTACTGGATCACTTTAATCGTACACCGATTAATGCAATAACACAAGAATTAACAACAAGATAACATAGATGCATAGCAAACTATCCTGGGGATCCACAACAAAAAATGATGATCCAATAAAGCATATGGATTGACATACTAACCAGATACCCTGTTCTTCATGTTCTCTGTCGGTAATACACTATACTTAACTTTAACTGCCCGTATGACCAGGTTCGGATCTGCGAACCACAATAGTGACTTTAGTTGCCATCAATGACAATACTAGAATCCATACCAATAATCTCCTCGATCCATATGCCAACAATCTCCCCCTTTGGCATTGATGGCAACACTTAGTGGAAAATGACTAAGTGTCAAAACTAGAGATACGCTGCCAAACTCCAAAATTTCAAAACACAACAAAACACTACTCCCCCTTAGTATGTCAAGGCATTTTTCACTACATTCTCTCCCCCTTTGACATCAATGACAAAACTTTACTACTTTCTCTTCCCTTTTTCTAGTATTCTTACTGCACTTCTTCCTTTTTTTCTAAAACAAAATTTTACTGCTCTCTCTCCCCCTTTGCCAAATAGAAATTTGATCAAAATTTGGAAAACTACAACTACTACATAAATCAAAAAATTATTTTATACTTATCTTTCATCTCTGGAAGGAATTTCTTCCAAGCATCTACAACAATCCCAATAATTATTATCAAACTGTTATTTTTTGATGTTCGGTTGATGATCTGAATGAGGGATTCCAAAATTGTAATTGCTTCTTCCAACTTCTCTCATTTCCTCAACACTTCAATTAGTTGCTCCAATCTGCATTCAGTTTGATCCTTCACTTTCTAGAAAGTGCCCACAAGAGTGTTTTTGGCAAAGTGAATCTTTGTGTGCTCAACCTGCAACTCATGAATTCTTTTCTTTACTACTCCATCCTAGTCTTGAAACATATTATAGTCCTGACCAATTTTATTCAATTCACTTTCAATTTGCTCTAGCTTGTCTTTATATTTTCCAACAACATGAGGCCAATGTAGACAATAATTATAGATATTATTAGTTGAATTGATGCACTACCTCAACACATTCATTTTCTTTTTTAGTTTTGTAAGGGATAGCCTGAACTGCTCCTTCAAATGTAAGATTATTTCCTCCTTTTTCTTATCCTAAGAGTCAAAGGCCACAACTTCCTTAATACACTCAATCAACTCTTCAAGGAATACATTGTGCAAACTTTCCAATTCAATGTTATTTTGCACAAAGTATCTGCCTAGAGTACTCTCAATCAGATCCTAATCATATGAGGGTCGATCTAACCACATGTCAACAATCTTTTGCATTCCATCTTTCTCTTAAACTATTTGCAATATCTTTGTTTTGAATAAAGTGCCTTCTTCTTCATTTCCTTCAGCCATTGTTTCATCTGGTTCAACTGATTATGGTTCATCTCTTCAGGTGTATTCATCAGAGTCTTCATCAAGTATGTCCACAATTATCTATTCTTTGCCTTTTCCTTCAAATTTTGGAGACTTGAGTACTGGAGGAGTATCATCAGCAAACTCTATTTCTCTTTTCTACTTCCTCTCTGTCTTACTGGAAGATGATCTAACTTCAATTGTTTTTACCGGAAGAGAGATACCAACTACTCCAAACTTTCCTAACAACTCTCTAAATAAATTTGCATATACTTGCTCACAATTTCCCAAAGCATTAGAATATTCAAAAAATTGCTTACAAATGGGTTCATTTTCCTTCCATACCACAATCATTATGAGGCAAGCAGTTCATAAAATACATCATGATACATATGATCAAAGTACCAAACCTAAAGGGGTAATTTGCTTCTTTCGTCAATTGCACATTTTCCATCAACTGACCCTTCAGCAATCCACATAGATCAAAGTCTTCATCTTCCATTATCATTTTGTGAGCAATGTAAACTGCACCTACAGAGGTTGATCCTTCCTTGTTTCTAAACAAAATTTTGTATGAAATTTTGTATGTAATGTACCTTGTCAATGGATCTTTGATCGTTGAAATTACCAGAGCCCTCTGATCTCCTATTACACTGGTTAGGGTTTCGACTTCCCTATTCTAAATCGACTTCTTCTTCAGAATATCTCCAACATTTCCTGACCCAATTAAATTTCTAATCACTTCCTTTGAAATAAGATAAGGTTTGTCCAAATTTAGAGTGTCTTCATTCAATCTGCTCAAGATGAACCTAACCACTTTCGCGTTGTCAAAATAAGGAAATTCATTCCAAATGTTCAAACTCCTATGTTTCGCTCCTTCGAGCCACTTCAACTCACCGATAGGCAACATATCTCTTACATCCTTGATCTTCCTGCTACTATATTCATCAAAACTCACAATTCCCTTGATTTGCTTCATTTTCCGTACTGAACAAGGTTTTTCTATCGAGCAAAAATTTAGAAATTCTACAAGCAAATGGAATACCTGATGAATTCACCACCGAATCGACTTGAATCCTTCAAAATTCTGCTGCAAAGGCTCTTCTTTTGTTCTTCTTCAACGCAGGATGACAAATGAGGGTTCCAAATACCCTTTTATAACTTATGCACCTAACCTTTTTACTGCATTAAATGTTTTTCCCTAGGTGTTCTGATTACTCTATTTTCTTAGACAATAAGAGAAGAATCCATTTGTGGACCTTTCAGATATTAACTTACTGAACAAGTGATTGTGAATACATTTGTTGGCTAATTTCACAACTACTTACGACTTCCTGTATTCCGGTGCCAACTATTGACAGGGGGGCAAAGGATTTTATTGGAGAAAATCCCCCTAGGTCGATGGCCTGAAATCAGTTTCTAGAGGAATTACCAGAAGAAGATTCTGGTGCGGACTTACTCCCTTCATCAGAGTCACTCTTCCTTACCCATGTTTTCTTCATCTGATCTCTTATCTCTTCCACAGTCACTTTCCCTTTTCCTTTTTCATCTTTCTATGAGATTTTTCCCTTGTATACCGGACCTCTTATATCCATGTTTATGTTCCTACAAAATATTGCATTGTGACCAATTCTGGTGCAATTGTAACACACCGAATTTCTTTGTCTAGACCATTCATTCCATTGATTTCCCTTTGATCTGCACCAATTAGCAATATGCCCAAATTTTCCATAGGTGTAGTATTTAACATTCCTTATACTGACAACCATACTTCTACATTCAATTGACTTATGACCAAGCTTATTACAACTAAAACACTAACCGTGCAATGGTGGACTGCTTGAATTTATTTTACTTCTACACTGAGAAGCCATATGACCAAATTTACTACAAGCAAAGTAGTAACCATTAAACTTCTGAGCATTGGGTTGTCTTATCGAATACCTTCTGCCTTTGTTCATCTGATTTCTTTGTTTGGGATCCTTGTGTTAAGATCTAGAGCTTTCTTCCTTCTCATATCCAAGACCTCGCTTATCATTTGCATCCTCCTATCCTTTATTCATCTCATCAAGCTTAGCAGAACTAATCCTATACTTCTCCTTGTATTCATTTGTAGTAGAGAGTTCATCTTTGAGAATAACAATTTGTCTTTCAAGCTCTTGTTCATTACTTTTGGATTGTCGTGGTTCAATCTCCAGCTAAATGAATCCACTATTAACTCTGTTGTATTCTTCAAATTTCTCTTTCAAGGACTGAGCCAGATTCTCCTCATTCTTCTTTCTTTCTTCAATCTCCTTAGTTAGCTTCATCACCACAGATTCCATCTCAAGCTTTAGAGTAGCATTGTCCCTTGCAAGCTTTTCACATTCTTCAGTTATTTATTTTAGGGTCTGATTTAGGTGAACATCTTCCAAGCTTTTATTTTCTTTCTATTTTAGCTGATCACACAGTTCCTTCCTCTTTCCTCTTGATTCATTGATTTTATCCTTCAATGATTGAATGAATTTTTCAACATCCACAAGATTTGCTTTTAACTCCAAGACTTCTGCTTTAGACTGATCAAGATCATCAAGTGCTACTACAAGCTGTTGTTGAAAACCACCAAAGTCCATTTTACTTCAAGATCCACTTCAAGTTGTTAAGCTTCTGAAGAGGAACCTTCTCTGATACCAATTGTTGGACTCGAGGAACACTGAGAGGGGGGGTGAATCAGTGTTCAACAAGTTTAAACTTTAAATCTAGATCTTAAACTATTTACAACACATAAACAGAAATAAAGATGCAAGCACGTGAACAAGATAATCAAAGCACCATAACACCAATATTTTTATGTGGAAACCTTGTTAGGGGAAAAACCACGGTGGAGATTAATCCACAATTTATACTCTATTAAAAGTATGAACAAAAGGGAATGCACATGCATTCAAGCACACTACCTAGAGCTCACTGCTCAAAATAAGAAAGGATCACTGCCTTACAAAAAGTTTGTGATTACAACAAAAGTTTGAACTAAGAAGATAGCATCTACAATGCCTGGTTTCAATTCTGGTGAAGCTCATGAATCAAATTCTGAATATTTTTTCAGACTCTGTACTTCACTTTGCTCTACCACCAAATCCTCTTTTGTACTAGCAAAATGCGCTCAACTAATATTTTGATATTATCACACACATCTACACATCTGCTCTGCTCTATACACACTTATTCATATCACACACACACCAAAATGAATTACCCAAACTCGCATATATATCCGCTAGCAAGAATTCAAACACTATATGTCAGCTTCACACAAAATATAATATTCTCTACATGTCAACTCAAATCATGAACAATTTATAACGAGCACCCATACAAGTCGGCCACGACATAGCTGGGACCCAAAATAAAATTCCCGAGCATAGAAACATTTCAAAAATCATCCCTTATACATTTGTGACACGCTACATTGACTAGGTCGGCCATAATGAACAAATAGACAGAAAAACATCTTGCCGAATCACTTTACTCATACACTAGTTAATGTAATAACACAAGACTTAACAACAAGATAACATAGATGCATAGCAAACTATCTTGGGGATCCACAACACAAAATGATGATCCAGTGAAGCATATGGATTGACATACTAACCGGATACCCTGTTCTTCATGTTCTCTGTCGGTAATACATTGTACTTAACTTTAACTGTCGGTATGACCAGGTTCGGATCTACGAACCACAATAGTGACTTCAGTTGCCATCAATGACAACACTAGAAGCCATACCAATAATCTCCCTAAGCCATATGCAAACAAGAAGTAATGCAAAAAATTCAATTAACCTTGAAGACATTCAAACCCAAATTCTTGGAGAGAGATGAAATAAAACTCTTGGAAGAATAAAAACCTATACACCAACAATAAGAGGATGAAATGAAGTATCACATTGAATAGAATGCCTTAGATCTAGCTATTCATCATTTAATCACTAACCTAAATGAGTTAAACCAAATATTGATGGGAAGGTTTGACATGAAGGATATGGAGATTCACTTTAGGGAGTTAGCACAATTGAAGAAAGAGGGTACAGTTGAGCACTATGTGACAAAATTTTGGAAGTTATCAATGATATTTCTAGATGTGACAAAGAGGAGACTCATGTAGTTGTTTTTATAAAGGGCCTATAGGATTCACTCATGGGTTTGGTAAGAGAATTCGATCTACTTTCCTTGAAAGAATCCATCAAAATAGCCCTATTTTTGGAGGATTTGGTGAACACAAACAAATTATATGCCAAGAATGCACCACCAATACCACATCAAAAGCCTCCTCATAAGTGTTGGGAAATTTTAGTCTCTATCCAAATAATCAGGTTATGACTTCAATGGATGAGATACAAGGCTTGGACTACTACAATATAAAAATATTTATATGCAAATCTAAAATTAAGTGAACTTAATGTGGAATTACCATGATTAGATCCATCTTCTTTGTGATGCTAAAAATCAGCTAACATAGCATGCTTAATAACACGACCTTATATGAACTTATAACATAATAAATAAATCATAACATCACCATAAGATAGCAAAAAAGAGGCACAAATTCATAACATAAAAGGCATCACATAACACAAGATTTACATGGAGAAACCCTTGTGAGAAAAAAATCACCAAGAAGAGAGGTCGGGTATGCATTATCTTCAAATAAATAAGATTACAATACATTCACTTCCATTATCCTCTTTTACTCCAACATGGAAGTACCTATGTACCTAAGAACAACCTCTTTATGCCTTAACTTGTCCTTGTTCTTGTTAAGTCAATCTAAATTCAACTGTTCCTCTTAATTTCTACATTCAAGGAGTTGATTTTATAGAGTTGTAAAGAGGTCTCAAGCACCAAACATAGCACCCAAAGATGACACTTAATTCTAAATTTCTCAATCCTTCGATTTCCTCCTTGGAATATAAAAGGACACTAATTTTGGATCTAATAATTTCCCTCCAACTTGGCCATGCAAACTTGGAAATGAAACATTACATTAAATTCCATAAAAGATGCAATACCAAGAGACACATTTTTCCTCTTTCCAAGTACTCATTTGGAGAATCCCAACAATCACTCATTTGTCCACTTCGATTTTCTTTTACCATCCATTTCTAGGCATTCATGTGTGGAGAAAATAATATTAAATATTCATGTTCATAAGTCACCTTTACTGCTACTAGTGAAACCCATCACCCCTTATGAATGCATTACAAACAATAGTGAGAATAAATATTACAAAATACCAATACACCTTATGTGCCTAGGGACACTTTCCAAGGATTTTGGAACCATACCATAAGATTTAAAAGGTAGATGAAACCTAAATCCTAACATTCTCCCACTTGACATCATACATTATAAATACACCCATAGGAATCACAAACAAGGAAAAAAACATCCCTTATTAAACCATGTACCACCTGAATCTTCACTATACTCTCATGCTCCAACAAGATACCTACAAAAGCAATCATGATAACCACCTATGGAAGAAAAAGGAACATAGCAAAGTGAATCATACGAATTATCAATGAAACCTACACTAATATTTATATGAACACAAGCATAAAATTCAAATGATAACAAAGGATTTGAGTAACTGCCTTACTCATACTAGCTATAATAGCAACAACAAAAAATTGCAACTCATCCAAGCTAGCCATACCTCAATCCAGGGCATACAAATCATAGATAAAACTTCATGCCATCAATATATCAACCCAAAATCTATAATGAAGTCTCTATATATCCATCCTCCTATCTCAAATGTAACATACCAATGTATAAATAACCATAAAAATGCCAACTAACAAAGTCTATGTTAACATTGAAACATTCTTATGGATATAGACAGTCCACATTTGAGTCATCCCAATGTTAGAAATGAGTAGTTAATCCACAACCTACATAACTTGTAGATCCAAATCCAATGAAATATATAAAATCATTATCACATTAATAATTAGTAAACCAATATATCAAATAGGATAACCAAACATATATCTAGAAACTCCCACTACATGAGTAATGTCAAATTTGAATACCAAGTCTACCTATAGTACTTCACATGGAGGATGTAGATAATTCGTCTATTGCATAGTGTGAAGAAACATACAATGATATTCAAATTTTGTAAATACATATGTTGCAATACATATCTCACAATTAGTCTCCATAGCTCTCCCAATTTCTTCACACTCAACAGAAAAAAAGAGATCAAGGATCCTCTATGTTGTCACCAAATAATAATGAACAACACAAGACCACAAATATATTGATCATCATTACTTCACACAAACCTCAACACCAATGTGATGTGAATACATGCATCCAAGAAGAAGAACAAGATCAAAGAGAGAACCTACAAATCAAACCATATCCTTGATTCACACTAACATGTACCAAGTTGTGTAAAGTAAGATCTCCTTCACCATTCCTAAACTAAAAGTATATCAATATCTAGCATTCAAATCAAATGAAAACATGACAAAAATAGATGTAAACCTCTCATACCAAAGATAGATCAAACAAACCAATCATTCCCATAACAAAGGGAATATGCCCAAATCCATACACCATTTCATGTACATCTCCAAATAAGTCCCCAAAACTAGATACATAACTCAATACAAAAACAAGGAGAAAAACATAAATCCATATAACCATGTATCTTCTTCTTAACAAGTCATCAAAACATCTATGTTCAATACTAACTCATATGAGAAGACAAGACACAATAATAAATGCATCTAATATTCAGGTGGACAATACCTCTTAGACCATTCACCTGCCAAGTAGACCAAGAGTGGGATACAAGATTGTCTAGTTATGTATATAACACCAAGAAATAAGATCTTATAATAAAGGATAATCTTCTCTTCAAGTCCATAATGGACTCACGTTCATAACCAGGTGTAGGCTCCTCAATATTTTTGCTAAAATACTCATTAAAGAGTAACCATCTCAACATACAATCTCTATAAATAATAGATCCCTTAGCCTCACCCAAGTCTTCCTAGTTTTCATGATCACCCACCAATCAATCCATGTCAACTTCAAATGCAACCCTACAAAATCATGAAGCCCAAGAAAATGATTAATACTCAAAACTAAAGAGAACCAACAAGACCAATTTCAAAGTTCTAACTACAGAATCAAGAACACAAACATGACATCATGATCTATCATCTCCTCCGACGAGATCATATGCTCCAAATAAAGATATCATAAATTGACACCTCACCAAAGACCCAAGAATCCTCTATGGCAAACCAAGATGTCAAAATCTCCAATTACATGAAGATAACCATCCATCATCAAATGATGAATCCACATCACTACCAAAGCTACCATTGAATTGCGTAACTAAGTTCTCCAAGAATCGTGATAACCATCCCCTAACTGAAGATCCTCCATGGCCCTAACACAATCAAATAACTCAACACCATGAACTCCCAAAAGGTAAAGTCAAACCACAATATACAAACCAAGAAGATACAATTGCCACACATCCTTTGTCAATAGAACCAAAGATGTCATTTTGAATCCCACTATAATATGAAGGAAAAATCTAAGAGATCCTTATGAAACCAACAATCATTGCAAACGACCATACATCTTCTAATAAAGGATTATCCATGGCTCACTACACACTAAAACAACAACTTAGAACCAAAATCTTGAAACAAAGGTGATAAAACCACATTATGTAACAACATAAAGCTCCCATTAAAACTAATACTAAATTATACATGGCATCATGACCAATATTACTGTCAACACTCTACTGAAAGTGAATAGAGCTTCTCATGCACCATAAACTACTGCTATAGATTCAAATAAATAACTATATTAAGTACTCCCAATAACCTTTTCTCACTGCAATAAACATACCAATGTAATAATGGTGACCAAGAATATGGCCAACCAAAAAAAATCCACATCAAACAATTTTACAAGATATGCACATATGCAACATCTCAAAGGAGAAATGCACAATTAGTGCTCCAATCTTAAATAATTGTAAAATGGATTCAACCCCACATTAGTAACATGCAAAATAGAGATAATCAAGTATAACATGTAGATTTCAAGGACTCAAACACCAAAATCAATGCTAGACCCGATTTTCTAAACAAATCCACATAAGAGTGACCATAGATCAATAAGAATCCTCCAAGAAGCCATACAAACCTATAATTGTCTTCATCAAGGACACCTTGAATACAATCTCATCATTGATCAAATATCACAAATTTTCATTAACATGTAAAACCTACAAAACCATTTATGTAAATTTGAAATCTACTTAAACATCTAAACATTCACATCAAACATGCCATCTAAATAATGGAAAAAGCATAGATCTATAAACCCACAACTCAAAAACAAAAGAAAATTGTAACCCAACAAGAAAAACAAGTTTCCTAGGAGCTTATAACTTATGAAACATATTAGCTCCATAACTCACAAAGATTTCAGTGGATTATCTTCTAGTGCTTTCATGTAACCAAGGGCTAAAACCATGAAGCCAAAATAATTACTCCTTCCATAGTTCAAATAGTGGATGTTTCTCCATATGAGAAGGATGTCGAAACTACCCATCCAACATAAACACCTTATCACTACACATGACCTGATTGAGGAAAAGGAACCAAATCACCAAATAAGAGGATACACACATTTTTTCAAAGAAGAGATCCAAGTTAACAAAACATAACAAACTCCATAAAGTTCCATAATCATGAGCTTCCAATCCCCAATATAGATCACATTGACAATATCCATGACTTCCAATCTCACAAATCTACAAAAAAAAATTAACTCATAGAATATTCACTACAACCCACAAGCCTCCAACAACCTTTAATTCCTTCTAATAGATTCCAATGTTCAAACTTGCCAAGCTAAGAAATAAAAGAATGAAGGAATACCTAGAACCAAGTTAACCTTCAACTTTGATACGAAATATTGAGAAATTTCAATCTTTAACCAAATAATCAAGTTATGACTTCAATGGATGAGATACAAGGCTTGGACTACTAAAATATTAAATTCTAAAACTTATATGCAAATATAAAATTAAGTGACCTTAATGTGAAATTACCATGATTAGATCCATCTTCTTTGTGATGCTAAAAATAAGCCAACATAAAATGCTTAATAACACCAACTTATGTGAACTTATAACAAAAATAAATAAAGCATAAAATCACCATAAGGTAGCAGCCAAGAGGCACAAATCAACAACATAAAAGGCATCACATAATATTCACATGATTTATATGGAGAAAACCTTGTGAGAAAAAAATCCACCAAGAAGAGAGGCCAAGTATGCATTATCTTCAAATAAATGAGATTACAATACATTCGCTTCCATTATCCTCTTTTCCTCCAACATGGAAACACTTGTGTACTTGTGAACAACCTATATATGCCTCAACCTATCCTTGTTCCTATAGAGTAACTCCAAATTCAATTGTTCCTCCTAATCTCTACATCCAAGGAGTTGGTTTTATAGAGTTGTAAAGAGATCTTAAGCACCAAACATGCCACCCAAAGATGACTCTTCATTCCAAATGTCCCAACCCTTGGATTGCCTCCTCAAAATATGAAAGGTCACCAGTTTTGGCTCCAATACTTTCCCTCCAACTTGGGCCCCCAAACTTGGAAATTAAACATTATATTAAATGGCACAAAATATATGATACCGAGAGACACATGTTGCCTCTTTCCAAGCACCCACTTGGAGAAGCCCAATAGTCACTCATCTTTCAATTTCACTTATCTTGTACCATCTCATTTTAGGCATCCACATGTGGGGAAAATAATATTAAATATTCACGTCCATAAGTCACTTTTACCACTGCTAGTGGAACCCACAACCCCTTATGAATGTATTACAAATAATAGTGAGAATAAATATTATGAAATATTCTCCCAATACACCCTAAGTGCCTAGGGATAATTTCCAGGGATGTTGGAACTATGACATAGGATTTACAAGGTAGATGGTACCTTAATCCTAACAATAATAACCTCCCTTAACCTAAGGAATTACCTCCAAAATCAATCATAATGGAAGAGATAAAGAATGAGCTTGAGAGGAAGAAGTTATATTTCTCTTACAGAGAGCCATGGACTCTTGGACATAGATTCTTGGGTAAAAAACAAATACATTACATTGAAATGGTGTTAGAGAAAGACTTGGAGACAAAGGATGAACCTAAGGTATTTGAAGATTATGTCGATCATATTACTAAAGGGGTAGAATATGAAGTCACAAGGGAAAGTACATTTGATGCTCTCTTTGGAGTCCCAAAATATCTTCCCTTCAAGCTTTGTGGAGTGCTCGCTGGGTAAAGGATGATTTTTCTCATCAATGGTGGGGTCACCCATAACTTTATTGATGAAGGTTTGGTGATGATGAGAGGCTCTAAGGCACAATAAATTGAAGGTTTCAATGGCATAGTAGCTAATGGATTCATCATTCCATGCACTAGAGTAATCAAGAAGCTCAATATATCTCTTGAAGACCATAAGGTATGTGACAGATTTTATGTGGTTGTTTTGTGAGATATTGATATGATTTTTCATGTGTAATGGTTGCATTCTCTAGGGGAGTATTTATAGAACTACTAGACCATGGAACTTAAGTTCACAGTAGATGGAAAGAAGATTGAACTCAAAGAGATTTAAAATGAGCTCCATGAGTGGTGATAGCGAAGAGGATGGAGGGAATCTTTTGTAGAGGCTAAGTAGCGTGAGAAACAAATTTATTGACTTTTCCCACAAAGTCTCTGCCAAGAAAGAAAGATACTCATCATGTTGATACCCAAAAAATTATGGATAGAAATTGTGTAGTTTTCAATGACATACCTCCAGGACTACCATTAGATAGATATTTTCAGCATGCTATAGAGTTAGAAGAAGGGGATAAACATGTTATCACTGCACCATACCATCATCCAAGAGGGTATAGAGAGGAGGTAGAGAATGTCATCAAATAAATTATTGACATGGGATTCATAAGACCTAGACTTGGACTCCATTTGCAACCTCGATAGTTCTTGTAAAGAAGAAGGATGGCACTATAAGGGTGTGTATTGACTACAAGTCCTTGAACATGAAAACCATCAAGAATATACATGTTATTCCAAGTATAGATGAGATCATAAATTAATTGCATGGAGTTGTGTAATTATCCAAGATTGATTTGAGATCGGGATATCAACAAATTCGTATGAGGGACAAAGACGCTGAGAAGATAGCCTTTTGGTGTCATTATGGATATTTTGAGTATTTGGTCATTCTTTTCAGACTTACTAATTCTCCAACCACTTGCTAGTAATGCATGAACTAGGTATTTAATAAAAAACTCAAAAAAAATGTATTGATGTTGTTTGATGATATCTTGATATATAGTAAAATTTGGGAGGAGCATTTGGAACATCTAGATGAAGTATTGGGTATTTTGGAGTAGCAATCTTTCTTTGCTAAGTTTTCCAAATGTAAGTTTGGTTTGGAAGATACTTTGTATCTAGGAAATTTCATAAGTGCTAAGGGTGGATCAACAAAAGATCCAAGTGGTTCTAAATTGGCCACCTCTCACTAATCTGACACAATTGAAAGGTTTTTGGGGTTATATTGCTATTATAGGAGGCTCGTGAAATAATTTTCTCAATTGGTTGTTCCTTTCACTAATCTAAAAAATAAGGGAGATTTTGAGTGGTTTGAAAATGCTCAAAATGATTTTGATAAGTTGAAGGAGGTAATGAGCTAGTGCTTTCTACTTGTTATTCCTGATTTTTCATTGTCCTTTGTCATTGAATGTGATGCATCTGGAGAAGGTATTGGAGCTATCCTAACCCAAAAATGACACCTGCTTACATTTTAAATTAAAAAATTAAGTAATTTAGATAAGGGATACTTCATCTATGATAAGGAGATGTTGATAATTATGCATGCACTAGAGAAATTTAGACAGTACTTAGTTTGTGGAATTTTTTTTGTGAAGATTGATCACAATAGTCTAAAGTTCTTGGGTCAGAAAAAATTGAATGATCACCAAAAAAAATGGGTAAGAAAGCCACAAGATTATGTTTTTGAAATAGAGTACATGAAGGTCAAGAGGAATTTTGTAGCTAATGCACTTTCTAATAGCCATACTCTATTCACATTATCTATCCTTTCTATTGACTAGAAGGTTTCCTTTATTATTGAGTATGCCAATAATAAATTTTCTATTTACATCCTTGATGAGGCTATTTAAGACAATAGATATGTTGTGATGGAAGGGTTTATCCTCTACAAAAAATGAATCTTTTTTATAAATGAGTTTAACATCAAGGAGAAGATTTTGAAATCCTTTCTTGATACTCCAATAGGAGGACATCGAGGGTAGTATAAGACATACATGAAAATCTATGATGATAAGGTTTTCTTGGAAGGGTTTGAAGGAGGATTTCCATGATTATATTATATAATGCATGACCTACTAGAAAAACAAGGGAGAACAAAATTTTCCAACAGGCATTCTTCAACCACTACCAATTCTTGAGCAAAAATGTGAGATCCTATCCATGGACTTCATCACAGGCTTACCTAAGGTACAAGATAGAGACTACATTTATGTTGTGGTTGATAGGCTGAAAAAGTATGCACATTTTATTTATATTTCTTCATATTTCAAGGCACCTCAAGTAGCAAACATATTATTTAAGGAGATATTCAAATTACATGGCTTGCCCAAGAATATTGTCAGTGACAAGGACAATAAATTTATTAGTTCTTTTTGGGAAGAACTATTTAACTTGATAGGAACATAACTCGCACTAAGCACTATATACCATACCAAGCTTATGGATAAATAAAAATAGTGAATAAGTGGTTTGAATGGTACTTAAGAAACTATATCTCAAACCAATAGACAAGATGGGTCAAGTGGTTGCACATGGGTGAATATTGATATAATACTTTGCATCACATGTCCATTGGGATGATACCTTATAGGGATATATATAGTTATGATGCACTATATTTCACTAAATATATTTATTTCAAATAATATATTACCAAAAACAAGTGAATTGATGGGACTGTATTCAAGAGATATCGAGGGCACTAAAGGATAGCTTGTAGCAGGCACTGAATCAACAAAAAACTTATGCAAACTAAAAAATAACATAGAGGTGTTTTAAGGTGGGAGACTTGGTTTTCCTAAGATTGGAATCATATAAACAAACTTCTATTAAGAAGAGTGGAGTTGAAAATCTCAAACCTCGATACAATGAACCATACAAAACTATGAAGTAGATTAGTGAAGTGGCCTACGAGTTGGAGCTTCCACAAAACAACAAGATTCATTATGTTTTTCATGTGTCTTGTTTGAAGAAATTCCTTAGTTGATAGATTATGTCCTCAAAGGATTTTATACCCGTAGAAAATGAGGGTAAGTTGTTTCTAACCCCAAAAGAAGTGATAGAAACCTAAATTAAAAACTTAAGGAACAAGAGCATCATAGAGTATCTAATTAGGTGGAAAAACATACTAATTGAAGACACCATGTGGGAAGGGCTCAGGATTCTCAATAATCTTAACTTGCATTGATTGAAGAAAATTAATATTGGGGAAGGAGTGTCATGTTCCTTTTTCAAATATTGGATAAGATTTTTCTCGCCTAGGGAGTTGTCGAAGATCAAGAATTGAAGTTGTCACTTGACACTTGTCAAGGAGCTTTCAGAGATCGAGGATCAAGAATGCCACTTGAATCACGTCAAAAATTTGTTGGGTGTCGAGGTTCAAAGATACCACATAACCCATTCCAAGGAGCTATTAGAGGTCGAAGATCAAGGTTACGACCCAACATATGCCAAGGATTTGTTAAGGATTAGGGTTGTTGTCCAATGCATGCCAAGCAACTATCAAAGGTTGAAGGTTATTTCCCAATGCATGCTAAGGAGCTATTGAAGGTCAAGGATCAAGGTTGTTGCTCAACACATGCCAAGTTGGAAGAAAGGAGAAACTCCAAACCTATGATGGGAAAGTTTGTAAGGCTGACCTATGATGCAACATGCAAAATTCAAATTTAGGCCTTAATGCCATTTTGGGTCTAAGTTGACTACTTTTATCTTTTGGGCTGGTAGCATATAAAACTAGGAAAACATTTCAATTGTAATTATTTATGTTATGTTATTGTATCTTTTGGGCACTTTGTGTTCAAGTGATATTTTGTGGTTGAAACCCCATTGATTTTTAGGATCAAGGGATAAAAACCCTTTGGTTCTTGAGGGAATTCTCATCAAGAAGTGCATTGGAGCTTCAAGTTTAGAGTATAATTTTTTTTTAGTGATTGCATCATTTGTTGCAGATTTGTAAGTGTTGTTTGTTATTGTTGTAACATGAATTTAATAACAATATTTTGGTTGTAGAGACTTGATCATAATTAATATCAATTAATGTTGGAGTTTGGTTTATTTTATGCAAGTTTATATGTTGACTAGTTAGTTGGTCTATGCTATTTGATTATGATTAATTATTGTTGTTTGGGAATAGTTGGGTAAGATTGTTGTTTTATTTTAAATTTGTTATTTTCATTAAAATTTTGGGAAGGGAAATTACAGGTAGCTCCCTCATATGATAAAATTTTATTTGAAAAACAAATAATATAAAGTTGAGAGAAACCCAGTCAATAAAAAATTAGAAATATTAACTCAGATTTCCTGCTTGCATGATAACTAACTTTATTGCAGTAGCAAGCAAATATTTCTTAGAATTACATAGCAACTATTATAAATATCTTTAACATGCAACAAAAAAGAATGAATACTCTAGACTTCCCAATATTGTATGTCAAGATAATTTCATATATAAGACCAAATGTTTCCACAATTTGATTTAAAGGAATTACAAATAAAGTTATTCATTCAATGTAAGAGAAGCAAATAACTCAAAAAATATTTGAATAAAACCTTTCAAATATTCTCCATTTATATTTCTTTACAACGAATTGTACAACTCCACCTTTAAAATCTCAAATTATGAGAGCAAAAAAGTTCCTTTTTAAAATACAAAGTTCCTTATATATAGCTTTTCCTTCTAACTAACTTTAATTTATAACTTTAATGAAATAATAAAGTCCATCTTTATCTAGCGTAAAGTTATAAAAGTGTCACAACTAAGTCATATAGAATGGATTAATTATAATTTATGAAATAAAATTTGTTAAGAAGTTTTCAAACTTCTTTTGTTGGCATATATTCTTTCACAATTTTTGCTTTGTTTGATGAGAGGCTTTTGTAATCTCTATATCCTTTCATTGCAATTGTCAAGGATTTTATTTCTAGAACCACTACACTAAATAGACGTTGCTTCCAAGCTTCCTAAGAATCTCCAATTTATTTTATCTTCATTTTCATGACTGATAATTCTTTATTAAAATTGACTCCTACATTTGGCACTGTGGACAATTTTATCATCATGTTGAAACTAGCATTTTCTTGATTAAATAGTTCTTTAAAAAAAAGTCTTTAAAATTACGTTTGGTTACCTAAGAATCTTCTAGAGTAGAGTCATCTTCTTTTAAAATGTTTACTACCACAGTTGAACTTACCACTATTTCAAACATAACAAAATCAACTTCTCTGAGAAGTTTCTTCATTTCATTTATTGCATATTTGATAGATAAGTTTTCATTGAATGATTCTTATCTATATAGTATTATTATATTAGATTCAGGTTTAATCACAATGTTTGTAGTCAACAAAGTGTTAATATCTATTTTTGACAACTCTTCTATATCTTTTATTTCCACATGCAAAACATTTTCCTATTTTCTTAATAGTTGGAGCTCATTTTTTAGTTTTTCTCTTCTCATTGGTTTGTTTATATCATCTTTGCTCTAAATGTAGAATATTTTATCAAGTGTTAACTATTCAACCCAATATTCTAAATCTTTTCCAAATTCCTAATATCTATTCATTTTTTCCATCGCTTCCTTGTCAATATTTTGTAAATGTATCACCTAGATTTAAGAACCCACCTTCTGCTGAAATATTCAAAATATTCTTGATAGAGGATGTCAAAATTTGAACCTATTCTAATTGATCTCTTATAGCCTTCTCCTTCTTCATTCTATGCATGAGTTTAGTAGCTAAGATTTGAAATTATGTATATCTCCTTCATGAGTTGAGGGGCCAATATCAATTTTAGACACTTGATAGTCCTCTTTTGTAAAATCTTTTTTATTCTTATCATCAATTGGTTTAGCTATTTCCAAATATTGATTTCACAATGGATCAATCATTAATATTGAGGAAATTTGTGCCTTTTGGGGTTTAGAAGAGGTTCCATATAGCAATTTTACAACTACATCATAATAAGGCTCTATTGCATCTTTATATTTTTTGTTTTTACAAACAAATTCTTTGAGCCATTAAGAAGAAGATGGAACTTTGGATGGACTTAAAGTGAAAGAAAAATTAATAGGGTTAAAATGGTTTTTGATAATGAAGGTTTTGGAACATCACTGGGTGAGGGAGGATGAGAGATATGAATAATATTATCTAGAATTGACGAGGATGGTGGTACTTGAGATGAGGGTTGGTTATCCTAGGGTAGATCAATAGCTTCTTGTTGAATTTCTTCATGCACTTTTGATATGTCTGTGGCCTTCTTACAACACTTTTCTCTAGAATTAGGCTCATTTCGAGCATATGAAATTTTCAATTTAACTCCTTTCTTGGGATCTTCACCATCTCCTCCACCAACCCCAATTGTTCTTTATCTTGTTATAGAAACATTAACATTATATATGGTTGTAGATGGACCACTTGAATTCTATGTTTATTTTTCTCCTTTGGATGAAGATCCTAAAGGTCTAGTGGCACTATATTTAATTATTTTGATATCTATCATTTTCTTAGATTTATTTAGTACAAATAAAGATCTCTCATTGATGTCCTTTATCTCCTTTTTTCTCCAATCAATGGGTGTAAGTGGTTCAAATTGAAGAGAGTCTAAATAGATTTGATCATTAATTTCTAATCCATCATATTCAATGCCTTCAACATCCCACCCTAGCTCATGTTATTTTATTTTTTGAATAGACATCCTAGACCAATCCCTTGACCTCACTTCAAATTCATTTTCACAATCCTACCCATAATAATGAGGGAGATGATCAATTTTATTTCCAAGCTAAAAATTATTCTTTACATAGTCTTTGCTATCATATGGATATCTCATGTAATAATAATGTATAGTTATCTTTACCAGAGATCTTTCCATATTTTGTGCCTCTATTGAAGTTGGAAAAATATAATAAGATAACTCTAATGGGAATGAATAATTTTCCTTTTTCATGCCTCTGCACTTCTTATTCACTGACTCTATTTTCCTACAAAGTTCAATGAGTACCAAGTGATTAGATGGATATCTAGGCAATTTATAAGGATATTCGTCAAAACATCCTATCCCTAAATAAGAAAACCTTGGAAACTAAATGAAATAACTCAAAAAATGTTTGATCAAATTTGCAACCTCAAGAGAAAATATTTGGCCCACATTGGCATCAAGTTCTCTGACTGTGACCATGGTAAATGCATCATTTACCCTTCAAGATTGGTGGGTAGAAATCATATATCTAAGTAATTTCATCATATACCCCAACTTCCTATAGTCCAAGCCATGGGTGTATACTGAAAATGGCGTAGAATAAATATGATGACATATAAAATTCTTGTGTATTCTAGAAATTATTGTGTTGCTTGTGTAGGTTGTCACTTATAAACTCTCCCCAATATACATACTAGGACTCAACTTCTCACAAGGATTAATTGACACATCTAGTTTCTATAAGGAAGCTAAGGTAGCGAAACAACTTCCTACGCTAACCTTAAGAGGAAGATAATGCAAAAAATTTACAAATCTTTAACAGTTACAAAAAATTAAACATAAATAATGATTGGTGGGAAAATATGGATGTACAAAGTCACCCTTTCTCTAACTAATCACTCGAGAATGTCCTAGGAGTCCTAATTGGATTGACTATCAACCTTGTAAGGTGAGTCAATTCTCAACCAGGAGGACCTAGGAGGGGGTTATTTAAGCTTTTTAGGGGTTCACCACCAAGCAAATGCTTGGAAAAGACAAATAACAATTCACCTCACAAAACCTAATTATGCAAGCTAAATGAAAGATGTAAATGATGAAATTATGCAACAGAGAGTTAGGATGTATGTACCTGAGAAGTCTGGAAATGTAACAAGGATTCCAAAAATGCAAACAATCTATCAAAAAGTGATATGGAGGACAAAGATACCCTTACTATTGCCTTAGTCCTGTTGTTTTTTGGGGTAGATGCAGAATCTTCGGATGTCAAAATTGGATCTGAAAGAATTTATGAAAAATATGTTCGGGGGGACTAAGACGCCCTAGGTGGCAACTTAGTCTCATTTGGAATTTCTAAAAACTCTAAATGTGGTCTTGAGGGTTGATGTCTGCTCTTCCTTCTTCTCCGATCTCGGGTTTTGAAACTTTCGGATTCAACCTATAGGTGAGTTTTCGTGAAGATGACAACCTTGCAATACAAATTTGCAACTTTGCACTCCAAATGATCTTCAAGTCTTCAACCTAAATCTACAATCACAAACATGCAAGAGAAGAAAAACTTGTTGGTTGTTAGTGAATGGGGGTTTGCCTTGGTCAAACCCCTTGTTGGTAATTAAACCTTGAAATGAAATAGAATAATGAAGGGAAATGATGAGTGAACAACATGCAATGCCACAACTCACCAAACCCTTGTTATAAAGTTTGCAAACTTGTGTGAAATTGATGCAATGGACATGGATATTGAACCAAAGGGTGCTTGATAGATATGAACTTGAATTGCTTGCTTGAATCAAAACCCTACATCACAAATGTTAGCACAACAACACACATAATGCAAGATCTTTGATATGACGCTTGAATCTTGATGATGGCTCCAAATGCTTGATGAAATTCTCTTGAATGCTCTTGTGAACTCAATTTTCTATTAGGAATGTTTTCACAAAAGACTTGGATTAGAATGAATGAATGAACCTTGTATTTATACTTATCTATGCTTAATATCCTGAAATTACACCACACCAAGCTGACATATGAATTCATTAAATAAAGGAGGATAAATCCTACAAAGATTTAAAATTAAATCCTGAAAATAACTTAAGGGGGACTAAGACATCCTAGGTGGCATCTTAGTCCCAAGGCATGAAACTTGGGGCACATACACCAAAAAGGGGCCCAATTAAGATGCTTAAAAATTAGGGTCCCAAGACCTTTGGGGGACAAAGACACCATAGGTGATGTTTTAGTCCTGACCCAAAAATCAAGGACACTCAGGCAAAATCATCAAATTATCATTTATGCATTGGAGAATGTCAGGATTAGCCAGAAAAAGATATAATTCATAGGGCTTGTAGATGCAAAATAGGACCAATTAAGACATAAATAGGGATAAATAAAGCAAGGCGGGCCCAAACAAGTGTTAAAATTCAAGGGAATGCATTTTACTACACTACATTTAGCCCCCACTTTAGTGAGAGGATGAACTTGCTTCAAACTCACACTAAAGTAGCCAACCACACAATCAAGAGGGGTTCAAATGTACAAATGTTAGTAAGATAGGATGACAATAACCAAGAGGGTGGCCAAGCCCCCCAAGATCAAGATCCTATGGCAAACTAACATAAGCACAAAGAAACACACTTGCGGATGATATATGAAGCCATAACTAGATTGCAAACATACACCATCAAAGATAGGAAAAAGGAAAAAAGGCAAAAGAAAAAGGAAAAATGCAACAGATCAAGCTTCGACTGGTCATCCAACACAGTGGACCGGGTCTAGGCTATTTGTCCAAAAAGAAAGTTCACAAGTGGAATTCACTATCCACTATGCAAACAAAATGCATGCTCACAAGTGCTAGTGAAGCTAGTTGTTCACTAGATGAGCCCCAGGAAGTCCATATCAACGTCACACCCCCATGACTATGATAAGGACAAAAGAAAATGCACACTCAAAAGGGATAGTGAAGCTAGTTGTTCACTGGGTGAGCCCCAAGGAACCATATCAAATCCATACCTCTGTGACTTTAATAAGGTACAAAAAGAGAAATGTGCGCTCACAAGGGCTAGTGAAGCTAGTTGTTCACAAGGTGAGCCCGAAGGAACCATATCAAAGCCATACCTCCATGAATTTAATAAGGTACAAAAATAAAATGCAATAAGAAAGAGGATTTTCAAAGGGATTTCACTTAGTTCATGTGAGGTCATGATCTTAGGTTCATCGTGCTTAACGTCTCCGAAAGAGGATAAATACAAGGTCTCATCCTGGGGAACATTATACCCAATGTTTCCAAGAGAGGAAAAGTGCAAAAGGCCTAATCTTGTTTCCAAGAGAGGACAAGTGAAAAAGGTCTTATCTTAGGGAACATTGTGTCTAATGTCTCCAAGAGAGGACAAGGAAATATCATGCTCTCAGAGGAAGTCAAATCCAATGACACCACCAAGAGGACACATCACAAGAAGAAAGGAAATTGCACAAGGAACATGCAAACAAATGAAATTATGCCAAAATAATGCTAATGTATGCCCCCACTTTAAAGAAATTTCTAACACCTTGCTATGAGCAATTACTTTAAAGTAGCCAAAACATGAAAACGAGAAGAGGGTTACCCCCTACAAACACATAAGGGATCTATGGATTCAAGGTCAGTATCTATCTTTGTTGTAATGATATTAGAGAGCTCAAAATTGTCATCATTCCCCAAATACACATAGAACTGGAAGAATGACACAAAGAGAGTGAAAACAAAATGAAAAACCTTTTGGGTTAACATGGAAGAGACATAGGGTGTCTCGATGCCTTGCGTCATCCCCAAAAGGAAAACACAAGACAAAAATGAAAGGCAACCAAATAAAATGAAAAATATTTTGGGTCAACATGGAAGAGACATAGGGTGTCTTGACGCCTTGTGTCATCCCCAAAAGGAAAACACAAGGAAAAAATGAAAAGAAAGCAAATTAAAGAGGCAAAAAGTTTACGACATATAAAATAATGAAGGTACAAATAGAGGAATGCACATAGAGAGAGAAACATCAAATTGAACATCACGAGGGATCACATTACACACATGCAATCAAAAGCAAAAGGAGATAAAAAAAGACTAGTAAGGCATAGGTGAGTCAACCTAAAGCAAGTCATCCACTTCCCAATCTCAGACTGTATAAGTGGAAGGTAGATAACGAACCTAAGGGACAACAACAAATGCCTTACTAGGACAAGGCCATCTACTTCTTTCCCCCACTGAGTGGAAGACAAGAATGAGTTGAGGCAGGTGATGAGAAAGATCATGTAGTAGTGAGAATATAATATTCTACAACTATTACATGACAAGAGAGGTTTAGGGTCCTGCTTTAAGGGAATATTTCTATGATATCAAGCTTTTTAAATATTTGTTTTAAGGTGCGACATGCATTGGTACTATGACCAAAAAATCTATGATATTTGTAATAAGATGTGTTTTTGTTCTTAGGATTTGGAAATCGATTTTCAGGCATGGGTGGTAATGTGATAAGTCCTTGACTTAAAATTATGTGTAAAGTTCATTAAGTTGAAGATGGCAGACAAGGGAATTGAGGTTTCTTTATTTTGTAAGGTGTTTTGCACTTGCTAGATTCACCAACTTTTGTAGTTGAATAAGGAGGAGGACCTAAGGTGATCCTATCATCCTTGTCATTGTTATGAGTTATCGATTGTTCTTTAGGAAGAAGGACACTCATGTCGGGGGGAGAATCTAAGATTACCGTACCATCGCTACGAAGCCTTAGGTATTCTCTAGGAGGTCTTATGTTGCGAGGGGGATATTGATATCCTAACCCTGTTGTGTTTTCATTATTTGATAGGTGTTCTAGGACTTGGTGAATGTTATGTTCACGTGTTGTATCGCATCCTTGTTCACTTAAGATAATGAATCATTTGTCATATGTTTCTTCTAGATTGATTGGAGTGTTTGTTACTTTGTTATCATAAAATGGTTGAGCATGTGCTTGTGTGGAGGAATTGGGTTCACCTTGTGTTTCAGGATGTAAGTAACCAAACATCTCAAGAGGTGGTATTGTGGGACGATCTGGTTGTTTCATGGATGGATAAGAGGATGCATTGGCTTCGAGGTTGTTAAGGCAATCATTTAGGAACTTGTTCATGTTATTATCATCGTCTCCAATGATGTCAACATCACGAGGAGGACATGCATTAGGAGTTGTGTGAGCATGAGCAAGTTCAATTTCATTAGGGTCATTACCAAAGGCACAATTTGACACATCTACCAAAGATTTCAAAGACATCAAAAGCTTTCCAAAGCACATATCCATGATGCAAGATTGAATGAATACACTTGAAATGAAAGAAATTGAGATAACAGTAATTCTGCAAATTGAAATAGAAAACTGAAGGCAACCAATAGAAGCATAGAAAAGAAATTTTAGATCCTGAAAATTGGAAAGTCAAAGTCAAAAGGGACTAAGACGCTAGTAAGGGCATCTTGGTCCTACTGGTGAGATTTTGAAGTTCCAAGGATTGAAACAGACAACAAACAACAAAGAGAGGATTCTGGATCAAAAACCCTGAGAGGGACTAAGATGCCAAGAAGGGAATTTTAGTCCTAAAAGAGGTTTTTCTAAGAAAAAGAGCAAATTTTGGATTGTCTATAGTGTTTACATATTTCCTATTCAGGGTGTTAATGTTTAGAAACAAAAAATTAAGCCAATGAATGCAAGGAAAAGTAACTTGTAACAAGCAAATGAATGTAATTTTTTCAATTTTGAATGCAATAAGAATGTTTCTAAATGCAATTAAGATAATGAACAATGCACTTTTTAGTTTTTGAATGAAATGAAATGATGCAAAAAAGTGAAAGTGCAAGCTATATTCACTTTCACTAATTCAAATATAAGAAACCCTAGATGCAGTTTCACTAAATATGAGTGTGTGCAAGTGTTTTTCTATCTAAATATGCAAGACTTAACTAGAAATGCAAAATAATAACACAAGACTGCCTCCATGATTAGCCTAAGTAAAACAAAAACAAAAGAAAGGTGAAATGAGAATGGTTATACCTTCCTCAGTGGTGTTGATCTCCTTGGTTGGCCCTTAATGTAGCTTGAAATATGTGCTCCTTGGATGGCAATTGTGATGAGAAATGGATGCAAGGTGGGATGATATCTAGACTAAGTATGCCATGATAATGGAATGAAGGCAAGTATGCAAAATGGCTTGAATGTAAAGAAGTGCTTGATGATTGCTTGAATGGATCAAGAGCATAAGTTTGCTACAAAATGCATAAGGTTCCTTAATGAAGGAAAGAGGGGGGTATTTATAGAAGAAATTGAATTCTCTAGAGAATTCAACGGTTAGGATTGAGCCACCATGGCCAAGATGGAGGGCTATGGTAAGTTGAGGACTCACAAGCCCTCACATCTTGCCATGTGGAGGGTGAAGTGTCAAAAGGACATGGTGAGATGGCAGGGGTACAAGTGATGTGGAGGAAGGACAAGTACTTTGAAAGTACCTTGGGAGATGAGAAAATTTCTTCAAAAAGGAACTTCTTGTCCCAAAGTGAGAATGAAAGTGACATTTGAGGAATTTTAGTATTCCTCAAAAATCTCCATGGGGAAAAGGAAAGTAGTTGGAGAAGGATCTTATGGATAAAACAAGGTTCCCAAAAAGGTAGGATTTTGACACATGTGAGTGATGTGACAAGTCAAGGTTCTAGAAGACTTTGACACATGTAAGTGATGTGACAAGTCAAGGTTTTATAAGACTTTGACACATGTAAGTGATGTGACAAGTCAAAGGTTCTAGAACTTGCATGGGAATAAGGAGAGTCTTGGAAAGATAAATGTGAATTAAAAATTCGCATTGGGAAGAGAGAAGTCTTGGATGAATAAATGTGAATTAAAAATTCACATGGGGAAGAGGGTCAATGTCAAATGTGGAAAATGTGAAGGTTGACAAAAAAAAGGTATACTAAATGTAGCAAGGGGATTAGATTAAAGTTGTGTAAATACCTGATTAAGAAAAATAATGAAAGATTAGAAGCAAGTGGGAGATTATGCAAGATGTGACATTAATCCTTATTAAGGCGTGCACATCCTAATCATGGATTAATTACATCAATCCAGATTAGAAGAGGGTTATGGAGGATGTGACAAGGAGAAAACAAAGAAGAATTTAAAATTGATTTAAAAAAAGTTCAAATGACTAAATTAAATAAATTGACATGTTTATTTAATTTAGTGAGGAAAAGGTGTAAGACAAAGTATTTAATTGTTGAATTAAATACTTTAGGAACTTTAGGAAAAAAGGTGAAATTTAATTAAATAAATCGTTTAATTAATATTGACGAAGTAGATGAATAAAGTAGACGAGTTTGACCATGTGGAAGCGATCAAATTTGGATGTTTACATTTTTCCCATCTTCGAAATATTGTTAGAATAATAGTGTTTTGAAGAAAAGAAAATGCAGATGACCTTGCGGAGGAAGTGACTAGAAAATGATGCCCTAGCGTGGGAGGAGTTGTGTGATCTGCCCAAACGAAGGGAAATGAAGGTAGATGCCCCAATCCTGCAAGGGAATGACCATGGAAGAGGAATGGAGAAAATGGTAGGGTATGCCCCCTCGAGAGGGCGGTAGGGGAAGAAAAAGGGACCCTAAGAGACTTCTCGATAGGAAGAAACAGAAGGCACAGTTGGATAGAGTTTGAAAAACTACGTAGGTTTGGCTTTTGAATGGAGTCGAACGGACACATGGTTTGCAAATGGCGGCCCAGGGAAGTTAGAGGATTAGTTGAATTAATAGAAGTTTAAATAAAAGGTAAAAAATACCCTTCCCTTAAAAGAGGTTAAAAAAGGAGGGAAAAGTTATATAAGGTAATTTGACAAATTAACACTCCTCATTTGCACACCTGGTAGTTGAGTGAGAGAGAGAGAGAAGAGGAAGGAGACGAGGAGATAAGATGTCAGAGGACTATGAATCGAACATCATCCACCGGGGGGACAAGGTATGACAGTTTTTTCGCAAGCACGCGTTTCCACGCCAAGTTAGATTCGAAACCCCCTTTGTGATTTTAAGCATTTTGGATGTATTTTTTAATATTTAGGCTTATTTGAAAATCTGGGTTTTGTTTTCGGGTTAGTTTAGAAAAATGGGTTGGGGGCGAAATTTTGATTTCCCCTAATGGGTAGGAAAAAACGCTTGTTAGAGGCACAAGAAATGGGAGATGAATTTGCCCAACCAGAGGATAAAGGCACCCCAAAAATGAAAAATGAATGCCTGAGAAGGGTAGAGGGGAGAAAAGATAGGGGGCATGCCCAAGTTTGGTCAAATTTGTCGAGAGTAGCAGGGCGGGTTCGCCCCTTACCTAGGGTGGGTTTGCCCCTTGCCTGGGCGGGCTTTCCCAAGCTCATGGAAGGTTTTCCCCTTGCTAGGGTGGGCTCGCCCGAGCTTGGGGCAAGTTCGCCCCTTGCCCAGGTGAGCTCGCCTGAGCTCAAGGCAGGTTCGCCTCTTGCCCGAACAGGCTTGCCCGAGCTCAGGGCGGGTCCACCACTTTCCTAGGCGAGTTCGTTCAAACTTAGGGTGGGTCCGCTCCAAGCTCAGGTGGGCTTGCCCCAAGCTGGGGTGGATCCACCCCAGGACGGGGCAGGTTCGCCCATCAGCCAGGGCGGGTTCGTTCGAACTCGAGGTGGGTCTGCTCCGAGCTCGGGTGGGCTCACCCCGAGCCGGGGCGAGTTCGCCCATTGGCCAGGGTGGGTTCGCCCAAAGCCTAGGAGGGGGGTCACCCAGGGGGAGAGGGGAAAAGAGACAAAGATGATCGGGTCGGAAGAAGCAAAAGATGAGCCAGAAGCTGGGGAGGGGAAAGATTAGTAAAATGATTTCCCAAGGCCGGGAAGGAAAAAGAAGAAAGAGATACAAAAGATAGGCAGATTGACATATGGGGTTGTTATGGATGCAGAGTTTTGACACACTGCGGACACACGAGAGGCATTTAGAGGTGTTGGCGACGACGACGACGACCATGACTGGAGCAGATCACCATGCTTTGGAACAAATAGGATTGCTTCATCTATTAGGATAACCGACGATTAGAGCACATCAGGCTATGCTGACAGCGTTGATAGAACGATGGAGTTCAGAGACATCGACATTCCATCTTTCGACGAGGGAGATGATGGTGACTTTGGAGGACATATGGTGGATTTTGAGGTTGCCCATAACAGGCCATTTGGTGAGTGGAACGACGTCAATGGGGGAGGAGTTGGATCACACCGTGTGGGTGTTGTTTGGGCGAGATTAACTTTTTGTGCAGAGGGGGAGGTTGGATGTGGATTGATGTCTATCGTTGAGGGTGCCACCGTTACCACTGTATTTGTGTGGGCTAATCAGTGGACTATTGTTGCCAGACTAGAGCGGGCATTTCTACAACTTGAGGTTTATGGAGGTGATTCGACACATTTTCGAGGTGAGGGAGGGGTAGTTTTCATAGGGTACATGCGTACTAGCACATCTTTACAGAGACATGCATGTCATTTGTTACCAAGAGGTACTTAGCATGACACATGTGACGTTGTTGCAGGTATGGACCTAGGAACACATCAATGTTATCAGGCTAGGAGTGGTGAGGGTAGGACAGGCGGATGAGACATCACCCATAGCTTGGTGGTATGATCAGGACGAGGGATGGGTTTTGCACCATGAGGGCCAGGGGGATGTAGACAGATGGAGGAGGACTTTGGATGACCTACGGGAGGAGCACATAGTGTGGTGGTCATACATGTTTCAACAGTTTAAGAGATGGAGGGAGGATGAGGGGAGACAGCGAGACTACTTCATGACCAAATGCTTTTTAGTTGGGAGGGAGCCCCGGATAGTGGAGGCGCACAGGCCAAATAGAGTGGCCAGACAGTTTGGGATTATACAGGATATCCCGTAGGGTCCACACTTGTTTCGGTGGCTCACCCGAGAGCAGCCATAGGGAGACCCGATTTCACCGAGGTTTGCCAGAGGGCACTGAGAGATATTACATCTAGTGCCCTATCCAGGGACAACCATTGGGGAGGTAGATGCAGGGGTGACAAGGCGATATGCCAGGTGGTTTCGCAATCATTGGTGGGAGAGGATTACACTTGAGGATCCTATTGTGGGGGCCTTAGGGTTTGGATCAGAGGATGAGGGATGATTGGTCGGTGAGAGAAGAGAGAGGAGGGAACAACAGAGGAGAGGACAGGAGGCAGCTGGGGTAGCAAGGAAGTAGGAGGATGTGGGGGCTACATGATAGTAGGATGGAGGACAAGGTGAGGTCGGGGCCGCAAGACAGCCGAAGAGGATGAGGAGGAGGAGACAACAGAGGAGGCTTACAGTGAGGATCGATGCAAAGGAGGAAGGGATAGCGGGGCAACAGGGGGATGGGAGAGGGTCGAAGGTGGAGATGTTGGATGTACCTGAGGTGGAGGTGGGAGCTATGGGACAACAGATGAGAGCAGGGAGTAGAGGACAACCGAGGAGAGCTCAAGTGGAGAGTAAGGCGGATTAGGAGCATGATGAGGAAGGGATGGAGGTGAGGGAGGAGGGGAAAGGGATTATAGGACAGTCAGGGAGGGTGTTGAGGAGGAGTAAATAGTAGAGGAGGGCCTAGGTGGAGATTGGAGCTGAGCAGGAGCCCTATGAGCCAGAGATGGGGATGAGTGAGGAGAGAGATGAGCCTGAGGGGGAGGTGAGATTTGTAGGATGACAGATGAGGGTGGGGAGGAGGGGACAACCAAGGAGAGTTCGGGTGGTGATTGGGGCTGAGTAGGAGCGTGAGTCTCAAGAGGATGCTATGGATGTTGACGTTCTCAGGGTGGAGCCGTTGATGATGGTATCAGGTGTACCAGCTAAGGACCCTATCGTATTGTTGAGGGGGGCCCAAGCGAGGCTCCAAATGATAGAGAAGAGGTTGAGGGTTGTAGAGGTTGAGGTGCGCAAAGTTCAGTAAGAGGGACATAGGGATTATGGTTTCATTGTTGATCACCTAACCTCACAGGTATAGGACGCAGAGAGGGAGAGAGATTATTTGCAAGCAGAGGTGCAGGGAGTACGTGGTGAGCTGGCCAAGGTGAGCTGGCCAGGGTGACCTGGGATCAGGCTAGACTATAGGAAGCGATGACTATAGCACAGGCCAAGGGATAGCAGGAGCCTAGAGGGGCAGCAAATCATGTCCTAGCAGAGGGTCAGCAGCAGGCTGAGAGGGAGATAGAGGAGTTGAGGGCACATGTGACAAGGCTGTTAAGGGAGAGGATTGAGCTCTAGGATAGGGTGTCCATGACAAATACAACACTTGGGGATGCGAGGGCAAGGACAGAGGCAATAGAGGCCCAGTTAGAGAGTGTGTAGAGAGAGAGGGACACGATACATGTAGAGGTGCAGGCCCTCCGGGGTGAGAGAGACAGAGCACAAACATAGGTATAGGTGATGCAAGAGGAGAGGGATGTTGCACAGAGATAGATGCAGGCCCTATAGGGGGAGAGGGATGTAGCAGTGGCTCGGGCAGAGATTGCAGAGAGAGATGTGGCACAGAGTCGGGCATAGGCAACACAAGGTGAGGGGGGTGAGACAGGGCTAAAGGTGTAGAGATTGCAAGCACAAATGTAGGATGAGAGGGATAGGGCCACAGAGTAGGTGTCACGGCTAGGAGCAGAGAGAGATTAGCTGAGGTTGGTACAGGATGCATGGACACAGGAGAGGGGAGTCATTAGTAGAGATCAAGATAGATATAGACATGAGCGGAATGCTGCTAAATATCAGGCTACGGAGAGAGATGAGTACATGAGGGAGGCGACCTTCTGGATGATCGCTTTTTAGCATGAGGTTTTAGATCTGGCACAACACACGTTTCAATTTGTCCACCAAGCTCCTCAGATGTCGGCGCCATCCCAATCACTAGGGACACGAACCCGAGGATACAATGACTCACAAGGGACCCCCACTCGTAGATGGTCGGTGCCTGACTCTCCACAGAGGTTAGACATGGGAGCTCTTTTGGCAGATGACAATATACTAGATTTGGACAGGTGTAGGGTGGACAATATAGAGTATTTGATTCAGATCCTTGTACTTGTACTTTATTTGAGGATTATGATGTATATGATGGATATGTATTTTGATGATATTGATGGACATTATTATGGACTATGTGATGGATATTTGATTTTGATATTTATATGATATGTGATAGCCTTTATTGACACTATATGATGTTCATGTGATGGATGATCTATTTATGCATATGTGTATGTTTATGATTTTATGATGGGTGGTCGTGATGATGTAATTATGTTTATGATGTTACATATTGATACTTATATGGATGCAACTAACGTGTGTAATGCAGGATGTGATGCATGTTTTATGATTTTATGTATGATGGATATGGACTTTAACATTTTGTGATGCAGGTGGTGATGTATTGAATATGTTAATGGTATAAACTAATATGTACAAATGTGAAAATGAATCTAGGATGCTTAGAATAACCAAATATGATTAACCTAACAACTTAATATATAAGATGATAATGCACTTGGGATAAAATGCAATGAACCTATGATGCAACATATAAGTGTCAATAAGGAATTGCATGGGAATATGGGTAAATGGTGTGAAACTGCACCTGTCAAAAACCATTGATATCCTGAGAAGAACAAGAGGGAGAAGGTAAATATTTGCACAACCAAAATCATAGGTTAATGGATAGGAATGAATGCAACAAAATTGATTATGAAATGCAATCCTAATTTAATTTTCCATCTTTGAAGCACTGATTTTTGCTATAGCATAAGACATCAGGTGCTAGGGTATATGAAACCAAGGCAAGGTAGCATCTAATGCATAAAACAAACACAACAAACAAGGTTATCCCAACACCCCAAAGTGACAAAGATTTTGGTCAAGCCAGGTATTGGGATAACCACAAGCACAAAGGGATGTCCCAACATAAATAGGATCTTGGAGATCCTGGTGGGTACTACGTGGGATAACCCAGCAAACACCAACAATAAGCAATCAAGATATGCCCCTATGCTAACCAATCAAAACACACCATAATATGATAGATTATGGCGACCTTAACTAGTGGTAATAGGGAGCTCAACAATAAACAAAATCCAAAAGCATCAAAATATCACAATCAATTTCAAATGTCCTTTGCCATAGGATCAGAGGGGATGGATGGGTTTGATGAGGTTTGTTAGGAAGGATGCATCCTGTTGAGACCGATGATGGAAACTAACTAAGATGACCCACATGATGCAGAATTTTTGACACTAATCAGATCTTTCGATACTAGAGGATCTTGTTTGTGAAGAACTAGCTAGATAGGGACACACTTGACAACATGACACAAGAGACAAGACAAAATACTGACACATGACCAACACATCTGAAAGACCTAGAGGCTCGGGGGCCGATCAAAGATTAGCCTTGCCTACGTGAAAGCGTAGAGCCCTCGTAGTTCAGAAAAGACCATGGATAAAAGCGAAAAGAGGACAATGGAAACTGATAGTGGATGATGAAATACATGACAAGTAAATGACAACAATGCCCCGGGGGTGGATCAAAAGATCGACCTTGCCTACGTGAAAGCGTAGGGGCAATGTAGTTCGACAAAGACCAAAAAGATTGATAGGACAAGATAGGAACTAGATGAAACCGACACGATGAAGGACCCTAGATGATGATCTGAAACTAACATAAGCTCAGATTAGGATGAAAAATATCAAGATTATGGATAGTTGATGATTTTCCAATGCTCAATCAAAATTTACCAAGTGGCCAAGGATGAGATGTGAAGTGATAGGATAGGATAGGATGTTAGGAATTGGATGTGAGGATAAGATGGATGGAGACATGTAGCAACTAGGACACAAGGTAGATAATGATTAAGCTCTCTACGGATGATGCATGTTACCGGGTTTTCACCAGCTGTACTTATCCAAGGTGCCACCAAGGGTGGTTTTCACCATAGGACGAATTTATTTCTCTTTACTATTTTTTGGATTTTTCTGATTTTTTAATTTTTTTGTATTTTTTCTAATTTTAGCAGGATGGGAGGACCCAATTGATTTAGGTGTAGAACCTCTTCAGGTGCATGATGTTGATAGGCTCTTTGAGAGGCTCCCCTTCAGGTGTGGCAAAGTGGTATGCCCCTAATCTATACTTTGTTGTAATAACATAAGGACCCAACCAATTAGGTTTGAACTTTCCCTTCTTGTCTCAGTCTTGTTGGGTACGCTGATTCTCTTTAAGAACTAGATCTCTAATGTTAAATTGGTGGGGACGGACTTTCTTGTTGTAACTTCTCTTGAGATGATTCTGATACACCTGAAGGTGATTGTATGCTTTGATCCTCTTTTAATCTAGGAGCTTCAATTGAGCAAGGCGAGCAACCCATGAGTCTTCTTCAGTGATGAGATTCTTCAAAGATATTCTCAAAGATGGGATCTCAACTTCAATCGGCAAGATTGCTTCAGTACCATAAACAAGGGAGTATGGAGTGGTGCCAGCGGGAGTGCGGATGGATGTGTGATAAGCCCAAAGGGCGGGGTGGATGTGGAGGTGCCAATCACGACCAGTATTGTTGACAACCTTTTTCAAGATTTTGATCAAAGTTTTGTTAGTGGCTTTCACATGTCCATTACCTTGAGGGTAATAGGGCATGGACCACCGGTGTTGGATATGAAAGGTGTCACATACCTCTTTTACAGTCTGGTTTTTGAATGGTTTACCATTATCAGAAATGATGGTGAAGGGGATGCCATATCTATAGATAATATGGTAAAGGATGAATTTGGATATCTGAGTACCTGTTATCTAGGAGAGTGGTATAGCTTCCACCCACTTAGTGAAGTACATAGTGGCAGTGATAATGAAGGTGTGGCCATTAGAGGATGGAGGATATATCTTTCTGACTAAATCAAAACCCCACTGAGAAAAAGGCCATGGTGCTATGATAGGTTGCAAATCTTGAATAGGAGCATGTATTAGGTCCACATGTTGCTGGCAAGGTAACCATTTCTTCATGAAGTCACAAGAGTCATGCTCCAATGTAGGCCAATAGTAACCAGCCTTGAGAATATTCTTATCTAAGGCCATGCCATTTGAGTGGGCCCCATAAACACCGCTATGTACTTTTGTTAAAGCAGTGCGAGCTTCGGCCTCATTTAGACACCGAAGAAGAGTTCCATCATATATGCGATGATAAAGAGTATCACCTACAATGGTGTAATGGGATGTACGTTGGATGAATGAATTACGTTGATTGCGGGTAGGTCAGCGGGTAGGATGTTGTTGTGAAGATAAGCATAGATCTCGTGATACCATGGGGAGGCAGGTCCTACGATTTCACACACCATCTCAGTCTCAGGGACATCGTATGGAAGGATTAAAAGTTGTTCAACCAAGAATTCACACTTTGTATGATCCTTGGGCATGTCAATTAAAGAACCAATTGTATCCATCTCATCAACAACTTTGTTTTGTACTCTAGGGATCTGGTCAAACTAAATAGAGGTGAAAGACTTCTTGAAATCATCGACCATGCATTTATAAGGTAACAAATTCTCATCCTTTGTTAAAAACTCATCATTAACCTGTTTGATGACTAATTGTGAGTCACCAAAGACCCTTAAGTAAGTGATATTCCATTTGATTGCAATTTTAAGGCCGGTGAGAAGAGATTCATATTCTATTATATTGTTTGTGCATGGAAAGGCTATTTTGAATGACTTTGGGATGTAATCAACTTAGGGGGTGACAAAGAAGATACCTACCCCGATTCGTTATGTGTGTACGACCCATCAAAATATAGTGTCCATGTGGTGGCTTCTACTACTGTAAAGACCTCTTCATCAGGAAATTTCATCACCAAAGGATGTGCATCAATCAGGGGAGTGTCGACTAACTGATCCGCTATCACCTGTCCCTTAATAGCTTTGCGGTCCACATATTCTATATCAAACTTGCTTAACAACATGACCCATTTAGCCATTCGGCCAATAAAAGTTGTTTTGAATAGAAAATACTTAAGCAAGTCAATTTTTTATATTAATTTGATGAGATGACTGAGCATGTAATGTCTAAGCTTCTGTGAACAGAAAACTACGGCTAGGCATGCCTTCTCCATTGAAGAATAGTTGAGCTCATAGCCAACTAAGGTTCGACTAATATAGTAAATTGCTCATTCTTTGGATGACTCACCATGTTGTGCTAGTAGTGCCCCCAATGCCACTGAGGTAGCTAAGATGTACAATAAGAGTGGCTTCCCGGGGATTGGGGGCATAAGGATGAGAGGATGAGCCAAGTATTCCTTAATCTTGTCAAAAATTTGTTGACACATAGGATCCCACCTGAAGGATGTATTCTTTTTGAAGAGGTGGGTGAATGGTTGACACTTGTCAGCTAACTGTGCTATGAATCTTCTAATGGACTGTAGCTTACCCTAGAGACTCCTTTGTTGGATCTCAGTTGTGATCATATGGTTTGTCCTTGATAACAAAATCCCCTTCAGTTGATTCTACTTGTTGATAGTTTCTGATTGGTTTCTCATGCTTTATCTTGATACAATTTTGTCTTTATGGTTTACATGTCTTGGCATTCAGTGGTCAGTTTACATTCAGAATTTTAATATCTTATGGTACTAATCAGTTTGAGCTTCGTGCAGTCACAGGTTATCTTATTTGTACATTGTTTCGGTGACAGAAAAAGAACATATCGGCGTGAGAATACTTGGGTCTCCCCAATCCATTTCTCTGATAAATGTTTGTGTTTCCTTTCGGCAAGACATTTCTGATGTCATAACGAATTGATTTTACATACAAGCAACTTTCAGTGTGACATTGATTGTGGTCTTGGCCACAGAAGAAATGTCTATCGGCATGAGGTTTGTTCACCACTGAGAGGTCTTACCGAATGAGTCAGGTCTCATCGACTAATGCATATGGTGGTTCATCGGCGTAAGAAATCCCTATCGGCATGTTGTTTCATCGAGCGCTTTGTGTCTTGGCGACTGGCACAAGAAAGTTCATATCGGCAAGAGTTGCGGCATCGATATGATGTCTTAGTGAAATTGGTATGTCACACCGACCACCGTTGAAAGATCATATTGGCAAGACTTATTTGATGTCAAAGCGATTAGGATCCATCTCCAGGCATCTATCGGTGTGACATTCTCTTTTGTTTCGGCGATAGAAAAGGATTATATTGGCATAAGTTATACCATCGGTATGTGGTCACAGTGAAATTGCTTTGTCTCACCGATCGGAGGTTGAATGGGAACATATTGGCAAGAGTTTAAGGCTTCGGTGAAGGGTCATAGCAAAAAGGGTGATGTCTCCCCAACTAATACATGTGGAAGTCTTTCGGCAGGAGTGTTGTTTTCGGTATGTGGTCTCACCGAAGACATATTGTCTCACCAACTGTGCACCGAAAGGTCTTATCGGCAAAGGTTGTAGCTTTGAAATAATGTCATAGCAAACCCATCAAGTCTTGGTAACTAACTCTTATGTGGGGGCTTTCGGCGAGAGGTTGGTATTGTCTCAGCGACTCTGAGTGGATAAAAATTTCGTTATGACTCATGTGCTCGAAGAGAGGTCTTGGCGAGTGACCTCCGGTCTCGCCGATGGAAAACAAAAAGGTCTTTGTCAGCATAGGATCTGACTTGTCTTGGAAAACATGTGTGAATTCAGGGTGTTTCGGTATGATTGAAACGATCTACAAGATGTCTCCCCGATGGTTTGAAGTTACAGCGACATATATAGAATGGATGGTCTCATTGGAAAGAAAAACCATGTGTCACAACAACTATTGTGTATCAAGTGGGCTTTCAGTAAAACAAAAGGTATTCTCTATGAGGTCTCCCCAATGATGGTATGCTATAGCGACACTCATAAGATAGAAGGATGCATCGACAAGAGAACCATTATGTTACAGGGACTTACAAGAGATAAAGTCTTTTGGTGAAACATAATGAAATCTACATAACGTCTCCCCGATAGTAGAATGTCACAGCGACAAACAGAGGGATGACTGACAGTGGTAAAGTGACTTTCGGCATAGGTATTGAAGTGTCTCAGTGACACCGGATGAAAGGATGACTTTCGAAAAAACATGGTGTGCTCTACAGGAGGTCTCTCCGATATCAAAAGGCTATAGCGATAGTGAATGGAACAAAAGGGCATCTCGGTGAGAAACTTGCTCATGTCTCAGTGATTGGAAAGAACATAACAAATGGATCTCGGCGTGACTTAATGTATTCATTATGACTTCTCCCGACTCTGATGGGTCTTGGTGAAAGCGATAACTAAGGGAATGAGTGGCGATTTAATTGCCTTCGACAGGACTGTCTGGATGACTCAGCGAACATTTAACAAACTCTGTCTCTGTGGCCGACATGTGATTTTTCTAAGTATAGTTGCATGGCGACATCTTTGGTTGGCATCAAATCTTTGGCAATATATTCTCTGAGATTTTAGAGGATATGTTTTTTTGTTAGTAGGCTGTCGTGGCTTTGATGAAAATCTTTCAGTTACAATTTTGAGTAGTTGTGTTTTTGAAATAATGGATGATTTGCAGCTCTCTGGATAGGCGTTACTCTGATTTTTACCATCATCTACAGACTGTCATTATTCAGCTCACATTCTAAAGTTAGCAAGTGAGTTTTAGTTTTTTTTGTGAAAAACGCATTCTCTGAAGATTTTTCTAAATGACAGACATACTTGAAATGTATATAAAGACCAGTGTTGAAAACTGTGAAGGATCTGCTAGCCAGTAATTCTGAGAGATAGTTATTTTGGCCGTATCAAGAGATGTATTGGAAAACTCTGTAATACAGAGTTGGATTCTTAGAGTATGAGGTAGATAAGAGTGTTGAGTTTCTTGAGCTTACTTGAAAATAAAGTGATCCTCTGATATTATTTATCGTAATTCTGAAATTTGTGTAAGGGGTTGGTGCTCCTTGAGATTGGTGTCTCTAAATAAGGGGTTGGTACTCCTTGAGATAGATATCTCTAAATGAGGGGTTGGTGCTCCTTGAGTGGGTGCTCAAAAATCAGCCTATAAGGCATTGTGAACATTTGTTTAAAGATTAAGCCTGGAAGGCATTTAGGGAGTGGTTTTTATACCCCAGGAGGGTTTTCCACTCGGTAAAATCTTGTCTTCTTGTTCTTCTGAGTTCCCTTTGCTTCACTGTGTTGTTGATTATTTTAGTTCACTGTTTGGTTATTACTTTTCTCAATTTTGTTTTTAAATGATTACATGCAACTCATGAATGCATTAATCTGAGTATATTGAGATAATATCTGAGCTATGGTTTTTGAATTTGTGAAAATTGGTCAAATCTATTAAGACATTGATTCACCCCCCCCTCTCAGTGTCATTTTAACTCCAACATCCTTAACTATTTCAACTTGCGAGGTGGAGGCATATCCATAATTGCTTTGAACTTGGCTAGATCTACTTCTATACCTCTCCTGGAGACAATGAAGTCCAACAACTTTCCTAATGTAACCCCAAACACACACTTTTTCAAATTGAGGCGCAACTTGTAGTGCTCTAGACGCTCAAAGATTTGTCTTAAGACTCCAAGGTGTTCTGCTCTGGTTCTTGATTTTCCTAACAAATCATCAACATAGTCTTCCATGATGATGTGGATAAGATCATGAAAGATGATGGTCATTGCACGTTGGTAGGTTTCCCTTGCGTTCTTAAGACCGAAATGCATGACGTTATAGAAAAATGTACCCCAAGGTGTAGTGAATGTTGTTTTATGTTGATCCTCAGGTGCAATCTTGATTTGATTGTATCCAAAAGAGCCATCCATGAGGGACAACATCTCGTGTCCTATAGTTAAATCAACCAGCATATCTATGTTCAGAAAAGGAAAGTCATCTTTAGGACAAGCCTTGTTGAGGTCTTGGAAGTCCGTACATATTATTACATCTGCATTGGATTTGGCTACTAGCGCAATGTTGGAGATCCACTCGGACTAGTCAATGGGTCTTATAAATTTGGCCTCCAACAACTTCTTTAATTCTTTCTTGACCAATAGGGTAACTTGCGGGTGCATTTTGTGAAGCTTCTGCTTAACTGGTTTTGCATCAGGACAAACATCTAGATGGTGTACTACCAAGGCATTGTCTAACCCAGGCATGTCTGAATATTCCCATGCAAAATTGATCTTACTTTCCTTAAGGAGCTTGGAGATAGTAGAATACTCTTCTTCTAATAATGCCTTGGCTACATAAGTGATTTTGGGATCTTCTTCAGTTCCCAAATTGATTTCTTGTGTTTCCTCTATCAAGATAGATGATCATTCAGACCACTGTGTTCCCACAAGGGGAAGATGAATGTCCCCATCTTCTGACACCTCACTAAGGTTTTCACCGTCAGATACGTCCTTTGTTTTGACTTTTTCCGAGTCAAGAAGTGCCTCAAAGAGGTTTTCACTAGGTGGCCCTTTTGGATTTCATTTTTTCTTATTTTTACGACTAGGGCGTTCATCTTCCCCTAATCCCATGAGGTGTACATAGGTATCCATTGAGGTAAGTGAGTTGATAGGTGTTCTTTCATGTAGGTCCCAATCTATGAGCTCGGGATGGCGAAGGGAAAGGTTGATAGTGCAAACAGATAGGAATTCGAACATGGAGGAGAGGTCTACATGATCTACATCATTGTACATGTGTATGATACACTCTTCCTCTGGTATATCTTCCAAAAGACCATTGCCTACACTGATGTTATTAGAAGTACTAGTTGATGTTGTGGGACCCTTTTTCTTTTTGTCATAGCCTAAGCCTGAATTCTTTGGACTTATGGAAGTGTCAATCGGTTGCTTTCTTCCTAGCTCTTCTGGAACAAGACCTCCCCCTTGATAATTGTGTTTCTTAGTGTACTTAGAGGTCCAAGGATACATCTCTTGAAAATATTCCTTTAAAGGGGGAGTAGGTTCAAGTTCTTCATGATATATCCACTGACTAATGTCATCTTCAAGAATATATTGTGGTAACATGGGAGATACATAAGTGTTGGTTCCCACATTTTTTGAGCTCAAGGTGACTACCTTTTGTTCTTCCTTTGGTGCAGGCTCGGAGGGTTGACCATATGTGTGTGGTGAGGGTGGCATGACCGCCACGCTCAAAGCAGTACGCATCTCATACTCACCACATCCCTTGTCGATATCTGGACCTTGGTGATAGTGGAATCAGATGTAGAAGATGGATCAGATGAGATGGTGGGTGATGGATTAGATAATGGATTGGATGAGGATGCTGGCAATGGTCCCATTTCCACTCATGGACAATAATGGGAGTGCACGAAAGAATCTTCGAGTGAATGACAGTATTCAAATGGCTAGGGATCAGCTTGTATCATGACTTCCATTCCATTAAACAGGAACTTCAAGCATTGATGATAGGTACACGGAATGACTTGCATGGCATGGATCCATGGTCGACCGAGAAGAAGGTTGTAGGGGAGGTATAGATCAAGGACATGACAAGTGGTGTATTGTATAACCGGGCCAACTTGAATTGGAAGCTCAATAACCCCTTTAGAATCCCTTTCTACATTATCATAAGCCTTTATAGTGATGATCTATTTGCTTAAATCAGCGTGGGTATATCCTACCTACTTTATGAACTTTAATGTATAGAGATTGAGAGCAAAGCCATTATCTATCAAGACCCTTTTTACTTTATGTCGAGCAATGAGAACCTCTTTATGGAGGGGTTGATTATGATTGGATTTGATGGTAGGCATGTCATTTTGACTGAAATCTAGTTGGTAAGTTGATGAAAGGTATCCTACTAGAGCCTTGAACTGTGTAGGGTCGATGTCATTGGAAACACGGGCATCCTATAAAGCTTTCATCAAGATTTCCTGATATATAGGAGAAGACTTTAGCAAATCTAAGATAGATATTTGCACTGCAGTCTTTCCTAGATGGTCAAGGATGTTATACTAAGAGCTCACGGGAGGTGATGGGGCTGAAGCGAAGGCTCCAAGGATAGTAATGCGAGTGCGGCGAGTGGTAACAACACATTGAGGCTCCTTTCCTTTGACATGTATCATAGACACACGCGGTTTCGCTTGCGGGCAATATGCGTGATGAGAGTCTCATAGTTAAGTGGGACATTCTTGTAGGTGATATTATTAGTGTTGTTATCCTGGTTGTTATTGTTACTAGGTCTAGGGTTTGTGTTGGATGTGCTAGGACCTTGGTTATGCTTGGGGAAAGTGTTTTGATATATTTGTAACTGAGCATTGGATGACGAGGCCTAGTTGGCATCCACATGGATATCTCCTCGATTTATAAGATCTTGGATGCATGTTTTTAGACTCTGACACTTATTTAAGGTATGACCTTTAATTTTGTGAAACTCACAATACTCATTCTCTTTAAACCAGACTGGTTTAGGCTTGGATTCATCGGGTAGCTTGGTTACAGGATATGTAATCGGGTAATTGACCTGTAACAACCTATTGAAGACAAAGCTCAAGGGTTCTCCTAATTGAGTGTATTGACGTTTACTGTTCCTTTGATTGGATTGTTGAGGGGGTCGAGGTGCCCCCTGTGGCACATATATGGATGGTTTTTGCCTCTGGGAGGTATTGGCCACTTGAACATGTTTAGTATCAGTGACACCATCATTAACTGCATTCTTGTTCTTATTCCAGTAACGAGATTTGTCACCGGATGACTTGTCCTTATCCAAGTTGTACAGTTTAATTTGTCCTTTAGAGACAAACTCTCTCTCAATGATGGGGCCCTTTTCGATAACCTCTATGAAGGTAGTGACACAATGAAGATTAAGAGCATGTGCTAGTTTGAGATGGGCATTAGCCACAAAAAGGGTGACCATTTCTTTCTCGTTGGGAGGGGACTTCATATGACTAGCTACAGCTCGCCACCTTTGCAGGTATTTAGCAAAAGTTTCTCCATCACGTTGTTTCTCCTTCAAGAGGTCTAGAGTGTCAATGTCCTTTTCCAAATTAAAGGAGAACTATTTGAAAAACTGTTCAAAAAGATATGCGAAGGAAGAAACTGTCCCCTTCTTGAGACCCATGAACAATCTAAGGCCGACCCTCCTAAGCTTTTGGGGAATAGGCGCAAGAGATAATTGTCATTATGTTGGACATCTTGACATTGTGCATAGAACTCCTGTAGATGGGCCTTTGGATCTTTAGTTCTCGTATACTTGTCAAACTTGGGTATCTCGAAATGTAATAGAAAGGGGACAAGTGAAATCGAAGAATCAAACGGATATGGACAAATCTCCTTGAACTTCAAGGATTTTTTGGATGTACCTGCTTGTAGGTCTTTCAATGCAGCTTTAAGCTCCTCCAACTCTTTATTGGCGGGCGGAGTTGGATTAGACAGAATGGGTGGATATTGCTGATGAGATGAAGATGGGATGAAAGCATTGGGATCATATGAGGGTGTAGGTTGATACTGATTAGCATAAGGCAGATAGGATGATGATGAATTTTGATAATAAGAGGCAGAGGGTGCCTGTTGCTGAGGTGGCGACTGTTAATAATATGAAGTGGATGGGGTATTGTGTGGAGCTTGGTAGTACAATGACATGGATGCCCTTTGTTGATAGGGTGGTTGTTGCTAATAATGTTGATGGGGTGGTTGTTGTTGTGTGTAAGATGTGGATGAGGCACCTTATTGGTACGAGGGCTACTGCTGAGTATAATAGGGATTGGTTGGGTAATTATATGAAACATTGGGTTGTTGCATGACGTATGGAGGCTGTTGTGGATTAGGGCATTGTGGTATGGGTTGGTGTGTGATAACAGGGGATTTGTGTAAGGAGGCGATTGTGTCCATGGTGGATTCTGAGAGGCCACATGAATATTTGATTTAGTGCAAGTAGTGTATGTGCTGGATGGATGGTAGAGATATTGTGCGAGAGGATTATGTTGTGTTTATGTAGGAACATGTGAATGTGATTATTGATAAGGAGGATGAGATGGGATGTGTTGTTGTTGTGGGACTGCTACAGAAGCACCATGAGGTGGTTGTCGAGGGTGTGATGCAGTTTGCATTGCTTGGTGCAGAAGTTGTAAATGAGTGACAGTATGCTATTATGGATTTGAAACATTTTGCTGTGGCATGTTCTGTTGCAGGATTGAAACATTATGTTGAGGGGGTTGTTGATGATGTTGTTGTGTGGGGACTGGAACGACAATGATATGTTGTGGTGGTGCTTGCAAGGGGATAGTTGCATGTTGCGGCTGTGCCTGCGAAGCAATGGATTGATTTTGAGGGGGCGATAAGAGATTTGTGTGTACATGCCCTGGTAGTGTCAGTGTGAGAAAAGGATTGCCTCCAGTGTTGACTGGCGGTTGATCAGGATAATGAGGTGGGAGTGGCAAAGCAGATGGGATGCTTTGTGGCATACCATAGCAACAGGGATCATAAGGATCAGATGGTGTGGTTGGAGCAGCAAATGAAATGGGAGGATAATTGACAACTTGATGTATCACAACATTCCCAAACTCAGGATGATACCAGTTATCTATGGGTGTACCCTCATGAACATAGGAATTTTTGGGAACATTCTGTGGGTCTTGATACACTGGAGGGGGTTGGGTGTTGGTGTACAGTGACATGTCAAAACTAGATGGTAGTTTGACTCCCTTCATGAGTAGAGTGACAAGGATTTTATCCCCATGCTCGTCGAGGGGGGGATATGTCATCTGAACGTTAGTGGGATTGATTAAGTATTCATCGACGGTGACTTTAGGCTGATTGATCATGTTTTCATCATCGGGTAGTGAAGTATTTTGACCGTCAGTGTTAGATTATGATGAAGCACCATTATGAGGGTCTTGAGGGATGTTCACACCGTTGTTAGGATCCTAAGAGGCGTTCACACTGTTGTTGGGATTTTGAGGGATATTTTCCCCATTGTTAGGATCTTGAGGGATGTTCAATTGGGAACCTTGACCTTGTTGTTGTGCCATTTGCTTCCTGGTTTGTGATCTAGTATGAGCGGGCATGAAAATTCAAAACTACTAGGTGGACTGAGATGCAAGGATGACCCAAATGACAATTGGAAGATTGATTTGGATTGGATAAAGGATTGATTGATAGGATGATGAGATCAGATGATTAGATAAGGGTTGATTAGATGATTGGATAAGATTGATTGGATGGTTGGATAAGATTAGATTGGATTGAAAAGATTGATAATTTGGATGTTTGGATTGGATAGGATTAAAATTGGATGATTGGATATGATTGAGATAGGATTGATTGGATAAGGATTAATTGGATGATTGGATAGGATAGGATAGGATGATAGATCATGATCGTTTGATGAAATTTTGACAAGATTAGATGATGGATGATGTAAGGGATTCTAAACCCAGTTTGAAAATTACCCTAGGTAACTTAAGGTATTGGTTGATCGGATTAAAGGACAGATTAGAGGATCACGACACCAAATCCACCTTTAGATGGAAATGGATTGATTGGGTCGAGGATGATGACTTACGACACTGAATCCACCTCAAGATAGAAGTGGATTGATTGGGCCAAAGACAATGACTGATGTGTATGACAACGATCAGATTCAGATGCTTAGGTCAATTTAGAAAATAACCTCTAAAACAAGGTTTAGGGGATTTGGATTAAGAGAATGATGATGAATGATGCAACCTAGAGATGCTCTAAGAGTGCATATATGATGCAGGTGATGACAGAGTAACCTTTGGAAAGTGCAAATGAAAAATTACGAGTAGACGGAAGGGGATGAGTGTTTAGATCATAGCAAACGGTAAGGTTTTAGGTCCCTAACTATTTGACGCTCTGAAATGGGCAAACGAGCTTGGAAAGTGGTGAAACAAGATCCTTAAACAATGAGATGGATTCCCCAAATGATGAAACAGGTTCCCCAAATGATGAAACGGGTGTTCAGAACGGATAAACGGGCACTCAGAACAGATAAACAGGCACTTGGAACAGGCAAATAGGCACTCGGAATGGGAGATGAATGCTCGAAATAGATAAATAGGCACTCAAAATGGATAAACAGGTTGTCGGAATAGGCAAACGGGCACTCAGAATGGGAGACAAATGCTCGAAATGGATAAACGGGCACTTAGAATAGATAAACAGGTTGTCAGAATGACTGAATGAGAGGTGAAATTGACTGTTTCGAGGGCAGGTTCACCCCTTTAGAGGGAAGGTTCGCCCCTTTAGAGGGAAAGTTCGCCTATTTGATGGAAAGTTTGACAATTCTGACCAAAAATATGCTAACAAAAACTGATACAGAGGGTAGGTTTTCCTCTTTAGAGGGCAGGTTCACTTGTTTGGTAAAAATATTGACAATTATGGCCAAAAACAGACTGATAACAAGCTGATGCAAAGGGCAAGTTCGCCCCTTTAGAGGGTAGGTTTGCCTCTCTGTAGGAAACTTGGATTTGACATAAGTGAAAATAGCTATGGCAAGGACCAAAAACACAACAAACAACAATCAATAAGGCTGACTTGACAAAAATTCGCTGGTTTTACACAAGAAGATAATTCAGACAACACAATCCTACGATTAGTGTTGAAGGTATGGCTGACACAGTTCTCTAATCTAGGCTAAACAAGGCAATCTGAGTCCATGATATACACTTAGTACGTGAGACACAACTGTGGACACCATCCTATCACAAGCGTGAGTCAAGAACCCCAACGAGATACTGAAGGGCTCAGACCAACTCTTCACGTCTATCTAGGTATCACCCTAGCTTCAACACTTCGCTAGACACGACGTGACTGGATTGGGGTACAACTTTGGCTCTCCCCCCTTTATATACCATGTTGGTACACGTGGTCGGGATCGTCCCTTGGGGTGATGAAATCCCCAAGTAGGTCCCACTAAGAACATAATGCTAACTATTTTCAGCTACTCTCGAGGCTCACACAAAGTGCAAGGGGAAAGCTTAAACGGTATAACACCCACTTGGGTAACACAAAGGACTTAGGTAAGCTATGATTTCTCTTCACCCAGGATCACCAAATGGCACAAGGGGATTGGATACATCAATAGCTTACCTACAAACACAACAAACAATGTTTTGACTCCCCTACTTAGACTATGTGCCTAGATGTTAAAGAAAATGACAAAGCAAACGACTAATTAAGAATTGAAATTGTTTGCCCTACAACAAATGTGTTAGGAGTTTTAACCTCCATTCTTCATCAAACGTAAAGTACCTACACAAACGTTAGTAAAAACCTCACAAAAGTTGTTGTTCAGGGTAGGTTCACCCCTCTGTAAGGGCAGGTTCGCCCCTCTACAAAAAATAATTAGAAATAGAGGCTAAAAACATAAATTTGTTTTTTCCTGTGTCAAGGGAAAGTTTGGCCCTCTAGGAGGGTAGGTTTGCCCCTCTAGGAGGGCAGGTTCGCCCCTCTACAAAACATAGTCAGAAATAGAGGCTAAAAACTGAAAATAGAAAGTTGTTTCTCCTATGTCAAGGTCAGGTTCGCCCCTCTACAGAAAATAGTCAGAAACAGAGGCTAAAAAATAAAAATAGAAAGTTGTTTTTCCTGTGTCAAGGGTAGGTTCGCCCCTCTGGGAGGGCAGGTCCGCCCCTCTATAGAAAACAGTCAAAAATAGAGGCTAAAAATTGAAAATAGAAATTTGTTTTTCCTGTGTCAAGGGCAGGTTCGCCCCTCTACAGAAAATAGTCAAAAACAAAGGCTAAAAATTGAAAACAGAAAGTTGTTTTTCCTGTTTCAAGGGCAAGTTCGCCCCTTTGGGAGGGAAAGTTTGCCCCTCTACATGGGCAGGTATGCCTCTCTGTGTCCTTAACATGCAAAAAGTCAAAAAACAACAAACATGAAACTAAAAAGGACCCGTTTGTGGGTCCCACTGGGCGTGACAGAAATGTGTGCAAGTGTTTTTCTATCTAAATATGCAAGACTTAACTAGAAATGAAAAATAAAAATACAAGACCACCTCAATGATTAGCCTAAGTAAAACACAAACAAAAGAAATGTGAAATGAGAATGGTTATACCTTCCTTGTTGGTGTTGATCTCCTTGGTTGGCCCTTGATGTAGCTTGAAATATGTGCTCCTTGGATGGCAATTGTGATGCGAAATGGATGCAAGGTGGGATGAGATCTAGACTAAGTATGCCATGAAAATGGAATGAAGGCAAGTATGCAAAATGGCTTGAATGTAAATAAGTGTTTGATGATTGCTTGAATGGCTCAAGAGCATAATTTTGCTACAAAATGCATAAAGTTTCTTAATGAAGGAAAGAGGGGGTATTTATAGAAGAAATTGAATTCTCTAGTTAGGATTGAGCCACCATGGCCAAGATGGAGGGCTATGGTGAGTTGAGGACTCACAAGCCCTCACATCTTGTCGTGTGGAGGGTGAAGTGTCAAAAGGACATGGTGAGATGAAAAGGGTACAAGTGATGTGGATGAAGGACAAGTACTTTGAAAGTACCTTGGGAAATGAGAAGATTTCCTAAAAAAAGAACTTTTTGTCCCCAAGTGAGAATGAAAGTGACATTTGAGGAATTTTAGTATTCCTCAAAAATCTCCATGGGGAAAAGGAAAGTAGTTGGAGAAATAAATGTGAATTAAAAAATTCACATGATTGGGAGGATCTTGTGGATAAGACAAGGTTCCCAAAAAGGTGGTATTTTGACACATATGAGTGATGTGACAAGTCAAAGGTTCTAGAAGACTTTGACACATGTGAGTGATGTGACAAGTCAAAGGGTTCTAGAACTTGCATGGGAATAAGGAGAGTCTTGGAAAGATAAATGTGAATTAAAAATTCACATGGGGAAGAGAGGAGTCTTGGATGAATAACTGTGAATTAAAAATTCACATGGGGAAGAGGGTCAATGCCAAATATGGAAAATGTGAATGTTGACCAAAAAAATGTATGTTAAATATAGCAAGGGGATTAGATTAAGGTTGTGCAAATACCTGATTAAGAAAAATAATGAAAGAGTAGAAGCAAGTGGGAGATTACAGAGGATGTGACATTAGTCTTGATTAAGGTGTGCACATCCTAATCATGGATTAATTACATTAATCCAGATTAGAAGAGGGTTATGGAGGATGTGACAAGGAGAGAGAAAAATGAAGAATTTAAAATTGATTTAAAAAAACTCAAATGACCAAATTAAATAAATTGACATGTTTATTTAATTTAGTGAGGAAAAGGTGTAAGGCAAAGTATTTAATTGTTGAATTAAATACTTTAGGAACTTTAGGCAAAAAGGTGAAATATTAATTAAATAAATCGTTTAATTAATATTGATGAAGTAGATGAATAAAGTAGACGAGTTTGACCATGTGGAAGTGGTCAAATTTGGATGTCTACAATGAGAAACCCTGGATGCAATTTCACTAATGCAAGAATGAATGCAATCTAGATCTAAGACTTTAATGGACTCCAAATCAAAAAGTGAATGCACAATGTCACCCTTTCTCTAACTAATCACTCAAGAATGTCCTAGGAGTCCTAATTGGATTGAATATCAACCTCACAAGGTGAGTCAATTCTCAATGAGTAGGACCTAGGAGGGGTTCTTTAAGCTTATTAGAGGTTCACCACTAAGCAAATTCTTGGAAAAGACAAATAAATATTCAACTCACAAAACCTAATTATGCAAGCTAAATGAAAGATGTAAATGATAAAATTATGCAACAGGTAGTTAGGATGTATGTACCTGGGAAGTCTGGAAATGTAACAAGGATTCTAGAAATGCAAAGAAGTTGTCAAAAAGTGTTATGGAGGACAAAGACACCCTTACTATTGTCTTAGTCCTGTTGCTGTTTTTTGGGGCAGATGTAAAATCTTCGAACGTCAAAACTAGATCTGAAAGGATTTCTGAAAAATATGTTTGGGAGGGCTAAGACGCCCTAGGTGGTGACTTATTCATGTCTAGAATTTCTAAAAACTCTGAATGTGGTCCTGAGGGTTGATGTCTACTCTTCCTTCTTCTCCAATCTTAGGTTCAGAAACTTCCAAATTTGGCCTGTAGGTGAGTTTTCATGAAGATGACAACCTTGCAATACAACTTTGCAACTTTGCACTCCAAATGATCTCCAAGTCTTCAACCTAAATCTGCAATCACAAACATGCAAGAGAAGAAAAACTTGTTGATTGTTAGTGAATGGGGGTTTGCCTTGGTCAAACCCCTTGTTGGTAATTAAACCTTGAAATGAAATAGAATAATGAAGGGAAATGATGAATGAACAACATGCAATGCTACAACTCACCAAACCCTTATTATAAAGTTTGCAAACTTGTGTGAAATGGTTGCACTGGACATGGATCTTGAACCAAAGGGTGTTTGATAGATATGAACTTGAATTGCTTGCTTGAATCAAAACTCTACATCACAAATGTTAGCACAACACACATGATGCAAGAAGATCTTTGATACAACACTTGAATCTTGATGATGGCTCCAAATTCTTGATGAAATGCTCTTGAATACTCTTGTGAACTCAATTTTCTATTAGGAATGCTTTCACAAAAGACTTGGATTAGAATGAATGAATGAAACTTGCATTTATACTTATATATGCTTAATATCCCAAAATTACACCACACCAAGCCGACATATGAATTCATTAAATAAAGAGGCTAAATCCCACCAAGATTTAAAATTAAATCCTGAAAATACCTTAAGGGGGACTAAGACACCCTAGGTGGTATCTTAGTCCCAAGACATGAAACTTGGGACACAGACACCAAAAAGGGCCCAATTAAGATGCCTCAAAATCAGGGTCCCAAGACCTTTGGGGGACAAAGACGCCCTAGGTGGCATTTTAGTCCCAACCCAAAACTATGGGACACTCAAACAAAATCATCAAATTATCATTTATACATTGGAGAATGTTGGGAGTAGCCAGAAAAAGATATAATTCATAGGGCTTGTAGATGCAAAATAGGACCAATTAAGACATAAATAGGGATAAATAAACCAAGGCAAGACCAAACATGTGTGAAAATGCAAGGGTATGCATTTTACTACACTACAAATAAACATAAATATCATGCATACCACAACACAGTGACTTACGTGGGGAAAACCCTTTCGGGAGAAAACCCCACACTCCAAAAGTCACCTAATATATTATTCAGAAATCACGAAGATTATAATATACTTGCAGAGCAAGCTTCTCACAAGAGTATCACCAACTAGAGATCTAGAGGCAACACGATTGCTATTAGAATCTCAAAATACATCAAAATCCGTAATATAATTCCCTCATAAAATTGGGTTACCTTCTTTGGGCAAGTCAGGCTAACAAAATATATGTTGTCAGATCTAAGACTTAAAGATGAATTGTCTACATTTACAATAATAAAATATAAATAACCCCTGCACCCCACCAATGTCGTACGAACAATACCTTATGTATCAACAGTAACTTATGTAATTGCAAGGTTGAGACACATTTTCCCAACATTTTCAATCAACCTTTTTTCTCACTATTTATAATTATTTTCTTCTATAATCTAATTTTATATTATTTGATTTCTTATCCAACTTTTTTTCCTCATTTTAATTTCCCTTCTTGAATATCGTGCAACCTTCTCCCCTTCCTCCATCTCTTTTTATCATGTCTTGGTCTAAAATCACTAATTTTGCTCCTACAACCCTTGTTTCATCTTGATGATGGATCATTGAGTGTGATCCAAGATGTTGATGCAAATAAACTACACACAATTAAATCCAAAAAAGCACTCTTATCATAATGGATTGTGGAAATCTAATGTATCTAACATCTAGTTTCGCTGGCATGGATGTGGTGTTGATACAATAAGTTAGATCACTACTTTCACTATAAAGCAACTCACATGGTGCAATTTGGCTAAATTTACATATTAATTTTATTTTTTTGGCTATCCTCCATGTTGTACAACAATGGTGTCTTTACTTGTCAGGCCAAAAGTTCCAAATCAAAACAAATAATCATAGCTTGAAATATATTTTCAAGCAAAGGGTGTCCTCCCCTAAATAACAAAAAATGGGTAACTAAAATGCAAGGATATGATTAAAAGATAGTCTATAAAAAGGGATAGAAAAATGTTGTAATAGATGCCCTCTCATATAAATATGAAGAATAAGGCATAATATTTTCTCTTTTCATCATGGTACCCAATTGATGGATCAACTTTGGTAGGAATAAGCTAATGAGCCAATAATTTAGGGCAACATTTAATAGTTGGAATAAGAATTACAATTTGTGTCAAGGTTCTACTAGATCGACCAAGTCTTTACCTATTAGGATTGAGTCTATTTAATTATGAATTCTCCACTCAAGTCTTAATTACTCCTATAATTTCAATTCTCCTCTATTGCAAGTCACTCAAGATTTTTGAAGACATATGAGAGGGTGAAATGAGATTTATTTTTATTATGGACTTAAGTAGGATATCAAAGAATTTTTAGATGAATGTGTTTTATATCAATGAAATAAAAGGAAAACTATCAAAGCCCTCAGATTTGTGTAGCCACTTGGACTCTTATAGATAAAGCTTGGAATGATATGTCTATGGATTTCATTACAGGTCTTCCAATGTCATGAGGTAAATTAATTTTGGTTATTGTTGACGAATTGACCAAATATCGCTATTTATATGTATTGACCTACCCTTACACTACCGTTGTGATCACTCAACACTTATTGGATTCTATCTTAAAACTCCATCCATTTTCAACAATTGTGATCTCGTTATAGAATGCTCTTACAAGAATTATTTAAGTTATACCTGGTACTAAGTAAAATATGAGTTCAACTTATCATACTCAAATTGATGGCCAAATAGAGCTTATCAACAAATTACTTGAGACTTGCTTGTGTTATTTTGTGTTTGATTAATAAGGACATTGAGATAAGTCATTGCCTTTTGTTGAGCAATGGTATGGTAGCACTTATCATGGTGCTTCAAAGATATAATCTTATGATGCCCTCTATAGTACTCCCCCACCTTCCTTAGGTACATATATTTTAGGTTCTTCGAACATTATAGCTATTGGTAGCTCTCTAACCAAGCATGGGGAAGTTTACTAATTCCTTGCGGCTAATCTAGCATTTGCTCAAAATTATAATAAATTGTAGGAATGCCAACATCATACAATGAATATCTTTACCATTATTTGTATGTCTCTTTATATTTATATCCATAAAGATAAATATCATTATGATACAAACAAGGCCATGAGTTGGGTCCCAAGTTAGATGGTCCTCACTAAGTGATTCAATGGATCAGTGAGGTGGCATATAAGTTGACACTCCCATCATCTTCTATGATCCACATAGTTTTGAACGTCTCTTACCTTAAAAAAGGTGAATAGAAATGTTGCCTGTATCCCAGTGGAGATACCAATGTTGGATAAGGAGGCATCCATATTTTAGAACCTAATACTATATTAAATAAACACACCAAGAACCTTTGTGCTTGTTATATTAATAGGTTTCAGTCCAATAAAATGGTTTTCAGCTTGAAGATATCGCATGGTAACTAGTTATATTCTCTCAAAGTTTCCCCATTTCAAGCTCTAAAGGTGAATATTTTTGAATGGGGGGGGCAATATTATGATCCCCACTCCACTACATAGTAACTAGTATTAGTTTCCCCATTTCAAGCGCTAAAGGTGAATATTTTTGAATGGGGGGGCAATATTATGATCCCCACTCCACTACATAGTAACTAGTATTAGTTGGGTGCACATGATTTCTATGTCACCCATAAGTAATATTAAATAAAGGCACAGATTCATAAGCTTTATAAATCATCCTACTAGCTATTTAGAATAATTAATTATCCCACATGCATAGGATGGCAGTAGTTATTTGTAGAAAGACTCTATATTGTTATTCCTTTTGAAGCTGGAGATACCTTAGATATTTGTATTTGGAGTGTAATATTTAATGAGAGGTTACCCCCTTGAAGTGGTATTGTAAAGATAATAAAAGAATTACGTTTCTCTCTATTTCACATATTTTTGTGTGTATTGTCTTATTCTTCGTAAAGGCTCACTAAATCTTGGTTTTAGTAGGATCCATGCAAATAAAATTTATTTGTCTCATTGAAGAGGGAAATTGCATCGTAGTTAGAGATGGAATGATTTAATGACACAAATTTTACACTATGAAAGATTAATATTGAGGATTTGTTGATAGATTGAGATATATGGTCATCAATCTCTAAGAATAAATCTATAAATATATAACTATATGGCTAAGCAATGTTATATAAAAATCTATAAATCTTAGTCAATATTATTTAGTTTATTTTATGCTCTTAAATGTTGTGGGAAAACACAATTTAGAATAATTTAATTTTGGAAAATGTTTAAAAATGTATACCAAGCTAAATCCATTGTGAATAATCTTTTCCAATAGACAAAAATATATAATTTTAGGATGGGAGATGGGGACTTACTTGATGATCACCTAAATAAAATTAATGTTGGGAAAAGGTATCTCAACCTTGCATAACCAATGTTTGCATATAATAAATTATTTGTATTCTTTTTTTTTTGTCTTTAGTGCTCTTTTCCTCACTTGGGAAAGTTAGTATCCTATTTGGAGGTGACATTAATTTTTTATTTAGTGGATTTTGTCCCCATAGGAGGAAGTAGGTGTCCCGCAACGAGATGGCATATTTTTCCATGTGTAGGAAACTCAATTGAAATTGGCATCATAACATCTTTACATGCCAACATATTAGATGACATGTAAGGGCATTGGGATAGGAGTTGCTTATGACATATTCTTATGATGTGTAAGAAAATGTAATAGAGAGGTTATATTGGAATTTTCACTAGCATTATGATAGGTATGAACACTTGTCATTGAGAAAATTTTAATGAGTTGTATGAAGAAAAATCTGGGTACCTATGTTTGGGGGTCAAAAATTCTTATGAAATGCGATAATGTGTAAGGAATATGCTAAAAAATATCCTAGAAGACCAAGACTAAGGGTACATTGGGATTTGTGCCTTGACCATTTAGGTGTGATAACTCTTTCATCCTTGCTAATAGTTTTCCAAAATTATGTGATGGTTTCCAATATGCACTTCTCTATAATTTGGTGCTTGTAGGTGATATGAGTACCATTATGTTATATTTTAGAGGGATAAGATGTTGTATTGATGTAACTATTTTTGAGGATTAATAAGGCTTAGATGTATTCAAATGTGGATTTTTCTTGAAAAGGGTTCTCTGCACAAATCTATTTGTTATACTTTGTGTTCTCTTTCATGGTTGGTTCAATTATATTTATGTGTTGTAATTGTTAATTAATTTGTAGCATTAAATTTCATCATATCCTATTTTGTAGTTAAACTATGTTTCAATATTTGGTATCAAATCCATTGGTTTTTATTGGTGGGGGAAACCATACTAGAAGTATTGAGATTTTTTGATATTATGGCTAGCTCATCTTAGTTGAAGATCAAAGAGTTAGATGGTATAGGTTTTGAGTTTTAGAAACTAAAGTTAGAGTATCTCTTGGAAGAAAGAGATCAATGGATTATTGTGAAGAGTGAAAAGAAATTAGATAGCTTATTGGATGAAGAACGAGTAAAAGTTGATAAGAAAAATAATTTTGTGGTACCATGTGGTTGTGCTTATCTAATTCTACTTTAAAAAATGTTTATAGTGAGACTACCGCGTATAAGATGTGAAATAGAATAAGAAATATTTACCAAACAAAGAGTATCATAAATACATTTTTTTTGAAAAGGAAATTATATTTTATTAGAATGAAGGATGGGGACGTAGTTGAAAAATATATAAATGCATTTAATCTAATCTTGAGTTGGTTATAGTAGTAGATGTGGAAATAGAAGAAGATACATGCATTTTTTGATTTGTTCATTCCTTGAATCTTGGGATAATCATATCCTTGTAATCAGTGGTTTTTATATATGATCCAAAGTTGGATACCCTTATTACCACCTTGCTCATAACAGAGATGAGGGGAAAGAATTTGGATGGGTCTAAGGGTACACTCCATGTGTGGGGAAGATCTAAAGAAATGGGTAAGGACAAGTAGAAAGGTGGTAAGGAAAATTATAATGACAAATCTAAGTCCAAGGGTAGATGTAAAACACCTAGTAAGCATAGATTGAGGTGTTAGAACTATGAAAAATGGGTGCATCTCAAAAAGTAATATCAAAATAAGAAAATGAAAGATGAATATTCCTTTATAGTTGAATTCTCTAATGACAAATGTGTTGGTGTGGAGCCTGATCAGTCTCCAAGTGGGAGATTGTTGGTATGTGGCAACTGACAGAAAAATTTTCCTCCTACTTTTTTACGTCATCACCGAAAAAGGAAAAAACCCAACTTTGTAGAACCCTAATCTGGAAGCTTCTAAGCTTGTTAAAAAGGGGTTCAGATGGGGCTTACAGTATGATGAAAACATGATTATTCGTTAGATTGTAATAGGTTTTTGCACTGGATAATAAAATCATTGGATGGCTGCGGTTTGGTGGATGTAGCCCGGATTGGGTGAACCACGTTAAATTCTCTATGTTATAATTTATTCTATGTGTTTTAGTTTCTTTGTTTATTAATTAAATATGCATTTAATTGTTAGATATCTGCCTTTCTAACCCTAACAAGTGGTATCAGAGTAGGTTGTGTTTCGATTATTGTCTGTAGGAAGGTCTCATGGTTGAGTGGGAGTAATGGCAGATGAGGGTAAGAAGGTTGAAAAGTTTAATGGGTAGAACTATCAGTTATGGAAGGTGCAGATGGAGGACTACCTCTATCAGAAGGATTTATAGTGGCCATTGGAAGGGAAAACCAAGAAATCCGCAACAATGTCTGATGAGGACTGGGATATTTTGGATAGAAAGGCTCTTGGTAGTATTCGTTTATGCCTGGCACAATTGGTGGCGTTCACTATTACAACAACAAAGACAACTCAAGAGTTGATGGAAACCCTGGTGAAGTTATATGAAAATCCTTCTACTTCGAATAAGGTATTTCTTATGAAGCGTTTATTTAATATGAAAATGGTAGAAGGTGGGTCAGTTACTGATCATTTAAATGAGTTTAATATGGTCACCAGTCAATTGACATATGTAAAAGTAAACTTTGATGAAGAAGTTAGGGCTCTTTTGATTCTGTGTTCTTTGCCTGAAAGCTGTAATAGCTTGGTAATGGCTGTTAGCAATTCTGTTTCTGGTTCAAATACATTGAAATTTGATGATGTTGGTGTTATTTTGAGTGAGGAAATTCATAGGAAAAGCTCAGGTGGAACATCCACATCAAGTAGTGTTTTGAATGCAGAAAGCAGGGGCAGAACAAAGGAGAGAGGAAAAAATTCTATAAATCATGGGAAGTTATGAGGAAAATCAAAGGACATAAGGTCCCAATCTAGAGACAAGAGGGATTGCTAGTACTGTGGTAAGCCAGGTCATTTAAAGAAAGATTGTTGGTCTCGAAAAAATAAAGGAGACAAAAAGGAAGGAAGTAAAGAGGCAAATGTGGTAAGTAATAAATCTGATGAGGATGCTTTGATTCTTTCCCTTGATAATGTTGATGATTCTTGGGTGTTAGATTCAGGGGCTTCATTTCATGCTACCCCCCATAGAAGTTATTTTCTTGATTATGTCCAAGGGGATTTTGGGATGGTTTATTTAGGAGATAACAAACCATGTCAGATTGTTGGAAAGGGAAAATTCAAGATTAAGTTGCAGAATGGGAATCATTGGCTACTATATGAGGTAAGGCATGTTCCAAAGTTAAGCATAAATTTAATTTCAGTAGGGCAACTAGATGATGAAGGTTGTGTTGTTACATTTAGTGATAAAATTTGGAAGGTCACAAAGGGTGCCTTAGTGGTAGAAAAAGTGTGAAAGTAGGAACCTTATATCTTTGTATAAGTCATACTATTCCTTCTACTTTAATTGTTAAGGAAAAAGGTTAATGTTCAGGAACAGTTGCTGCAATTCAGCAGGTAGAAGATTATATAGTTGCTGTGGACTCTGAATCAACACTGTGGCGTAATAGACTTGGGCATATGAGTGCAAAAGGTATGAAAGTAGTTCATTCAAATAATGTTTTACCAGGTCTAAAATGTGTTAATATGGATTTTTGTGAAAGTTGTGTGTATGGAAAACAAAAGAGAGTAAGTTTTCTCAAGGATGGGAAGCAAAAGAAAGATGATAAATTGGAGCTTGTGCATATAGATGTATGGGGACCAGCTCAGGTATCTTCTCTCGGTGGATCTTAATATTATGTTACATTCATTGATGATGCAACTAGGAAGGTATGGATTTATTTCCTTAGGCATAAATCTGATGTATTTGAAACTTTTTAAAAATGGAGAAACTTGGTTGAGAATGAGACAGGTAAAAAGCTAAAATGTCTCAGATCTAATAATGGTGGTGAGTATTGTAGCAAAGAGTTTGAAGATTAGTGTTCCTCTAATGGTATTAATAGGTAGAAAACGGTTCTAAGGACTCCACAAGAAAATGAAGTGGCTGAGCGCATGAATAGAACAATAATGGAGCATTCACGGACTATGAGATTGCATGTTGGGCCGCCTTTAAAAATGTGGGCAGAGACTGTAAACACTACTATTTATTTAATTGATAGAGGTCCCTCTAATCCTTTAGGTTGTGGTATTCCAGAGGAAGCATGGAAAGGTAAGAAGGTGAGTTATTATTTTCTCAAAACCTTTGGTTGTGAAGCATTTGCACATGTAGATTCTAAAAATAGAACCAGACTTGATGCAAAATCAAAGAAATGTATATTTGTTGGATATGGCATTGATGAATTTGGTTATAGGCTTTGGGATTTTGAAAATTAGAAAATTGTGAGAAGCAGGGATGTCATATTCAATGAGAAAGTGTTGTACAAAGATCTGTTGTTGCAGCATGAGAAGAAAGAAAATGATTATGCAGTGTTGGATGATATTCCAAACAATGATGTTT
>VDFB02000003.1:450771256-450841968 GCA_007258455.2 Sequoia sempervirens | reverse complement strand
TTTATTGCAAAAATAGATAAATTATAAAATCTGCAATCCTGTAAAGCAGAATTGTAAAGCAATCTCTTATAAATTGTTTTATGATTTCTTGCTATTTTTAGCAGATTATTGCTGAATTTTCCTCTTGATTGGATTTGGGTCTCATCTTGGAGAGATAAGGTGTTTTTCTGGCTTTAAAGCGGATTCAACCTTTTTTTAGAGGTTTGACAGTTTGATCATAAAAGCAATATGCTTTTTTCTGCTCTTATGCAGTTTTTGAGACAGTTGGAAGCTTTTTTCCTTGAGCTTCTTTGTGAGCTCAGATTAGGGTTTCTTAGAGATATATTTTTGAAAAAGACTTAGTCTGGGCTCCTCTCAGTTCAGATTTTAGTCCCTGCTCATACACATTTTTGAGCTTGTGAACCCTTTTGTACTCAGTTCAGACTTATTCACTCTTTCAATTTTAATAAAGCAGCAAAATTCTCCTTCTCATTTCTGTCTCAGTTTTATAATAGCAATTTGATGTCTTTGTGGTTCAAATTAGAATCCTTTTATGTCTTGCTGTTGTAAGTTGTGTTTCAGAATTGCATAGTTTCAGGTTGCCTATTGTATTTCATTTAAGAATCTTCATGCAAAATACTGATGGAAGTATGTGCTAGTGGGATTGTGAGATTCATTATAATAGGAAAGCTGTTGTGAGTGTCAATGTTTGAATTTCATAACTTCAAATGAAATACCAGTTAGATTTAAGTTTTAATTAGTCATCCTTCTATCCCTTTTCCCTCAGAATATCTTAGAGTAAAATTAATCATTCGGAGAATCAACTCACTCTGGAGATTCCTTCTTCGTTCAGATCATCCACATCTGAAGAAGGTTTCCATGTTTCAGTAGATTGTTGAATATTGCATTCAACAGGGTGCAAATCTATTTGACAACAGTTACTTTTGAGAAGAGTGGTTTCATTTTGAGATGAGAGAATTTGATGTTGGATAGGGGTACTCATTGTGGCACCCTATTTGGGTTGAAGGCATCTAATTTTTAACTCTATGAATATAACTAATAAATTTATTTCTTGTAGATTTTGGCACCATAGGATGGGTCGCATTAGTTAGAAGGGTCTTAAAACCCTCATCAATAAAAAGATTATTGATATTGTTTAGTTATTGTACTAATTTTTATTTTTGTGAATATTATGTGTATGGCGAACCATAGAGTTTCATTTAAATCTGGTAGTACTAGAGCTAAAAAATATTAGATGTTATTCATATTGATCTATTCAGTCTTATGGATGTGCCTTCAATTGAAAAATCTCACTACGATGCTTCATTTATCGATGATTTCTCTAGAAATACATGGGTTTATTGTTTGAAGCATAAGTCTAAAGTATTTTCTAAGTTTAAATAGTTTAAAACACTTGTTGAGACATAAACAAAAATAAAAGTAGGAAAAAAAATGGTGAGGAGTTTTTCTCTAGAAATTTTAATCATTATTTTAGACATGTAGTGATTACTAGACAAAAAATACTTCTGCATACTTTGTAAGAAAATGGAGTAGAATGGATGAACATGAATTTGATGGAAAAATCTAGAAGCATGTAAGTAGTGTTAAGATTGAACAATATTTTTGGGCTAAAGTAGTTCACACTATTTTTTACCTAGTTAACAAAACTCCCTCTTCTTCTCTAGTTGGAAAAACACCCTATAAGGTATGGATAGGTAGATTTTTCTCATTTTAGAGTTTTTGTCAATGAGGTATATGTTCAAGTTCCTAAAGAGAAATGTTTTAAGCTTGATTTTAGGGCTAAAAAATGTGCTTTTATGGGTTATGGTGTGAGCATTAAGGATTATAAGCTTTGAGATCATGTAGCATTAAAAAAATTGTATATAAAAATGACGTACAACCTCATGTGAAGCCTAACAAAATAGTGCATTTTAATATTAAGGATGATTTTTTGGAAGATGTGTATATAGAACAACAACACGATGGATAGAACGTGGAAGGAGAAGGTTAAATTTTGAGTTCTAATAAGGAAAAACATGATCCTCTTGTTACATCTCTTAGAAGGTCTAGTAAACAAAGTAATCCAATATAAAGGTATAGTCCTATATAGTTGTGTATTTTCTTTATCATTTATTGACAATGAGCCTATATTTGTGAAGGAATATTTTTATTAGAACATGTATGGACATTAGAATATTGACCAACATTATGACAGGTATGGACATTTATCATGGAACATATTTGGATAGGTTGTATGAATATAAAACCGGGCACCCAAGTTTGGGTGGTCAAATATTATTGTTTGACATATGACAACATGTAAGGAATATGCTAAAAATAACCTAGAAGATAAAGATCGAGGGAGTGTTGGGATTTGTGCCTTGACCATTTGGGTGCAAAACCTCTCTTGGTCTTGCTAACAATTTTCCAAAACCATGTGATGGTTTTTAGTTTGTACTTCTCTATAAAATGGTGCTTGGAGTTAGACAAATCATTTGTGTTTTATAGGTTACATGAGTACCATTACGTCGTTTAATTTCAAAGAGACAGTTCATTGTATTAATATAAATACATTAATACAAACTTGGATCTCTTTGGGTGTGAAGTTTTTTTTGAAAGGGTTTCTCCATATAAATATATTTGTCGTGGTTTGTGTTACCTTTCATGGTTGATTCCATTATAAATTTATGTTCTACCATTGTTAATAAATTTGTAGCACTAAAGTTTAACATATCTCATTGTATGGTTACACTCTATTTCAAAGACTGTTGTGAGCTAGATACAATCTATCATTGTGAAAATAGAAGCTAAGGGTTGATGTGCAACAATCCCATGCTCTTTATCAGGTTCACAAGACAATTTGGTGATGACAATTGAAACTATTGCTTCAAAACCTCTACTTGATGAGGTAGTGGTTACTCTTTTACCATAGGAGGCAAAGTGGAAAGCTTCTAAAACTACCAAAGATGCATTGATTTTTCATGGAAAGTTGAAGGAAAAAGGTAAGAATGATAAGAAATACAAATTTAGATCTACATCTCATGAGAGATTTGAGTCTCCTGGTAAATGCAAGGTGAAATGTTAGAATTATGGTAAGAAAGGCCCATCAATGAGTACACAAACATGAAGAGATAAAAGAACCAATCATATGATGATTTAGATCCCAAATCTTCTTAAGATGAATCAAATGTATTTTTTGTATCCCTTGACACACATGGCTATGTGGATGTATGCATGATTGATTCCGAAGCCTCTTTCCACACAAAGTTATTTTTTATCATCAAAAAAATTATGGTGGAAAGGCCTACCTCATGGCATCTGTTTTCTAAGTATTTTTGAGCATGGTTGAGTTAAAATTAATTTCTTCGATTGGAGGATCAAAGTTATTTCAAGATTTATACACATCTTAAGTTTGACATGAAACTTGTTGTCTATTAGCAAGATGAATGATGCAGATGTGTAGGCAATATTTAGTAATGGTGGGTGTAATAGGGTTCATGTGGTTGTGATGCTTACACAAGGAGTTCAATTTGTGGCTCTTTTCCACCTTGATGTTAACATCTACATTAAATGTAGTAGTTTAATAGTACTTGCAACATTCAAGCTTGCAACTTTAGTATTTGTAACATCTACACCTATAGGATTAATATTTATAGCATAAGGACTTGTAATAAAAGACACTTTCCATAGGGGGACATGTAGAAAGGCGAATTGCAACACTTGAAAATGCAAAAGGGTTCCTAAATATCTCATCCCAAAAAGAAAGTTAATAGTTGAGAAGACTAAGTCATGGCATGAGCACATGGGCTACATTGGTGAGAAGGGTCTTATGACCTTGAAAAATAGAAATCTTGTAGAGGGGTTGGTTGATTATTCTCTTAAATTTGACTTTTGTGAGCATTGTATTCATGTTAAGTAGAGTTGTATTCAATTTTACTTCAACTCTTATAAGTTCCATTAGATTTTGGATCTTATTAATAGTGATGTGTTTGGTGTTATATATGTGTCTTTATTGGTAAAATCCCTATATTATGCTTCTTTTATTATTAATCTCTCAGAAAATTGGGTCTACTTTCTCAGGCATAAATCAAAGTTCTTTAGTTAGTTTAGGAGTTTAAAGTTGTTGTGGAGAACCAAACAAGTATAATGTTTTAGGTGTTGAGAATTAATAATGGTGGAGAATATTGTTCAATCGAGTTTAATAGATTCTACAAAGGGAATGATATTATATGTGACAAAAAACAATTCCATTCACCTCTCAATAAAATGGAGTTATAAAAATAATGATCAGGTAATTGAGAGGGAGATCTAAGAGGATGCTGACAGAGCCAAATTGAAACAAAGATTGTAGATAGAGGCAATTAGCACCACATTTTTCCTCATTAATAAGCCTCTTACATTAGCACTTATGGATAAAACTCCTATAGAAGTTTGGATGGGCAAAAATCCCTCAATTTAGCATCTTTGAGTTTTTGCTTGTGAGGCATATCCTCACGTGTCTAAGTAGAAGTTGTTGAAGTTGGATTATAATGTAGTGAAACGTATCTTCATCAAGTGCGATGACAATGTGAAAGGGTTCAAGCTTTGGGATTTTGTCACTAGGAAGGCATTGTATAATTGTTATGTGATATTTAGGAATATCATATCTTCTCCTTCAATTGAGCAATCAAATGAGAAAACGATTTTTGCAATGTAGTTACAACCTTAGATCGAGACAACTACACTTGAGGTTAAACTAGAGGAGGACATTACATAGAACTCAAAGAGTTCGAAAGAGAAAGAATCTCCAACTCACAATTTTGAGGAGGTCCACTTAGTAGAGGAGGCATATAGAGAGATATAACCCACTTGATTTTAGATGTATATTTGCATTGATTACTAGCACTTATGACCCTAACACTATAATTAGAACAATAGAAATGGATGATAAAAAATCTTGAAAATTAACCATTTAAAAAAAAACTACTCATATATACAATTTCCTCCCCCACCATTAGACTTTGCAAATTATTTAAAAAAAAAATTGAATTGGATTGTATATGTTTGATGGTGATGGGAATGAGCGTGCTAGAACTTACACATTTGGGAAGGAGGTCATATGATGAAATTATGAGGTATATGACATATTTTATTTTAACCATACATTTTAAAAAGTTCTACGACATTAAGAAGTTATTTATTTTGCTTCTACCAAGCCAGTGCAGATCAACGGTTATTTGGAGGAATCTCATGGGCCAAATGTGGATCGAACGGTCATAATGGCTTCAGAAATTGGCTAATAAAATCCTCTCCTAGGGTTTCGGAATCTGAAAGGTTGTAATTGATAGGACGAGAAAAAGATACCTTTGTTAAGAAAGCCATTTGTTAAACAATCTATCTCTAACCGTGTCTGAATACATTCTGAGGATCAACAGGTGACTCTTTCATACATTTTAACATCCCATTTTCACGCACTTGATCTCGTTCCTTCTTCTTGTTTTTTTTTTCACTTTTTCCTCTTAGTGTTCAGGTGATTTTAGTGATGGGGAAGGGTCCTGGATTGTTTTCAGACATTGGCAAGAAGACCAGAGGTGAGATTGTTGTTTTAGCCTGTCTTATTTGTATACATATCTTGTTTCCAATGCATTAATTATAGTGGGATTTATTGGGCAGATATCCTTAACAAAGATTACAACTTTGATCACAAGTTCAGTGTCACCACTAATACATCGAATGGATTGGTAAGTCCTTTGTTATAGCCTAGGCAATGGGTTCCTGAATTTGATTAGTTCATTTATCTTTGGGAATTTTCTTTGACCATTATAAATCTTGGGCGAGGTTTCGGGCAGCCCTTTATGCGGTCGTCCCAAATGGCATTTTTGTGGCTGGTATATGAGGGCCACATTCATTAATTTTGAACTTGGGTTGTGTCGGGATGTAAATGCTAAATTTTTCTGAAATTCTGACATTATCATCTCACCACAGTATTGTGCCATTGCATGGTACGATTTGTTTATAGAACGTTCTGTGGATGTTAGACCGCACAGTGGGCTTCTTTTTTTAATACTCGTATGCTTTAGGCCAGATCATGAATTGCCTTGTTGTGTTGAGGGGAATTGAAGTTTTTGTGACTCTCTTGGTTCACATCTTCCACATACCCTAGTTGCCATTACAACACATTTCCTTGGACAGCTTTCTTTGTAGTATGAAAGAAAACTGAATAAGGATCTACTTTCCTCTGATGACAAAAAAGTTACCAATAACAACATAGGAAATCTCTACAAGGATACATAATCCAAACATTCATACCATTTCAGCCGCCTTATTCATATTATTTCAGCCTTTTTTTGGAGATTAATATTGATATAATAATAGAAACAATTTAAACAGGTAGAGAGTGTGACCAATGACCACAATGAGTGATGCTGGAACTAGATGACAGACTATAACTGCTAAGATCTATCCATATGAACCTAAAAAGAACCATACAACATAGCTCCAATAGCAGGTAGGCCACCAAGCAGAAAAGCCAAAAGAATGAGAACAGTCATAGTTCAAAAGTCTGGATAATGCCTGACATTTGAGGGTTTAACAGCACACATCTGGTTTTCTATCGCCATGATCATCATTGGTCCCAATCAAGTTGGCTTATTACTAACGAGATTGTTGTGAACGTAAAGCATTGCCTGACTCACACTGGTTATGTTTTATCTTGTGATAGTACTGCAGTGGCTTTTATTTCCTTCTAATGTTGATTTGATATAATGCTGTAAATTACCACATTGTATCTTACATTGTTTTTTGTGGGTACAATGCTAGAATATTGAAACACATCTCTTGTGTAGGTCAAGTTCAAGTAGTCCATTTCAGTTCAAAAAATGGCAGTACTGATTTCTCCTTACAATCGCTGGTCGCATTCATCTGTCTTTCTCTGTTCAAATGGAACTAATGGGTAGCATCAACAAAGACAAATAATGATGCATCTCTTAAAATGAGTTGAAAAATCATTAATCATCTATTGTGGAACTGCACTCTAACTTTCTTCAAAATATGATTCATCTTTAGATCAAACAGTTCATCTTCATCACTGTCAGTTCTCCAGAGATTTTTGATGAGTTTCGAGGTTTTTGAAGGCATTGTCCCAATTTTGCCTAAGCTGCTCCACATCCTACAACTGATGCTGTGTCGCCTGTGATGTTCCAAATCTTAATTGGTTATTCTTCAAATCAGTTACTTGTATTCGCAGCATCAAGTGCTTATACTCAATGTGAAAGTCTTTCATGTGACTCATAATGCCTGGAACCTTAGTTGTTTGGTTAGTCTTCTATTTAGTTTCACTTGTACTCAGCAGAGGGTGCATTTGATTGATGTGATAAAATCTTCAATGAAAATGCTATGATTATTGAATTGTGTCCTTTCCTTGGAAATTAGTACCCATCAAATCTGACTACAGCAAGAAAATCAATCTACACTATGATGAAGTTGGTTTTTACAATAGTGAATTTGTAAATGCTTCTAGAGAAAATTTATGCTTAGCTTTTTTTCCATCATAAGCATTTACAAATTCATTACACAGACTGTAGAAATATCATGTCCTTAATTATTACAATAGTTTGACGTTCCTTGGCATTATTGATAATTGGTTGAACCTACTTGACCTTTTTTTTGAGATAACAGTTGCAACTGATCACTAGATCAGAGTGTTGTCTTTACTTATACCCTTAGCAATTTATACAATCCAGTGGTCATGCATAGACCATGTAGCTGGAAACGCTAGTCTCATGACCCTGGCATCTTGGTGCAAGACTTGAGCACTTGCATGAGGCTCAAAGAGAATATCAGGAATGCATCAGGTGGTTGATGGAGCTAAGAGTGCTTATGTCTATGTTAGATTAATGTGCACAAAAGCAATACTGTATACAAAAAGAAAGAATCAATGCAATTCATTCAGACATTTGCTTAACACATAATGCTCAAAAGAATATATTCATTAATGGTGGTTTGCATTATAAATTCCCATAAAGCTCATAACACTTGTGTACTTGTGCATACTACCCGTGTCTTTAAAAGTCAAAGCACTACTAACAATAGGATGGAGGTCTCACTAACAAGTAACAACTGGATATATACAATGAAGGTTGGATACCATCTATTTCTAGGTGTGGGATTGAGCTAGAACCCAACCAAGTGCGTCCTTCCAGTTCCTCATTGTTTTTCATGTAACTGCAGCTGTCCACTTCCCCACTGTCTTCCATCTGCTTCCTTTTTGTACACACTGCTCCTGTTCTTGTTTTTCAGCTCTCCATGTGGCAAAGTCTTGTCTGCCTCTGTGCAGATCAACACACAATTTGGTCATGTGCTACTCTGGCATGTATCCTTGTGATTAATCAAAACTGGGGCCAACCCAGCCATTTTGGACCGTTTGAGGATCAGAGCCATCTTGGACCACTTAGGATCAGAACCATCTTGGTCCATTTTAGTATTGCTTTGTATTATAATTTAAATTGTCTGCGTAATCTATGAATTATTGTAGATCATAACTTGATGTCCAAATTAAAGCATGACATAACATGTCATGATTTTTAGATTTTTTGAAGATAAGAAAATTGGAGAATTAGTATAGAGCATAGGGGGGAAATCTTTCTCTAAATACACATAATAGAGAAACTTTATTATTTTTCTTAATTACTCTTGGTTGATAAACTATTTTCTGCAAACCATAAATTCGTAAACGGATTTCAAGATTAGATTGCCATTTGCTTGTTTCCATTTTATCGTATGCATATCTAAGGTCCTAATGGTATCATTGTTACATCCAGGCATTTACATCTACTGGCACCAAGAAAGGGGTGCGCTTTCTTGGAGATGTGAAAACAGAGCTGAAAAGTGAAAATATTACACTTGAAATTAAAGTGGATCCGAACTCCAAGGTATGTCATTCTTTTTCATTTTAACTAATGTTTTACATCGCCATTATATGCTTAGTTTACCTTATAACTAAGGCTATGCATGTATAGTTTGACGGTTCTGTTTCTTAAAGTTGGTCTCTTTTATGCCCCTTATTAGTATTATAATATTATTGTTTGGCATTCATTACATGTTCTTTATTATCTACTTTTAATTTTTGACCAATGAGGAGTCTGTATCTATCGTGCTCTGCTGCCATCAAACTAATTTTCATGGCTCAAATTTAGTTTTAAAACATTTATGTTGTCTTTCTGATTAACAGATATTTTCAACAGTGACAGTTGATGAACCAGCTCCAGGTGTGAAGGCTATTCTCAGTTTCAGTATTCCTGATCAGAGATCTGGCAAGGTGTGAAACTATATTTCATGAATTAAATTCACACACATGAATTCTTGATTTAACATTCACAGTAGCTATGAAAACTGCACAGCCTGAATCACTGGTGTATGAAACTCTTCTAAATCTGAAGACTTAAGGATTTCTATCGTGGGATTTGTGGTGGTCTTTTCTAAATTTTCCACAAATACCTCTGGTCTTCTCTGGCTCTTCTAAAAATCGATTGGTATTCTCCGTTTGCAAAAAATGTTTATGAATTTTTAAGCAGTATGCAATACACAATAGTTTAGAAGACATATAAATTTCTGCAGGTTTTGGATGAAGTCATTCTTTATTGAGAGGTCAATTTCATATCTAATGTTGAATTAAGCATTGACTGTAGAATAAATCATATTCTTAGAAGCTAGAGCATTCTTCTTGAATGCTCAATTTCATCTGCAATTTTTGTCAGAATTAGAAAAAATATTTGCAGTAAAGGCACTGATGACAAAACCATAAGATCAAGCATACATCAGAATAATATACATGTAAACAGTATAATGTTTAAATTTTATGTTATGTTAACTTGTGAGGCAGACTTATTTTGTTATTTAATTGTCATGATATTTATTGAAAAAATAACTGTCTCAAAATTTAATGAAAATCTGATTGTCACAAAACTCAATGAAAAAGCAATTGGCACAAGTACAACATTCAATGGAAAACTTGTGGTGGCTTCACAAGTATTAACATAACATAAAACAATACTGTTTACAATACACATCAATGCTCATGAGTGTTTTTTTTGATTGATAGTTTACACAGAGATTTAAGTGAGGCACTCACCCAAACACAAGGCACAAATGGGGACCCAGTTCTCAGGCACACCTTAGCGTGCCTTCATGGTCCAAATCCACAACCCCAGATGTCCAGCAGGGGCACAAGGCATACGAGCAATCCTGGCCCAGTCAGGATTTGAATCTGGGTGACCTACCAATCAACCACATCTGTCAATCAATGCACCATATCCATAATGGCAAATGCATACAAGCTTTGGTATCATGGGAAATGGGAAATAGATATATTACAAATGACCCTTAACCTGTCAATATCATTTACAACTCTTCATATTACCTATTTTTGATGGTCTACTAAGTTTATTTTGGATATCCATCATTTATTGAAAACTATCCGTTTAATATTTTGACCTTTCTCTTTGTTGGAGTTTAGCTTGTTTTGCAATGCAGCCTTCTTTTTGATTAATAATATTGTGATCAAGATTCAACAGCTAGATTGACTACCTGCATGATACAAAGCTATCAGCAGAGAAAAAATGTGTTGGAAAATGCTAAAATCTTATACATAAATTTATTAGCAATCCAACACTGTAAATTTGAATAATTAGAACAAAGTTTTTGAATATTGGATTTGGAGAAATCTGCATGATAATCTTTTAATAGGAGACTCATAAATACCGAGTCTTTCATTGTGGAAGCAATTCAGTTGTGTGAATACAGGCCAAAGCGCATACTAAGACAGACTTGATTTATTGAAGATAGAGGTTGACAATAGTAGTAGCAAAATGATTCATTCTGTTAACTGTAAGACAACTTCTTATGAAACTAACACTACCAGACCCAATATTTGTTCTCAACAATCTTCCAATATACCGCATGCCAAATATAATGCCCTCTATCTGAACTATTAGCTAAAACCAGAACTGATGAAATTGTAGAGGGGAGGAGCACTCAAATGATAGGCTAGAAAGAAAACACACATAAATTCATCCTAGATACATGTCCAAAATTATTTGTGCTGTATCTCTTGTCATTTTCTGCTTTTTGTCCAGGTTCTGCATTTTGTCTGATTTATCTGTAAATGGATTAGAACATGAGGTAATTGCACTATGGCTTCATGACAAAGAAAGGTGAAAAAGATACTTTGGTGACACCCAAAGTTGAATATTTTTACATATTTAGGTACCTCTTTAAAAGATATGTACCATTTTCAGAAAAATAAAAAATGGTACCTCATTTGAGTTTGAATGCAAAGGTTATGACCCTAAAAGAGGAGTAAAAAATGAGCACTGAAGCAGTGGTTTTGATTTTATCATAAATGTGGTTTTGTTTCTGTCATAATGTGGTTTCATAATTAGTGGGTGAATTCACTGAATTACAGAATTACTGGTTTGATGAAAGTGACGAGTTTGTCATGCATCAGAATATGGCATGTGGCTTATGGAATTCTCTGCTTTTTGATTTCTTGGCGTCTTGTTCCAGCTTGCAAAAGTGCATATATACTTTATAATTGCAATTTTAGCATCAATGGGAGGAGTTGTACTGAATTCCAACATGATTCAAGTGTTGAGAGAGAGAGAGAGAGAGAGAGAGAGAGGGAAGGGGGGGGAGGGGGGGGGGAAGTGAGGAGTTGTACTGAATTCCAACATGATTCAAGTGCTGAGAGAGAGAGAGAGAGTTCATTTCTTGAATTGTTCTATAATTCTATTGTTTAATTTAATTGCTTGCCTTAGTACAATTCCTGTTTTGTTTATTTAGAACTGCATGTGAGAGAGAGAGAGAGAGAGAGTTTTCATTTCTTGAATTGTTCTATAATACTATTGTTTAATTTAATTGCTTGCCTTAGCACAATTCCTGTTTTGTTTATTTAGAACTGCATGTGGAGAGAGAGAGAGAGAGAGAGAGAGAGAGAGAGAGTTTTCATTTCTTGAATTGTTCTATAATACTATTGTTTAATTTAATTGCTTGCCTTAGCACAATTCCTGTTTTGTTTATTTAGAACTGCATGTGGAGAGAGAGAGAGAGAGAGAGAGAGAGAGAGAGAGAGAGTACATTTCTTGAATTGTTCAATAATATTTTGTTTAATTTAATTGCTTGCCTTAGTACAATTCCTGTTTGTTTATTTAGAACTGCATGTGGGTGACTATTGTATGACTTTACTGTATAACCGTCTTACTTTGGTTGTTGCCTTTGCAAAGAGACATTGAATCTTGTAGTTGGAAAAGAGAGTTGAGAAGCATGGTAAGAGATATAGAAACCCTTGATGAAGAAGCATAGCTCAGTCAATTGAGACTATGGAGGGTACCATGGAGAAATTGTGCTCATTGGATGATACCAAGAACAAGGAGAAAGCTCACTCAATAAAATAAGAGGAGCTGAAACAATGATTGAAATTTCACCATTTGAAGGAGAGGTAGATTTGGAGAAGCTTGACCATTGGGTGTCACAAAGGGAGGCATCCTTTAGTATGCGTTATCTTAGTTTGAAACAAAAAATTTCTTTTGCTAGATTGAGAATGGCAAAACATGCATCAGCTTGGTATGAAAATCTTTTGTTGTCTATGGCTTTGAGAAAACAGGCTTCTATGAATTCTTGGAATTAGTTTGCCTCTAAGTCTATGTTATAGAGAGGAAAACTTTATGGGGTGATAATTTTGAAATAGAAAGGAGGATGGAGTATGCAAGAGTACACTAGTGAGTCTCAAGAAGGGCTATTCATGTGGACAAGGATGTGCAAGATGAGGAATGCTTGGTGAAAAATATTGGAGGCCTTCATAACCATATTGGATGAGGTCTTGTTTAAAAATATGGGAGGCCTTGATAGCCATTTTGGATGAGGTCTTGGTTAAGTACATTGGAGGCCCATATTGCTCTCTAAGCCAATTGACCTTGATGAAGCATGTGCAAATGTTCATTAGGTTGAAGTGGATAGTTCTCCATCCTCTCCAAAGATGAGGAGCCATGGTTAAGTCAAAGAAAAGAGGACATTGTGACCATTGTGATGTGAATGGTCATATGGATGAAACTTGTTGGAAGCCTAATGTAAAAAATGCCCATATTGAAAATGGAAAACGGTTAAGAATCTACTATTCCTACTGTCTTTAACATGTAAAAAGAAATTGATAGTAGTTTAGAAGTTGATTCCTAAATTTCTTGCACTTTAAGGAAGCTTAGTTTTAATCTTATGGTACAAAAGGAAAAAATTAATCAAAATTATTTAACATTAAGATTCAGATCAAGGGTGTTAAAGTTGATTTACTTCTCAATCTAACCTCATTTCTTAAGAGTTGGTTGAAAATCTTACTTCAAAAACCTATCAACATTCCAAGACTTATGCTTTGGGTTGGGTTAAAGAGGGTGCTGATTTGTCCATTAGTAAGCAATGCAAATTTAAGTTTGTTGTTAATTGAAAGTTTGTTCATGAGGTGGTTGTAGATGTTGCTCCTTTGGATTTGCGTAGAGTTGTGTTTGGCAACCCCTACATGTATGATAGGAAAGCTGTTTATTATGGAAGGGCAAACAAGTATCACTTGGTCAAGGGTTGACAAAGCTTCATGTTGAATGATGATGAGCAAGAAGGGGCAGCTCAATGTCTTGAATCTTCAAGCAAGGAGGATGCTCAATGGAAGCACCATGAATATTCCTCTTGAGTGGAGAAAGAAAGTGTCGATATATTTCCTCTGGCTAGTTCAACAACTTTGAACATTCAAATTTCTTTGGATGGGTGGAGACATAGGCTTTTAGGCTCTTGGTTAGAGTGGTGTTAGGTTGGGTGGCAGCCATGCCATTCATTGAGAGGGCCTTCCCTCATTTTCTGAGTCTCCATAGCTTTTGGGGATCAAAAGCCTCTGTATTGAGGATGTGTGATGTCTAAATAGATTAGAACATGATTTCATCACACTATGAGCCACAATGAAGAAACTCAAAAAACATACTTTGGAGGCACTCAAAGTTGAATATCCTTACATATTTTGGTTCTTCTTGAAAAGTTATGCACTTAAAAAAAACACCACCTTGTTTCAAATCTGTATGCAAAACTTATGGCTCCCAAAAATTGGAGAAAAAAATGAACTCTGATGTGGTGGTTTTGTTTCAATCATAGGGGTATTAACATGATTGTTGGGGTAATTATGAAATTGCTGATTTTCTAAGTGCAGTGGTTTCATCATGTCAAAAAATGGCCTGTGACATTTCAAATTCTGCACTTTTCGAATTCTTGATGTCGTGTCCTCTTCTATTCTGGTTTGCAGAAAGCATAAATACACATTGTTTGAAATTTTAGCATCAATGGTGGTTGCTGAGTTTGTTGAGAATCCATGAAAAATGCTGTGTATAATTTTAGAAGTTATTCCACATATGATGATTGTACATTCATGTTTTGTCCGATTAAGTATTTATACTGGGGTTTTAATTGCAAAATAATTAATAAATGATATCTAAATGGAGCATTTTTGTTATCACAGAAGAAAAATCTGTTTTTACTTTTTTGCTCCATTTGGCTTTGATCTATACTACCAATTGTTCATGGAAAGACTTATTTTTCTATATTTTGATTTAATTTTTTTTGGAAAGGACCTTGGTAATAGAGTAGATGACATGATAGGAGGAATAAAAGCAGACCAGATATCATAATAACTAATTAGGCAGGATATCTATGTACAAGATTTAAGAGTTAGTACTAGAAACCCTTTTAATGACTCCAAAAATGCCTTGCAGGAGAAAGATGTCAAAATCTCGTGAAAAATGAGCTCAAAGATGAGTCTTATATGTAGAGGATAAAATGTGATGTACCTGGGAAATATGTATTGTGTCTTGGTTTTGGGGTAGTGTTGGTGTATGTTTTATCATCCACCGAACACTTCAGAATAAAATGCCCAAAGACACTCGATCCTCTCTTGAAAAACCACCGCGTATGCTAAGATTGCGAGAAGATCATATGGCGATTCCAAGGTTTCTTTAGTCGGTCTCGACGTGTGGATAAGCTCAATGGCCATTGTGATATGCTGGTAATAAACAAGGGGACTTACGTAGAAAATCTTCACAAGTTTAGGACTTAGGGAATTTATCGTTAAAAGCTCTCAATTAGAACTTTCAAGGTGGATCTCAAAAAAAAATGGCAAAAAGAATAGGGTTTAGGAAGATCTAGTCTATGCCTAAGAACTCAAGAGACAATAAGGATTCGGTGAAGGGAATAAACCACACTTTGTTTCGCCTCCTGTTGGACAACATACGCAAAATGGGTGCAATCTTCAAGGGTTTGTGAGAATAATTTTCAAACCTCGAATGAGGCTGAAGTTAAGTTTCCACAATTAAGAGCTCAGGCTAACTTTACGCATCGAATGCAAATCATCCATTCGAAGAAAGTATGAGCTACACTTCACCATTGAATCAATACGATCAATCTTTCATTCAATTAACAAACTTTCGAAGCAAATTCTACTTAATCTAACTCTAACTTTAATCTATGGCGGAAGAAGATATGCAACCTCGCTTACTATTTGATAATAAGAAGTTATTCAAGGCAAATCATGCTCAAGAGCTTTTATTATTCAAAATAGTCTCAGTGCAACAATTCACATATTCTGTCTCCACACAAATGAAAGTGAGAGAGCATAGGTTTATATAGAGTTTCAAAAATGAAATGAAGGGCCGAGATTAAAATAAGATTAACGGCCAAGATTATTACAACCAAACCCTAATTAGGGTTTCCCAAAATAACAAGAGTCATCAACTAGTAAACTATCAGTAGAGAGGCAGTTAAAGCTATATTCTAGGAGAGGCGTCCTTATCCTTCCAAGAAGCATCACATTCTACGAATCTGGACACTACTGCAATGACCTCCTCCATCGTGACAGGTGGCAGCATGCTGATCCGGAATTCGAGCTCATCCAAGTTCTCTGCACATCTGGCAAAGGTACTCGCCCATTCTGCTTCCTGCTTCCTAAAGTCATTCTGGATGGCCGAAAGACTTGCCACCTTCACAAAATCCTTCCTTAGAAGTGGTCCAGTAGTCGAGAAGAAAACTTCTTGAACTTTTCGTTTCAGCTCCTCTAGCTGCATATCCTCTTCTCGGATGATCTCTTGCTCAAACATTTCTACAGCTGTCATGCGAATCTTCTCTCGGATGTCCTTTACCTGCTCCTTGATTCTAAGTCCATCTACCTGTGCCTTCTCCAAAACTTCCCTACGTATAGTTACTGACCAAAACCAATGATAGAAATCATATGCTGCTCCTGCAGCAACCACCTTCCTGTCGACCAACTCCTCTCTTGGAGTGTTCTTCAATACCCTGAGGCATGGAATAAGCCTCTCCTGCATATCTGGAAGTCCTTCCCATGTTTCCGCCATATCCATAAGTCTGGAAAGAAAGCATGATGCTTGCCCATAAGCCAGCGCCAACTTCTCCATGAACAATGCCGCTTCTGTGCCCTCACTAGCCATCCAATCCTGAGCTTCCTTGGCCGTCACCATTCTGTACTCGACATCCTTGGTCACCTCCTGTGATGAATTGAGGAGAGGAGGAATAATCGCAATACCCTGATCAAGTGGCTGGGTCAAGTGCTGGATATATTCCTCAAGACGTTCGACCTCCTTCTTATACTCCTTCTTGGCCACTTCTTTCTCCAGTCTCGCTTTGATGGTCGAGACAGAATTATCTAACTCCTCTACTTCTTGACCTTTCGAGGTCGGGCCAAGGTCAACAGTGGTTATAGCATACTCCTGAGGAGTGATCTCGTCTTGTGGCTTGTCCACTGTAGGTACTGCAATGTGCACGGAACGGTTGCCTGTCTCATTCCTCTGAATGGTGGAGAACTTCTTAACAGGCTTCTTGGTGGCGACTTGCTCCAATCTTGCCAAGAAATCGGCAGTATCATCCTCCTCCTCTTGAACTTCTGCAAGTATCTGGACCTTCATTCTCTCTAACAGCCACTCTGGAATGGTCGGTTGTTCAATCCCATCCTCGACTTGAATCTCTTCTTCATTCGGAACGTCAACAACCCCTCTGAGGGCGGAAATCATTCCCTCCTCAAAGTCATTATCCTGAGCTTCTATCTCATTGTCTGAACCTAAGATTTTCGTGCCCGTAGGTGACGGAGGCTCTTCATCATCTAGCTGAATAGGTTCAATATTTTCCTTTTGAACTGCAGGAAGTTCAAGCATTTCTACCAAGGAGTCATCTATAGTAGCCACTAGCTCGTCAAGGTTCTGGGATGCTACTGAACGAGAAGGTTCTCCCTTATGCCTCTTGGAAGCAGGCTCTGTACTTAGCATTATTTCTTTTCTTTTCTCTCCGATCCCAACCAAGTCCTGATGGGATGCATCGACATTAGAAGAATATGACTCTGACTCGCTCAGCAGATCATATGTGAGCGTGATTCCTCTTTGTCTCAATTCTTGGGCATGATAGTCGACCCACCACTGAGAGTATTTAGTCACAGGTCTCATTAGGGTTGCCAGGTCTGCGTGCTCAGGTTCTGACCATTTTACTGGAGGAAGAGGTCGGCTTTCCTCAAAGCGTGGCTGGATGTGGTTCCCATCATCTTGTAGCTGATCAGGCACCCGACAGAACTCAATTGTCCTCATGAAGTCTAGTGACATTCTGGACCACATTCTTCGTCTGACTTCATACTCATCGGCAGCATTTGCCCATAAATCCTCCAGTTCCATCCTATGCTTGTACTTTCTTCCTTCTACTGTTCGGATATTATGATGTGGGTCGAAGTTGACCCTGGACTTGTAGGCTGTAAAGGGATACCACTGGATCTCCAACCTGGCACTCTCAGCTGCCTGTGCTGACGGACAATATTCCAACATGTTCCCGATGAAAAATGGGAACGTGACAGATGCCTTCTTGCTTGGCCTCTGAATATTTTGGTACTCCTCCAACTGTCTTAAGACCTCGAGTAATATCATCCGATTTGTCGGATAGATGGGCAATTTATAGGGATTTCCGGTAAATCCCTGGATCCTGACATATGAGAACTGCGGGAACTGGATGAACCAAGACCCGTACTTGCTGATAAGACTTTTCGCCTCGTGGCTCAGCCTCTGATGCACTCCTTCTTGAAGCTTTCTGGTAATGTGCATTAGGAAGGCATCATGCACCCTCCTGAAGTGAGTCTTCTCCTTCAATTGGAGCTGAGGATAACAGTCGTAAGGCCTGAGCTTGTTCTCCCCATTACCAATTCTGCCCTTGCAGATCAACCTCGGATACTTGTATGATCTGGCCAACAGGTATACAACATACGAACTCATATGAAAAGACTTAGTCTCTTCAAGGTTGATCAGTTGCTCATGGAGGTTGTCACTTATCATCCGTGACCAGTTGAACATTTTGACTCCAGAAGTAATTTCATCTATAAAATAGTACATCCAGCTCTCGAAGAAGGCGCCTTGCGAGTTACCAGCTATTCTGTTCAGCATCAGCACGATATCCCCAAAATCTTCCTTGAAGTCTGTTCGGCGAGGCCTCTTGGGCAACTTCTTGATTGAAGGCTTAGGCTTGTCCATCCGCACCTTGTTGACTGTTGTGGCGCACAAATCTGGTTGGCTGTCATATAATCTTTTGGCTTCTTCCTTGGTCTTATAGACCGTTCGTGAATGTTTCGGAATGCCGAAGGTCTCCTGGATTGCAACTTCGCCCAAGTGTGCTAAGACTCTTCCGTCAGGTGCGATGATCTGTCTCTTTTGGGCGTCATAGTGGAGAGCACACTCCACCATCAACTCAGCACAATCCATTGCCGGTGGGAATCCGGCTGCCTGAAATATTCCGTTTCTGACTATTCGTTTGGCTATTGCTGTGGGAAGCCCCTTCTGCCCGTACACTCTTTTCTTGAATTCATCAAAGTCGACGTGCCCGAGATCGGTGTCCACGACATTCTTCCATTTTGAAATGATCTTGGTCTCCTTCTGAGCACCCTTGCTGGCAAACTTCATTTTCAGCTTCTTTGATAGTTCGCTTGCCGTGGTCGTCAACCTGCAGTCAAAAGATTAACATTAATACATAGACTTTTTCAAATAATTAAATCTCGTGCCTTGGATTCGAAAATTTACTTTCAGCTGGTTAAATAATTAAATTGTTGCGAAAAAGCAAGCTGAAAGTAATTTAGATGAAGTTGAAAATTTCGCCAGAGCTTCGCCAAGACGAAAGGACATAAAAGAGATAGCGAATTTATTTGATCGAACATCAAACCTCAGTGAAAAATTGTTGAATGCAAATCAGATTTAAAAATCTAATTTCTTTGAAAAGTGCACCCTTCTTCACAGAAGAAATTCAGCTTTGAATAAATCTCTTTTCTTTTCCCGCGAAAAATTCTTCAGCATAACACTCTTTCACCTTCTGGAAAAATCCGTCCTTGCCTATTGATCAACCGATTGCCTGATAATTTCGAGAAAAATTAAATTTCTCTTCAGCTGTGTGTGAAAAAATGAGTTGCTGAAACTCATTATAATGCTGAAGGATTGAATTCAATTTAGCAACTGCCATATTCTTTCTCGATCTCAATTTGTTTTCATTTATCCAAACAAGCAAGTTTCCTTTTATGTTTCGACAAGCATCAGTCTCGAGCTTATCCGGGCAAATCCTTCTAATCTTTAAAAATTCGATTTTTTTATTTAATGTTTATCTTTGATTTTTCGAATTTTTAAATAAACATTAAATATTTAATTAAATTCATGGCGAATTTAATTTCTCTTGTCGGATTTCTTCTTTGCCTGGCGTACTTTATTTTCTTCCAATTCTCGTCTGGCAAATTTGATTTTGTCCAAGGCATTTTTAAATTTCCAAGCAGTTGAAAATAAATATTAAAATATTAAAAATATTTTAATTAATTCCAACCCGTTCGTTTTGGACCCATGGCTATTTCGATTTTCCTTTCATTTTTCTTGGCTAAGAGTGTATCTTCCAATTTTATCCTCAATTTCGTCTAGCCAAACCAAAATTCAAGCCATTCCGTCGAAAATTTTATTGCCAAATCCTTATTTTTCTTTGCCGAGGCGAGATTTTAATAGCACCGAGCATATTTTCTTTTGCCAAAGTCAAATATTTCCTTGCTCAGTCGAATTTTTCTAGGCAATATCTTTGTCCGAATGTCTTCGTTGGGCGAATTTCCTTGACTTCTGACATATTCTTCTTCCTTCTGGCCAAGGACGATCCTTCCTTTCTCCTTGCCTTTTGCATTTTTCTTCGGCCAAAGTTGTCAATTTCTCAACATTTTCCACACTTAGGCAAATTTAATTTCTTTTCCACCTTCGTGTTAGGCACATTCCATTTTATTCTTTGCCAAATCCCAATCTTCTCTAGCACGTATCCTTTCAAACTTGGCACTTATCCTCTTGAAAGTGTCAGGATACTTAGCTAAAAATCTTCAATTTTCATCATTTAGCCTCTATACTTAGGCAAATATTCGAACTTTTCTTTGGACTTGGCATTAACACTTAGCCAAAAATCATTCTTTTCCCTCTTCATGTGCTTAGGCGGACTTCCTTAGCATTTTGGACAAACATCTTGGATGTCCCTCTTTTCTAGGGTGGACTTCAAAGCTTCTTGGCATTTGTCTAAACGTTTTATCTCTTGGAAATTTCATGATGTTTTGCCAAAGATCAATTTTCCACCTTTTTAGGCCATCATACTTAGCCGATTTTCGAAATTCTCTTTGCTGGGCATTAATACTTGGTGAAAATTTTGATTTTTCCCTCTTTTACATGCCTAGGCGGACTTTGGATAGCCTTCAACCAAGTCCCACCTTTCAAGGGCGGACTTCACAAGCATTTTGGACGAGTCTTCAAGTCAAGGCGGACTTCTAAGGCTTTTTGGACATCCCTTAAAGTGAATGGCGGACTTTAGAAGATGCTTGGACAAGGATGGCGGACTTTGGAGGTCTTTAGGATGAGCTGGGCGGACTTTGAAACCTTTTGGCACCTCCTCTTTGATGCATGGCGGACTTTGGAGGATGCTAGGATATCAAGGGCGGACTTTGGAAGATCCTAGGATGTGCTTGGGCGGACTTTGGAAGATCCTAGGATGTGCTTCTTTGCTGTTGGGCGAACTCCATGATCTTTCAGACTTTCCTTCATCCTCCTTCCATGGCGAATTTCAGACTTGAACCAAGTTTTCACAAATTTCATCCTTAAAGAGCTGATTTTTTTATGATTTCGACCTCAGATCTGATTGATCTTGAACTGGTTTTCCAGAATTTCAATGTTTTTGGGTCTGATTTTCATGCTTTTTGACCTTTTTTTTTTCCAGATTTTTCAATAATTTTTCAAATTTTCATTTTGATTTTCTGAGAGTTCTATCGAGTTTTTTGAACTTCTGAGTGCGTTTTCAGAACTCGGGACCTTTCTAAAAATAGAAACTTTCCAAAAATAGAAAAAGCAAACCCTAAAAAATAGGGAACCTTATTTGGTCCGAAAATGCCAAAAATGAAAAATCGAAAAAGCAACTTTTCCTAAAAAATAGGAAGTGTCAGGATTGGCCGAATTCACAGTCGATCTTCGTCTCTCAGGCCTTCTGAGCGCTTCCATGACATCTACGCACTGATTTAAGCATGAATTATGGACTTGGCTCGGGTAACTCTCGGCAAATTGACCTGAAACTCTTAGCAAAGTGATCTCACATAACCGTTGCAAGGAGACAAAACCCTAAAAACTAGCAGGCAACTGGGGGGTCCCCATCAGTGATGGGGCGATGTGTGAAAAGGTCACAACAGGTAGGATGCTTGGGGTTTACCCAGGTTCTGCCTCAATGACCCTGTGGGTGCTTACGGCGAACTCCAGGCCATCTGAGTGGGGTTAAAAAGAAAACAAAAAATGTTGACTATCTTTTAAAATCTGAAAAAACAGAGGTCCATGGCTTCATTTTCATGGTCTAGAGCAGCGCAACTCATAAGAACATGGGCTCTCTCTTGCCCAATCTCCAACTCAGTAACCGTGTCTGTACATGACTATGACTTGTGTTGATCTTAAGTGTGTCTAAATAGCTTGAGCATCAATTTTTTTTATTATATTTCAATTTTTCATTATATATATATATAAAACATAGTTACGAGACTCAAACTTAGCTAGGGTGACTCGACTCGAGACCCAGGACTCAGCGCAGACTCGACAAAATGAAAGAACCCTAGAAATTTAGATATTTTTAAGGATTTAAAACTTGTTTCAAGAACCCTTTATTAAATAAACCTTAAAACAATAACATCATTAAATAGAAGCAAATTTGATCACATACACAAGTATACATCGATCACATAAGTATATAGTACACAAATTGTAGCTGAGTTGTTGAAGGAAATAGCACACTTATATATATAAATATAGTCAAATGTATACAAAACTTATGGAATATGAAATCCATGACATCAAATGTTCCATACAAATATGAAATATCAAAACAATAGCTACAAGTCTATGGCATAGTGGAGCCAACAACCTTCCTATGAAGACATCTAAGGGTCCTAGATGATGTAGTAGTTGCAGCCATAGTCTCCATGCCACTCTCGCCAACACCAGCTGTGTCTGCTTGTACTCTAGCCTCTTCCTCAGCCGTGGCTACAACCTCAACCTCTCTATTTGCTTGGTCCACCCAATCAAGGTCCTTGTCACTAAAGATTACATTTGTAGCCTTAGTGATCCACTCAGACTGTGGATCAACCTCCTCTAGCCTGATCAGGGTGGAGTCATGGTCAAAAAACTGCCTGTGTCTAAGCCGAAGGTTGTAATGAACATATACTAAATCATTCATCCTCTCCACTGACAGTCTATTGCACTTCTTGGAGTGTATGTGCTCAAACATACTCCAATTGCGCTCACAACCAAATGAACTGCATGGTTGGCTCAATATACGAATGGCAATATTTTGAAGGTTCGATGTATCAACACCAAACATATGCCACCATCTATCTAAGATGAGAAAAAGAAACAAAATCAATCTGATTTCCAACTTTAATTTTCAAGTTTCAAGTTCAACATTTAATAAAAAATTATAATATAAAAAGAGGAAAATTTATGCCCTAAAATATATTTTTACTTGGCTATAATGTCGTCCTACTATCTTTGCACAATTGATATGCAAAGAGTTCTTGTGCTTTTGTGAAGGCATCTATCTTGTGCACTAGCTGTGATGTAACAATAGGTAACATCCATTCTATCACCTAGTAGAGCCCACTAAGAATCTCATTATCTGCACAAAAATCACGACTGAATTGGAAGGCCGGATTTAGGAAACATGCGGTTGCATGGAGGGGCCTATGAAGTTGGTGGTGCCATCTCCTATCAATGATCTTCCAAATGGGATGATAGTTCTCCTCAACTCCACCATAGACAGATCTAATGGCCTCCTTGGCCCTATCCTTGCCCTCATATATGTAGCCCATTACAGGCTTCTCCCCATCAACAACTTGTAGGAGAATTGGCAAGGGCTCGATAAACTTCAAAGTGCAAACATTGTGAAACATTAACTTAAGTGTGAACAAAAATAAACAAATAAAAGTAAAATATGAATAAAAATTAAAACATAATGAAGAATTAAATTTTACCTTCACAATCTCTTTCGTTGGTGCCCAAAACCTTGGCTCATCAAAAATGCAATTTGTCACATCAATCCCTGTACTAGTCGTAGCATAGGATGAGGAAGTCCACTCCTCACCAACAAACATGCGCCTCAAAGATGCCTTTGACTGAATCAAGGATTGTAATGTGATAAAATTTGTGGCAAATCTCTTGATGCTAGGACGAGCCAACTCCCTCAACCCCGTGTATTGCCTCATTAGACTAAGGACCCATGTGTGATTGTATACAAATTTGCAAATGTTTTTTGCCGTTTTGATAAGTGTTAACCCCAAGTTTTCGGGACGGGGACGGCAGGACGAGTCCCCAAGTTTCCGATTTTTGAGGCCAAATTTGGGGACGGCTATATAAAAATATAGGGAAATTTTTTAAATATTCATATGATAGCATGGATAAGGCATGCATAATATACATTATAGAACTTTAACATATAACATTTGTGTTCAACATTATGCCAATACTCAATACGCATTCAAAATTAACATACATGAATCATGAAACAACCTCCAAGTTATAATTTATAAACTTATATCAAAATGCCCAACATCTTTTATAGCTTGAAATATTGAATTGACCCCCCTGCGGCCCCCCACCCCCCCCTCGGGAAAGGGCGTGAGACTCAGAGCAGGGAATCGCTCCATTTTTGGCAAGGATGTGGGATTTTATTTTATGTGCAACAGATTTTATGAGGGGTGTATGATGTTGCAAGAGTGGTCTGGGCGCATAAGGGTTCCTTCCAAGTGTTTTCATCACATTTGGAACCTATCTTCAGCAGTTCGTGGCACATATACATCACAGCAGGAAATTTGGGTACGTTCTGGGCAAAAATACCAACCTTTACTCACCTAAGCGGCTTATATCCAGGTCTGAGTTGTTTGTAAACTTCTTGCTATTTGCTGTTACACAGTATAGACCTGTAAGTAAAGGTCTGTTTCTTCATATATAAGTCTGAGTTTGAAAGAGAAGTTATTTATGTAATTGGTTCACACAAAGGCTATGGTGATTATGTTTAGGGCTGTAAGTGCATTTTGAGTGTTCTAACACCTATCCCATGCTCATAAAGTCACTGTAATAGTCATATCAATAATATCTCCCTGTTGCTACAATTCACTGTGTATTATTATCTGCATACTACCTATAACTGTGCACATAAAGGTGGTGTTAAATTTGAGTAGGCAGGGGCGTTTCTTTTTTATTTTGAGTTTTTTATTTTATTTTAAAAGCACTTTAGCCGTGGGGGACGGCCAGCCGTCCTCGAGACAGTCGAGGGATGGCTCAACCGTCCCCTAGCTGTCCCCGGGACCGGTCAACCGTCCCCCATCTGGTCAATGGCGTCCCCTCGTTTCGAGGACGGTTCCCTATTTTTTGGCAAAAAAGGGGACGGTCCCCTGCTGTCCCCCTATACCCGAGACGTCCTTGGGATAGGAACAGGGCATTTTAGGGGGGGGGGGACACATCCCCGGGTTTCCCTGGTTTTGATCCATGCGAGCTTGCCAAGATCCTCCAATATGAGGTCAAGGCAATGGGCGACACATGGAGTCCAAAATATAGTAGGGTGCCTCTCCATCAATAGTCTACCAGCAACAACATAATTTGCTGCATTATTAGTCACCGCTTGAACCACATTCTCTTCGCCCACCTCAGCTATCACCTCCTCTATAGCCTCAAAAAGGTATGTGGCATTTTTGACATGGGCGTAAGCATCAATGGATTTGATGAAGACGGTGTCACCTGAAAAAAGAAGCCGGACCAATTATTCAATAAGTTGAAAAAAACATAAGTCGGCCATATTAATCACTAAATCAAGTTCAAATTTCAAATTATTCAATGCATTGAGGGAAGTACAATTACCTGCGAAGGAAACTAGAAAATTAAACAGTGTCTTATTTCTCCTATTGGTCCAACCATCGGTCATGATGGTACAACCCAAAATCCTCCGTTGCAAGCGCTGCTCCTCTATTTGGGCTTTTACATCAGCTACCTTTTGACTCAAAAGTGGGCCCTTTAATCCGTCTTCACTAGGGGCTTTGAACCCTACACCACATACAGTTATGGCATCAACCATATTTTGCCAAAAGGGAGACCTAAAACATGTCATAAATAAATTGATAAGATACTTAGATAAGTATTGTAAAATGAAAAGTTTTAACTTTAAATTTGAATTCGACAATGATATACATCTAGATTCTAAATATAAAAATTCATGAGACAAGGATATTAAGAATCAACTATCAAATATAAATTTTAAAACAATTAAACAAAAAAGAATTACCTAGCTACATGGAAGGGAATGGTGCAATAGTACTAGTGGTCTACAATTGATTTCTTCGCTGCATCATGTGCATCCTTGTTCCAACCCACACTCTCAAGTGACGGTTGGGAACCAGGAGTACTGTGTGGTACAAAATATGAATCCACCCTAGATTTACGAACTCTAGGGCCAATGCTAACACCCCCGCTACCACTAGCAGTAGCGGCAACACTAGGAGTACCCATAGCTGGTGCACTAGCAAAAGCACTAGCACTAGGATGGTATGGAGGCATGGAAGAAGCATCTCCAACACCACCAATGCTCGCCAATCATCCATTTGCCTCTTTTTGATTTTTTTTTTGCAATTCAAATGTTTCTAATTGCACTTGCACCTCACAAATATCCTTAGGAGGTGCATTAGGGCAGCCCACTGCATCATGGATGGATATGCATGCAATATGGTATTTCAATCTGTTTATGCCTCCACGAAAAAGTGTTTTGCAATATTTACATTTGGCCTCTTCTTTTTTTTGTCCAGGAAAGATTTCGGCATGTTTCCAAGCAGGGTCTTTTCTACTTGGGGTTTGAGACATTGTGAAAATATGGTTTGTGTGAATGGTAGAGAAATAAAATATTCTATTATTAACATGAGAAAAGTTACATTAAAAAGAAGTGCATAAAACACTGTAGATATTAACTATATATACCTACCTACTAGTTACTGTAGAAATAGTAACAGCTAAACAAACTAAACAAAATTGACCATTAACAATATAAATATAATATTCTAACACCCTCCTTTAATGGTCAATCCGTCAACAACACCAAGTTGCCCCCTGAATTTTAGAAACTTATCTGGGCTCAAAGACTTGGTGAAAATATCTGCAGTCTGATCCGCTGTTGAAACATACTGCAGCTGAACTGATCCGTCTTCTACCAGCTTGTGGATGTAATGACAATGAAGCTCGACATGCTTGGTACGTTCATGGAAGGCTGGATTTTTGGCTAGTTTGAACACCCCTTGATTATCAGTGTACAAGAGAGAAGGTCCAGCTTGTGACATGTGCATGTCAGAAAGCATTCTACGGAGCCAAATTGCTTCACATGCTGCCTTAACAGTTCCTCGATACTCTGCTTTAGTTGAGGAAAAAGCCACTGCCTGTTGCTTCTTGTTGGTCCATGTTACAGCACCGGTACCCAAACTGAATACATACCCAGAAATAGATTTTTTGTCATCCACTGAACCTGCCCAATTTGAGTCTGTGTAACCAATTAGCTTTGGATCCTTGCATCTGCCATAGAGAATGCCATAATCTGAAGTGCCCTTAACATATCTCAGCACTCGCTTCGCTGCAATCCAATGATCAGCTTTTGGAGCTGTCATGAAGTGAGAAATGTAGCTCATTGCAAAACTAATGTCAGGTCTAGTGGCAGTGAGGTAGATGAGACTGCCTACTAGTTGAATGAATGTCGTTTCATCGACCAGAGGTGAATCAGAGTTGGCTGACAACTTCAGCCCCTTCTCCATAGGTGTGGAGGCAGGTTTGCAGTCCTGCATCCAAAATTTGTCAAGCAAACTTCTGGCATATTTAGACTGAGAGATAAAAATACAATCAGTTGTCTGCCAAACCTCAATACCCAAGCAGTAATGGAGAAGCCCTAAATCTGTCACGTCAAAGGCTTGATACAAATCTTGTTTGATTGTTGCAATCAAATGTGCTGAACTACCAGTAATGATCAAGTCATCAACATAGACAACAAGAAAGAGAATATCATCACCAGAGTGTTTGACATACAAATTAGTGTCAGAAGGGCTGCGCTGAAAACCATGATCAACCAAGTAGTGATCAATCTTGATGTACCATGCACGAGGTGCCTGTTTTAGTCCATAGAGTGCTTTCACAAGCCTACATACCTGATGTTCTTTGCCGACAACCTTGAAACTAGGAGGCTGCGTCATGTAGACTTCTTCCTGCAACTCACCGTTGAGGAAGGCACTCTTGACGTCCATCTGATGAACTGTCCAACCAAATTGGGCTGCAATAGCGAGAAGAAGATGAATGGTGCTCATCTTGGCAGTAGGAGTGAAGGTCTCCTCGTAATCAATGCCCTCCCACTGTGTGAATCCCCGAGCAACTAATCTGGCCTTGTATTTATCGAGAGTACCATCGGCATGATACTTGACTTTATAAACCCATTTGCAGCTGATAGGTTTCTTCCCAGGAGGAAGGTCAGAAAGAACCCGAGTGTGATTCTTCAGAAGACTATGATATTCTGTCGCCATAGCCTTTTCCCACTCTGGAATTCCTTTGGCCTCTGAAAATGTTTGAGGCTCATAGATGCTGTGGATGTTGGCCATAAGAGCGAAGTTGACTGTGTTGGGCTGCTTGCTCTTTCTACGAACTGATCTGCCCTCAATGAGTTCATCATCATGAAGATCGCCGATAGTCTTGACCCACCACTTAGGCCCACGAGTAGAAGTGCTAACATCTAGAATAGGAGAAACAACATCGCCTGGGATGTCTGGAATAAAGTCATCTGGATGTGAGTCTTGAGGAAAATCAAGTGGTGCTATATCATGATCAGCAGACTCCTCATCTTCAGAGTCAGGATGCTCTGAAGCCCTCCCATCAGGGGAACCAAGAGGAAGACGAACACCCTCATCAAGAACCTTCATAGGCTGATCCGCAGGAATGGTAGTAGGAACAAATGGACCAGTAGTCTCATCAATCACAACATCACGGCTGAATATGAGATGATCTGTCTCCACATCAATTAACCTGTATGCCTTGTGATTGTCACTATAACCAGTAAACATAAGTGTTTGGCTCTTGGAGTCCAACTTGGCATCTGGAATCCATACATGAGCTGTAGAACCGAAGACTTTCAGATGGCCCACCTTAGGCTTACATCCTAACCAGGCTTCTTCAAGAGTCATCTTCTTAACGGCCTGTGTAGGTGACCGATTCAGGAGGTAGATGCAGTATAAACTGCTTCAGCCCAGTATTTCTTAGGTACATTTCTGTACTCTAGCATAGAACAAGCCATTTCAATAATGGTGCGATTCCTACGTTCAACAACACCATTTTGCTAAGGGGTGTATGGTGTGGTAAGTTGGCGCTTAATGCCGTGTGTAGCACAAAAAGAAGAGAAGTCAGCTGAACAAAACTCCCCCCCATTATCTGACCTTAGAGTAACAATTTGAGAACCTGATTCTTTCTCAACTAAGGCTTTAAACTGCTGAAATGTGCTGAACACATTTAATTTATGCTTGAGAAAATACACCCACATTTTCCGACTGAAATCATCAACAAATAATAAAAAGTACCTGGACATAGTAACAAATGGAGTGTTCATTGGCCCACATACATCAGCGTGAACTAGTTGAAGTACCTTGGAGGCTCGCCAAGAATCACCATCCGAGAACGGTGTCCAATGCTGCTTGCCAGCTTGACAAGCTCCACAAACTCCATGATTTTGAGTGTGGATCTCAGGTAGACTAGCAACCAAACCCTCCCGAGACAGTTGAGAGAGGTAGTGGACATTCAAGTGCCCATAACGCTGATGCCAAAGTTTGCTGATGGTTGTACTCCTAGCTGCCAGAGCGTGCTCCTGAGAATCACCGGAATCAACAAGTCTGTACAGACCGTGATCCTCAAGTCCCATAGCTATTGTTGTACAAGTCTCCCTATCAACGATGTTGCAGGTGGACGAACTGAAAACAACATCCAACTGAGGAGAATGCCGCATGATTTGACTGACTGAGAGGAGATTATGTTCCATGCCGGGAACATAGTAAACATCAAGAAAGAGTAAATTTCTGCCTCCAAAGTGAATTTGGACAGTGCCCTTATCAGCAACTGTGTACTCTTCGCCTCCTCCAAAAATGACAAAATCAGAGAATGGTTCGAATTTGGTGAACCAATCCCGACGATGAGTAAAATGCCGTGATGCCCTTGAATCAATATACCAGGCAGAAGAATGTACTAGATCTGCAGTTCTCTTGGCCATAAATGCATAGAATGCAAACTCTTTCTGCTCAGTGTGCTCGGCGACATGTGCCTTTTGTGGAGATCCTCCCTGCTTCTTTTGTTCAGAAGCCAAATGAACGCGACAATCAGCTTTCATGTGACCGTATTTATGGCAATAATTGCATTGAACGTTCTTCTTCTTCTTGCTGTCCTGAGAAGAACCAGAGCCTTTCGGCTGAGAAGTTTGTGCCTTCCCTTTGTTCTTAGCAGAAGATTTGGCAGAGAACGCTTGCTCTGTGGAGGTGGAATTGGTACTGCTTCCAAGCTGTTGTCTCCAACGATCCTGTTTCAATAGCTTGTTGCAAAGATCTTCAAATTTGAGATCAACATTGGTGGAGGTGATATTCAACGTCTCAATGAAATGCTCATACGAACGTGGGAGACTCTTCAGAGTAATGACCACCATAACTTCTTCCTCCATTTTTCGACCAATCGCTTCCAGTTGATCACAGATGTCCTTAATCTTCGTCAAATGTTCCTGTAAGGACATTTTCTCATCCATCATGATGGAAAAAAGCATGTTCTTGAGAAAGAACACTCTGCTCTTGTCAGAGGTTTCATGAAGAGCCTTCAAATGATCCCAAATTTCCATAGTAGTTTTTCCAGACGATACCTGAGGTAGCTGCTCATCTGTGACTGAGAGTTTGATGAGATGACGGCTTCCCGGTTGCGTTCATCCCATTTGTCTTGGTCCTTTCCGGCTACAGTGGGACGGGTTGAGTTCCCCAAAACGACCTGATCGAGACACCGATATTCAAAGATCATAAGCATTTGCTGCTTCCAGGTGTTGTAATTCTTCCTGTTGAACTTCTGGCTGCTTTCGAGCATTATGTTCGTCAGAGATGCCATCACGTACCTTGCGGTCAAACTGGTGACGACAAAATAATGCACAGAAAACAAAAATAGGTTCTGCAAAACAAATTCCAAGGTAGAAACCGAAACCCTAGCACAAATTTCGAGGTTTTATTGAGAACCCAAAAAATATTAATAAAAACCTAGAAGGATTGAAGAATACCCATAAAATTTTGACAGCACAAATTTTGAGGCACAAAAAACGAGGTACCCAGAAAAAACGAAAGACAACCAAGTTGAGATCTCGAAAAACCCACCAAGAATCTAGAGACAATTTTTTTTTTCGACTTGATCTGAGGGTTCAAAACCCTAGTCGAGTTTCAAAAAACCCTAGTTTGCCATTGATGATTAGAAAAAATGCAGAAAAATGGTGAAAATCGCGGCTTGCAAGATTAGAAAACACGTCCAGGAGGTGGAGAACCAAGTCGCAACCAGATAAAGAGCAAAAATCGTGCCCAAAGATGCAGAAAAACGCGTCTAAATCACGAGCAAAGAACCCCAGATTTGGCCACGAAATTGCGTCCACAAATAGAAAGAAAAACGCGGCCCAACAACTGGAGAAATCGCGGCACCACAGAGACTAAATCCGTGCCCAAATACTGAAGAAAAACGCGGGCAGAAGATTACAGGAAAACGTGTCTTTAGGTCACGCGGGTTTCAAATGTAGAAAAATCACGCCCAGAATCAATGAAAAAAAACACACGAATGAAAGAGAAGTCGCGTCCTCAGATTTCAGCACCCAAAAAATCGTGTTTTGAACAAAGCAAAGATACGCGGCCAGGAAGACGAAGTCGCATGCCCAGGAATGTAGCTCGAGTTTCCAGAAAGAGGGTTTCGATTTTTAGTAAGTAGAAACCGATGAAAATCTTCAACTAGAACCCTAAACAGAAAATCTGCGTCACACACAGACGTTTTAAAAAACCCTACTGGCAAAAAAATTCGAATTATGACTTCAGACAAGCCCACAAATTTTTAGGGTTTTTTTCTTTACTACTCTGATACCATGTGAATGGTAGAGAAATAAAACATTCTATTATTAACATGAGAAAATTTACATTAAAAAGAAGTGCATAAAACACTGTAGATATTAACTATATCTACCTACCTACCTACTAGTTACTGTAGAAACAATAATAGCTAAACAAACTAAACAAAATTGACCATTAACAATATAAATATAATATTCTAACAGTTTGAATTGCAAATGAAGGTGGCTGCAATAACAAGTAGGGTTTCTAAAACTATTTAAGTTGCAAGTAGGGTTTGTAAAAAAAGAAAAACAAACTAAAAAAAAAATGATTTTACAAATTACAATGATTTTTTGTTAAAAAAACACAAAAAAACCAATTAAATCAAACTTACCTCTTAGATTAGGCTTGAAATGCAATGCAAACTCCTTCCAATCGTTGGTAATGAACTCTCAATGCACCTCCTTGTTGGTATGAGGCTTCTCGAATGCTATCTGATGATGGATTTGTCTTCAACTTCTTATTGGTTGCCCTACAATGAACTCTTGTTTTTCCTCACAGTTCTCTTTTCTCCTCCTATTTTGCCAAGTAAATGAAATGAAGTTGTTTTAGGGTTGGGGAGAAGATATAAGTTTAAAAAAAAGGCAGATTTGATAAGTTTTTTAATTTATTTTTATTGCTTTATTCACTTAACACTACCAACCGAGTCCTGCTGTCGGGACTCGCCTGGGATCGATGAATTCGGTGAGTCCGCCAGACTTGGTGAGTCCAGCCAGGACTTGGTAGGACTCGGCCGAGTTTGAGTCTGAGCCCCCAAAACTCGGCCAAGCGGACTCGACTCGGGACTCTGCGAGTCCTAGTGAGTCCCGTTTCTGTGATATATAATATATATAGTATATAGTATTATTTTTATTACTGAAATATATTATTAATATTAAATAATAATTATAAAGATAAGATTATATATTAGTGAGTATTACTGTTTTGACATATTTTAAATGAGATTCATTGCATCAAATTATTGCAACCCATTAGTAAAATGATTTGTAATGAAATTTGACTTGAAAATGTGTTTGGTGTATGTTGGACAAACCTTTATAAAATAAAGAATCTGAGATATTGGAATGGTCTAATGTGTAGGTGGTATTTGACATGATTTGTCGAATAATGTGAGATTTTGTTTTACCTCCCCCATAAGTTTAGGATTCAATTTTGTAGTTTGAGTCAATCTTCATCAACCCATATTTCATGAGTTACTATAGTTCACAAGAATCCATCTCCCATGAGCTGAATGGTCCTTGTAGCACCATTGCATCTAGGTGATGATCGTAGGGGTGAACCACTAGGACTCCTCGGGAGGTCACCCATGCCAATACTAGTTTGACTAAAGTGTCCTCAACCGTGCATTTTCTCCCAAGATCAAGCCTACTTAGCTTGCTACTCCACTTGCAAAACTTTTAGAGAATTGTTGCTTCTTAGGAACCACTCATTATGGGGCTCCTTGTCCCATCCATTTTCAAATAGCTGGTGTTTTTGTAATGTATCAAATTATGTGTCTTTTAATTTGTTTTCAATTATTAGGATTAAACCATGTAGTTTATGAGCCAATCTTCATCGACCCATATTTTCATGAGTAATGGTTCACAAGAACTCATCTCTCATGAGCATTAATGGTCCATTACACACTCATTGCATCTAGGGGATGCTCTTAGTCTTAGGGGTGAAGCATTAGTACTTCCTAGGTCACTTGTTTAAGTACTACTCCAACTCAAGCATGCTTGACCATGTTGTTCCCCCCAAGATCAAACCCCCTTGCTTGCTACCCCATTTGCAAAACCTTCAACTAGTGTTGTGCCTTATGAACTGTTCATTATTATTTATTTTCAAGGAGATGGTGTTCTTCAACTACATAGTTTTGAGTCGATCTTTATTGACCCATATATCATAATTATTGGTTCACAAGAACCCAACTCTCATAAGCAAGAATGGTTCATATAGCACTCATTGCATTTGGGTAATGCTCACAAGCCATGTCACAAGGTTTGTGTTTGTGTTTCGACAACGATAAAATTTAGATTAAGTTCGGCAAGGAAAAACTAAAAAAAAAATCGTGAATAAATTTACCTACTATAAATTTGATTTTTTTTAAATGTATTGACAAACAATAACATTTAATATTTAAAATATTAACAAATTATAAAATTAAAATTAATAACAAGTTGTTGGATTTGGTATTAAACTTTGATAGATTAAATATTTTAAATTAGCTATTATGATCTCCTTGTTTTAAAGGACAAACAATAAATATGTAATATTTAAAAATTAAAACATTAACAAATTATAAAAAATAAAAGTAATAATAAAAATGACACGAGTTCACCTCTGATTAAATTTTGTCTTGTCCCCTTTTCCCCTAAGATTCCAGATCAACCTGTAAGCCCATTTTCCATTTCCTATGGGCTTAGGGAAAGTAATATAGGCAAACGTAAGTGTTTAAATTGGGTGCCTAGATTATGGGGGCTGCGGGTGTGATGTAACATATTGATTCTTTTAAAGTGTTAGCCAAAGATTGTGTGTGTGTATTTTGGAGGGAAGGGAGAAGAATTTGAAAATTGCATATTTAATCAAGACAAGAATCGAGAGGAGGCATGTTTGTTTATGTATGAATTTCACTCAAGTAGGTTGGACGCCTTGTTTTTCTATCATTGGAGATTGGAGGATGGAAACCCCCTCCTTGATTTCCATAGCTGGTTAGTAGATGAAACCCCTTGAACCAATTGCGAGCAATTCTACATAGGGATTGTAATTGAGCTTCATTGATTTGCTTTTCGGGCAACTCTTATAGTGCCTATTTGTCTAAGTTTAAGGCAACTCTCTTAGCGCCTAGGGTTTGTAATTTTGAGGTGGCTCTTGTAGCACCATTGGCTGTAGATTCATCATATTTCTTGATAATAATATTGCTGCTATTTTTCCCAAAAGATTGGTAAATTGAATTGATTGTAAGTGCAATTTCTGTTATAATAAGAGGAGTAATCAACTATTGTGAATAGAGGTATCAGAGCCTTGATCTTGCCAAACTATGGATCAAGAGTTTACATGATTTGGGGGAAACAAGATGGTAGACAGAAGGAGGCATCATTTGACAGAGGAAGAAATGGCTTAGGCCATGTTTGACGCAACGATCAAGGATGCAAGGCAGAGAGAAACGACCCAAGTGCTCAAAGACATGATGGCAATGTTGGTGCAATTTGTGCAAGGTCAAAAAGCACTTGGAACTCTAGAATCACATATTGAAAGGATAAGTGTATTATGGGTTAATCAAATGGTTGGTTTTTTGCTCAATCCGTTCCAACCAAAATTCCTGCAAAGAAGATAATATCAATAAGAGGAAGAGGCAATAGACTTGATTGATGAATTTTCAGCCTTGTGAGCTGAATACAAAGCCCTAGAGCAAGAAATTTGGGATGATTTGTCATTTTTTGCATTTTGCAACATCAAATTCCAAAATGGTCCTTGAATTGAGAAGAAACTAGTTTAGGATCAGGCTAACAATGAAATTTACAACAACGTTTGGGCAAGGCTCTTGCATAGATGTTTGATGAGACACAAGTGTTCAACTTGTGCTTGGATCCAAAAAATCAACACCTACTTGTCTATAAATCCAATGTGCAAAGAAGAAGCTATCAAGTTTGCTTCAATCCATATGGAAGGGTTAGCCCATGCCCATGAATGGTCGTACCTGTAGGAGCTGAAAATTAGCTCACATGCCCTAGGATCCCTTGCAAAACAAAAGATAACCTTTTACAAGAGAGTATGGCAAGAAAATAGCTTGCTTGATATTGATGCAATGTTGTGCAATGATTAATAATGGATCAATGACGGTACATCCCCTATGATTTCAAAGTGTACATCATAGACAAGGTGAGAGATATGATTGGACAAGATTTAGACAAGTGCCTTAATCCTATGACGTGAGACAACTAACATAAAAAAATATTAAATGACCTAGGACACAAGAAGTAAATGACATAAGATAAGGTCTAATGACAACTAAGACTTCTAGAAAGATTCCTTGAACCTAAGTAAACTTAACATGTGAATATGATCTATTAGGTGAACTTGTTAGGTAGAACACCTTACTCACACCAACACCCCCCTAAAGTGCAACTTAGGGAGGAACTAACCAATGCAAAGATGCAAAAGATGCATGGATGGGTCTTGGCTACAGGGCCATGTTAGGTACCCATTTACAAATGATCTCTCACAAACAGAGTAAAGGAGAAAAATCACATGGGAAAAAACCCCTCTCCAAAAAAGAGAATGCAAGAAAACAATCATGTACAAATGATGGAATAAGTGATGAATGGAGGATGCCCTCAAGGACTACATCCATCATAGATATACAATCGCTAGCGCCCCCCCCCCCAATAAGAGGGAAAGAGAGAGACTATGTAGCCCCTCCACAATGTGTAATCTCTTGCATATTGGCAAAAATGGAATAAAATGTAACTGGGATTGAATCTGGAAAAATGTATGGACACAACAATAAAGATCCTCAATACCTTTTCAATGTTGCAAGAATCACAGAAATCTGAGATCTAGGCAAAAAGTTGAGGTCGAAGGTCCAAACACGAGATCTAGCTTCAAATAGCAATAAAAATCACTAGCAAAAAAAACTGATAATGAGACTTGCACCATTGGAAGCATCATTGGAAAGTTCTTGGAAGTAGCCTTTCGACAATATCTTGTTTGCTAAAATCCGATACCCAACTCAAAAGTTATGGCTTTCGGAAGAAAACTACCTAATTAGGGCTTGAAAGGCAAAGAAGGGCCCGTGATGATAGTTGTTTGGTCATCAAATACATGACGATCATTTGGTTGTCAAATTTAAGAGTCCCGATGACGGTCTTTTGGCCATCAAATTTAAGATAGTTCCCAATGATGGGTGTTTGGTCATCAAAGTAAATACAATTGTGCAAAAATTAAAAAATCACCAAAATTTTGCCATCGCCAAAAATATGAAGATATGAAAATATGGGTTTTTGACCTTCTAGACTCAATGTTGAGGTCCTTTTTGCATCAAAATGCACCTAGCAAAAACTCATGCCCAAATCACTCTCATATCTGAGAAAGCGTTTGTAGATGCGGAGCTCTGATACCATGTAGGAGCTGAAAATTAGCTCACACCCCAAGATCACCTACAAAACAAAATATAACCTTCTACAAGAGAGTATGGCAAGAAAATAGCTTGGTTGATATTGATGCAATATTGTACAATGATCAATAATGGATCAATGATAGTACATCTCCTATGATTTCAAAGTGTACAAGAGGCCTTGCTTATATAGGCAAGGTGAGAGATAGGATTAGACAAGATTTGGACAAGTGTCTTAATCCTATGCCATGAGACAACTAACATAACAAATATTAAATGACTTAGAACACAAGTAAATGGCATAAGATAAGATCTAATGACAACTAAGACTTCTAGAAAGATTCTTAGAACCTAAGTAAACATGTGAGTAGGACCCTACTAGGTGAACTAGTTAGGTAAAACATCTTATTCACACCAATAATAACATGGCATAGTGACACAAGGGCATAGTCCCATCACTACTTTTGAATAATCCATCCAAAGGTTGATTGAAAGATTTGATAGGGTTGATCCAAAGATTCACTTTTGAGAATTGGCACAACTTAAACACTATGGATCAATGGAACACTACATAGGTGACTTTTAGAGGATAGCTTTCAAAGTTCCTGATGTATACGAGAAACAAATTTCGATTCTATTCGTAGAAGATTGACAGAGTCGCTTAAGGGATTGGTCAAGGCATTAGAGCCTTCCACTCTTCAAGAGGCAATCAAAAGGGCCCTGTCTCTGGAGTCGTCCTTACCTCAGAGGAAATCCTGTGCTAATGCTCCACTTAGCCAAAAGAAGTTCCAAAAGGGAGAATCAAGCACAAAAGATTTCGCCACCATTAAAAATAAATGAATATAGTGTAAATGAACTCAAGAGGAAGCAACTCTGTTTCCATTGCAAAGAACTCTGGGAGTGAGGACACAAGTGCCTGACAAAGGTTAGGTGCACTATATTGTAGTAAGGTCAGATGAGGAAATAGAAGAAGTTGAGGTTCATAAGACAAATGAAGAATCTGATGAAGAAGAAGACCTAGGTGAAGGAACTCGTGTAGCTCTCATGGGACTCAAAAGGTACAATCCATTTAGAATTCATGGAGTGCTAGCAAGCTAAAGAATCATCGTCTTGATCGACAAAGGAGCAACCTACAATTTTATAGACGAGGGTCTAGTGGCAAGAAGGGGCTTAACAATTGAAATTTCAAGGGATTCAATGTGACTGTGGCTAATGAGTTTACTATGCCATGTGCACAAAAAATTTAGTAGTTGAAAATAGCTTTTGGAGATCATTCGATATGTGAGGATTTCAATGTGATTGGATTGGGAGACATCAACCTAGAGCTTGGAGTACAATGGTTACAATCTTTGGGAGAATTCTCATAGAACTACCAATTGATGGAATTGAAATTCAAAAGTGAAGGAAAGGAAGTAATTCTGAAGTGAATCCAAAATAGAGTGCCCCAAGTAATTACTGCTAAAAGAATGGAAAGAGCTTTTGGGAGGGGACAAGTAGCTTGGGTTGGTAGCTGCTTGATCACACCAAAACAACCATCCGTGAACAAGAAGGATGCTTATCATATTGATGTGCAAGCTGTTTTGGAAAAGCATAGCAAGGTTCTTCAGGACATTACCTTATGATTGCCACTTGATTGAGGGTTCTAGCACATTTTTAAGCTTGAATGGGTGCAAGGCCGGTGATAACCACTCCCTACTATCACCCTAGGATCCACAAGAAATAGAGAAGGCAAATAAAGGTGCTACTAGATATGGGCCACATTAGGTCGAGTTCTAGTCCATTTTCCTTTGTAGTAGTATTGGTGAAGAAAAAGGACGTTACCATGAAGATGTGTGTTGACTATTGAGCAGTAAATAAGAAAACAATCAAGATTAGATATCCTATTCCTAGGATTGACAAACTAATAAATATATTGCATGGAGCTGTATAGTTTTTGAAGATTGATTTGCACTAAGGATACCATCAAATCAGAATGAGGGATGAAAATGTTTAGAAGACTACTTTTAGGTGTTAGTGTGGACACTTAAAGTTTCAAGTTATGCCCTTTGTCTTGACTAATGCCCTTGCAACCTTCCAATCATGCATGAACAAGGTATTTAGCAAGCAATTAAGAAAGTTTGTCCTAGTTTACTTTGATGATATTGTGATATACAATAAAACTTGGGATGAGCACTTGAAGCATTTGGATCAAGTCTTGAGCATATTGGAGCAACACTCATTCTTTGCCAAATAGTCAAAGTGTGAGTTTGGGCTTAGGGAGATTTTGTATTTGGGACATGTCATTAGTGAACAAGGAGTCCAAGTGGACCAACATAAGATCCGAGCTATTTGGGATTAGCCATCCCCCCAATAATGTATCACAATTAAGGGGATTCTTAGGATTATGTAGCTACTATAGAAGGTTTGTAAAGGGTTTCTCTCAACTCATAGTACCACTCATATATCTGACTAAGAAGAGAGCATTTAAGTGGATAGATGTTACCTAGCAGACTTTTAACAAATTGAAAAATATAATGTTTTCTTGTCCAATGCTTGCTGTCCCAATATTTTTTCACTTCCTTTTGTTTAGGAATATGATGCTTCTAGTAAGGGCATTGGAGTTGTTTTGATGCTACAACATCCCATTGCTTTTGAAAATAGGAAACTAAAAAAGGCATAAAATAAGTTTTCTATTTATGATAAGAAGATGCTAACAATCGTGCATGCCTTAGTGAAGTTTAGACCATGGTTCACAAACCCGATAAGTACTTGTCGAGTTTTCGAGTACTCGTGGGTTTTTCTCTTGCATGAATTTTCATTGTGTTAACTTGCTAATTCATTAAGCTGATTTTTGGACAAAAACTTGTCGAGTTTTTGAGTGAGTACTTGCCAAAACTCAACAAGTATAACTTATTCACTCGTCGTTGTAGGAAAAAATGTGCGGATGTGGGTAAAACGTTGGTTAAACATGCTAATCTCACTGTTTTGAGGCTATAAAACCTTGCATTCATCCTTGCGTTACACACACAATAGGAAGCATGAATTGAAGAGCATATTGGGAAGATTTTTTAGGCAATTTGAAGAATAAATTTTCAGATTTTTTAATTTGCAATAGGTTAGTTCCATTTTTTTTTTTCTAAGCATTTAAATTTGTAAATGATTTTTAGTTTTTTTAGCATGTTAAATGATTGTATTGAATCAATTCAATTTGTCTAATTTTTTAGGCAATTTGAAGAAGAAATTTTAAGATTTTCGAATTTGCAATAGGTTAGTTCCATTTTTTTTCTAAGCATTTAAATTTGTAAATGATTTTAGTTTTTTTAGCATGTTAAATGATTGTATTGAATTGATTCAATTTGTCTAAATTTGTTGATTGATTAAAATATAAATGATTTATGCTGATTTGAATAAAGTTTTTCCAATTTTTTCTATTTTATTTGTTTTTGAATATAGGGTTTACGTTTAAGGGTTAAGAGATGATTATTATCATATTTTTATCAAATTCGTTAATTCAATTATCATTTAGTGAATTACAATTATATTTTTTAAATGCATTTTAAAAAAAATTCATGTTCGACTTCCAATTGCTACATTTTTTTAATCACTATTTTTTGTTCTTATTGATATTGTAGGTTAATATATAATCGCAATGGCATCCAACTTTGCATCTGGTTCAGACTCAACAAGTGGAAGTTAGCTCGTTGGAAGGAGACCGCCTAGAAGGCGCGACCCCACTTGAAAATATGGCATAACGGGGTCGATACAAGGGTCCATTATTTGTACCTAGTGCATGAAGAAGCTTAGTGGAGGCATCAATTGTCTCAAATACCATCTCAAAGGCATTCCTTGTTGTGATGCCAAGTTATGTGCAGTAGCCTCAAAAGAGGTGAAATGAGAGATGATGACCCTTCTTGCAACACTAGATGAAAAGAAATTGGAGAGGGCGAAGGCACAAGCAGCCATACAAGAAGCCATTGCTCCTAATTTGTCAAGAGAATCTGATGTGGATATGCAAGGCATTGTGGGTTGTAGTTGTGGTCCACATATATGTGGCCCATCCTCCTCATCTAGTTCAAGTAGAGTTTAGTTATAGGGGTTTTTTGTGCCTAGAAATGTACCAGAAGCACAACCTTCATTGGAAGCTACAGGGTAGAATAGGGAAGTGCACAAAGGAGATAAGGCTTTTGCAAATTTTTGGTACTACAACCTTCCCTTCAATGTGGCAAGGAGTCCATATTGAAGTGTTTGGTGACAACATTGATAGTTGGAGGGAAAGGGTACAAAGCCTCCTCTCCAAAAGATTTAAATGGTAGGTTGCTCCAAGATGCTATTGGAGATGTACAATAAATTGTGGAAGATCAAAAGAAGCAATGGTGAAAGTTTGGATGCACAATTCTTTCAAATGGGTGGACATGGAAGGAACCACACATTTAATTTTTTGGTGGCTTCAAATGGTGATTTATATTTTTTGAAATCAATTGATGCCTCCAAAATAAAAAATACAAAAAATTTAGGCTTGATGGTGGAGGAGGTTGTTTCAAAGGTGGGCATAGAAAATGTTGTCCAAGTTGTTATTGACAATATAACAACATATGTACCAGCTAGAAGATTGCTTCAAGAGAGGCATCCAACGCTTTTTTGCACCCCTTGTGCAGCTCATTGCCTTGACCTTCTTTTGGAAGGCATAGGCAAAATTGATAGGGTGAGACTGATTGTAGAAGAACCAAGAGATATAACAAAATATTTATAATCACCCATGGGTTCTTCACTTGATGAGAGACCACACCAAGTGGAAAGAGCTTGTGCGATCGAGTGCTACAAGCTTTGCAACCAATTTTCTATTGTTGCAAAGTATTTCTAGTTTATTGACTCCCTTGGAGCAGATGTTTGTGAGTCAAGCATGGGTAGACTCAATTTATTGAAAGAAGGTTGATGGACAAAGGATCGCAAAAATGGTTTTTGATGATATTTTTGCGACTAGAACAATAGAGATTGTCAAGGTAACTTGGGGGTGCAATTGAAATAAAAATTTGGAAAGTAGAAGCTGAAATTCAGAAATTCTCTAATTCCACTGTCTGGTTGGATCTCGCCTGGTCTAAATCCTGATCAGTATTGACCACGTATCACACATGTAATAGCAATTGATTGATCTGACACAATGGAAAGTGAAGGCCACCTGGGGATCGATCTTTGAAAACAAATAGTTATGCCCTGACCCAGGTGGGGTATATAGATGTGGCTTGAGCTTCTCCACAATTTGTAAGGTTTATCTTTGTTGTTCTTTTGCTTGTTGCACCACCAGAATGATGTTGCACATTTAATTGTTTATTATTGTTAGTGAGATCTTTTAAGGAGTTAATTTATGATTTATGACATATCTTCTTTGTCTTTGTCTTTGTCTTTGGTTTTCGTTAGATCTTAAAATTTTTTGTCTAGGTGGTGGTTGCCAATGATGACAAGGGCACAGGAAATGACATTCTCATGGACTGTCAATGAGGGTGATGGATGGGCATTCTGATAACTCAGTTTTGGTTGAGGAGGGAACAGTTTGCCTCATCTGGAGAAGCTATTCCTTGCAGACTTGTGCCCCATGCAAACAAGATCTACTTCCCGTAGTTATAATTTGATCTGTGTTGGCATCCATACATTCTCACCAAGTTTATTTTTTATTTTTTGCTATTTAGATATTGTTCAGTTCTTTGAGGGTTTGTATCATATTTAGTTTTGTGTGAAAGTTCTTGATTATATAGTTTCCTGCTCGGTCTATGTTATAAGATGATTGAAGCAATACCCTGGTCCTATTATGTCTGGGCTCTGTTTGCTAATATATTTATTTTATTTTATGAAATTTAGTTCCACCAACCACTCTATGCTGGATGGTTGTCATGGTGTGGATCAATTGCAGGAAATATTTTGTACAGTGATATTCTTTTAATTTCTCAGCTATAAGTCTGCTGTACATGGCTTTATTCTGTTTTGCTAGATAACGAATCTTCTAAATAATTCTCTGCAAGTTCCTTTCGCTTAATGACAGTCAGTTGCAGGCTTTGGTAAAACTAAAAACTGGTACGTAGTGGGTGGAAAATCTGCCAAAGCAGCGCTGTTACTGTTTATTCTATTCTGGTTGTTACTGTGCTTCTGTACAATATTTTACTCTACAATATTTCGGCATTTTTGACTAGCGTCCACAATTATGAGATCTAAGTTTATGCAAATCATAATTGCAAATATCTGGAAAAAATTGCAAGTTATTGTGACCTGGATTCATCTGTGATCTGATTTGAATTGGATCATCAAGTTTTTTGCAGGTTCAAGCACAAATCCCAAGGCTCAAGAAATTCAAAAATCATGATTTTATGCACAAAATCATGATTTAATCCCAGTTTGGCATGAAATTAAAAAAAAATAGCACCTTTTCTCTCTTTTTATGTAAATTTCAGCATTTTTTAGTTTTCCATTTTTTTTTTTCCCAATTAAATGAAAAAATCTTTGTATATTTTGGTTTGCTTGTCAATCCCAAGAGATGTTTTTGCTACTATGATGCAAATAACTAATTTGAATGTTAGATGGGACTTGAAAACTTGTATGGATGTTAGAACTAAATTTGATAATGATGACTAAGCGAGTGATGCTAAATTGATTATATCATGTATGTTTTTCTGACAATTTGCTTACACTGTTGGCATCAGGTTGAGCTACAATATCTGCATCCTCATGCAGGGATTAATACAAGCATTGGGTTGACAGCAACTCCTATAGCAAACTTCTCAGGAGTCATTGGAAATGGGAACTTTGCTGTGGGAGGCGAGATTGCCTTTGACACGGCATCACGAAACCTCATTAAATATGACGCAGGCTTGAGTTTTTTGAAGCCTGATTTTGTCACTTCTTTTACCTTGTATGTTTTCATCTTGCAATTTCTCTAGATTCGGAACAATTTATTTCTTTGGCAGAAAGATAAATATAAAGTTTTTAATGAAAAATGCACATCTAAAATAAAAATATATCAATGAAGGTCTTATGAAGAGAGCATTTTCTAGAAACATGATTAATAATCTCATACTGAAAATGGTCTATGATTTGCAGAACTGACAAGTGTGATACCTTGAAGGCATCTTACATGCACAGTGTGAGCCCTTTAACAAAGACTGCTATTGGAGCAGAGATATCACATAGTTTTTCAAAGAATGAGAATTCATTTACCATAGGAATGCAGCATGCCTTGGACCCACTGACAACAGTTAAGACACGCTTTAATAACTATGGAAAGGCAGCTGGACTAATTCAGCATGAGTGGTTTCCAAAATCTTTTATTACATTTTCTGGAGAGGTTGACACCAAAGCCCTTGATAGCAGTGCAAAGATGGGGTGTTCTGTTGTCTTCAAGCCTTGAAAGAAACTGCCATGGATAGTGTATGTTTGATTAAGACTTGAGCAGTAGGCTGTGTCAAATTTTGATTGAATTTTTTCCCTCTGAGAATAAAGTTGAGGAAGATGCTCTTGAAAATGGATTTTGTCAAATATGCTAGGTTGGAATACAAATCTGGTACAAAATGAATCAGGATGTTTTAGATCGTCAGCAATTGATCCTACAGTTTAATAGTCAGGCCATTAACCAAGTCCCATTATTGCTGGACAGAGGACAACTCTTTTTGTTTATTTTATATTTCAGACCATTTTTATTGCTTCAGTATTTGTATGAATACGTGCCTTTCTGATATACGTGGACATCATGATTTGAGAGTATGTATTCATGCTTTTGTAAGAGTATCAGGGCAGTTATTCTAATGTTGCCAGGGTTTAACAACAGGTTAGACATTGAATTGATGAATGAACAAATATGACATCAATTTTTTTCACAAGATGTGATGCCATTTAATGACATCTCAAAACTTGCATCCCATGACAGATACAATCCACGCTTTATTTCTATTAAGTGCCCTATATTCACAGGCTGTCTGTTCGTATCCAAACTGCTAGTTAGGAGTGCTAAATCATAATTGCTAACACCACAAATGCAAATATGGGGACTTTAGGTTTTCCGAGATTTTGATAGCACTTGCATTTATTGTGTTACTAAGTAGAGGCCACTCTTCAGGAGCTTTCTATTCGTCATAGACATTCACGTGCTCCAGTTCTTTGGTTCTATTCCCAAAGCTCAATGCCATCATTTTTGTTGCAGATCTGTTGACATATTTGGTAGCAAAGCATGGCTCTACACTGCTTGGTGTAGCGAAACATTTGTGTAGTCATAGCAATTGAAACTGTAATGCACTTGATTATTCTCATATGATACTTTGCACTGCGCCCTTTTTACGTGAGAGTGTACCATCGATAAATGATACAAATTAAAACAGATGTTGGCCTTTCTTCCCGAGTGACTTGGCAGCTGTAGTTGCCTTAGAGTTGTCTGGAAGTTCTTCATTATGCCAAGGGCTAGACGAGTTTTCAAGTAGTTCTACCGGCCGTGTTTATAAAAGTTTTATATAATAATGCTTGTTCATATGTATATATATGTATAGTTTTGAAACCACAGTGACCCATACTAAATGTTTTTTGTTCATCATGCAAATCCTTGCACCTACAAACTTAAATAACAAATTAGAGATTAGGGGTTGACCACTACACGATACTGTTAACTTTGACTTTATAAGTATCAAATATCGTATCTTCTAGAGAATGAACTAAGTGATTATTGTCTACAATTTCATTTATTTGAAAGAAACAACTAAGGAAATATTATAAGTTCGCTGAATCATTATTCTCGGTTAGTTTATTGACCTCCTCCTAGAGGAGGTGTAGTTTAGATATATACAAGCTAGCTGACAATATGTTGGATATTTATTGGAACTAAATGTAAAAATAATAAATACGAATTTAATATTTAGAACTTATGATTGTTCAGAGGATGCACACCTTTGTTTTAATTAAGTTGGCCTAAAGAAATAAGTAATCTTGATGACGAAAATATTAAGGTTAAGCATGTCAAAAGTGCTTAACATTATTACATTTAGGAAGATAGAATATTAGGAGTGAGTTTTCCCTTAAGAAATGTGTTCTCCTCAACACTTAGCGGCTCTTGTTCAACATTTCATGTTGCATACTCAGTTAGTAGATTCTTCCACTTGATTAGGAACTCAGATGGCTATTTTGCAACTACATCACTCGTTTGTCAATGACTTTCTTAGGTTTTGAGATGAACTTTTTTTTGCCATCTAGCTAAAGCAATTATGATTTGATTAGAATATTGTTACCTATCTTTTTCTTCAAACAAGAGGCATGAAGGATAAGAAGAATTTTGGAAGAGGGTGCAAGTTCTAACTTATTATTTTCTATCTAATGGAGGGTCTTATGGGGACCATAAAATTTGGGTGCAAGTTTGATGTTTTTATGTTTCTTAAGTGTCAGTTTTTTATAAGGTTGTGATTGAAGAAATACTCAATCTCCCTCCTCAAAATGCCTCTCACTAAAGTGTTGGTCTACTTGTTTCATTCTATTTAGAGCCACAAGATGGTGTTGAATATGATCAATTATTGCATGGGCTTTGGGACAAGATGATAAATAAGTAGTAGATGACAAGGTGTAGCCGTAAAGAGCTTCAAATGAAGTCATCTTTGTTGATGTGTGAAATGACATGTTATACCACCACTCTACTAGTGAAAGCTATTTGGACCATTGTGCTTTTTTGTTAGAGGCAAAACAACATATATATCCTTCCAATTGTTTATTCACAATTTATGTTTGGCCATCTAATTGTGGATGAAAAGATAAACTATGTGTTAGTTTTGTACCCCATGTTGCAAATAAGTTAGTTCCAAAGATGCTAGTGAAGATAGGGTCACAATCATTTACAATGATTTTGGGAATAACATGAAGCTTTTGTACATTTTTCATGAACATCTTTGCCACAACTAATCTAGGTGGATATTTTCACTGTTCTAGATGCTCCAAGAATTGATACCATGTCAAAGAGCTCGTTGATATGAACCTGTCGCAACTTGAATCGTGTCGAAAGGAGTCTGTATGCCCAAGTTATGCTCGGTCAAAGTTTGGTCGGAACAAGGATTCCAGACGAAGATGCTAGGTCAAAAAATTGATCATCTCAAATTTAGACGAGAACGTCAAATTGAAAGGCTCATCGAGACAATTTTGATGCCGCTTGATTCATGTCAAACAGAGTCCTACACAAAAGGTTATGACTAGTCAAAGTTCATGGGAGCAGGTTGACTAGGACTATACAGATGTTGACATTAGCATGACGTCATCATGTTGACGTGGCATGACCAAAATGTGACATTGTAGGTCTGAAATTGTGCACTAATAGTCGGTCGATAGGTGTCATTTGTTGGTGAATCAGAGAATGCCACGTGGACCAATGAAATGGTGCCATGTGGCACTTCGTAGTCTTCTTCGAGCGGTGGTTGAACTGTTTGTTAAAAATTTGGTAGGGGGAATCAAACCCCCAATCTCACCCTTCCAATTTGCACTCCCCACCATTGCACCAAGCGAGCTCCACAATAATATAATTGGGGCCGCTCATATTTGAAGTTCCATGCCAAGGTGGGGGGGTCGAGCGGTTCAAACCGTTGACCTCCCCACTACAAACTTGCCTAGCCACCACTGCACCAATATGCCTGATGAAGATAAATGGCAACATATTTGTTATAAAGTGCAACAAAACCGCTTAATAAAAGAAAACGGGGGACTGACGGTTCAAACCGTCGACCCCCAATGTAGCAACCACCTCCACATACCATTGTGCTCGCGGATTTTTCGATGATGTAAAATAGGGCAAAGTTTATTTATTAAAACATAAAGGATGGTGGCCCTAAGAATAACAATAAACATTAAGCCTGAATTTATAAAACATTTAATTAGATTTCTTTAAGGGCTTGGTAAAAGATAATAAGGGGCTTAATGAATATGAACCTCATTCTCAAGATTTTAATTCAAATTAGGAGATATGGGAATTATGACAAAATATTATTGTTAACCCCTAAAAGGAATATCAAATTGTATTTAAGGTGGGGTTTTTGGCTTGTGAAGGGACATGGTAGATATGTGAAATTGGATAATGAGATTATTCCAACTTTGTACAACTAGCTAGGAGAGGCTTCAAGCCAAGTTGATTTGTACTTGAAGGAGGGGAAATTTTTGAACCTGTCATTATCGTTGGAGGAGACTTTGTGGAGACTTGTAACAGATTGAATGAGCCTTGTAAACAACTTTTGGAGCATAATCAAGGATTGGTCACTCCGTTGGAGAGGGACTCAGAGATGTAGCTATTTGGTGAACTCTGTTATCAATTTGTGTCTTCGCCTTCTCTTCTATGTTTTTCATATTTCCAGTGATTTAATCATATTAATGTCTTTTCGAAAGCATTTGAAATTAAGTTTAAGACCTTCAAATACTCGTTTGCAATAATTAACATTCACTAAGCAACGGTCATAGATCCTAACAAATCAACAACACTAGCTTGAAATGGATGAGAGTCTACTTAAATGTGCATACTTAGTAACTCTATCCACAACAACTAAGATCACATCAAAGTTATTTGAATTCAGCAATCTAGTAATAAAGTCCATTGATATTTCCTTAGGACATTGTGTTGGAATGCTTAATAGTTATAATAATCTTGGGGTTTTTATTGTTTCACCTTTATTTTGTTGGCATATCAAACATTTAAACACAAATTTATGTACATACCCCCTAAGGCCTTTCCAAAAGATTTTTTTATATATGGTGAATGGTCTTAAAAAATCCCGAATGTCCTATTGGTGACTCATGCATTTGAGATAATATGTTAGCTTTTTAATTGGTCTTTGTACTATAAGGAGTCTCTTTTCCAAATATACTTATCTAAAGAAGATGGGTCTTGTTGAAGTTGTTGAATGAGCTTTGTTGGAGGGTCATGTTGCCACTCTTCTTGTGCACTTTATACCTATTCAAGATGTAATAAAGAAATCACAATTTTTTGCTCCCTCTCTTCTTGTTGAGAAAGGGCATCAACTACAATATTTTCCTTACTTTTTTAGTAAATAATTTCAAAGTCATACTATAGCATCTTGGTAACACATTTTTGTTACTTCTTTGAAGATAGTTGTTGCCCCAAAAAATATTTTATGACTTTCATGATCTATCTTGACTTTGAAATGCCTTTTCATTAGATATTGATGCCATTGTTTGATTGCATGCATGATAACTAACATTTATTTCTATTATGTGGGTCTTACCAAGTTCTTTTTTTTAAGTTGTTCACTCTTAAATGCCAAGGGATGCCCTTCTTGCATTAATATTGCTCCAATGCCATGCCATGAAGCATCACATTCTACTACAAATGTCTTATAGAAGTTTGGGGTAGCTAGCATAAGAGTGGTAGTAAGAGCTTCTTTGAGTCATCAAAATGCTTGGGTGGTTGGCTTTGACCATGAAAAATAATTCTTCTTCAATAATGTTAATAAATGTGTGCTATACGAGCATAGCTATGAAAAAGTCTTCTATAGTATTATATTAGACCCAAGAATCCTTTCATACCTTTGATATTTTTTAGGGTTTGGCCACTCTTTTCCTATTACAATCTTGTTAGGGTCCATCTTAACACCTTCATGTGAGACCACGTGTGCTGAGTATTCCACTTCTTTTGCCTCAAAAATATATTTGGATTGTTTTCCATAGGGTGGATTATCTTCCAATACTTGTAATATCTTCTTTACATGTTGCAAAAATTTTCCCCATGCTTTTTACTAGAGATGAGGATGTCGTCAAAAAATACTGACACAATTTTTCAAAGAAATGGGTTGAACAATGAATTCATGAGGCGTTGAAAAGTTGATGGGGGCATTTGTGAGACCAAATGACATAACTAAGAATTCATAATGACCCTAATGCATTTTGAAAGCATTCTTATGTACATTCTCCTCTTTTAGTCAAATTTTATGATAACTCAAACACAAGTTTAACTTAGTAAATAAAATTGCACCATTCAATTCATCTAATAATTTATAGATAAAAGGAACATGAAACTTTTAAGAGTGAGCTCTTTGAGCTCCCTATAATCTAGCAAAGCGTTTGTGAATATCCTTTTTTTAAAACCACAACCATTAGAGATGAATAGTCACTTTTGCTTGGACCAACAATGTTTGAATATAAGATTTCTTTAACTAATTTTTTGATTTTTGACTTTTGTTAATATGGATAGTGATAAAGTCTAATGTATGTTTTTTATTAGAATAAGTGGGAAAAAGAGGGTCTTGACCCTTTACAACAACTGCCATAAGGCAAGACAAAATAGATCCCAAACTGGCCAAAAACAACAAAAAATAAAACTCCAAAGGAGTGAGGTACAACTATAGCCAAGTTGCAAAAAATAATTACAAACAATATGAAGAGCTAATACAATTCCAAGCCTTGTATGCGTTGGCCTCTCACCTAATACTCTAGCATAAGTTTGGGATAATGATTTAGGTAGAACTTTCTTCCTCCTAATAATAGTCTAGGATATATTATCTTCTACATTTTCAAAAGAAGGGGAAGCATGGGGATTCCCCCACAGAGAGCCCATCAGTGTGTGAATAGAGAAAAATAAAATGGCAAGCGAAAGGTGACCTTTCACGACATGAGTAATCTAGAGCTAATAGGAAGTTAAGGCAAAGCGGGTTGTCAGATCGAGGCAAAAGGTTCTCCAATAGGGTTTGAGGGGTATGTTAAAGCTACACCAAAAGCTAAGGAAACATCATCATCTTGAGAGGAGCCATTCAATGGAGAATGAGAGGCATGAATAGTCAAGTGATCTTTGTTAGCATTCATTCACCAAGTAGCAGTGCCATTATGTCGAGAGAGAGGACAATCCATAGGCAAGTGACTAATGGAGAAGCAATGTCTACATCTAAAAGGGAGACCCTCATAATCAAGAGTTTGAGTCCAAGACCTTTCCCCAACCATCAAAACCACATCCCCATGAAGAGACTTGGAGATGTCAATGTCCACTAGAATGCAAGCAAAAGTAGAGTGACCCATGTAGGAAGTGGTATTGTTGATCTTAAAGAAGCAACCAATAGAGTTGCCTATGGCCTCATAACAAGAAAAATCCCAAAATTGGAGGGGAATATTTGGAAGTCTAACCCACATCAAACACAAATTTAAAGGTTGAGTAAGAGGGTTAAAGGAAGTTGACCAAGGCTTTAAGGAGAGAGAGTGCTCTCCCCAAGACCACAACTTATTATGAAACACCAAATCTTTGTCCTCAAAAGAAGAAAAGAAACAATGAAGAAGCCTTTGGCACATGGGAAGAGCTCAATGTTACCTACCACAAGAGGCCTCCAAGAGTCCATCACCTGATTGTGAAGTTCTAGTAGAGAAGGCCAAAGGTTGTAGAATCTGCACACTACACCCCTTCATTAAATTCCAATGTATGTTAAGAGGAACAATTCCTGAGATTAATTTAATGGCACAATCATGGTCTTTGATTGCAAGTAGACCCTTGGGTTCTTAAAAAACTTGTTGATGGTGTTAAATGATCTTTTGATGCTTTGGTGGATCTTGACTTTTCACCTAAATCTAACATTTCCTTTACTATTTTTTTTAATTTTTTATCTCTATTCATATGGATAACATTAAGGTCTAATGTCAGGAGGAATACTTCCCAAGTTAAATTCAATGGAATGATCATGGTCTTTGATTGGAGGTAGACCCTTGGGCTTGATGACATTGAATGACCTTTTAAAACTTTGGTGGATCTTGAGTTTTCATGTCTTGCACTTCGATAAAATGTTTGTGCCATTATGCCATAAGAAACTCTTTTAAGTAATTTTACCATCTTATGGGTGCTCATAATTTGATTGAGTGATGAGTGTGTCCCTATAAGTTTATACTTTTATCAATTTGTACAAAAAGTCATGAATAAGACTTAAAAATTGGACACTATTCCCAACTATTTAAGCCATTGCACTCCCAAAACTATATCTACTCCTTTAATTGGGATAGAAAAACATTTTTGAATCTAGTTGATATTCTTCCATTTAGAGTTTTCTATGATTCCATTTACCACCACGAGAGAGTGTTTCTCATAATATATCATGAATTAAAAATTTAATGCTGAATACATAAAAAAATGAGTTCATTAGTCAGTCTTCTATCAATCAATCGTGTATTACCTGTATCAACCAATACTATCACCTTTCTTTTTATAATATAGCCAAACACTTTTGAGTGTTTGTGGTATGTTTTTGCCATTCAATGAATATAGGGAGATAATAGAATTTTCTTCCTTCTTTGAATTTGTATGCTCAAGTTCCATATTTAATTATTCTATAGCTATTTCTCAACTCTACTTCAACCTAATTCTCAATAATTAGTAGTATTTTTTTGTTATTAACATAGTTATGACCTGTAGATCATTTGCTATCACAATGCCAACATAAACCTTTTTCTTTTTTCTCCACCTTTGTTGAAGAGAAAACTTAGCAATTTGTCTCAGGTTAAAAAATTTGATCTCTCTTTCTATTCTATGGTTCAACCTTGTGTGGATTTTCTAGTGGCAAAGTTTCATTGCTCAATATGCAATGTTTGTTACATAGCTTTTTTAACTATACATAGTTCTAACAAATGAACAACATGCTTAAATCGATTATTAAATCCATTGATGTAGAGTTGTAGCCTTTGATAAGGTGTCACATCTTGAGTCTAAATCACCAATCTCATATACTCAACATTATATTCAACTACAAACCTCATTTGTTTCAAATTTGTTAGTTAGATGAAATAGCTTCCCTTATATGGTTGCACATGGTGGGTTGCTAAGTCACTAGTAAATCTTTTTTAATTAAGTTTTTGTCCTTGCTTGTTATTCATCATCCATTGGTACCATTTATAAGGTTGGTACCATTGATAAGGTTCATATTCTAAATGTAATGAGGCTATGTGAACCATTGCATTCTCTAATATATTATGAAGTTTAAAATATTGTTCCACGAAACTTGTCCCTATAGTTAGATTTGTACAATCAAACATAGAGGTGCCACCAAAGTTTATGAAAGGAAAAGTTAATGAAGCTAAGGATTCTAACTCTACCTTCAACCCCTTGGAGAAAATAAAAAGCTATGGGGACATTGATTCTTCAGGAAATAATTTTAATGAACTACTAAAGAAGTTTCAAGCAAAAGCCCCCGAGGAAGACTCTATTTCACTTGTCTTGGAATTAAATCCTCCCTATGAGTCTATTCAAGTTGAAGATATTGAGAAACAAAAGGAGGACCAAGAGCACAATGAGTAGTAGAATGAAGACCTTCACACTCAAAGGAAAATGGGATACACAAATAAAGAAAAAATAGTTAGCACTAATGAGGAAAAATGAAAAGAAAAAATAAAAAAGGACAACAAGGTTAATGTTTGGTACACCAATTATGGTTCATCCTCTCTACTTCATGAAAAACCTTATATTGGCTGATAAAAAAAAGAACAATAATTGAAGAGATTTTAGCTAATCATGAAACTTGGATACTTTCTCAAGGTAACAATCTAAAATATAATTAATACCATAAAATGTAATATGAATAGGATCAAAAGATAAAAGAATGATGATATAAAATTGGCACAACTACATTATTCATGGTCTATGCAATATTAAACTCAACATTGTGGTTTAGAAGTTTAGTGGCCTATACATAAGAGCATTATGGTTGAGATTAGTTCTAATGAGAATGAATGTGCTGACAACACATTATATAATACACTATAGTATTTTAGTACCTTGTTAAAAGATAATGGAGAGTATAGCCCACAAGGAGATGTACAAGTGAAGAAACTTATGATTGACATAGTGGAGAAAAGAATATTGATAGCAATATAGGCGTGGACAATCATGAATCAACTCACAATATTAATGAAGACAAATCTATTAGAACATGTGGATTATTGGAAAATAAATTTTCTTATGAAAACCCTTATAACCATAATGTTGGGGATATCCCGATAGTTTATAGTATTAAAGATAATTTAACTACCTTAGAACACAACCAAATTGACTCATAACCAACTTATTCTACACATAGCTCATATGATCCATAACAAGATGAAATACATATTTTTTTTGAATCGATAAAAATAATCATGATCTATGTGGGAAAGTTTCATATTTAGTGTATGGAGAATGGTATACTTGGTGTTGTGGTTTGTGTTCATAGTATTGTAAATACTTAGAGTAGCATAAACAAAAAAAATGTTGAAATCAATGAAAAAGAATTTTATTTATTTTTAAAATGGAAGTGTTATCAGTGGGGTGGGAAGATTCATAAAATGCATGGCCTTGAGTTCTCAAAAGTGGGAGAATTTGAGATCATCATGGGTGAAATAGTGACAAAAGGAAAAAACACGGGTGTATACTTAGCTAGAATTGTGAAATTGATATGTGATTTTTTTTGGATTCAAATACAAGTTTTAAAAAGGTTTGGTATTGTTGAATCAAAATAGCTATCCATTTGGTTTGTCCCCATTGTTGGGCTCGACAATGACCTCCATTCAACTTGCACATAATAGATATCTGTTATGGAAAACTAATATCTATTATTAATAAATAGCCAATTTTCCTTCCTAAAATATATTCCCTCTATTTTTGGCTTGAGAATATATTAGATTTAGTCTTGGGAGTATCAAACTTGTAGTTTCCATGCTAATTGCAAGTGCAGAGGTTTCATACTTGTAATGACCTATCCCTTGCATAATTTTTTTTTTTTTCAATTTTGCTTCAAACATATAAATGTAACAAGTAACAAAGGAATTACAATAAAATATTTCCTTTCTTCATTGATAAATGCATACAAGTTACAATATATTTCCACATGAATTCCATTTTCATTGCAAATATAATTCATAGTACAAAAGTAAAACAATTACATGCATAGCTCGAGAGCTTTTGAACAAATAGTAGTAAGACGGTCTAGGTTCCTTTCCTTTCAAATCTTGGTGCATCAACCACTTGTTGTGGAGGAAAAACATCACTCAAATTCTTTTCCGCCAACCACGAACTTATAATGTGGTCCCCCGCACACCTATCATTCGATAGATGGCCCTCCCTTCGAAAGAAGCGATTGGTAGGGTATCTATTAACGATTACCAACTAAGCATATTGTTGTGTCCTAACTAGAACCTTGCTATTTCACAATCTCGAACTAGTCTAAAGGATCACAATGAACTGACAATGTAGTCTCAACTAACTCACATCTATGTGGAAGTCATACATTTCACTACTTTGGCCAAAGTATTCTCATTCAGTACTTCGAATGAAGGTCATCTATCATAAACACTACTCAAGGCCAATTTGACTACACTACGCATAGGCTTAGTCCTTCACTAGATATTCAATCACCCCAGACTAACTACAACAATCTATCTACTTAGAAATGAAACAATCTACAAGTGTCTTATACCATTCCTCCTAATCAAAAAATCTTTATCCTAAGAGTACTTAGCTTACCTTAGTTATCCTAATAACTTAAGCTAAAAAGACCTTACTTGACCATTGTCTTCGTTTCGTTCCTAGTATCTAGTATCTACTTCAAACATATTCTCCTTATATGGAGATCATATAAGTAATGCATTTCACTCAAATATGCAAACTTAATCCTTGATTCAATTTACTCTCTAAGTACAAGTAGTCAAACAATTCACATAATAATTCATTCTTTCTTTCACACATAAATATAACTATGATTGAGTTTCAACCTATGCACAACAGTAAACACAAAGATTCCTTTTCTTTTGAATAATCAATAATAGAATGGATAGTAGAAGAATATCCCATGCATGTTTTCAAAGCTTTCCTTTAAAGGATGAAGTCACTGATGGTCTTTTCAACACCTCAGCTAATCGAACAACTGGAAAATCCTTCATAAGCTTCTGCCCTATCTCACATAGATTATTCTCCCAAAATGATGTCAATCTAACTCAGATTCAAACTCTTTTAAGAATGAGTTACTCAAACTGTCAATGGTCACAACTGAGTGAAACACAGATTATCAGATAATGGTGGACTAGTAAACCACAACTCCAATTCTCAGAATTACAGTTGACTCTTAGCAAATAGAATATCTAGAATATATGAATGCTCTTAGCATTAAAGAAACTCTCAACAAATGATTACTCTCAGAAAATAGAAGTGCTCTCAGCAAATAATTACTCTCAGAGATAGAAGTGCTATCAAGTAATATGAATGAACTCAGAAATTAGAAACTCTTAGCAATAGAATTGCTCTCAAGAATTATGAAAGCTCTTAGAAGACAAAACAATTCAAAATCCAAAAAGACAGTAGTGAAGAATGGCCAGGGTGGCTTTATATATAGTCCCTTACATAACAAATTCCACTTCTCTAGGCATGTAAACTGCCAAGACTGATATTTGAATATTTCCATTGTGAAATGTGGCAGATTTCAGAGGTGAATCGACCTCCAACATCACAGAGAACTTTTCAACCCTTGTACATGTCAAAAATGGTGAATCGACACTTCCAAGTGTGTCTCTAATTTGGTGGGCTTGCAACAACCTGTTTGATTCTTGGCTGAATGATTTCCAAATTGCCATTATTCATGGCTTGATGGACAACAACGTATGTTTCATTCTCAGACCTGGTCTTTGCCGTGCACTTCAGTCCTGTGCTTTGCCGTGCGCTTCAGTCCTGTGCATGACATTTTCTCTCAGCGCAACATTCATGTTTTATTTTCTAAAGTTTCCATATAATTTCCAAATGAAATATTTCTTCTTCAAAGTTTGGCGTGATTCATTTCATAAAGTTTGATTCAAATGAGATGATTTGAATGAATTGAATAGAAAGTATTGATATTACTTTATTTGATTCAAATCGGCTTCTATAGTTCAATATTTGATATTTCAAGAATTGATTTATTCATTGATTTACATAGTTCATAATAAAGTCTCCATTTAAAGACTTAACTATGCAATATATTGATTCCTTACTTATTTCAAATCAATTAATATATATATATATATATATATATATATATATATATATATATATTTAAATATATACTTATATTATAGTTTTATTTTACTTTAACATATATATATGTATATATATATATTTAAATATTATAATTTAAATATATTTGCATATATACATATATATATATTTTGGTAAAATTATAATATATATATATTTATGTAATATTAAATATATATATTTACATATATAAATATATACACATATACATATTTATATATTAAATACATATATTGCGAGCTAGTCAGCATTCTTTCAATATACATATCTATGTATATGTGTATACATGTGTATATGTAAATTCCAAGGCAAATATTAAAATAATATTATTAATATCCACATATGTCATTGGTTGTGGGTATATATACATGTATATACGTTTGTATATTTTCCTCTATGTGCACGTATATGTATGTATATCATATCGATGTATTCATATGAGTTTATCCATTTACTATCATACGTTTGTATCGATATGACTATACATATGGATATGTGCATATACTATATACATGTATATATGCCCATCTCCAAACCAATTATGTTACCATCGCAATGATCGTAATAACATGAACAAATACATAAATAAACATCACTTATACATGCATAGTAGACAAAAATCCTAATGCCAACATACAAGCCTACAAATGACTTACCTATAAGCATATCCAAACAAACTTGGTTTACTCAATCTAAGGTGAAGTGTGTGTATGCTTAAATGGTTCTCGTTACCGTTTACTTGACCAAGCTCCTCTCCTGAGTGATATTTCTCCTCTGCTCGGAGGAATGGTTCGCACACCTGCATTCATGACATGCTAACGAGAGTCATATGTTCACAACATAACAATATACATGAAACATCTTAAAAGTTAGAATAAACATTACTCTATAACTTGCATGCAACATTTATCTAGGATTACATCAATAGAAGTAACAATCAAATGAGACAATCATTAAATGATGACACATTCATATTAATAACAAGAAACGACATGTTTTATTCATCACATTGATTCAATCATTACAATCAATTGCCCTATGCAATAGTAGCTATACAATCGAGGTGTAACAATACTGTTTTTGTAACTTCATCCTTGATGCAAGCATACTTTTTAAATAAAAAAATGAATAATGAAAAGGATATATTACAAACCCTCTCACGATTCTAAAAATTTAATAGATATGCTTGATTAGAATTTTAATATAATTAATTATTTTGCATACACTAGGTTTAAATTCCTAATATATATACACTAATTGAAAAACACCCATAACTTTCAAATTGTATATATATTTTTCTAATATGAAAGATGTGTCACACTCTACACTTTGTTGCTAAATTTAATTTCATATTTTTTGAAACAATTACTTATAAAATAATTTCACAAAAATGTACCTCACATCCACTCATGTGTCCATTACTTATATTTAAAGATTTGATTTTTATTTTTTTTGCTCATGCTTAGGTTGGATAGAATAATGCCTACTTTTCTTTTTTTTCTGAAAATTTTAATAGGGCCTCATTGAAATATCCCTTTTTTTCAAAATTAATTAAAAAGGTACTACCCCATAAACTACATCAATTTTTTACAAATTTTATTTTTACACGTCTTTCAAAATTTATAGATAACCCATTCAAATTTTCACATGAAATTGCTTAACTTCATTTTTTAGCATTTTTATTTCCACTCCGAGGTATTCTTTGACCCTTGATAATTTTGCATTGACTTATTTTTTTAAAAGAATGACACAAAAGATCAATTTGATGGGCTATGAAGAATTGAAACAAAAGAATATGACCAATTTCATTGATAGCTCATCAATAAAAAGAATACCAATCTAATCAAATCTCTAGAAAATCCAAAAATATATAGAATTATTTCCTCGTCCCTTTCTTTATAGTCTTTGAAATTTTTTTCGTCGCTCAAAAAAGTCTCATCTCTCAACACTAGAACTTTATTTTTCATGATTGCAAGTAAATTATTGATGATCATCTGTATTGGTAGGAAAACCATGACACCCTAACTAATTTAAAATTAGGGTTTGGTCTTGCTTTAAAATGGGTGAGGAATGGACCTAGGAGTTCATTCTTGCTTCACCATACTCATATGCATACACTCTTATCCCCTTGCCAATAATGTATGTTCCCATGCCCATGCCTTATAGTATCTACTCTTCACCAAAATTGTAGATGAATTACATTCCATAAATAACTCCCACACTTTCCTTGTGACGTGTTTCCCCAATCCTTATAATTTTGTTGTGCATGACTCATCCAACTAAGTTCTCAGCTTCGTTGAATGGCAATTTCAACTAAAATTAGGAATTTTTAAACCATTATCCAATTTGCAGCATTGTCATTTTTCGGCCATCAATTGAAGTTTATGGTAAAAAAATAGATGGCCAAAAATATAGTGTCCAAAATTAGATCATGAGTCATAGCATCACATTACTTTTTTGTCACAAAAGTGATTTAAGACATGAGGTGAGGGAGGGCTATTGGTTATTTTAATGTTTGAATGTATTGAGTGAATTTATTGTAGTCATATAGTCTTTGTATAAAACATCAACTACCATGTAGGAGAGCCACATAGACCATAAAGGTTTTAGGTGAAATTAATTTGCCCAATTTTTTTTTGGTAAAATAATTTTGGTTGAAACTACTTAGTTGTCTTAAAAGGCAACATGACTTTAAAATTTCACCATAGTAACTTGCTATTTTTTCATTGACATTAACATGTATCATTTTTTCCTCTCTAATTCTTTATATATTTTATACACAAACCAATTAAATGGGACAAATATTGTTGCTTTCTTTTTTATGGTCAAGATTTCAAATAGTGACGTGTACCATACAAAGACTCACTATCATATCCAAATGAAACTTGATCACACTAGACACTTGCATCACATAGAGATGTATTGAATTACTGCATCATGTGGAGATTTATCACATTACACACCCACATCATGCATAGATCTATCACATTTCCACATTGCATGTGGAGATTTATGACATTTGCCACATCGTTGGAGATTGATCACAATACTACACTGTGCAAAGTGTTGATCATATCTCTTGCACCACTTGAAATAGTATTACATTACCACATCACTTGAAGTTTTGTTACATGGTGGCATCATGTGGACCTATATCACATTAGTACACCATGCTAGATATTTTTGTATCATTTTCTATATATGCAAAATTTTCTACCCCTCTTCTCTACTTTTTATTTTCATAGACATTAGGAGCAACTTACAACTTGTTACGCTGAAGGCGTTCCCTCTATGGACAAGGCAACCTGTAAAAGCGTATCAACGACTATCTTGTGTCCATATCAATGCAAGACAATTAAACGAATCTCAACTGTTCATCATTTTTTGCCATTTTTTCAGCTATTTTTTGTTGCTTTCCCCACCACTATTGGTTTTTGCTCCTCCAAACTCTTCCTTGTCAGTATTGACTTTTCACTTCTCCAATTTGGCAAGCTACATCCTGAAAATTAGGTTTCAACGAGGGTTTGAGTATGTTTATTAAAATGAAAATTACGACCAAGATCCTAATAATGAGCACATTTAGGTTTTAACATTACCACATCCTTTACCTTAAGTATATATTAGCATAATTAATATATAATGTTTATTTTATATAATAGAAAAATTCATTATAAATAATATAATTATGCTACTTATTATTATTATATGTTATATCTTTTAACAAAATTATTAAATACATATATAAAATTATTATATTTTTATATAATATAAAATATAATTAATATATTATATATATTTTATATAATACATTACATGATATATTTAATATAATTATATTTATTATTATATATAATAGTATATATAGGTTTATATTATTATTATATATTATATTCTATAATAAAAACTATTAAATATAAATGTGAAATTAATTTATTTTTATATAGAACAAATTAAATTAATATAAAAAAAATCTAATAGTTTAATTGATCTTTGGAGAGATAGAGGGGGAGACAATTCTATATAGAGAGGTATATATACTAGCACTTGCGCCTAAAGGAGGTTCCAGGATTATGTCGATAGAAATTTTTATGTATGTTAATATGTTAGAGAGTATGTGTTTGTGCATGGATGCACTACAAATTCTAGTTACATGTGGCTAGATTAAACAATTAATAATAAGTGTTAAATAATGGAATGAAATAAGTTTAGACAAATCTAGATTTTTTCTTTAAAGAAACTAAGTAGTATTTGATTATGAAATATTTGCATACATATTTAAAACATAAAGCAACACAAATGAAAAAAGAAGTTTCCATAAAATTGACAAAAAAATATTGCAAATGGAAATAAAATGTTCCCATCCAATTGTCTAATCAATAGTTATCTAGCTTTTATGTGATAAGTGAGATTTTGGAGGCTTTTACCTAATATTTTGGAGGATTTTACCATTAAACGGTAGTTGGTTTACCATTAAATGGGAATTGAAACTTGTTTTCCAATGACTCAATAGTGGTTTGGAGGCGTGAGACTTGTTTTAGGCTCAAATCTCACACTATATGTAGCCTATCGGTTAATAAAGAGAGAGAAACTCAAAAGATGAAAGAGACAAATTTAGATAGATAAATATCGAGAGATAGAGAGAGAGAGAGAGAGAGAGAGAGAGAGAGAGAGAGAGAGGAATAGAAATTTAAGAGAGATAGAGCATGAGAGACAAAAATATAAGAGATACAAAGGAAAAGAGAGAAAAGAGAAACTCACTTTTGATTGGTTTTTCATGTCAACAATCCAAGGATGACATGTGTCTTTGGGGAGTTATGCTCAAGGTAGCATGTCATTTGATTACGGATATGATAATTCACCTTTAAGACCTCTTCAATGTACCCATTGCACACTTAAGGAGACAAACATATAGAGATAGAAAGAGAGAAAGAGAAAAGAAGTGAAAAGGGAGAGGGATATAAAGATAAGATATAGATAGGTGGAGAGAGAAAAAAGAGAAAGAGAGCAAGAGGGAGGGAGTAAAATGAGACAAAGGAGGAGAAAGAGAGAGGAACAAATATAGAAATAAAGGGATAAAAAGAGGAATGGGAGAAAAAAGGAGAGAAGAGAGAGAAACAAAGATACAGATAGAGATAGAGAGAACAAGTGAGATAAATAGAAATAGAGAGATAAAGAGGGAGACAAAGAGATAGAGAGAGATAGATATAGAGAGAGATATGTAGAGATATAGAGGAATAAAGAGGGACAAATAAATAGGTAGATAGAGAAAAATAGATAAAGGAAAATATAAAGAGAGAAGAGGAGAGAGACATAGATAGTGATAAAGTTGCATAAAGAGATAGGGAGATAAAGATAAATAGAGGGAAGAAAAGATATATATCTATATATATATATAGATAGATAGATAGATAGATAGATAGGGAGACAAAGAGATAGAGAGAGGTAGAGATAAAGATAAATAGATAGAGATATAGGGAGGGTGATTGATATATCTCTCCCTACCGCTCTCTATCTCTCTATCTCTCCCACTATCTATGTCATTTCCTCTCCCCCTCTCTATCTATGAAGCTCTCTCTACCTCTCCCCCCTATCTACATTGAACTATCTCTCCCTCTCTCCCCCATCTTCTCTCTCTCCCTCTCTATGTATCGCTCTCCCTCTCCCCCCCTCTTCTTTCTCTCCCTCTCTGTGTTAATGTGAATGGGGTTATTTCCTAACTAGTTATTAATGAGGACCTTTTCATGTTATTATAAGTTTACTTAGGAGATAAGTTTCCTAGTTGTCATTTCTAAAAGTTAGTTATAATGGGGCCATGTCTCATTATTTAATTTTAGTTATCTAGGCATTTAATAATTCTCGCATGCATTTAATATTTGCATTGAGAATTTAATGTGTGTGTCCTAGGTTGTTATGACTTAGTTGTCTCATGTGATAGGATTAAGACACTTGTCATGATCTTATCTAATCCTCTCACTCCTTGCCTATATAAAAAAGGCTTCATATGTACATTTCATTAATCCAAGTAACTTACCTAAGATATTCTTTAGTTGTATAAATCCATATATCATTGCAATCTTGAGTATTGCATATTGGCCACATCTTGCATCCATTGTTGCAATTTCATGTTCTTGCTTTTCCCTCTTGTGGACAGTTGTTGGTTTTTGCAGATGATCCTAAAGGCTTGAGTCCTTGAGTGACTCAAACATGTTCTATGAGCTATATCTCAGCTCCTACACTCTTCCCCTCTTCTCTCTCTTCCTCTTCAACCTTTCTATCTCCCTCTCTCCCCCTCTTTTCTATCCTCTACGTATCTCTCTCCCTTTCTCTCCCTCCCTCTCTCTCTATCTCCTCCCTCTCTCTATCTCTCCCCATCTCTCCCTCCTTCCCTATCCCCTATCTATCTCTCTATATCTACCTCTCTCTCCCTTTCTCTTCCCATATATCTCTATCTCTTTTTCTCTTCCCATATATCTATCTCCCCCTACTTCTTTCTCCCTTTCTCCATCTCCCCATATTTTTATCTCCCTCTCTCCATCTCTATTTACCTATCTCTAATTCCCTCTATTTTTCTATCTCTTTGTCTCTCTCTCTCTCTCTCCTCCTTTTTGTATATCTATGTATATCTCTATCTCTCTATCACTCTATCTCACCATCTATATCTCTCTATCTCTCCCTCTCCCTCTTCTTCTATATATCTCTATCTCCCTATCTCTCTTAATATTTCTCTTCTATGTATTTGTCTCCCTCTTCCTCTCTCACTCCATCTTCATCTCTACTTCTATTTTCCTCTCCCCTTTATCTCTATACATGTAACACCCCTTCAATTTGCTATGTTTTCTCTGACAGTTAAGATACATTGATAGACCATATTTTATGTTATTGTTATTCGATTGCTGACAGTGGGGCGATGATAGATCTATATTGATGTTTTATGACATGCTTTATGTTAAGCTTTAAGTGATTATTTGAGTGATTGATATATGCTCATCTGTATTTTAATTGATGTTATAGTTCGTAAGTTTATTATGATATTGTATTGGTGAAGGGAACATGATTGCATCACTCGCGTGCGAGCGCCCTGTGATTCCGCGATTCTCTCTTCACGGTGTGTATGATTTATTATCTATATACATGTACAACATATGCTTTGTTTGCAGGTTTGCAGGTACATGATAATGACTTCACCTAGGTTCACAGGTTTGAGCGTGTCCACTACCCAACAATAATGTTGATTGGGAGATAGTAATGGGTTTACCTAGTCAAACCTTTACCCTAGTTACAGTGTGTCGTCAGTCCATGTATTGGTCATATTTATTTATCCACGTTTGCCTTGTTATTTTAATTATTGTGCAAGGTTTGTTTGTGAGAATTGATTTATAATGTTATGATTGATTATTTAATTAAATGCGGATGATTTTTTTATTTTTTTAGGCAGTGAGGTCGGGTAGCACGACTTTATAAACTCTGCACACAGTAAAACTTTTAACGTGTTGGCTGCATTGGTACGACACGCCCTCCGGTACCGCCGCAGGGACTAGGCCTGTAGGCAACCTCTACAGGAAAGATTTAAACCAAGCTAGGGCCCAACCCTAATGTCTGGATTATTGATGTTGAGGCTTTATAATTGATAAATTAATTAATTAAATTTATGTTATAAAGTGATTGTATTATTAGATTAAATTTGATTTGAAATAAATAAGTTATTTAAATTTCAAATGCATATTATTTGTAGAAGATCTTTGGAAATATCGGTGGTTGTTGTAGAAAAGATATTTGTTTTGTAACTGGAAGTTAGAAGATATTTACTACTGTTGTTTGAAAATTGATTCTAGGAGAGAATTATTGGATGGATTAAAAAGAGGTTATTTCACGGAAGGAAGGAGATTATTTTGAAGGTGGTTGAATTGGTTTGGGGTTGTTAGATTTTTAAAAAATAGAAGCTCTTGGAAAAAGTTTGGGGATCTAGTTTTGTTGCATTCCTTTTTGGTTCTGGATTATTTTGTTGTTCTCTGGAAAGTGGTAATTCTAGGAAGAGGCTTTGGCAAAGTTGGAAATTGAAGGGAAAGCTCTGCATCAAATTTCGAATCAACAAATCTTCTAGAACAAGTTCCTTATTGCTTTTGTAAATTTATTTTGAAAAGGTTATTTAAATTATTATTGTTTTGCAAATTGGAAAAGTTCCTTGTAGAAGAGGATTTCATTATTTGTAGAAGCTTTGGATTTTAAATTAAATTAAAAGATTGCCGAGAATATTTATAGCCTTTGTAGAAAATATTTTAGAGCTTATGTTGAAATTGAATTGAAACTGTAGAAAATTGTAATCCTCTGTGGAATTTACTTTTACGGTTGTAGAAAACTTCTTTCTGTAAAATTGTAGATCCTATGTGTAAAATTCATATATCTCTCTTGTAGAAAACTTTATGAGGGAATTTGCATAATTTTTCTGTAGAAAAATTCCCTGAGTAAAATTGTATATATATTATGTAGAATTTTTGTATGAAAATTAAATGCCCTTCTGGAGCATTTTATTGTGAATTATGTATATACATATTTATATATGTATACATATATATTTTAAATATATATATGTATACATATTTATATATGTATATACATATATATTTTAAATATATATATGTATACATATACAAATATATATATTGTTTTGAATGAAATGTTGTTCTAGAAATTTATTTTTGAAAACCCTGATAAAAATCGTATGGCGATTTCTGGGAAATCGTAGTTTTTATTTTAAAAATTTGCAAGTATTAAAGACATTGTGGGGAGGCATGGCTACCCCACAACCGCTTCCCATATGGGAGGGTGGCAGTGGTGGCAGCCATCGTTGCCCCCACTGAGGGTCGCACCCATTGTTGGGGCTAACGCTGTATGTAAACATCAACGATTATGCCGTCTGTCGTGTATTTAGCCTGTGTTTCTTTGGTTTGTGATTTGTATTTTATTTTATAAATTATATATATAATAAATATTATAATATTATATATATTATATATATAATATATATTAAATAATTAATATATATTATATATATAATGTATATATATATTTGTATATTGTTATTTAAAATGGTAATTGGAAAAGAATAATTGGATATTTATTTAGATGGATATTATTGCTTTAGATGCATGCAAACATGATAGTTATCCTTTAATGATTGATTATTTTAATTGTGGAAATTGAGTTAATTATTATGAGTAGTTGTGAAACTAAAAGTTAATCATTTAGTTTAATTCATTGTTTATTTATAATTGGAATTATGTTTAAATGATGTATTTTAAATATTAGTTATTATTTTATTTGGATTTAGGAAATCCTAATGGTAGCTCATTTAATTACTTGAGTGGCTTATTTTAATTACGTATTCTTTTGTAATTGTGTATTGGGGGGATATTGGTTATTGTGAAAATGTAAATCTTCCTGAGATTGTAAATTGTGAAAGGGTTGTTGTGTCTTTTGTTCACCCTTTGAGATTTTCTTGGATAGTGCACGTAGTTGGGATTCAATATTTGACATCCATAGGGATGTGTTACCTCTTGAGTTATGGTGGTTATTTGTTACTAGTTTTAGTGCACTGTCTACCCTTGGGGTTGTGGAATAGTTTATTGTGTTGTCAATAGGGGAGTGGCTTTCAACAGGGGCTAGCACACAAAGTGGTGCCAGGATAACTCGTATGAGAGTTAATTTAATCAGTGGAAATTAAATAACATATATTAGAGGAAAGGGTAGCTTAATACATTTAACTTGATAATTTAGCCCCACTCATTGGCTCAAGGGCTTGTATTAGACTTGAGATGAGTCGGGAAGGCCTGGAATGGCAAGATCGTTATCTTGTCTTCTCAAAGGACAATCAATTCTGCACTGGTATGCATGTGGGGCCAAAGTTCGTGAGAGGTTACCAGGATAACCCAGGATGGGGGCCGAGACCTAAGAAGATCTCCTAAGGATAACCAATGCAAACTTTGTGATGACACTTCTCCTATGACAATAGTTGATTTGTATTGTATAGTGGATGTACTTGATTTAGTGGTTCTTGAAGCATTGTAACCTTATGTTATGTGTTCACTTGTATGGTGTTGTTTTATATGTTTCTTGTGTCTAGTGGTTGTAGGTTTGTCTTGGTAGCCTTTTACTATCTCCTAGCACGGGGGTTGGCCCCACGGGTACCACATGGTTGGGTGGATCGTGCACCTTACATTGTTGGGCTTTCTCTGCTTGTTCGTGATGGTGGGATCTTCCAGTTTGGAGAGCTCGTGTGTGTCTGTGGATATGTTACTTCTCTTATGTTCATTGTATCAGTTGGACACTATGTATTTATACTCCTCATTTGTATTCGAGGAGGATCCGTGTATATTGTAATTGTATCATTTTGTATAATCTATCTCATCTTGGAGATGAGCTTTGTAATGGTATATTGACTTAATGTAATCTTTGAAAGAATTCATTATTGTACTTTGTATATTATGTAATGGGTTAATGCTTTGATGTATGTTGTTTATCATGACTTAATTTCATATGCTATGGTTAGATTAATTTTGTAAGTTTTGGGATTCACATGTAGACGTGTTGCATGGCCTAGAGGATGTATGTGGTTAGAGTAGATTACTTTACTTGTTATTGTTACTCTTTTTAAAAAAAAAAATTAGTTGTGCTTCCGTTGTGTTGCATTGTCCTCTAGGTTATGTGGCGAGGTTTTACGACATGTCTCCCTCTCTCTATCCATCCATCTATCTCCCTCTCTATCCCTCTCTATATATTTATCTCTTCCATCTCTATCTATCCCTCTCTCCACTCTCTCTTTATCTATCCCTCTCCTCTCCTTCTCTTCTCTCCATATCCCTCTACTCCTTCTCCATCTCCATCTCTATCCTATCTTCCTCTCTATCTCTATCTCCTTACCTCTTTCTCTCTCTATCTCTCACTCGCTCGCTCTTCCCCCTATCTCTCCCTCTTTCTATCCCTATCTCTCCCTCTCTTTGTAATACAAACATAATACGAGCTTGTTGGTAATGGAGCCTGGTTATCTTCCTAATTCAGAGGTTTTATTTCAATCATGTTTGGATCCTTGTAAGTGGATGCATAGTTGATTTGAAGCTATCACTTCTCCATTGAGACATTTGTTGCAAAAACATCATTTTCTAAATGGCCTACCAATTGACCTCATGTATTGCATAAATGTGTGCAAAAAATAGACCAAAATTTATCCTAATTGACCTTCCACACGTCTTCGACGTACCCATTGCACACTAAGGTGTGATTGCTAGTGTTTATTTTGATTATGAAGTAGGGGCTACTATTGCATATATTTTACATATTTTTAAGGTTTTGATGGAGTGTTCATACCAAAGAGAATATAAGGAGAATTATTGTATCCATTTTTAGAGATAATATCCTATTATGACCATTTGAATACTTACTTTTTATTTTGACTAAGAATGTCCATATCATGTTACATTTTACACATGCATCAAAGTGGGGTCAAAATATTATAGTAAACTTTGCATACCCATGCCACTTCTCATTTAGTTTTGTGTCTACCTTGGTGGAATACCTTTAATACTATATAACATATTGACAAGTGGCTTACTCTTGTGCTTGGTTTGAATCGTGACCAAATCCCTATCCACCTTTATTTTCCCCTATTTTATATCATTTACTCATCATTATTGTATCCTCATTTGCACTTACTTTCATATATTCTCTTCTTGCCTTGAGATTACCATTTTAGCCCCATGGTTCATTTTCAAGTGACACAAGGTTGATCTAGTTCAATACCATAGTGCATGTGAATGAACCTAATTTTTAAACTATTCAATTTAAATCCAAAATTTCCCATCCCTTCCCACTAGTTATTGTGAACCTACTTGGTACACTTATGTGCAACATATGACTATTTCAAATTGTATTTAAAGACATTCAATGTGCAACTAATTCATAGGTGACTACAATAAAAAATATTAGAGCACATTTGCTTTCTAGACAAAGAACAAATTCTTGTCATCTACATATAGGCCACTTGCATGTTGGTGAATATTATCTTTACCATTTTTCATGGCCAATAATTTGGTTCATTGAGGTGGTTGACTTAGGAGAACTCACTCATCTATTAAGTTGGCACTCTCCCTAACAATGTCCCTAGATACCACTTCAACACATTTGATTACTGGGAAGGCAGATGTGAGTATGTTTATTGAAGTACATTTTGTAAGATCATTTTCACATGACTAAATTCAATCCTATATGTTAAATCAAAGTTGCATTGTTTAGGATTAACCCTCTAACAATTAAAATTAAACCACATGAAATTTTGAGACTACACATACTCTAACACATTCACCAGATTAAGGTCGTTTTTTTAATATCCAGTAATGAATTCAACTTAACATAAGCAATGTTTCTATATCATTAATCTTAGAACTAAATACCTTGACCCTCTCATTTTTTAGAATATTAAGTATAATTATCAAACTAAAACACCCTATTCACTATTTAATTAACGTAGATTACACTAATTGTTTGCTCCAATTTGTGACAAATAGGGTGAAAAAGTATAATGATGATCGATGGAATTCTGAGGTATCATAGCTAATCATTTTCTCCTTTAGTAATTGGTGATAAAATATAATGATCCTTGCTAAACACAAGCGACCCGTTAGATCGAATTTAATACGCGAGGCCGCTTCAATTATTCAAACTTTCACAGTAGTCCCCACACGTTCATTTCAACAGCTCACAGAGCAACCAATAACTGTAATAAAACAGCAGCAGAAGAAAAAGAAATCAAAGAAATGGGCTGGCGTGTTTCACTCTTAAGTATCATTCAGTATGTTGACCAGCTTCGAACTCGAGACCTTCCAAGGTCTGCTTTCAGCACAAAAATCCCTCCTCAAAACCACCCACAATGCAAAGCAAATTGGCCAGTCAATTCATAAATGCGGGCACAATTTGCAGTTAATGAAGCAGAGAAGAGAAGCTCTCGAATCGGTGGTGGCTCCCTTGCTTTCCCTTTCCAGAGAATCTCAGAGTTTGATCAAATGCATTACGAATGCGGTTGCATCTGCCATGGAAGTTTTGGGGGCCATGATGTCGGTAAGAGAATTGAGAAACACTCTAGTGGGAGATGATCCCGGACCCAGCGTGGAGGGCTATCTGGGATCTGCTCTTAAGCTTGAAGGTTACTTGAATTTTGTTGCAGAGAATCTACCCCTCGCATTGAGCCTGCTGGAAGAGGCCGTTCGGGTCTCCAACTCCGGTCCTCTGGTAAGATTAATTGAGATAAGTTTCTTTGGCACTGAGGTGTACGGGTCTTTGCTGTTAGGATTTTTTGAAGATTTTAGGTTTTTTTCATAGCAAATGTTCTGCTTAGAGCACTTATAGAGGCTAATACAAGCTCTTTGGGAGCAAGCACTTATAGAGACTAATACAAGCTCTTTGGGAGCAAACATACTAGAAATCCTCTGTGAAAAACTAGAGCTATTATATAGAAATCCACTTATATAGAAACCACATTTATATTGGAAGTCGATTATGAAAAACCAAGAATTACAATTTAGAAATCCACATTAGATGCCCTATAGAGATTTGAACTGGATCGCTATAATAAGAATCCAACACTTTAACCAATTAAGGTCAACCTCTTAGAACAAGATTTGAGATTTTCACATGTTAACATTTTGATACATATATCTGAAATTGACTTTGCCGAATTCCATTTTTTTAAAAGCTCAGTTTAGAGGTTGTGCACAAATCGCTGTGTCTGACGTGTTCAAAGTGGTGATGATGATGAGTGGTTTGCTGTCACTCGTTCCTCTATCTCCTGACCTGGATTGAGTGCCTAAAGGCCGCAT
>VDFB02000003.1:450722716-450771156 GCA_007258455.2 Sequoia sempervirens | reverse complement strand
TTTGAAACCAATTCATAAAAGCATTCACATTTGTGGAACATGGAACAAGTGTTGTCGTCAATCCCCACTCCAAAAACGGGCTAGTTTGAGCCCAAACATCACTCCACTCAAGGGATGGATTGTCAAGAGTGCAAACACCAAGTTTAGGTCTACCTTTCCCCCATTCCTCATGAGTAGTAGGTCTGAAACCTTCACTCCTTGCTGCTGTAATTAAGTTACCAGCAACTCCTAAGACTTGTCTCTTCAACACCTTGATGACATAGATGTTGAAATTACCTTGCTTTGACACTTCCCATGTGGACTCTTCATCTTCAAACCCCCTTATGCATTCATTGCTAATCAACAAACGTGGCATATCCTCATGGAGTGATAACAAAGCACCATTAGATGGAAGTTTATACTCGACCTCTTGCTTGGTTTCTTCCCTACATGACTCTTTTTGCAAATCAAAGAGAGGATTGCCATAAACTTGGAAGCCCTCTTTTTCATCTTGCTGATCCAAATCTGCACTTGCAACTTCAGTTTTTCTTGTGAAATCTTCAAGGTCAAACTCCTCTCGAAGACTATCAACCTCACCTATTACATGCTTGATTTCTTCGGCTCTATGTGCATTCTCTTGCTCCTTGGAAAGTTTGAAATCAGCAAACTGATCTTCTACCTCCATCAATGCCACTTGAGTTCCTTCTAACATAGCCTTTGTTGATTCAAGCTCATGAGAAAGCTCATCAACCTTCCTCTCCTTATCTTGGAAAGCACAAATGGTCTTCTTTGCAACTTCAATGGCATGATCTCGATCCTCAATCAAGTGCATGTACTCAGACTTCAGGGTCTCCAAAGAATCTCTAATAAGTTGCAAATTGGGAAGAGCAACTTCATCCTTCACTTCTCTTCGTCTCTCTTCCAACTGAGCCTCCCAAATAAGTCCTTCAATCAAACTATGTGTGCGATCAAATCTCGATAGAGCTCGCACTTCATCTTCAAAAGACACATTGAATTGACCTTTCCCTTCATGAAAATGTGAAGATGGTGAATTATTGCTAGGCTGCAACTGGAAATTAGAACTTGGTTTCTTGTCTTTGTGGCCTTCATTGCTGCTCCAACATTCTTGTACTACACCAACTAGCGGAGAATGCTCAATGTCTTGGAAAGCATCATACTCCACTAAATCTTCAACTCGTTGCTGGGAATCAGCTTCATGCCTTGATAAATCAGATTTGTGTTAGGTAACTCCCTCAAACCTTCCATCTTCAAGAGCCATATGGTCATCAAGCTCTTCTTCCTTATCATTGCCTTCTTGATCAAACCTTATGGTAGCCTCCAACTTGATCAATGAATCATAATTGTCCGCTGTTCGGAAAATTACTGTAACCACATATTCCTCTTTAGTCGCTGCAACCACTTCAAAGAGATCATTATGGAGCTTTGTTAGACAATCTTCTTCTTCAAAGACAACTTCTCTTCCAATGGCCACCTTATCGTTTGTCATACAATCAGGTTCTTGTTCTTCATGAGGATCAAATGGAAACTTATCCCACATAGGTTCTTTATTATAACTTGATGCCAACACATCCGGATCCCAAATGCTAAGCGGTTGACTGAGATGGTCAACAGGAAAAGGTTTTTCATGCTTCACTGGAAGTATTGACTCAATGAATAAGTCAGCTCCTGAATCTCTTAAGCTGATATCTTCAAAGACATTTCTTTCCAATGGTACGGTTTGCTGGTCAAACCCAAGTCCAACAATGTCACCATTGAAATGAAGTGAAGAATCTTCTATACTCGCTGTTTTGAAAACTTCACCATCCTTATCTTCTATGGGACCATCATGAGAAAGTATGTTGCTGATTTCTTCATGTGGAACTTCTTGGGAAGTTGGGTCAGCAACAAGAAGAAAATCCTTCATCATCAAACCTTCAACATGATCATGCATGAACTCATTGGATTCGCCTCCAATATCACTAATATGCCCTTTATCTTCCTCTCCTTCAACAAACTCATCCCAAACAATAGTTCTACCAACATCTTCTGTGAAGCCCTTAGCTTCAAGACCTTCATAGGCTGAATCCAAATTAGGATTCAAGACTATTGCTACACTCTTTTCACCGAACTGATCTTCATCACTTGCTATTACATGCAAGTCTAAGTAAGAATTATGGGGTTCTTCCATACACTCTTCAACTGTCAAATTTTTTTCAACTTGCTTATTTGTGGGCTGCAAATCACAAATAAGCACTTCAACTTCTTCCTTCTTTGATCCTTCAACCAAGGCTTGCTCTTCTTCTCTTTTAATCATTTTCTTGATGTGGTTGACCATGTCCAATTTTCCAGGCTTCATTAGTGCCACACAATTCAAATAGGAGTCAAACAAAACATTGTTCCTAAACTCATCTGGCATGTTCTGATATTCTTCACAGAGTATGGAAGCCTCATGTTCACATTGTCTCTTGTATTGTTTGGCATACCCAATGAAATCCCTTGTGGCAACACTAACTTTTCTTTCCTTAGATACAATAGTCGAATCTGACTTCTCCCGATTTCTGAACAAAAAATGCAACATCTTTGAAACTTCTAAAAGCTGATACTGAACTCAATTTTGACCTTTGGTGTAGAATATGATTTCTCTGTCACTCATTTGTCAAATGAACTCTGTTGGGCACAGGATGGCAGGATGCGTGGCTCTAATACCACTGTAATGAGCCGACCCAATTTTTTCAAATTTTCAACGAACACACCAGCACAATAAGCACCCGTTAAGGTTAGCTTAAACCAAAACCAGCAATTGGAAAGTAACTCTTTGCCAAGAATGCGCACTCAATCTCGAGATGAGAATGATGCTGTCATATGGCAAGAGGGTTGTTAGTAGCGTCTTGAAGTATTACAATGCTGAAAGTAAACTCAACGCCAAGAATGTGCTCTCCAACCCAAGGTGGGAATGGCGCTACCATATGGCGGAGGTACTATGAAAAGTAATGCAATGCTGGAAAGTAAACTCGACACCAAGCATGTGCACTCCAAACCCAAGACGGGAATGGCGCTATCATATGGTGGAGAATCTATTGATAACAATGCAGTGCTGAAAGTAACTCAATCATCAAGCATGTGCACTCCAAGCCCAAGGTGAGCAAGGCGCTATCATATGATGATGAGGATCTATGCAATACAATGAAAGACTGAGCGGGACCAGTCTCTTCCACAACCGTGGGAATTACAATAGACTGAGCAAAGACTAGTCTCTTCCACTAACGTGGGAAAATATGAAATTGCAAGAATTAAAATAGCTGAACAGTACTACTGTAGCAGCCTTACAATATGAGTTTCTCCTGCAAATATTATTGTATTTGAAATGTCTCAATGCTGCAATGAAGTATTATATCTCTCCTATCATCAAATGACTCAACCCACAAAAAACCCAACCCAAAAGATAAACTTCTACAATCTGATTTTGACAGACCCGCAACTGAAAATACACAAACCAGCAACTACAAAACTCACTCAAATGCTCGTAACTTCCTCAAAACTACTCCAAATGACGTGAGACCAAATAGCAATGAACTCCTAGGAAGATGGCGATCAAGTTAGGACCAAAAAATGACTGCAACAACCACTCAATGAATTATCTAAACATTTGCTAGGCATGACGAAGTAGAACGGTCTCAAGAAGAGTGACTTCTGCAAAACAAAATCCAAATCTTCATTTTAAAATCTGAAACTCTCCAAAAGGGGGCGACCAGGGATGACAATGACATATGCAAACTACCTAGAACAATATAAAATTTATTCTATGATTTATGAATAAAAACTAATTTCAGCTATGAGTGGACCAGCAACTCAAAAACTATCAAAACTACAAGAAACTCAAATACAATGTGCTCAATCTGCTCTCAAGAGTCAAGAACAACCATCATCTTAGCTAGTTGCTATTGCTATCTTTCAAGCAAGAAACTAAGCCAAAGCTAGGAGGTATGCATTCCTCGAAGCAACTCACTCACCATTGCGGCAGCATAACAATGTAGTAGACAAGAGATGATCAAAATGAAGACCCAACCTCTCCTTAAATAGCTTTTGATAAGAACTTCTAGAAGCCTTCAGAAAGTGCGCCCAAATTAATTGAATTTCAAATCCACATTTCCACTTGTATTTGTATTTTATTTAATCTTCAATTATCTCCTTCCTTGGGCGTCCAAACATGAGGAGATTAATTTATTTTAATAAAATAAACTCTTCCTCCAAAAAGGCGTCCACTTCCTCAAGCATTCTTTTTGACCTTAGAAATATTTAAAATAGCCTCCTGATGAGACGTCCACCCCTCAAGACCCCCTTTTTAAAACAACTTAAAGTCATACTGCTAGGCCAAGGGGTTAATGTGAAAATATAACATTATTTTAATTAAAATAACTTATCTCACCAAAAATGCATCAAAAGGCCAAGAATCAACAATACCAACTGAACGGCCTGAAGAGGAAAGCCTGTTGAACTGATGCCAACTGAGCTGTTGCCAAAAATAGAATTTACTAAAAATAGTAAATTCAGAAAGTTGCTCGGATCAAAGTGCATGTGATACCATTGCGAAGCTTTCTGAAAACCCAGAAAGAATCCACAATCCAAAATCCCAAACTCCAAGATGCAAACCCCAAAATCTTCAGAAGAAACCATCAAGTAGCCGGAAACCCTAATTCTGCCACTGACTAGCCTACAACACACCGAGGATAGGCTATCAATCACTTGAAAGTTTAGTGCTAAAAAGGGGGACATTACATGATCTCACACAAGATCTTGTGAAACTGTGGGACATCCATCAAGGAGCATGTTCAAAGAAAAGTCGTTAGGAGACAAATCCCGCAGGACATGATTTGGAACAACTTACTAGTAAACAATGAAGTAAACCATCTTTGAATTGATTACCAAGACTTTTTGTATGACAATTTATGTAGAGAAAGAGCAAGAACAACACCATCAACGAATACTATAGCTATATGAGGAAAGGAACCGAAGGAAAGAAGAGGAAGGTGATACCAGCTGACAACACACTTCCAACAATTAATTCCCTTATATTTGAATAAGGACGGGATCACAAAGTGGTTATGAACCATTAGAGAAAAAAATTAGAAGATCCATAATAATAAAAAAACAAAGGGAACAAAGGAGAATACTGAAGGGAATAGTGAAGGAAATCAAAGGGTTTTTTAACCGAAAGTTTGAGCCCATCCAAGAGTAAAAGCCGAAGTTGTAGTTAGGAAGAGGAAAAGTCCTTCACGACCAGAGAAAATACGAAGGGAGAGTGGGAGGAAATAGCAAGGCATCTACCACTTCATGGCGAAGTGTAAATACTAAATAGATCTCATCAACCAAACCGAAAAACCATCCATCTTGTCAACGTCGGATGAAGAGGAAGGGGAGCGAGAGCCTACAAATGTATTGATAGAAATGTATGGGAACAATATAAGTCGTATTGAAGAACTGTTACTTACAAAAGAGCCGAGAATTGGAGCACTTGAGCCTAAAACCCTAGGACGAAGGGAGCATAGAAAAGATCCTGAGTGTGACGAATGCTGAGGAAGGACGAGTAGAGGATTCCTATGTGGTCGAGAGTGCAAGAGAAGCACTGAAACATATAAATCAAAACTCTCCAGATCTGTTCTAGTCACAAAGGGCGCACCAAGGAAGAAGGATGGTGACTCCCCCAACAAGTTTGAATGTTGAAAGGGAGAAACTCCCAAAACTCATAGGAAATGGATTGGAGAATCCCGTATGATTGCAAAACGTGGAAACAATATGGGTAGCCAATGGATAGGATGACAAGGCCTATTGGTTGAGAGTTATAGCAATAGATTGGTATACGGAGCTAGAAGCAACCTCTAAAGCCACGTAGGATTTATTGAAAAAAGCATTTGAGGAAGAATTTAAACTTCTCCAGGACGACAATGAAATTGTAGTAGAAATCTACAATACAAAACAAAGAAAACACGAAAATGTGAGCTTATAATCTGTAATGCCCCCTTCTAGCTAGTCTTCCGAAAAATCAATGGATTAGCCTATCATGTTGACCCTCGTAGGCTAATGGTTCTGGATAGAGGGTCACTTGGATGGGCATTTGGTCGTTAGATGGCAATGTTGATCTCCGGAGTATGGTGGCAGGGTGAATTGTTGCGTTTGGCATGATGCTTGTGATTAAAATTATGATACTCACCTTTTATTTCACCATCTTTGGCCTAGGGACCATGTGTCTTTAAAATGAAGGGGGTCACTTTATATTTTTCTGTTACTATTCATTCATAAAGCGAAAATGTTATAACTTAAGTGAATAGTGCTCACTTTAATGAATAGTGATAACAATGTTAAATTATAAATATCATGAGGAGAAGTTTGACCCCTTCAAGCATTGAGTTATTTTCTTCATTTGGTATGAGAGTTTGGTTTTGGAGGAAGAGGGAGACTAGGGTTTCCTGATTTCTGCCGTGGGTGAGCCTGGAAGGGGCTTGGTTTTCGTTTATGAGCAGCTTGAGGGTGTGAAACACCACCTTAAGGTTGCTGGTCAGTTTTTGGATGCAACATTTAGTGACACAAGGAGCTGTTTGCAGGTTATTCAAGCTAATTTCTGAGAGGGTTTTGGCTGCCATAGACCCATTTCCGCTGCAATGTGAGCCGCTTGCATTTTGAAGGATTTTGGACCGCTTAGCATAGAAGCATAAATCTGCAAAAAATCGCAGAAATCGCGATTTTTAAAAAATCGTGGGGGTTCCCGATTTTTTCCCCCTGAAAATCACGATTTTTTCAGTTGAGTTGACCGCACAAAAAATCGTTGAAAATCGGGAAAAAATCAGGTTTAAATCGCGAAAAAATCGGGAAAAAAAGGGCAAAAAATCGCGAACCCTAAAAAGTACCAAAAAAAACCCTAAAAACGTGATAAATCTATTTTTTCGACCGCCATAAATCTGAACGCCGAGATTTCCGAACGCCTTTTGAACGCCTTCTGAACGCCGAGATTTCCGAACGCCTTTTGAACGCCTTCTGAACGCCGACTGTGAAGACGCGACCACCATACGCGACCACGGGACCAGAAGACGCGACCATAAGACCAAAAGACGCGGCCAGAAGACGAGACCGGGCTGTGAAGAGACTGAAGACGTCTGGAGATTATGAAGACGACCAGGTAGATTCGAACTGTGTATTTTTATTTTTTTTCCTTTCCGTATTATTTACAATTTTAGATTTAATAAATTAATAATATTAAATATAATATTTAATCATATTAAAATATTACTCATATTAAAATATTTAATCGTATTAAAATATTAATAATATTAAATATAATATTCAATCAGATTAAAATGAACTTTGTTTTTTTACTGTTATTTATTAACTTGTAACAATTTTCATAAATATAATATATTATATAATTAAATAAATTTATTAAATAATATATGTAAATATTATATAATTTCTATTTTGTGCAATGCATTGATGCAATGCAATCAGCGATATGAATATAAACAAAAAAATCTATTTTCTACAATTCATGGGTTAAAATCTCTATTTTATTTGCTCTTTATATATCTATGCTATGGAAATGACGTTAAGTTTTAAAAAAGAAGTAGGTTTTGTCTATTTTCTATGTTTTTTTACCTTTTTTTTCAAACCCGATTTTTTTCCGATTTTTTCCCGATTTTTTCACGATTTTTCAAAAAATCCTGATTTTTTGTTTGCCGATTTTTCCCTAAACGATTTTATGCTGCAGGAGCCTGAAGAGTTACAGCCAACTGCCCTTTCTTGAGGGTTTAATCAGCAAGAGGAAAACAAAACGCCTCTTCTAAGAGGCTGCTATCATTCCAAAAGGGGGCGCCCTTGTCCTAGAAAGCTTCCCCTCCTGGATTTGGGTGGGAGAAGGTTCGTCTATCAAGAGTAGTGTGCATTTCATTGGGATTTGGTACTGTAGCAAATCACTATTCACAGTGTTGTATGGTTGTAAGTAAAACTATGGTATCAGATGTATCTTGTTTTGAATCTGATGTAAGTTATCTATCTTATGTAATCTATTATGTAATGAAGAAAGCATATTTGGCTATTAAATTGAGTAATTACTCGAGTTATCTCAGTAGATTAGTTTATTAGAAGTTTCAACTTTATGTATATGCTCTTTAGTACCTTTCCAACATCATTAGCAAACAAACTCTAAAACAAGAAGGAAGACGTAAAAATAAAAACAAAAAAAAGACCTACAAACATAGTGAAAACAAATTAGCAGAGTGGTGGAACACTACATAATCGTAGGCTCAAGGAACTTTTGTTGAAATTGGAAAACCAACTTGCAGATGGATTGAAGAAAAAGTGGTTCATTAAAGGGCTGATGCCTTCACTAAGGAAGAAGATGAAAGTGGTGCCACCCTCTTACGCTGATGCTTACAATTGAGCAATGGATATAGAGAGTGAGGATAAAACATCTCGGGGAAAAAGAAAGACAAAAGAAGGTGAGAGTTACAAATGAAAGCAATGATAATGAATTGAAGACTGTCCAAGCTCTAAGAAGTAAGAAGGGATATGATGAGAATGATGAAGGAATTGAAAGCTAAAAAAGAAGCTACCAAATAAAATAAGGAATTGTGGTGCACTGAATGTAAAATTGAAGGTCATATTAAAGCAAACTGCCATAAGAAATTGTTTTGTGACATCTGCCAAGTCTTGGGACATTCCATTAAGGAAAGCTCATTTTGACCTAAAAACAAGAAGCACACAAGTTCTCTTCACTTGTGTTACCCGAAGACACGTCCCTAAGCCTAAACCTCCTGTCCCCATCCCGAGGACATTCCCAAGACGCGGGGATGGCTAGGGGATGACCAAGGGATATTTTGCCATCTTTTTCTTATTGAATGTAAATTGATCTGCATGGATCATGAAAAATTAAGAATGCAAATAGATGTGTGAATGGTAATATGTATTTGTGAAAAGATCAATAAATGGTATTGAGTTTGCAGGGTCTCATTTGACTATGCAGGATGAATCTGCACATTCTGAATTCTGAATGCATTTTGAGGATTGACAATGAATTTTGAACACAAATGTTATATTTAAGGTTCTATAATGTATATATGCATGCTTTATCCATGTTTTCATATGAATATTTAAAATTTCTCTATATATTTAAAATTTTCCCTATATTTTATTTAGTTGTCCCCTAGTAGTCCCCAAAATTGGCTTGGAAAATCGGGGACTTGGAGATGTGTCTTGCCATTCCCTACCGTCCTTGTCCCGGAAACTCGGGATAACATTGCTTTTCACACAAGGAAAGCAATCTACCCCATTGAATACACTGCCAAAACAACAAAACAATAGTAATGCATCACTTGGCAGATATTGCAAAAGGAGAGGGAACAATAATCGGTTTAACAATAATAGTGGGGAAAGAAGCATAATTCAATACGATGCCAAAGGTAGACCCATGATACAATGTTGCAAGTGTAATGAATGGGGAGATTTTTCCAAAGAATGTCAAAATGATCAGAACAAGGCTAGAATACTATGCAAGTGGTGCGGTCCAAACGATCATGAAGACATAGACTGTCCAAACAAAAAAGGCAATGTTAACGTGTTAGAAGTGGAAGGACAAGATGAGGCAGTTTTGGTTGTCATGCGAGTGCAAACTAAGAAGGCTATATATCTAGACCCTCGTACAAAGAAAGAAAGGATCCAAGAAGCAAAGGTGGAAGTAGGGCAAGCTATGGTAAAGGAACGAAGGGGTTCAAACGAAACAACAAGTAACTCTACACGATCGAAATCTGATAAAAATATTATGAGGCAGGTGTTACAAGCCACTATACCTATAAGAATGACTTACCTCCTACATATTATGCCATAGTTGAAAGTGGCAATCACCAATATAGTAGGGGATGACTAGAATAAAAAACAAGGTACAAGTACAGACATAATAATAGAACCACCATCGCACAAAGAGCAATTCATCAACTCGATGATGTTGGCAATAAACATGGGGAAGAAACTAGTGGTTCTGCATATGCAAGTATTGGGGAAGACCTTGAAAAATACAATTGTTGATGGAGGATCGAGAATAAATATATTGCCATAAGATACAGGGAAATGTTTAGGGAAACCAACCATCTGGCCATTGACCTTCCAACTATTTGGAGTAGGTCAACACGAAATTAAACCATGAGGGATACTAACGGAATAGAAGGTAACGGTTAGGACTCAACTATTCTTGCTAAATTGCGTGGTTATCCCCTTAGAGAAGAAAGCTTATGATGCACTATTGTGGAGAGGATGTTTGATAGCAACAAAGACGAATCACAACTGGACTCTCAATAGAGAATGAAGGAAGAAAGTACATCACCAACTTGAGAAACAGTGAGTGAATGAGGAGGTTGCTTCTTCTGATTCAAAGTTGGAGGGAGGATAAACATAGGCAAAAGAAGAGAGTGGTTTCATGGAGCTGAATGATGAAGGGGTACTCAACCTCCAACACTATTCAAAAGATGAGACAAGTTCCTTAGTCGTACTTTTTCATTGGCAATTAGAGGATTGATCCGTTGGTGGAGAGGCTGTGCAACATAACCAATTACTACCGATTGCCAAATGTCAAATTCAAGTGCCATAAGGTAGGTGTGCATTCTTACACTCTAGAATGCATAGTTTGTTTCGTTGAACAATGGGGCTCTATTTGAAGAAGAACCTTCTTGACATGCCATGTGTTGTTTTGAGATCTACCTTCTAGAGGTTAGGCTATCTCTGAAGGAAATTGCTATGATACCAATTGATGAGCACACTCTTATACTGAGAGGGGGGTGAATCAGTATAAGACAATCTTTTACTTTTTCAAAACTTAACAACCATAGCAATGTCAATCACACAAGATCTAACAATTATACAACACAAGAACACACATTTCTGAGGTATAGGAGCAGCCCATAGAGATACCTAAGGATTATATTTAGGATGACGACTCCAGTAGACTTGAGGAAATCACCTTTCAGCTTACAAAGCCAAATCCACAAGATCACTTGGGTACCATTCAATAATATGTGCAAGACCTTGAACTGATAGCTATTGTTATGCAGGAGGATGTAGACATTGTCAAATTAGTGGATATCACTCATTCCCCCTTGGTCTTGCAAGAGGCCTAACAAATCCTAAAGTTCATGGAGGGAGGATGTCATGAGGAGTTCAAAAGAATCTTCCTCTCCAAAGTTTGGCCTACAAACCAAACTCTTGAAATGAAAACATGGCAATGTAACAAGATAGCACCTTCATTTGGAGGGAGGGATGGTAAGGTGCTTACAACTCTCTATGGAATGGAGAGCATATTTAAGGAAGTATTCTATTTGTTGCAACACCATTTGGTTTCCCACAGTCAACTTACGGAGTGTGTGGATGAAGTAGTGCAGATCTCAAAATAGTTACATGCTAAAGCTGATGAGCTAACCCAGAGATTCCACGATCAATTAGCCTAACAATCGTGCATCACTGAAATTGAGAAGGATAAATTGTCAACAAAAAAACAGGAATTGGTTGAGAAGAACAAACAACTCATTGAGAAGGATAGCTAGCTTGCAGACAAGGATAAGCAACTTGCCGAGTTACAATTGGAAAATGAGAAGACCAAGCGCTAGTTGGCTGAGGTAGTACAATTGGTGAAAATGACTCGAGAGTGAGAACTATTAGTAGGCCACCATCTAAAGCTTCGCACAAAGGAAGTATATAGGTTACTGTAGAACATCCCCAAGAGTCCACACTGTCCTTAGTTTATACACCTCTAGGGATGTCTTCTCAACCACCCCCTCAATAAAACTTTTGTTCATTTTGTTCAGTCTCCCAATTTTGTTTTCCATTTGTCTAGAAGTCAAGTTCTTTTATGGGGGGGTTGATATAGTTAGCAAAATAATTCTATTAGTTTTACTTATAGTTTGCATAGTTAGTTCTCAATGTAAAAGTTGAAGTTGCTTAATTTGCAGTTCTCAAAGAATCGCCAACCACTTTTATATATTCCTATTGCAATCGGAACGGGGACCACATGTATGGAATTTACCCAACAAAACTCGGCCAGATAACTAAGGAATGAAACAGCACAATACATCATCGTGAAATTGTCGCTACAAGTTCTTATAGTTTTTGGCATTTGCTATACCATTTATTACAATCGGCTACTCGGCTATATTTAAAACAAGTAGATTAGGGTAGCAAACATTGGAAGCCTAGGGACTCTCATTAATGTCTACAATCTCCTCCCAAGGAGATCCTAGAAGTGTTGGAAAAGAGTAGGGAAACCATCAATAAGTCTTGGGAGCCTTCCTTGGCCATATTGAAAAGAGCAATCTTGACTCTTGGCTTCATTAGATTCATTGCCCTCATAAGAAAGTCATTGTTTTCCCTAATTAAATAGCCGAGCAATATGATTTGTTAATACTACCTACTTATCATGATATTCTTCGCCATCCTCTAAAAGCATATTTTCTTAAAAGGAAACCAAAGAGGCTTTGAGGGTCTAGGGATTTGTTGTGTCCCCTTTTTTAGGTGAAGATAATCAAGAGCACCTTAACCTATTATTTTATTTCTTGTAGGCTATTAGGGTGTGTAATGTCGCAGAATTGCACCTAGGGGCAATTCCACATTTTTGCACTTTTTCCTAACATTTATGACACCTTAGAGCATTAATGACAAAAATCCCATGGGTCGGAATTTCACAATTTTGACCCCATGTGGACTAGTCACAGAGCAATAGAAGCCTAACGACATGTTTCCTGAAAATCTAGGCCTTGGACGCCTGCATGGTGCGCGGATGTCTGCGTAGCGTGCTAGCGTCCTCGCGGTTTTCCGAGTTTGAAATGAGGAATCTAGAATCTTGACTCTCTCGACACGTGTCCTAGCAGTCAGATTTTGGATGTAATGACTCTTTGCTGCCTTTGCATGCAACAAAAACCCCTCATTTGGTCTCATTTTGGGGTTCAAGTCATTCAACCAAGCTCTCTCTTCACTTCTTTCAATTCCCCGAAGTTCTCTTCATTCTTGATAGTAACACTCATGCTAAAGCCATGCTTCTGACCGAGGTCCTTCCAACAACTCATAACTCTCAAGCAAGCACTCCAATGGTCCTCAGGCTTCCAGAGAGTGGTCTAGGCCAAGCAGTAACGCCTACTTCTTTACTCTTTTCTATCTACTTGCTCATTAACTACTTAGTGGTGTGGGTTCTACTCCTAAAGCAGGTTTTTCTTTCACCACATGCTTTGTCCATTTCTTTTATACTCCTTTCCTATCTGGTTGTCTGTGGAGGTGGGAACACCAAAATGGGGGTCTAACTGAGGTAGACCCCTATACAGCCCCAACCTTTTCCCCTCATTCTTCTATGTGTAGTTTGCAAAGTAGAGCTTGGAGTGAAGACCTGAATGTCCGGTTGAAGGTAAGTTTCTTCCAAGTTCTCCTTGTGCTTTACTCTATTTTTTTCTTTTTGTTTGATTATTCTATTTAGAAGACCTTAGTTCCGAGTTAAGAGGTGAAACTTTATTCTACTTTCCACCTCGAAGCTTAAGCTTTTTGTTGCTTAGGATGCAGCAGGCGCTTATTTGGATGTCAGCCAAGACTCCGCTGACGCCCCAAACTCGCCGTCCTTGGGTCGAGAGCTCTAATTCGGGGCAAAATCTAGAAGTTTCACTCCCTGGATCTCAAGTGAAGTCTTCTCCTAAGTATAACTTACATTTTACAATTCCTTTCCATTTTGTTTATGTTGAGGTGGATAAGGGCAGTTCATTCCCTGGTGATCTCTTGAGAACAAAGAGACCCGTGTGCAGCGAATCCCTCTTATCTTATAGGGTGATGTAAGAGAAATAATTGAATAATTTAACTTAAGTTGTCCTAAAAGTAACTTTATGTTATATTCATAAAAGACTACCTTATTTTTTATTATTAAAAATTTATAGGTGTCGGTAAGAGTAAGGGCCAAAAAGTAATGTTTATTTAAAAGGCTCTAAAATAAAGTTTTGAGGGAAAACAAAAAAATATACTATATTCCCTCAAAGAGCTTATAAAGGGAGAGGTTTGGAAGAGAAGAAGGCATCTAATTTATGAAATCAAAAAACCCATTTTCTTTAGATTGAATGCATGTTCATCTTTTGCCTAAGGACAAAAACCCTTATGGAAAAATGAATTTGAGGATGAAAACCCTCCTATTCACGTGAGTAATTCCATTTAAGGATTGCTGGTGTGCTCAATAGTTGCAATCATTTTTCAGTTCCAATTTTGTATTGCAGATATCAGAAGTCTATGAAATTTACACTTGATATGAGATTGTGGTGATTCTAGAAAATCATTTTGGTGCTCATAAGCAAATATTATATAATTATGTTGTTATATCCTTCTTTCTTACTGGCTGCACCATTTTATATTCATGTAATATTCCGAGAAAATATTTTGAATAATATATTTATTTGGGTTGTATCATATCTTGGTCCAGCTGTAGCATTGGTATTATAACTGCCGTAGCATTGCATCATTTTGGAAACTAGTCATTCACTTCATAGTTTCTTTTTTACTTTGGGTCTCCTTGACTGTCGTACTGTTTGGAAATAAGTTGAAACTTAAAAAAGATTGAAGATATCTATTATTTGTTGTTGTATTGCCAATGATAGGAGTCGTACCATTTAAGGAGCCTACAGTTATTTTTAGTTGCTGCTTTACCATGAAATAAAGGGAATCATGACTAATATTTGATGATTAATTATTTGTTTGTGCTGGCAATACATTCTTTGATCTACTTTTGGCTAATGTTCAAGGTGGAAAATGGTTCCTAACTCTTAATGATTGGAGTTTTGGTTATACACCGCTGTAGATTATTCCATTCAAGCCATACAAGTTAGGGTATGTTGCTCATTCAATGTTATGGTTTTAATATCAAATTTAAGCATATCATTTCTACCATTCAAATTATATTTCAGGAAAGATTTTTGTAGTAGAATATCAGCATTTGTGTATTTCAGACTTATTTGTGACCTTTTCACCTTCAGCCCCATTGCAAATGAAAGGACCTATTTTAAACACTTTGCCCCACCGGTGTTGCAGCTGACATCACTTGTCTTTTACAATGAGGTCATCATTTTAGGGTTCCAAGTCGGTCTTTTTTGCAAGTCATCTGAGCCAAGTCAAGAATCCATGCTTGAATCACTGCATAAACATCATGGAAGTACTCAGAAGGCTCGGGAGATGAAGATCGCCTGTGCTTTCGGCCAATTTTGAGACTTCCTACTTTTTTGGAAATTTTGCTTTTTCGCTTTTTCATTTTTGACATTTTTGGACCAAATAGGGTTCCCTATTTTTTAGGGTTTTGCTTTTTCTATTTTTAGAAAGTTTCTATTTTGGAAAGTTCTATTTTTGGAAAGTTTCTATTTTGAAGGTCTCGAATTCCAAAAAATCCACTTTCGGAAGTTCAAAAATCGAAAAATCACTCAGAAAATCAAAGAGAAAATTGAAAAATCTTTGAAAAATCTGGAAAAGCAAGTAAAAGCATGAAAAATCTGGAAAAGCACGTGAAAAATCAGACCAAAAAGTATCAGATTCTGGAAAAATCAGTTTGAAATCAGTCAGATCTGAGGTCAAAATCACAGAAAATTAACTCAAAAAAGAGCAAAATTCATGAGAAATCTGGTTAAGTCTGAAGAATTTGCCATAAGGAGGATGGTCCTTGAAAAGTGGGACGGAAAGAAGGAAGGAATGTCAGACACTAAGGAAAGTCCGCCCTGCCACAAGAGAGAAATGTCCAGGACTATGTAAAGTCCGCCCAGCCATAAGAGAAAGATGGCAAGGACTATGTAAAGTCCGCCCAGCCATAGACAAGGAGAAAGGAAAGATGGAATGTCCAAGACAATGAGAAGTCCGCCATGTTCAAAGAGGAAGTGTCAAAGGTTCTTCAAAGTCCACCATCCTCAAGGAGATGATGCCAAGACTCTCTAAAGTCCGCCTTGCAATATCCTAGCCTCCTCCAAAGTCCGCCATACACTTGAAAGGAAGTGCAAAGAAGTTATGAAGTCCGCCATGTCAAGTGCCAAATGCTTAGAAAGTCCGCCTTGACTTGGAAGAGGTTGGCAAAAGGTTAAAGAAGTCCGCCACACAATGTCTAAGACCCTTTGAACTCTGCCCAAGCCTTGAAAGGTTAGGAAAGCATCTTTGGAAGTCCGCCATGTCTTGACCAATAGGTTGGAAAGTCCGCCTAGGCACATGGGAAAGAGAAAAATCAAAAAATTTCACTAAGTATTGGTGCCTACCAAGGAAAAATTCGAAAATTTGCCTAAGTGTAGAGGCTAAAGGATGAAAAATTGAGAGTTTGGACTAAGTATCATGACATTTTCGAGAGGTTAAGTGCTAGGTTTGAAAGGACAAGTGCTAAAGAAATTAGGATATGGCAAGGAATAAAATGAAGTGTGCCAAGCACAAAAGTGAAGAGAAATTTAAATTTCGCCTAAAGCCTTGAATGTCTAGAAGAAAAGTTGGCCGAGTATACAGAGAAAGATGCGTAAATCAAAGAAAGGAAGGATCGTCCTTGGCCAGGAGGAATAAAAATTTGTCGAGCGTCAAGGAAATTTGCCTGATGAAGACATCCAGACAAGGATTTTGCCTAGAAAAATTCGACTGAGCAAGAGAAAATTTGACTTTGGCAGAACAAAATAGGCTCAGTGCAATTAAAAATTTCGCCATGGCAGAAGCAAATAGGGATCTGGCATAACATTTATCAACGGGACGGCTAAAATTTTGGCTTGGCTAGACGAAATTGGGAATAAAATTGGCCAAAGAAAATGAAGAGGAGATTGGATAAAAAAATAAATGACAAGAGTCTTGAAAGTTTGCAAGTCTCAAAGGGTTCGACTTCTAGAGAGAGAGTATGGCAAATCAGTGAGAATTCCGATTTCGGGAAATTAAAATGGAGAATTAAATATGAAATATGCCCGTGCCAAGATGAAAATTGCAAAGAGAGTATGGAATTCGCTTTGAAATGATAAATTCGACACAAAATTCACCGTGACTTCAGGAGAGAGAGTGTTAAAAATTTAACTTCGGAGCTAGAATTCAGGAGAGAGAAAATCTGAATTTGTTTATTTTATTTCTTGCAGGTGGATGACGACACGAGGCGAATCTTCAAAGAAGCAATGGCGTGGAATGGTGGCAAGTCTGCTTCAAGCCAAATGGAGTGAGGGAAAAAGGATGGGACAAGCATGAGAAAGTCCAACCTTGCCTAAGCATAGCATGTCCAAACCTTTGTAAGGCAGGTTCAAGGCAAAATAAAGTCTGAACTGGATAAGAAAATGTCTTGAGCATCATGAAGTCCGACTTTGATCGAAGGGAAACATCCAAGCTCATGTGAAGTCCGCCCAAGGAGAGGATGAGAAAATTGGCTAAGTGTTGATACCTTGGGGAGAAGAATTCACTAAGTGTTGGACGGAAAACAGGAAGGATGAAGAGGAAAATAAAGAAGAAATGAATAAAATCCTTAGCACAAGCCAAATTCATAATTGAAGGAAAATCCACAGGCAAAGTTCGTTCGAGCATAGAGATGGCCAAAACCTTGGCTAAATGTTGAATGGTCCACATGAAGGTGTTACAAAATAGCCAAAATTTGGCTAAGTATGGGAAATACTTCACAGAGGAAATTCCAATTTCCTCCATTGTGGCGAAAGCACAGGGGCATTCTTCTCCAAATTCAAGACACTTGAAAGAAGCAATCAGGACAACTTCTTGAGGGATTTCATCTCCTGAAGAATTAAAAACAAGCTTCCAATTAGAATCAGATGGTGACAAGGAGAGTGTTCCAAACATATCTCCATACTTAGACAATTTCTCGACACAAATTGGAGAATTCAGAGAGGAGATCCCAAGGAATAGCATCAACCCAGTTCAAGCAGGAGGAATTTCAAAGCAACCAACTTCAAGTCCAGACACCTGCTCCAAGGGGAGACTTCCAGACTTCAAAGATTCCAGTACAGGTAAGAAGAAGAAATCAAAGTCTCAAAAGGAATCCAAGATCAAAGCTAGGAAGGAACAAGCACAGTGACGACAGAGTCATCGGCAGGGAAAATATTCTAAGGCAAGCACGTGGAAGAAAAACGAAGCAACCAAGGAAGACATCCAGCACGCTGAGGTGGCGCCTCGTCATCTTCCAACCAATCAAATTGTTCCAAATCAACATGCAACAACTTTCTATTTTATTGTTGGTTTATATTTAGCAAAAGGGACAAGTGTCCTCAAATGAAATTTTCTCATTGGTCGAAAGTGACAAACCCTAATTAGGGTTTTATTTTGTAATCTCGGTCGTTGATTTGAAATCAATCTTGGCCATTGAATTGTAATTGGGGAGCCTATAAATTGAGCTCGCCCCCTCATTTGTAATGTGTGGAGACAGAGTATGAGATTGTTGCATTGAGACTATTTCGAATAATAAAAGCTCTTATGCATGATTTGCTTTGAACAACTTTTATTGTCAAATAGTAAGCGAGGTTGCATATCTTCTTCCGCCATAAATTAAAGTTAGAATTAGATTAAGTAGAATTTGCTTTGAGAGTTGGTTAATTGAATGAGAGATTGATCGTATTGATTCAATGGTGAAGTGTAGCTCATACTTTCTTCGAATGGATGATTTGCATTCGATGCGTAAAGTTAGCCTGAGCTCTTAATTGTGGAAGCTTAACTTCAGCCTCATTCGAGGTTTGAAAATTATTATCACAACCCTTGAAGATTGCACCCATTTTGCGTATGTTGTCCTGCAGGAGGCGAAACAAAGTGTGGTTTATCCCTTCACCGAATCCTTATTGTCTCTTGAGTTCTTAGGCATAGACTAGATTCTCCTAAACCCTATCCTTTTGCCATTTTTTTGAGATCCACATTGAAAGTCCTAATGAAGAGCCTTTAATGATAATTCCCTAAGTCCCAAACTTGTGAAAATTTCTTTCGTAAGTCCCTTGTGTATTACCAGCAAATCACAACGCCATTGAGCTTATCCACACGTCAAGACCTGACAAAAGAAACCTTGGAATCGCCATATGATCTTCTGCAATCTTAGCATACGCGATGGTTTTTCAAGAGAGGATAGAGTGTCTTTGGACATTTTATTCTGTGTGTTGGTGGATGATAAAATGTACACCAACAAGACTTAATGTGGTTCTGTTCAATTCTCCGCTAGAATAGGATTTGAATGTATTGTGCATTTTGTAAGTTGTGCAATTCTCCATCAGTTTTGTATAGATCTTGTATTGTTTTAGAAGACTTAGTTCTAGAACTGGCATTGTAATAGTTTCAAATTTATATTTGCATGCTTTGTAAATAGTGCAGCTTGCCACCAACAAGTGTAATAATCTAATATAATTATATTCCTTTCACCATATGCTCTCACCTTGCCCATGTCCAGATCTCGGTGATCAAAAGGTTGTAAGATTTCATTCATTTGATCATTGTGAAAATAAAATACAGTTTGGGACATTACATGATCCTCTGTGATGGTTCCATCTTCCAATAGGGGTTTGGAGATGAAATTCCTTTGGCTTCTGAGTTTATAGTTTGTATGAAAGAATTGTATTTTGTTCCCTTCCAACCATTTGATTTGGGATTTCTTTTTCATATGGATCTCTTCCCTTAGATAAATTTCATTGAGTTTGGATGAGATAGCCTGCTTTTCTTGTCTAAGGGATTCTAGATTTTGGTTACTCATGATTTGTGCTCAAATTTTAGTCATTCTATTCTCCAAGACGACTTTTTCTTTAAACAAAATTTTAAAACTTTATGGTTCCACTCTTCTAGTATGAATTTGAGAGCTTTCAATTTTTTACTAAGAACAAACATTTTAGTACCACAAAAATCATTTTGACTCCTCAAAACTGAGATAACCACTTGGTCAAAATTAGGATGAGTTAACCACATTTTTTTCCCATTGAAGGGAGTCGGTCTGGGAAACTTGTCTAAATCAATAGAGAGGGAAGTGGGCGATTATCCAAAAACCCCTCCATTAGAACTTCCAAGAAACAAAGGCAGTTATTTTCTAGACATGAAGAGGAAGCTAGAAACATGTCAAGCCTAGAAAGCATTTGATCTTTCCCTTTTCTCCTATTTGTTCATGTGAACCATTGTTTTGATGGGTGAATATCCCGACGAGTGGAATCTTTGAGTAGATTGGACAGCCATCTTTTTTAGGAGAGGGAGACCCCCTTGCTTCTCTAAGGAGTCCAATCTAGCATTAAAATCCCCAGTTACAATCCATTTGACATCTTCATCCACCCTTGGGAGATCTTGAATTTGGTTGCAACATGTAGTCCTATCTTGAACAGATTTAGGGCCATAGTCATACACATTAACCAGGGAAAACCAAATATTAGAATGCAGAGTTATAATTGAAGCTACCAGCCACCAATCTGTTGAAGAAGTTTCCTAGAGATTGATCCCATATTGACTCCAAATGATGGCCAAAGCACTTGTAGTGCATAGGCTTTCTTGTGGATGATACTCCATTTTCCTTGAAAGAGGAACATAGAAGTGATATCCTAATCCAAACTAATTTTAGTTTCCTGTATCAAACAAATATCCATCATACTTTTCTCCAAGAATCTCTAGAGTGGTCTTCTCTTGGAGGGGGAGTTCAATTCCTTGATATTCTAGGAGTAGGTCTTCATTGGGCGACCTTGGTTTTCTTGGTGCTCTCCAAGCCCTTCTTAAGTTGTGATTGATTCTTAGTCACTATGTCAACTAGAGCTGCTGATTGTAAAATAACGTATTTGTTTGGTCTTTCAACCTTAGCATTTCCAAAATTTCCTTTCCTTTTCCTTGTCTTTCTATGTGTTGTGCCTTTACCTGAGCCTTCTAGTTCTAATCTTGAATCCTCCAAGTGATCAAAATGGAAGTCATACTTCTCTTGTTCTTAGCTACTGAAGTTGAAAGTTGGGACCTTAGAAGTTGAGGAATTGATCTTCCATTCTGATTGATGGAAATATTTTTTGGAACCATATATGGACTTTTCCAGATATCTTTTAAATGTGTAGGTCTTTAGTAGATCTCTTGTGTCTCACTATCATTTTCATGGATTCGAGTTTCTTCAACTATATCTATGTCATTTTGTGAATCTTTTTCTTGATCACCATTCCTCTCTTTGACTTTACCTTGGGGTTTGCTCTTGATAGCGTGCTTTTTTTTGGGTTTGATGAACCACTCTTGATCTTTCTCAATATCTTCTTGGAACTTCTGTGGTTGTATTTTTTCAAGAATAGAAAGGCATTCCTAAATCAAATGACCATATTCATGACACCCACAACATCTAAATGTAGACTTTCATAATCTAGAGCTTGGATCCACTCCACTTCACCAGCTTTCAAAATAACACTTTTTGGGAGAGGTACTAATAGGTCTAGTTCAACACAAATTCTAGCAAAAATCGGAAGACCTTTACCATGAAAAGGTCGAGAAATGTGAATAACTAATCCTAGATATTTGGCGATAGTTTCAAAAATATGTTGGAACCCAAATTCGTAAGGGAGAGCATACATGTGGATCCAACTTCTTGTTGTAGAGGGAATCTCCTTTGAGGTTTTAAAACCCACATGCCACTGCTTCACAAAAAGCCTAACATTTCAGCAAAACTAGGGGCCTGCTCCAAAAACCATATTTTGGTCTGAATCATTGTCAAAGGTAGCAGCAATAAAGTATCCTTTTGCAAATGCATGTAGCTCAAAATCCCCATTTGGTTTCTAATTCCTTTGAGCCCACATATATAGTTCTTCTAATGGAAGTTACATGCCTAGAAATCTGCATATGAGGGTTTTTCTGTACAAGGAATTCACATTCCTATGAAATTTCTGAACATCACTGTTGATTGTAGGGAAATCCTACAAAGCTGGTGTGCATTGATTGAAAGAGCTTTTGGGATGATTCATCTTGAGTTTAGTACTTCCTGCCAACAAAGCATCAATATCCTTGTTGTGTGAAGAGGATCTAGAACGTGTAAGAACATTTTGAAAAGATTGAGGGGGAATAGATTCCCCTCTACCAGAACCCATGGAAAAATTAAAAAACCATAAGAAGATTAACGCATAAAGATCCAGGAACATTGTTGAGAAATGATGGAGGCGTGAAAATTACCAAACCCTAGCAGAGGTCATTTTCTGCAAATTTACATGCCGCTGATTCTTCCTCAAGAACATATTCCTTTATAGCTTTATCACATTTATTCTTGTTTTGTAGTTAGATGAGTTGAGTACAAGTTTTGGATAGTTTTTAGCCTGAATGATTTATTATTTTTCTTTTGGCAGTGATGTTCTTTTCACTATCTACCTTCTGTGAACTGAGTTGCCTATTACTCTATGCTTTTGTCTTCCCGCGACTGCAAATTGTAAAATATTACCGGTCAAAGGCTGCATTTGAAGGATCAAAGACTGTTGTTGGTGACCTTGCTGCAGGAGGCATCACAATATCACCTCATGCACAAGTATGATTATTGTGATTTGTGAAATAAGTAAAGCATTGTTTTTAGTGATCAGAAAATAATGTTGCTCATGTTAGATGGCCTTTTTAAGCTTGTAGTTCTTATCTGGAACTGTTGTATTGAAGGTCATAGCAGAAGAGAAAATTCCACAACGCCTGCATAACAAGCAGCTTCTGTGGAAGAACATAGATTATGCACTAGATCTATTTGTTATATATGTGGTTACACTTTCAATCTTCCCAGGATTTTTATCTGAAGATACAGGCAAACATGAACTGGGATCTTGGTGAGTTATTTTCCATTATTTTTTGAGAACTTCTTGGTATCAATTTGGAAACATAGTTCAATTGTTGTTATCACCTTATGTAATGGCCAACCCCGTTCTAAGATTTGACTTGAGAATTTTGCTTAATATGTTTTCTAGTTAAATGGATGTGCCATTTAACAAACTCAACTCATAACATTGCATATAAAATAATCAACTACAAAATGAAATGTGTTGGATCTCAGTTGTGTTTATAGTTTGTCCTTGATGACAAAATCCCTTTCAGTTAGTTCTCTTTGATAATCCGTCTCAGTTTGGATCCTTATGCTTTATTTTGGCACTTCTTTGATGTCTCTTGGCTATTACAGAAAGATATTTGTTATGATTCAAATTCATGGTGATGAGATTTCTGGTTCATGTTATGAATGCTATTTCTTTGACTGACAGAGCTTGACAGATGGTTTCTTTGTCAGGATGGTTCTCTTTGCATACCACAGGTGTATTTCACATGATTACAAGCCATTTGATTACATTCTTTGAACTCACATTTTTGAAGGCTTACACATATCGGCGTGAGAATGCCAGGGCCTCCCCAATCCATTTTGCTGTTAAACGTCTGTGTTGCCTATCGGCAAGATGTTTCTGATGTCATGACGATTGGACTTTACTTTCAGGCAGCTTTCGGCAGGACTTCTCTTTTGTTTCAGTGACAGAAAAGGATCATATCGGCATAAGTTATACTGTTGGTATGTGGTCACAGCGAAATTGCTTTGTCTCACCGATTAGAGGTTGAATGGGAACATATCGGCAAGAGTTTAAGGCTTTGGTGAAGGGTCTTAGCGAAAAGGGTTATGTCTCACCGACTAATGCATGTGGAAGTCTATCAACGAGAGCTTGGCGATATCGGAATGTGATCTCGGCGAAGTGGTTTTGTCTTGCCGATAGGGGCTCTTCATCAATGGGTTCTCGGGGAGTGTCTTACCGAACATCACATCTGGGGTTTCGCTTTGGCCAAACATAATGTTTTCGGTATATAGTCTCACCGAAGATTTTTTGTCTCACCAACCGATGCACTGAATGTCTTATCGGCATAAGGTTACTGCTTAGGTGAAATGTTATAACGACTCTGCAGTGTCTCACCGACTTGTGCAAAGGGTTACTTCGGCTGGACTATGCGATATCGGGGTGAGGTCTTGGCGAGTGACCTCCGGTCTCGCCGACATTACGAATGACTTATATCAAAAGGCTCGTCGGTGTGTGATGTTCTCTTCGGAGTAGGTCTCCTCGAGAGCGATATGTCACGGCGACCAATGTGTATCAAGTGGGCTTTCGGTAAAACATAAGGTATTCTATATAAGGTCTCCCCGATTATGAATTGTCTCAGCGACATCGGATGAAAGTTACTTAGGGCAAAATTTGTGATTATTCCTTTTGACTGGGTATGAAACCCTAGCCTGGCCGCCATCATGAGAGTTTAAGTATCAGTTGTTGCTGGTTGTAACGGCTTTATCTGTGGCATATGGAAACTTTATTTGGTGCGTTTCTGGCTGGAAGCTCGACAGTGGTTGATGGAACCATAGGAGTTGCAGATCTGTCTGGTATTTATGCATTTCATGCTGCACATACTGGTTTATAATCACCATTTTTAACTGCTCTCTGCATCTTAGTTACTAATGTGGCAAATGATGCCCTGACAGAGTATTGTTTTTCATGCATTAGAAGTTATGATTTATAGTGGTGGGCAGTTGTGCTTTTTAAATAGTAAAATGATCTCATACATTTCAGATTTGTTGTGGACGACTCTTAGCTGGGTAAAACGACTCATGTATTGGCAAAAGAATTTCACCTCGACTAATAATCTTGCTAGGTACAAGTTGAAGATTTCTATTATAAATAGCTTTGTTATCATCAGTCTGAATCTTTTCAGGTTGGCTATTCAGCCGTTACTTCTGAAGACAGTTACTTATCTGGCATTTAAATCAAAAAGATGTATAAATAGGACCAAAAAACTATGTTTCTGTTCGGTGGTTGTAATTCTGAGATTATCATTCCTTGGCTGTATGAAAATGTATGGATAAACTCTGCAATAAAATTTGAATAACAAGATGCAGAAATATTGTAAATTTCTTCTCTATATAGTATTTTAGGGATTCAATTATTAAATCTTTAAGGTATTCTGTAGACAAGAAAACAGAGAAACATGTGCTTAACTGAAAACAGAGAAATCCTCTGAGTTATTATTGTTGTTCAAATCATAATTTGAGGGGTTGGTGCTCCTTGAGATAGATATCTCTAAACGAGGGGTTGGTGCTCCTTGAGTGGGTGCTCAAAAATCAGCCTATAAGGCATTGTGAACAGTTGATTAAAAAGGTTAAGCCTGCAAGGCATTTCGGGAGTGGTTTTTATACCCCAGGAGGGTTTTCCACTCGGCAAAATCTTATTTCTCTTTGTTCTTCTGTGTGCTCACTGCTTTACTGTGTTGTTTCTGTTCACTGTTGGGATTATTACTTTTCTCAATTCTGTTTATGAATGATTACATTCAACTCATGAATGCATTAATCAGAGTAATATTGAGATCAAATCTGAGCTATGTTTTTGAATTTTTGAAAATTAGTCAAATTTGTTAAGACAACGATTCACCCCTCTAGGTGTCATTTTAACTCCAACAATTGGTATCGGCGTAGGGTCCTCGATAGGTTTTAATCACCTTGGATTGATCTTGGTCTTGGAGTTTGTTTTAATGGCACATTCTCAAGATGGTGCCTCTATAACCAGAGCTCCGTTATTTGATGGAACAGATTATGTGTTTTGGAAAATCAGAATGGAAGCTTTTCTTATTTCTTTTGATGTTGATGTTTGGAGCATTGTTATAAATGATTACAATGTACCAACCTCTATTCCCACTGATCCTACTGAAAAAAAGAGGTATGAAACAAATGCCAAAGCTAAGCATGCCATCTTGTGTGGGTTAACTAAAGATGTGTTCATTAAAGTCATGCATTGCAAATCTGCTCATGATATCTGGGAAAAACTTGAAACTATATATCAAGGGAATGAGAAAGTCAAACTGTCAAAAATCATTACACTCAAACATCAATTTGAGGAGTTGAAAATGAAGGATGATGAAAAAGTGGCTGAATATTTCCTAAGAGTTGATGAAGTTGTCAATGCAATGAAAGGTCTAGGTCAAGAGAGGTTAATGAATTTGATGTGGTCACAAGGTTGTTAGAACCTTACCATCAAATTTGAATCTAAGGTTTCAGCCCTAGAAGAAAAAACACTTTGATCGACTTACGTTAGACAGCACATAAAGGAATACTTGCCTATGAAATGAGAACTAGCAAAACAATTCAACAGGAAAAGGCCTGCTCACTGAAAAGAAAGAAAAAGTCGAAGTCAGTGAATCAGAGTTGTCTGATTCTAATGAATCCCATTTTGTTAGAAGATTTAAAAAGGGATCAGGAAAATATAAGGGAAAACTTCCCTTTAAATGTTTTAACTGTGGCAAAATAGGTCACTTTGCTGCAAAGTGTCCCTATGATGATCAAATCAGTGACAATGAGAAATCTGGAAAACAGCCTAAGAAGAAGGCCTTTAAACCTAAACGAAATTTCAACTTCATAAAGAAGAAGAGTTTGTTTAGCAAAGATGAAACTGATTTTGAGTCTGAAGATTCATCAGCAGAAGAAGATGAAACCTTGTTCATGGCTGAGATTACTCAGCAAGAAGATTCAAACACCATTGACATTGAAGAAGGTGAGGTAGATCTTGAAAGTGAGCTGAAATGTGCTTTAAAAGAGGTCAGAAAACTCAAAAAACAAGTTCTTGCTCAAGAACATAAACCAGATCAAGAAATGGTCTCTCTGAAAACTCAGCTTGAAGAAGCTAAAAGAGTTGAAGACTATCTTCGAGAGACTGTAAGCTGCAAAGATCAAGAAATTCAAAAGCTGGAACAAGAAGCAGTTTGTCTTAGGAAGGAAATTGAAAAATATGAAAGCACTCTAAAACTGAATGAGATGCTCAGCCAGCGAAGATGTACAAAAGCTGGTGTTGGTTTGAAAAGGGTGAAGATGCTCATTGACCATGCACAAAACCCTACGAGAAGTCAAAGGTTGAGGTTCAAATCACTCGAGAATTTGGTAGGATCATGTTAGTCTTTAAGAAGTAATAGATCTTCATCTGAGTCAATCCTTTCTTCTATGGTTATTTTTTTTTTTGCAACAAATTTGGCCATAAGGTGAGCATTGAGCTTATGAATCCTAGAATACCCAGGTTTGGTCTTAGGCAACACTATAGTTTTGTTAGACAAAATCGGATATTTTAAATGCGACTACTTTGGGACATCCCCGTCAAAGCAGGTAGAGCTTCTGATCTACAATGCAGCTTGATGAAAAATTAAAAAGGTTTGGAAACCTAAGGCTGACTGCTCGCAGTAAGCAGAGCTATGTTGGTTCAAACTGCTTTTCATTCCAAGAAAAAGGACTTATGGGTCCTAGACAGTGGATGTTCTAACCATACGACTCACGACAAGGATAAGTTTATAAATCTTGAAGATTATGTAGGTGGTTATGTTAAGTTTGGTGATAACTCTAGTATTCAAATTAAGTTAGAGGTTCACTTCTTCTAAATGAAGAAACTCCTATCTATAATGTGTACTATGTGGAAGGTCTCAAACATAATCTTCTAAGTGTTAGTCAAATCTGTGAGTAGTGGTTATCATGTTCTTTTCACTTGTGGGGATGTGGTCTGACAAGCTTAGGAGAATTTTATTCTGGTGGAAAGGAGGACAAAAGGAAATGTGTAAAATCTTCTTGACTCATCATGCAATGACAATAATCAAGGTATGTGTCTAATGGGCCAAATTGAAGAGAATTGGTTATGGCATAAAAGATTAGGACACATGAACTTTGAAAATCTGGTTAGAATCGATAAAAATCAGAGATGTTAAAGAGTCTACAGGTTCTTGGCAAGCCAGAAGCTGCATTTATTGCAAAGAGAATGTTTGAATCGTGTGATCCTAAAGCTCATCTCTGACATCTTTGATTTATAAGTTCCAACTAGAACAAGGTCTATTAATGGTGAAAAATACTTTATGCTTTTTGTGGATGATTATACTAGAATGGTATGGGTCACATTTCTTAAGCACAAATCAGAAGCCTTTGAAAGGTTTAAAATCTTTTGTAAAATGGTTGAAAAGGAATCTGATCTAAAAATCAAATGCCTTCGATCAAACAAAGGAGGTGAGTTCACCTCTCAAGAGTTTATTGATTATTGTGAACAACACAGTATTAAAAGGTAGTATGCTGCAACTAAAACACATCAACAAAATGGGGTAGTTGAATGTAAAACAGAACTGTAAAAGAAATGGCTAGAACTTCATACTAGATGAAGCTAAAGTTGTCTGATGTAGGCTGGGAAAGAAGTTATTTCATCACAGGTTGTATACATTTGAATAGAGTCACGGCTTGGGTGGGAATCTAAACACACTCCTTATGAACTTTACAATTATGGAAAAAGCTATACATCCAAATACTTTAAAATTTTTGGAAGTGTTTTATCAAAAAGGATGATGATAACCTTGGGAGTTTTCAATCAAAGAGTGATGAGGGCATCTTTTTGGGATACTCAACTCACAGCAAAGCTTATAAATGCCTTAACAAAAGGCTTAACAAGATTGTTGAAGTTGTGAATGCAAAGTTTGATGAAAGATTACATTTAGATGCTAACATCTTGCAAGATAATGAGGAAGAACGGCTTGAACTTGAATCAAATTCAGAAGAAGTTGAAACAACAAAGTCTTTTGCTGAATCAGCAAGCCCTAAAAATGAAAAAGCAAGTCCTCAAAAGGTTGCATCAAAAGCTCCTTCGCAAAACTCTAGCTATATATCACGCAAAAGATCAAATTATTGGGGATAAAAATGCAGGAGTTCAAACTAGAAAAAAGGCTGCAAAATCTGATGAAAAGGCACAAATTGCTTTCTGTCTAGTTACTCAATTTGAGCCTAAAAATTTTAATGAAGCTCTCACAGACTCATGTTGGCTTAATTCTATGTAGGAAGAAATTGATCAGATTGAGAAAAATCAGACTTGGGAGTTAGTCCGAAGACCAGATGACAAGAATGTCATTGGAGGCAAATGGATATATAGAAACAAGGTTGATGAAAATAGTAATGTTATTCGCAACAAAGCAAGATTTGTCTGCAAAGGCTATGCTCAACAAGAAGGTATTGATTTCGGAGAAACCTTTGCACCCGTTGCTAGATTAGAATCCATGAGAATATTCTTGGCTTATTTTGTTTATAAAGACTTTACTGTTTATCAAATGGATGTCAAAACTGCTTTTTTAAATGGCTATTTAGATGAAGAGGTCTATGTTGAACAGTCTAAAGGATTTATTTGCAAAGATAAGCCTGATCATGTTTACAGATTGAAAAAGGCCCTCTATGGCTTGAAACAAGCACCTAGAGCTTGGTACTCTAGGCTAGACAGTCATTTAATTTCTAATGGCTTTGTTAGAGGAGGTGTAGACAGTAATCTTTATGTTAAAACTGAAGGTTCTGAAGGTCCCTTAACCGACTCCTGTAGCACTGGCATAAACATAGTTGTGCAAAATATCCCTGGATCCCAAACCCGAAATGGAAGTCTACCATGCCTAATACCCTCTGACTTCCTCTGCGCTACTCTGATCTCAACTTCACCGTTCCAAAAATGGTGAAGCAAACCAATGGGACCCATCCAATACACTGTGCCAAACCTGTCGCCACCTGGATCCCAAAACAACCGAACGCCACATCCATTCACCATATAGAGATAAAAATATCTAGAAGCGTCTATAACACAATATCTCTCTACAACTCCCGCTAAACTCCCATGGATGTGATAACTAACCAAATCATCATGCCAATTGACACCATAGTCATCCTGTAACCATGTACCCATAAGAAAATTTTGTGACATAGAAGTAGCAAACCCTGTTGGATACATATCAGCATGATGTATAACTGACAATTGTCCCTGCAAGTAATCCCCCACAAATAGTTGAGTCGGGTGCTTGCAGCTGCTAATCCCATCTTCTGAAGATGGTGAATACCCATCCCACAAAGGATGGTATAATCCCGGAGCCAGTCCACACCGATGCATCATCAAGTCCTTTGTGTGTGGATCAAAAGAAAAGTGATGAGCACTCCTCACTATGTAGTCACGGTAAAATGCTCCAACCTCTGTCAATGGCTCATCACTAACAAGACTTGAATCAAGCAGCTGATCCCTCTGACTCTAAAAAACAACAAGCTAGCATCCAAAATCAGCTGCATGGGATGAAGTAACAAATTTACTTCCAAGAGAGGGAAACAAATCTATATGAGAGCCATACTCCCAACCAGATGACACTCTGTGAGTCCCTTGTGAAGATGATGGAGTAACGTCATGTACTAACACACAACTCTCAGGAGAATCCACCACAGCCACACGAGCTATCAACTATTGAACCTGCATCATTTGTCATCGTACTAACCACAAGAGAACCTGATGTAACATGTGGTCCTTTGCTGCTCTCAATCCAAGTACTCATCCCAACTGAGTCAACTGCCCCTGTATCTGCATGGATGTTACCACATCCTCTCTACAACCTGTGGATGTATGATCCTCACTGTCTGCCACTATATGTAACTGTACTGTATCTGCAGCTGGTGGAAACTGTGTCAAACTCAACTCCATGGTAAGCACGTCCAACCATGACTGTGACTCCTGAATGGCCAACTGGGCGCTCTGCAATGAGTCCATAGTCACCTCAAGCTCAACTGGCGTGGTAGAAGTTGCTGATATAACAACATCTTCACACACTTCCATATTTGTGGGCTGCAAACCACAAACAAGCACTTCTGCTTCTTTCTCGATCCCTTTATCAATAGAATGTTCTGCTTTTTCTTTCATTGTTCTTCTAATGCAATTAACCACACCCACTTTTCCAGGATACCTAATCAACACACAATTCAAGTAGCAGTCAAAAGAAACATCATTCTTGAACTCATCTGACATACTCTGATATTCTGCGTGGAATATGGAAGCATCATGTTCACATTCCCTCATGAACTGTTGGGAATGCAGTCACCAAACAATGAAATGAAAGCTCCAACAAATAGGTTATAAGCAGCAATAACCCCTCTGATTCTCACTCCAAACCCAAGATATCACTGCAAGATTGAAAATAGAATAATGCTACGCCCAGCTACAAGCCAATAAAGAAGCCCTAACATTGTAGCACGTCACTGTAGCGCGACACTGTAGCATGTCACTGTAGCGCGAAACTGTAGCAGCTTTAAGAAAAACCATCAATCAACACAAAATCTTCAAACCCTAGATTAAATCTTCGCCTTCAAGCACAAATGAAAGGACTGAATTATCCTTTCCTCAAAATTGCAACACTTCAAGAGATCTTTCACTCCCTCAGTTATGCTATCAATAGGAAATTTTCGTTTCCTATGATCAAAGAAGAAAACTGTTAAAGCCTAGGCTCCACAATAAAATTCAATCAAAATAATATTCATAAACTGGATGCTGAGAATGAGCTCTTGCCTCTCTTTTTATTCTTTCCTTAAGAGAGCTCAAACACCTTCCTGGCCAATGTGGGATAAAAGATTTATTTCCACATTAAATTATTCACTTAACGCACTTTATTATATTAAAGTGACTTTATTATTATAAAGTTACTTTATAACTTTATAATAATATTAAAATATTAAATAAATCACTTAAGTCACTTAAACTTTAATATCTCTTGATGTACTTGTCTGATTGCTAAGCCGTCTGAGCTAGGAGTCGACTCTCCCTCGTTCTCCATGTGATTGGATGCCCATCTAAAAATAGAAACCCTGAATAGTGACTTACTATAAATAGTAAGTATGTGAAACTGAGTCTAGAAACAGCTGCAAAGGCCCAATCAAGGTCGACACTGCCAATATGCTTTGCTCAGGTGTCTTTCTATTAATAGGAACCCTGACTCTCCCAAAATAGTAACTTACTATAAATAGTAAGTGTGCCAATCTGAGTCAAATAACCTGTGCAAAGGCCAAAACCTGAATCCAGCTGAAGAGTAATGTCTCTAAATCACCGGAACTGCCACAAAAGACCCTCTATCCATAACTGTTAGCCTCGAGGGTCAAATGATAGGCTAATCCTTACAAACTCTGATGCTCGCAAAATGGGGACAGTACACCTTATTAGTGTATATTCAGTAATTATTAGATCGAGCACAGTGCCATAAAATTATTTTTTCTGCTCAGGAAAAAGTTAAATATACTATTAAAATGGATAGATGCTCTAAAATCAGTGCATAGATTTCAGGAAGACTATTTTAGAACATCCTGCAAGTAAGATAACAGTAGATTGTCAAAAACAGCAACAGAAACAGATAGGAAAGTGTGGAAAAAAGTAAAAACTGGTTAAAAGGTTTACCTTCGTACTATATGCCTTATATTCAGAGTATATTTAATTCCCTGAATGGTAGGTATTATTCCAATAAAAAAGTCACGCCCTTTTTTAAGAAAATATTTAATGGCATTTTATAATTAGGTGATAGTTGGTTATGATCAAGGATACATAGTGTCAGTATTTATATTTTTTAGCTTTGGGGTTACAGGCTTAAGCACATTTAGAATGATTATCCATGAAATTAAATTTTTTATGATTAGATGGTAGTTTTGTAATGATTAATGATACATTGGATTGGTTACTATATTTTTTAAGCTCTAGAGACATGGACTTCAGCATATTTCTAACGATTATCCATGAAATTTGAAATTTATATTTTTATGATTAGGTGATAGTTTCATAATGATTAAGGATACATTGGATTGGTTACTATATTTTTTAGCTTTGGGGCATTGGACTTTTTAGATGATCATCCTTGAAATCTGAAATTTTTGCAACCTTAATATTTGCTTAGAAGTAAGTTTATAATCATGTACTGCCATTGAGTTCAACTGTTAACTCATAGTAGCATTCCATTTAGACAGCATCGACATTGCATGGAAAAAGCGTAAATGGAACTCAATTGCTTGGGTTTTATATGGAAAAAAATTGGCAGCTAGAAAACAACCATAAAGCGGGAAGGGCCCAAACCCATTACAAAACAACCATAAAGGCATAAAAGAGGGGTCTCACAAGAGGTGAGACAACAGGAAAGCAAAAGAAACAAAAACTAGAAACCAGAAACCAACAGAAATAGAAATGGGACCAACAAAAGACCAGCAGCCCGAGAAGACCAATTACTGTTCACCAAGAAGATGGAGACCTTTTATAGCCTTCCACTCCTTGGTGAGGAATTGTAGCTTCTCCTCGGAAGACATGGCTTTTAGATTCTTTTTACCAGTTTTATCCACGGAAGCAGGCAGGGCTTTCTCCAATGATTTACCTTTTTTGTTGGAGCTAGAAGTGGGTCCATTTGAATTCTCATCCCTGGCTTTCTTTACATGGCAGTTTTTGAGCTCTTGTTGAAACACCTAGATAGTAACAGCTGTATTCTTCATGGTTTCTTTGTTGTACTCAATAATCTCCTGCAAGCTAAAGAGATTTTTTTCCTAGTTGCTTTGGAGATTAGCAAACTCCTTTCTCAAACTCGAGCATTCCTTAGGAGACTTGATAGCATCTTTGTAAGAACTCGTCTTGCTCTAACTTTTGTAACCTTGTTTCTGCTTTTTTGTGTTTTGTAATTTTTGAAGGTTTTATAACAAATATATGATTTCACAAGATATTGCCAGGCAACCAAAAAAAGATTAACAAATTCAAGCAAACATGCAATGCAAATAGGCTGGAAATAAATTCCTTGTTTGATATTAAAAACCCTTATTGAATTACAAATTAGACATGCCAAGAATTCAAATAAGACTGATTTTTTAGAGAAAACCTGGTATATAGTGACTGCAGCCACAAGAAGTTCCCATGCAGCCACCACATAAAGCTTCCTCCCTGCGTTTTATTGCTGTTGTAGCAGCAACAGACCTGGCCGCCTCTGTTGGAAGAGATAGCAGCCTCAAAAGCAAGGCGATCTGCCTCTTGATGACCACGTCCCAGCCCTAGATGGTACGGCTGGTCATTATTTGAACCATTTCTCAAATCAGACCTTAGTTATTGTCAGATGCATGCAATTTTCTGTATAAGATTAGACCTCAAAAGCTGGAATGATACCCTCATGAAATTGCCTTGAAATCTCATACAAATCTCAGCCAATAATAATAACCCACCACTGTAGCAAATTACTGTAGCGTCACTGTTCACGGGTACTGTAGCAGTGAACAAAAAGCTTGAAATCTGATCGCTAATGGCTGCCAATGATGAATCTTCGGGTCTGCACTTGATAGTCCTTCAATAATCTTCAAACCTTAGATGAAATTTTCACCTTAAGCACAAATAGAACACCTGTATGATGCCCTCCTATATGCCCAATTTAGTAGATATCTCACTACCTCAAAAGGCTGCAACAATGGAGAGTGAACGTTCTCCAGTGGAAAACTGATTCGGAAACCCTTGGCTTCCTCTCTCAAACAAAAACTCATCAACACCAATTCTCAATCCCCATCCAAAAAATAACTCTCAAGTGAATTATATAAGCCCTCAAGAGAAAATCAAACTTCTCCATAAAAAGCCATTTAATAACATTAAAATGTTATTTTATTGCATCTTTTAAAATTTTATGAAGAACTTAGGAAATTGGCGCCCAATAAATAATTAAATAAATGGCCCCCTCTTAATGACGCCTTGACCCTTAATATTAAGTTAAGTTATAACTTAATATTATAAGCTTTTAAATAATTAATGTTTATTTATACCAAATAAACATTAATATCTCCATGAGTACTCATTATCTCTGAGCGCCGTCTGAACTGGGAGCTGAGCTGATGGAGCTGCATATGACCACACACCTTACTAAAAATAGTAAGGGTCCCTCTCTCATCCATTCCTGACTTACTATAAATAGTAAGTTGAGTATACGGAGTCCTGGAGACTTGAAACGAAAGCCAAAGCTGCTAGTTTCTGAACACTAGAGACGATACAATCCCCAAAAGACCCCCTAACCATCCTCATTAGCCTAAGAGGGTCAAAATTATAGGCTAATCTCCTTTGACAATTGATGTCAGCGAGAAGGGGATATTACAATTAATTCCCCAACCTCTTTTTCCAAATTGGCCCAATTATCAAAAGTTTGAGCCATACCTTTTATAAATTCCCAGTGATCCCCATCCGCCTCCTCATTCGGCCAGTCCCTAGCCTTTCTAGAACAACAAACTCCAAATTTTGAATTTTTTCCTTAGCCGTGAACAATTGGGCCAGCTGCCACTTAAGAATTTCATTTTGAATATTTGAGGCTTTGCAAAGTTCATCCACTTTCTCTTGCAGAGAGGCACAATTCTTACAAGGGTTGGGAGTGTCTAAGGAACATCCTTCGACTCCTAAGCATGCCCAACTTTGTGCTAAGGAGAAGGGGGACTAGCAGAGAGCCTACAAAGCGAAGGAGAAAAAGATGGAGAGTCCTTAGGGGTGACATCCAGTGAAAGGGACCAAGAAGAGCCAAAGTTGTCATCTGAAATCGAAATCTGGGATGGTTCCTCAAAAGAAGCATTTTTCTTACCTATAGGAGTGGGGGAATAAGCTGCAATGGCTTTGCCCTTAGAATCCTGAGGGGGTTGGACCTAGTAACTTTGCAATGCAGGAGGGGGGTGATGTTGGCAGTCGAGGAGGGGGTTTCAGGGTTACTAGTTGAGTTAACAGGATCACCCTTATGAATAAGAGAGGGGTTAACAATCCGAGGTAGGGAAGAAATGGCAGGGGAGAGAGCCAAATTATACCGATAGAGCCCATATATTAAGCCCCGGTGAAGAGGCAAGGGTTTTTCATTTTCTTGCACAACTTTTGACAGATTGTTCCAAGGAGGAGTGGATCCAAAAGGAAAAGTTCATTTTCAGGTTATGACATAAGTGATTGAGCATAGGAAACAAATGAACATGAAATATTTTAAAATGGCCATCGAGGGTAGCATACCTCATCAAAACCTCCGCAATTTTTTTCCAGACCCCGGGCAGATCCTCTCTATTGTAGCCATTTTGCAGAATGTTGACCTTCTCTCCCCGTTTTAAGAATTTTTCCATATCCTTTTGATAATGCCTATTAGGCTTCTTGGGGACGTTAGCTCCCTCAAGAGGGAGAAGTGTGGCTGCCGAAATTAACTCAACAGAGATAGAGAAAGAAAGGCCTTAAACCTCGACAAGGCCTTCCTTCTAGAGAACTTTGTGGAAAGGTTAGTGCCATGGCCTTTCAAGGCCTCAATGAACGAGGTGAGCTTATCCTTCTAGAGGATAGGCCATATCTCCTGACCATTCATCAAAGAGTCACAGTTGTTGGGCTCTTCTTGAATGACTCCCCACACATAGCAGTCGACAGGGAAGCAAAATAGTAGTAGTTGAAAACCAGCTGAATGTAACTCTAGAAACTTTTAGTAAACAATGAAGAGGAAAAGTGAAAATACAACTTGCTAAAAGGAGACAAAAGCGGGAAGAAATCATTATTCTTCATGCAACTGGGAGGGTACATGTAATCCTTACAATCTTAAGAGATACAAATCAATCTTTGGCATGGTGTGCGATATGAGAGCCAACTTCATTAATAATAGAGTTTCTCACGTGCTTCAAGAGAGCAATTGCAAATCATCCCAAACTTTAATATTTTTAACAAAGGCCCCTAAGTCATCACATCTGCAAAGGAATTTCCTTCCCGATAAACATGCATGAGTTTGCACTATCCTAGTGCTCATCATGTTCAAGTGAGTAGCTTCAATAAGGTCATGAAGAGACCAGCTAGGGGAGGCTTCCCCATTCAACATCATGATGGCATTTTTGGAGTCCCCTTCAATGAAAGCCTTAGTAATGCCTCTTTGTTTAGCCAACAAAATACCATGAAAGGCAGCAACCACCTCAGCAAAATTAGAAGATTGGGTGCCCAAATTGACTGTGTAAGAAAAAATCAACATTCCTCTATGATCCCTTAGGATGCCACCCCGTCCCACCCGACTCGGGTTCCCTTTTGCAAAGCCATCAAAGTTAAGTTTAAACCAACTAGGGTTAGGGGGTCCAAGAGATATAGTAACAAGCAGTAGGAATTTTGGAGCTTAAATTATTGAGGATGTCAATAATATCCCAAGACATAGCAATACTAATTTTCAATGTGGAGGGGTTTCTTTTAGGGTTATAGACACAACCTTTAAATTTTCCTTGATGTTTTGGATGGTGAGATTTGCGAGCACATTCCAAAGTAACTTTTTATCTTTGAAAACTCTATTGTTGCGTTCTTTCCATAGAGCTCAACTAGTTAAAAAAAATGCATGCCACCACAACTCAGTGAGAAGGGGATGAGTGAAAGGGGGATCCAACATTCAAAGATACAGTTTGAGCTCTTGTGCCAAACCCAACTGAGAAGGAACATTGATTGAATTTTTTGGTGAACCCTCCAAGAGTAAGCACAATGGAAAAGGAGGTGGTCAATACTTTCCTCCTCTTCGCAAAGGAAACACCTATTAACTAATTGAATTCCCCACTTATGAAGATTGTCTAGAGTCTGAGTTTTCCTATGGCAAACCATCCACTAGAAGAATCTAGCTTTTGGAATAGTTTTATTCTTCCATATCTTCATCCAATAGAAATGAGAGGTCCATTTAGGGGATAAAAGATTATATCTAGATTTGACAGTGTAATTATCGTCTTTAAAATCAGTCCAAAGAAGAGAGTCAAAAGAATTAATTCTGTAGAACCTTTGATTAGCAATAATTCTTAGAAGTTCATCAACAACCAATCGGAGTGGGGGATCATACCAATTGGGATCTATTCCCAAGCGGGAGGGTTAGAGGAGGGATCCTAGTAGTCTTTCACCATGTAGCCCAATCTCCTGTACAGATCAATCTAGATTGCCAAATAGAACAAATGGAATTCCATAGGAGAAGAATAAATCCAAGGATCTTCCCAGAACTTCACGAAATCCCCTTTAGCAATTTGCCATAAGGCTCCCTATCTTATGATGTCCTTAGTTTTGAGAAGATTATTCCATATAGTAGAACCTTTAGGAATAAGATTATTGTGTAGGAAGAAGATTCTCTCACAACCATTTAAGTACTTAGCTCTCGGGATTTTGACCCACTCAAAGTTTTGTTTAATCAAATGCCAACTAACTTTATAGAGGAGGGCTAGGTTCATCTATTTAGTTTTTTGATATCTAGTCCATTATTTTTGTGTGAGCAGACCATATCCCAATTCGCAAGGGAGATACGATGCTTATCCTCAGTTCTAGACTCAAGGAACCTTCTTTGAATTTGCTCCAATTTATCTATCCAAGTAGCAAGCATCATGAATAGGGAAAGGAGGTGACGTAAGTACTTTGAAGAGAAGCTTTGAGAAGTTGGAGTTTGCCAACATTGCTTAGAAGAGCACCTTTCCACACAACCAACTTACGTTGCACTCTTTCCAGAAGGTTGGACCAAATTGAATTCTCAACTTTATTGGTGGTTAACGACATTCTCAAGTAAGAGGAAGGGAGAAGATGAGTATGACAATTAAGAACCCCAGCTATCCTAAGTTGCAAAGGGGGAGGCATGTTCAAGAAGAAAATAACACTTCTATCCAAATTAATGTTTTGGCATAAAGTGGAGGCAAAATCAGAGAGAATTCTGACCCAACCCTGAGCTTCTGCAATTGTGGCTTCCCCAAGGAGAATAGTGTTGTCAACGAACTATTGATGGGAGACCGACCACAAGGAAGGAGAGAAAGCTTTGAGGGTTCCCCCCATGATCCCATCAATAATGTTCCTTCCCAGGACCTCTGCAAGAATTATGAACAAATAGGGGGAGAGGATCTCCTTGCCTAATACTCCCAAAGACAACAAAGTGGCCATGAGGGGAACCATTGATGGGGACGAAGATTGTCAGGGTAGAAACACATGCTTCAATGAATTTGAGAATTTTGCCTTTGAATTTGAACCTCTGGAGGACTTGAAGGAGAAAACTCTAGGAAAATTTATCATAGGCTTTGGAGATGTCCAGCTTAAGGACCATACTTTTCTTATTGCTCTTATCCATAGTTGGAAAACTTGGACTCGACAAAAGCTTGCCAGCCCCAAAAAATTCGGCTCGGCAAAAACTTGAGAAAAACTCGGCACAAAACTTGGCGACTTAAAAAATTGCTTAAATTTCTTTAGAAACACATTTTTTTTGCAAAATTCAATGACAAGATGAATCCAATGAGTCCATAAATGAGTGCAAAAGTGCTTTCTATTAAATTTGATTGATTTTCGTGTAAATTGAGTACAAAATCGCATTCTCATGCGGAATCCTGATGGGTGAAAGCCTGATAGTCTAAGTTGTTGATTCCAGTCCTCACTCCCAAATCCCCTCATTGTAATCAAGTTTCTTATATGAGAAGAGATCTCAATAACTAGTGGGAGTCTAGGAGTGGAGATTTGAATGGCATTGAGGGGTGGTGCCCCTTGTAGGGGTTTGGGGGCAATACCCCCAACGGGGTCGAGGGGCAGTGCCCCCGCTAGCAAGCTTAAATTAAGGCCTTTGAAACCACATAAAACTTCTTGTTGCACGCCATTTCACAATTTTATCACTTAAGGGAGAAATTAGGTATTTGACACTTTTTTATGAAAAATATTTGCTCTCCAAGTGCTATGTGAGGAAGTGTGAGGTGTGTTCATACATTTATAGGGAAAATTGTGAGTTTTTTGACCATTTTCTTAATCTTTTTTTGCGTTTTTTTGTGTTTTGTATTTTTGATGTATCTGACAAGTTTTTGCCACATACTCGCCTAGTTTCTGGCAAAAACTTGCCAAAAACTCGACGAGTTTTCTCCAAAAACTTGATGAGTTTCTGTGGTGAGTAAACATGGCAAAAAATCACCAGCAGAAAAAACTTGCAAGTTTTTCAAAACTCGTTGAAAACTCGGCGAGTCTGCCAACTATGCTCTTATCCATGGAATGGAGAGTTTCATGAACCAGAAGAATGGCATCGGTGATTTTCCTACTTGGGACAAATACTTTTTGATCTCTATGAATCTTGTTATCTAAGAAAGATTTTACGCGATTGACCAACAGTTTGGAAAAAATCTTATAGATCATGTTACAAAGTCTTATAGGTGTAAATTCAGACATTCTGTTTGCCCCAAATTTTCTGGGGATAAGGACAATGGAGGTATTATTAATTTCCTTGAGGAGACCAATAGAGGATTGAAATTCCCTAATTGCCTGAAAAACATCCATACCAACAATGTCTCAATATTTTTGAAAAAATATTGGAGGGAACCCATCAGGGCCAAGAGCTTTGGAAGGGTTAAGAGAGAACACAATATCTTTTATTTCTTCCACAGAGGCACACCTTTCCATGGAAATTAAAGTAGGGGTGGAGAACAAATTGGGGATAACCTACAACAGTTGGTCAGCAATAAGGTCCAGTTGGGTGGTGCTTTTATAAGGAGGGTTAAGGAGGTCCTTGAAGAATTTGATTCCCTCTTGATAAATCTCAACTTCCTTGGAAAAGTGGGATCCATCAACACTGATTAGTTCAGTTATCCTATTCCTTTTTCTATGCTTAATGGTAGATTGATGAAAAAACTTAAAGTTCCTATCTCCTTTTATCCATTGATTTCTTGATCTTTGTTTCCAATAAACTTCTTCTTTCTCAATAACATTATGATCACTTAGGAGCAATTCTCCTTATGGGAGAGAACTTCCAAGGCTCCAACTCTATCCACTTCCATTTGGATTTTCCTTAGTTGATCCTTTATAGCAGATTTCTAAGAGAAAATATTACCAAAGGAGTTTTTATTCCAAGCTTTCAAGTTTCTTTTGATGATTTTGAGCTTGAAGGCAATTCTAAACATAGTTGTGTTATGCACATCAATATTCCACCATTGAAGTAGGAGCCTTTTGAGATTCGGGTGATGTGTCCACATTATTTCAAATTTGAAAGGATGGAAAACTTTAGAAATGGTGTATTCCACTCGAGAATCAAAGGGGTGTGATCAAAACCAACTCTTAATTGGGAGGAGAGGGAACAGTAGTTAACCACATCCCAGTTGGAGGAAACAAGGCGCCTATCAAGTATAACTTGAATAAGATTGTCTTTCGTTCTTTTATTGGACGAAGTGTATTGGCTTCCTTTGAGATTGAGGCCTAATAGACCTCCATTTATTAGGAGATTGCTGAGGTCCATCATGCTATTAGACAAATCCTGAGAACCCCCCCATCTTCTCAAAAGGGTAGAGAGGGGAGTTAAAGTCGCCAAACAACATCTAGTGGGAACTCTTAAAGGAGGTTCCATTGCCTAGAAGGTTGGACCAAGTCTCCGGATGAAGGACTAAATTGTTCGGGGCATATATATTAGAGAGAACCTAGTTAGAGCGCCCAATCAGTGAAGAGAATATTAAGAATTTTTTTCTTCAAAGAAATTAGGGAACCATGATAATGAGGTTTCCACAAAGTGGCTAAACCAATAGAGGAATCGTTTGCATCCACAACAATAGAAAGGCCATTAGGCCTGCTATACTTACTAGTTTGAACAAACATAGCAACAATCATTTTGGTTTCTTGGATGAGCAAAATGTCAGGCTTGAATTCCTTGATGAGGTTCTTGACAATGTGTTGTTTGTGGAGGCTATTTAGCCCCCTAACATTCCAAGAGAGAATTAACATTTTTTAGTTCTTTTGGAGCCGGGATGCTCCAATGTACTTGATTTCCATTCGCAATATCCTTGGTTGTGTCCCTCTACCTAGTTTCTTTGACAAATTTCCACCCAAGCTTGGAGTCGATCCTCACATTAGTTGTCTTTCTCATCCCCAGGCCTTTTTTCAAAGGCGTAGAAGAACATAAGAGGCCTACACTAAACCCCCCCAAGGGTATGGGTGAGGTAGGCAAGGGAAACAATATAGAAGACAACGGGAGCTCATTCATCTGATCCAACCCTAAAGTATAAGAAGGGACAACAATGTCTTCCTTCCCAAGACCACCTTCCAGGGAAAGGATAGACCATAGGGAAGTCTCTAACCTTCTTTGAAGTAGGTTCAAGAGAAGAGGGAGGAACAAAAATATTTTCTGTTGAAGGGCCAAGCAAGAGATTGGAACCAACAAAAACTTCTCCACAAGACAACCCATCAATCTAAGGCATAGGAGTGCCATCCAGAGAGGGTCTTGGAAGAGGAGCCCGAACAAGAGATTGGGGGAAAACGACTTAACTTCTTCTTTAGAGGGAAGGGACTTCATAACCAGCTTTTTGATTGAGCTTGAAGGCTCTGAAATTGAAGGGGGCCTGGCCACACCCTTATCTTTCAAAGGATTGGGAGAGGTCACACTCTTTAACCCTTTTTTTGGACAAGCATTGTAGAGGTGACCCATCAAGGAGCATATTTGATAGAAGAGAGCCAAGTTCTTGTATTCAATAGTTCGAGCCCATTTTCCAAGCTTGGACTCCAAAATAACAGAAGTGGCGAAAGTTTATTTAGCTCAATGCTAACACAAGTCTAGTTCTTGCCTTAGTTAATATATATGAATATTAATACTTATATTAAATATTAAAATTAATATTAGTATTGTTAGTATAATATGATTACTATTATATTATATAGTGTTAATAGTTAATATATAATAATATTAATATGATATGATTTTTATTATATTATGTAATATTAATTGTTATATTATAATATAGATATATAATATATACTAACAATAATATATTAAATATATGTATTATATAATAATATTATTTTTTATAATTATAATAATTTAATTATATTAAATTATTTTAAATTAATTATATAATAATTATAATATAATATATTGCTATAGTACTAAGTGGTGGCCTTGTTAGAATTTAGTGTAAATGATTTGTTTGAGACATTTGCAGGTTGGGAGGATCGTTCATGAGACTGTCCCAGGCGACAGCTCCCAGGCTTTAGTCATTTGGCTGGGCATAATTTGTCCTTGGGAAGCCTTTAATATAAATATCAGAACTCTCACATCAGAAACTGATAAAGAATGTTTGGCGAGAACATGCTTTGAGAATGGACATGGGGTGCTTTAAAACGTTTGGGCATCCTGGCACAAAGGGTATGATAATTCATTTCGGATCGCGGGATTTTCAAAACAGTCTTCCGTTCTCAATTTTCTGGCTTGCTCCGTCTTTGGCTTTATCGCCGGAATGTCGCCATTTATTCGCTTTTCTTTTAACCAACCTCCTGTTGGTTGTAGCCAGCACTCTATCGGGCCATCTGACCGGTTCAACCTGATTTTCGCCAAAGTTGGGATGCGGTGCAATTGTGCATGGATTACGCCGCCGAACACTGTCACTGGTGGCTTCGTTTCCGATAAGGTCTGCAACCCGTTTAGGTGTTTATCATCTTTCGACGGTCGGTCGCACAAAACTCCTTCATCTGATTTTCCCCGCCAGCCAGTTCATGGATATGTTGTCAATGTTGCCATGCGCTGTATCAAATTCAATCAGTAAAAGATGTTATTTAAATCTTTTTATGAAAATTAAATTTTCAATGATATGTTATTTTAGGAAAGATTGACTGCTCAAAGGACCAGCACTCTTTTAGCCACTAAGCATCAAACTGCTGTTCAGACTCAGGAGGCTACTAAAACCATTCCCCATATTACGCCAACAAATTCCATATCAAATTTCTACTTGGGGATTCCCAAAGTCATCAGGATGCTTTGTTTTGCTGGGTGGCATTTTCCTCTTCACCTCTATCCATTCTTGTTCTGTTTTAGGGGGGCCATTGCTATTTTCCACATTCAAATTATCACCATTATCACTGGTTGCTGAAGTAACCCCAGATATAGAATCATTGTTCCTGTGTTGTGAATCTGATTTCTCTGAAGGGATGGAGAAGTCATCATGAGATCCTCTTTTGGCTTCTTATCATGCTCAAACTCTTGAGATTTGTTTTGCACAGCCATTAAAGAGGGGTGAGGTGAATTTGAAACCTTTTCTTGAGTCATAGGGGAAGAGGCAGCAACTTCCTACTCCGTGGGAGAGATTACATAGTGACAGGATTCCACCCCGTCCCACCAAGACAGCCTGCTGATGGGGGCAGCCTTAGCCTGTCCCCTGCCACATTGTGCAATAGCATGTTCAGTTGCAAAACATCTTCTGCTCCTAAAGGCAATTTTTTTGTAGTCTATTGGTTGACGCCAACGCCTATTGCCAACTTTGAGAAAAATCTCTTCCGAAAGACCTTTTGATACATCCATTTTGACACAAAGACAAGCAAAAGTCAAGTTTTCATAATTGATTGTTTTCTTTGAGATGTTGTGGTACTTTCCCAATCCATTGCCAATCGCTTTCAAACAATCAATTTCCCAAAACTGTAAAGGAAGGTAAGGTAAGACAACCACCAAAAAGTCTAAAGAAAATGTCTTTGTTCGTGGATCGAACAAAGGGAACCAAGGTTTCATGCATAAGAAATCTCCCTGGTAGAACCAAGACCCAGTATTAAGAATCATTTCTTTATCTTCTATAGATTCGAATTCCAGTATAAAAAACCCTTTTGCACAAGGATAAATGCTGACTTCTTCCTCCAAAAAATCTTTCCAATTTGTGCTTATCCAAGAATGAAGATCAGTTAATTTTGGCCATACCTTCGTAAATTTGCAAACAAGGGCGTGGGCTTGTAAGTAGACCTCTCTGTCACCAGCAGAACTATCCAAACAAATCTCTGGGGTAGTCGGTGAAAGGCGCATTGAGAATGGAGGGTTTTGTTTTGCCCCACCATGAGGAGAGGGCGGTTTGGAGTGATTATGCTGTTCCTCCAAAATTAGGGCATGGCTGATGGCTTCTTTGAAACTGAAGGAGCGACCAGGTCTGGCATACGAATCCAGATCATCACGAGGGTGCAAGGGAGACACATCGCCTTCACTGAAATCTGCAGGAGCAACAGTGAAACAAAGGGTGGAAGCGTGCATTCTTAGGATAATTTTATTATTATTATATTATTTTGTATCATTTGTTTATTTATTTTATTTCTATTATTTCTCATTATCTTTGTTGAATTAATTACATAAATATACCCTTATCTTATTTATTATAATTTAATTATTCTCCTAGCTTAATGAATAAGTTTTTAATATTGAGATTCTAGTTTAGTTTATGATTAAGATCAAACCTAAGTATTTAGAAGATTGAACCATGTAAAATTAATGATTATTAAAGGAAATTGCAGGGTTTGTTGAATTTTTTTATTCGACAATATGAATTTGGTATTATCCACTTTTACTATTATACCAGAATTATTGTAAAATTCGTGGAGAAAACCTAATTGTTTTTTCAAAATCACCAAGGTGTTTGGCAAGGGGGCCAATTCTGTTACGATAAAGTAAAAGTATACTGTTGGAATTGAGAAGATTAGTATTTGTAACCCATTTCCATGCCTGAAATACATGCCATAGTAGTTGCCATTTAAAGGTATATATACTATAATATGAACTGCAAACCAGCTTTTTCCACTTGTGATGAGAGATGTTACATTTGAATGCTTGCTTGGCCTACCAAGGGGTGAAGCTTTTGGAGTATATGAACTCCTTTCTTGTTCTTCTCCAAACTTGGACAAAGAGGATGGAGTGATGATTCATGAATTGCTCCACCTTGATCGCTTTACGGCTTCCCTTATTTTTAAGTGTCTAGCATACTTCTTTGGTCATTTGAGGTGCTGGGATGCCATCTTCCTCTTTATTGGAATGCTTCCCATAGATTGTTGAGACGCATATTGTTCATTATCTTGAAATCCTTTGCACATGCTTTGGGGTAGAGATGGCTTGGACTAGTCGTTGAAAATACTCTTGCATGGACTGCACTAGAGCATTCTACCACTCCTACTTTGCTATCAAAAAACCCAAGGTCTGCATATTGTTGTTTTTCCTCAACCTCAATGGGTTTGAGAATTCCTTGGCTATCCTTGCCAAAACCCTTACCACTATAGCTTACCTTATTCGTCAACATGAGGTCAATGTGATTGATTTTTTTCATGCAGTTACCAAGGGATTTGTTTTTTGTTAAGAGAAACAAAAATGGGGAGGTATTTACTTGGATTTCCTGCTCCATAGTTTGTTTACCTCGTGGAGAGGTAGTATTCTTCAGACTAGAGCACTCCTCTTTCATCTTTGTCTCTTAACATGCTTCGTGGAATTTATATATATATCTTCTCTTTTGCAAGCAACTTTTGTTGCAAATTTACCATGACTTGAAAATTCTTTCCCTGTAGTCTATTTCTACATGAACAGTACACTACACGTGCAAAACTGCAAATAGTTGACAGTAAACTACACATGTGCAAATAATTGAGCTCAATACTTTTCTATCTTCTGAGTGAATTTAACAAGAAAGTGTGTGGCATAAAACTTGTTTTTGTCATGGTTTGGAAGGATTTGTAAATATCTAAATATCTTGTACATCTGTTGTAGGTACTAGGTAGACTATAAGATCCTCACCAATTTTTTTTTTTAAATTACTCTTGTAACTGTTATGATCTGCCCAACTTTTCCTTAAACACTTTGGACACCATTTTCAATGAAATAGCCATATGCATTCTGTCATAAAACTTATCGTCCAAGACTGCAAGTAGAATTTGCAGCTTGCTGTTGTGATTCAGAAGTGAAATTTAACCCAAACTCATACACAATAATTTCTTGATTATAATCAAGCAATTTGTTAAATTTAGAACATCACAGGAAACCTTTCTTGTTTCAACAGTTTCATAAATATATAATTCATATATTGCTGTTGATTCTACAAAGTTCAGAGTAATTTAAATTCAGATTCTAATCTGATAATGAGTAGAATTTCTCCAGTTGTAGACAGTCCAATTGTATGTAACCCTTATGCCAACTTCTCAATCGCCAAGCCTTTTCCGATCTGCTGTGTATAGTTGCAACACTCCAGTGACATAACATGATCATCCTTTATACATGGCATCTGGATTCTGTAAAGTGCTATACCCAAATAACACTAATTAAATCAAATCGGATATGGCAATGAGCTATTAATTTCAAACACAATTGAAAACTATATTCCATCATAGCATAGCATGTCATCAGATTGAGTTACATTCATTCCCAAATGTCATAATGTTGGGTTACATGGTTTGACTAGGCTGAAATTGCCAATTAGTCATAACAAGTTTACATCAAAAGTAATACACTGTACAATAAACATGAGCTGGAATTCTTCGTAATTCCACTTCAACACTCGCCTTCAATTGATGGACGAGAACATTGTTCAGGTGCTTTTTCCACCCAACCACGAAACTTCGTTTCCCTGGAAAGTTCTTACTAACATGAAGAACCACAGACCCTGCACGGAATACTTAGCAAAAAGAAATCGAAATGCAAGGCAGAATCTGGTGCGTGCCTAACATAACTACATGCATTTCTATCCAAATTTAGAAAATGCAAAAACAATGTTAGGAAATGGCAAAGAGCTAAATCATAAAAAATAGTCCATTCAACATTATGGGCTACAATGCTTGGCCAAGCATATGCTGCATACAACATCCAAATGATAAATTCTAGAAAAGCAAAATCTATACCCTCCGTTATTCCACTTTCGGCACCCATCCCAAAAGGCAACTTTCTACATGCATAAGGAAACACCTTTCCCTACTAAGCTTTTAACTTGAAAACATACAATCTGGTTTACAATAGGTTACCCTAGCCACCCTTTTGGTGTTTAAGTAAATCAGGAGCAACTACAAGTACAATTTTTCAGATGTTTAAATAAGTAACCTTGAAGTTAAGCAGATACATGCACAGTAAATTAACCAGATTTCTTCCTCTTGAACATTATGCAATAGATAATAAGTCATAAAAGCATGCTCTCTATTCGTTAATTAAAACAAACATTCATGCAAAATTTGTAACACGTGCAAAAGCATACAAATACATATATTTTCTTAATTCTTCTTTCGTGGAATGAATCATACATTATCCATATAAAGAAAATAAGCTCTTTAAAAGAAGGTATATCACATGTATGTGTATATGTATAATTTGTTTATGTGTATACACATATATGACCTTCATTTACAACAATTATGTATGCGTATACATTATTTTTAATTTAACAGAAAGAGGACCATGTTTCATGCAGATTATTATGTTTCCATTTTCATGTAATGTGCAGAAAGAAAACATCATAATAGGGAATTCGTCCATCTTTCTCAAAAGAAAAACAATAACGTTTATCAGAAGAAAGCCCATTTCCCTTTTATAACAACCTTTTTGACCTTATCTAAGAAGTTTTAAAAATGCACATGTAATGACCCCTTTCCAGTGGAGGCACTTAAACCTGAATCTTACATGCAAAGTGTTTCTCAAAGAGACATAAGAAGCGTTTAAGATCAAAGTTTCAATGATAAAATCTAATAAGACTAGAGATGATATAAATATTTCATTCTCGTCAAGAATTATTCATTTCTTCTTATCACTTCTATGAATGATTCGTCTATAACATGTTTCATAAAACGTTTTTCAAGATCACATAAATGGAGTTTAATAAGACTCAATAATTTCTGCAAGCATCATTATTGGATGATCGTGAGCCGTATAATATATATATATATATATATATATATATATATATATATATATATATAAACTTCACAAGTACCAAAATATAATTTTCAACTTATGAATTCTATGTC
>VDFB02000003.1:450542977-450722616 GCA_007258455.2 Sequoia sempervirens | reverse complement strand
AAGATGTTTTTCCATTCCCCTGTGGCCTGAAAGCGTAACTCTCTCAAAGGGTGAATGCGAAAGGATGGGGAATATGCATAAAGATAAATATAGCAAGAAGATTGCACAAAGATGGATGAAAGAAAAACATAAAACATTGCCCAAGAATGTCGGGCGAGGGGAGTTCAAGGACAAGGTTGCCATCATCATCACTTTGCTCAACAGGGTCACTGGCTTAGAAGATGCCACCAAGTTCCAACCTTGGATGTTTTATGCCATACCTCACATCATGAAGAAAACCAAATTCTATGATTGGCCTACTTTGATTAGTGACTGCCTACATCAGCAAATAACAGAATACTTCCAGTTTCATGTATTCCACATGGTGTCATACCTAGTCTACCTGGTGGCCTATCAAGGTCAATTTAGAGGGTTGAACACCGAGGGATCGTTGAGCGTACAACACATATATAACTACTATCCCCAGTTGGAATTCACAAAGTTGTTGCACCACTACAAAAGGGTGAACGAGGCCTTCTTGATGTACACAGTGCGGGACTTAGACAACGAATTGCACGTACGCATCTCTTCAGTTGCCAGGGCAGCAATGGCGAAATAGGCAGATTGGTTTATACAATTTCCTACCTTTACCTATCTCAGGGTCTATGGTTATTGGTGCCAGCTCATGTTGCCAGGGTATCCATCGGATGAGGTCATCTTCATGGAGTTCTTGAAGCGGGGCTCGCGGTGTCCTTACGATCTTGAGGAATAGAAAAGAAACCATCTCGCCGGTTTCCATGTAATGAACGGACCAATTTTTTGTTTTTTCATAAAAGATTACAATGCAACAAGCACCCGTTAAGGTTAGCGTAAACCAAAACAATGCAGAAAGTAACTCTAACCAGAATGTACACCAGGATCCCGATGCGGGCAAGGTGTGAGCATTGGTCAGAGGATCTCAAAGTAAATACTGAACAAGAACTCTAACCAGAGATGCGCCGGCGAACGACGAGCATTCGGTCAGAGGATCCCTATCTATTGCAATACTGAAAATAGCTCAACACCAAGTATGTGCTACTCGATCCGTGAAGGATTGGAGGCGACCATATGGCGGAGACTTAGGAAATTACAATGCAAGAAAGTAAAAGGCGGCAAGCCAGCCTCTTCCACTTATTCAGTGGGCAGTACAAGTAAATATCAAATGAGAGGAGAGAATTGCTGACAGTACTACTGTTCAGCTTACAATAAATTAGAGAGTTTGTCAATATCTTAAGATTAGAATCCTTTCGAAGCTATATCAAATTAAGAACTCCCTTTCACACTCCCAAGCTCATTGAATATCAACTCCTCACACACTAATGAACTTTCTCAAATCTGATGTGACTGTTTTTGACAGAAATGATACAGAACAGCAGCATGAAAACTCATCAAAATGCATATAACTCACTCTAAACACATCCTATTGACGAAAGATCAAATGCAGATTGCTATACTGATGCAGGCGCCCAAGATACAATCCCTAAACCACTCAAAACAAGCCTTATTTATTTTTGCACAAACTCCAATGTACCTCAAGATGGTACGGCCCAGCTGCAAGGGCGAATTTCCTTTATAAAATCAAAGAGACAAAATAAAAATCTGGGAAACTGGCAAGCATGGTCGCCCTTCATAAACAGATTGAAAGATCCAATACCCAGAATGATAACATTTTTATTTCATGAGCTATGAGCGATTCTTACATTCCCCAATGACATTCAGCAACATCAAAATATGACAGAAAATGTAAACTAGAACTCCAACAATGCAATTACTCAACTAGAAATGCAATTCAAACCTAATACAAGCTAACCTCTCAACTAGTTGCTATCTTTCAAGCAAGAAGATGAGCCAATGCTAGGAGGTGTGCTTTCCTCGAAGCGAGTGCCTGAATACAATCCAGCAGCATAACGGTGTAGTAGACAGAAGATGCCAAATGAAGAGCTGAGGCCTGCTTAAATAGAAATGAGAGAAACATCTAGAAACTTCCAGAGGGCGCCCCAAAACCCTAATTTTCAAATTACTCATTTCCCACCAAAAGAAGGCGTCCCTTTTCCTCCATAAAATATTTCACTTTTTAAAATAAACTTCATCTCACAAAAGGGCGTCCCATTTAATAATCTCAAATTTGACATTTAAAATATAATATAACTCCTTATGACGCCTTGACCCTCAAAAGTCCCCTTTTTTAAAAACAACTTAAAGTTGCACTGCTAGACCAAGGGGTATAATATTAAAATAATAATATTATAATAAAATACTTATCTCTCCACTAAAAAATGCGCCCAAGGCCAAGAATTGAAGTGCCAGCTGAAACAACAGAAGAGGTGATCCAACTGAACTGAACCCAAACTGTCCACTGCCAGAAATAGAATTTACTAAAAATAGTAAATTCACGAAGTAGCCCGGAATGCCGAACTGAACACACCACTGCGAAGCTCTCTGAAAACCCAGAAAGAATCCGCAGTCAGAAACCCCAACTCCAAGCAGCAACCTCCTCAAAACTAGGAAACCCTAATTTCACCCTCCGCACAGCCTACGGGTCTCCGGAATAGGCCAACGGTCAACAGAAACGATCATTGCTGAGAAGGGGACATTACAGTCCGCCCTCCCCAAGATTGCTTGCCCTCAAGCAATCGCAAGTGTGGATGCTGTAGAATCTCCTCATCCTCCCAAGTAGCATCCTCCAATGGTAAATTCTTCCACTTTACCAAATACTCTTTGATTGTTCTCCTCCTCAAGGAACGCTCTCTGAAATCAATAATCTGTTCTGGAACCAAAGTCAACTGCCCTTCTTCATCCAAAGGAGGTAACTGTGATGAAGCCACAACGTTGTGTCCAAGTGCCTTTTTGAGGCGAGACACATGGAAGACATTATGGACCTTACTACTCGAAGGTAGTTCCAACTCATAGGCCACCGCTCCAACCTTCCTAACAACCTTGAATGGTCCATAGAAGCGTGGTTTCAGCTTCTCAGCTCCACTCTTCTTAAGTGTAGACTGTCTGTAGGGTTGAAGCCGAAGATATACCATGTCACCAACATCAAATGAGCGCTCAACACGCTGCTGATCAGCGTACATCTTTTGCTGATTTTGTGCCATTTGAAGGTTGTCCTTTAAGGATTTCAAAACATCTTGGTTCTGCTGCAACCAATCCTTGGCTTGAGGAGCTTTGCTATCGCCAAACACCAATTCTGCAAAGCTTGGAGCCTCGTAACCATAGAGGGCCATGAATGGAGACATCTTTATTGACATGTGGAAAGATGAGTTGTAGCAATATTCTCCCAAGTGGAGCCATTTTACCCAAGCTCTTTGCTGTTCTGAGACATAATTTCTGAGATAGCCCTCCAACCATTTGTTCACAATCTCCGTTTGACCATCTGTTTGTGGGTGATAGCTAGTGCTTGGAGTAAGCACTGTACCACTCATCCTAAAGATTTCCTGCCAAAAGGTGCTTAGGAACTTGCTGTCCCTATCACTCACAATATTTTTAGGCAACCCATGCAGTCTAAACACTTCATGGAAGAACAAATCTGCAACTTGAGCTGCTGTAAATGTGCTTGTGATGGCAAAGAAATGAGAGAATTTGGTCAATCTGTCCACTACAACATAAATACAGTCTTTTCCTTGAGCCCTAGGCAACCCGGTGATGAAATCCATAGAGATACTCTCCCATTTTTGATTTGGAATGGGAAGTGGCTGCAGTAGACCAGCTGGAAGAGAGTGCTCATTTTTATTCATTTGACAAGTACTACACTCCTTGATGTGACGCTGAACATCATCCTTCAACCCCTTCCAAGAGAATCTCTCTCGAATCTGCTTATATGTCTTGAAGTACCCTTGATGACCAGCAAGTGGACTGTCATGGAAAGTCACCAAAATCTTCTTCTTAAGTTTAGAATCAGCCACCAAGAAGATTCTTCCCTTGTAATGGATCAACCCATCAACTACCTTGTACCTTTCATCATGAAAAGTACCTTCAATAACGCTGGTTGCAAACTGATTTTTTGCATAATCAGCAAGCAACAACTCCTTCCAATCAGCATTAAGCTCACACAATGAGCTCAAGTGAGGCCTTCTGGACAAAGCGTTTTAAATCTTGCTTGAACTTTCAATGCATGCATGATAGCAAGCATTTCCTTGTCATAGATAGAGTAGGTTCTTTCAACCCCTCTTAATTTTCTGCTTTCAAATACAATTGGATGCTTCTCTTGCATCAAAACAGCCCCAATACCTTCCCCTGATGCATCACACTGTAACTCGAAGGGTTTGGAGAAATCTGGTATGGCCAATACAGGACAAGAACTCATGATTTTCTTGAATTTATCAAACACACTTTGAGCTTTTTCTGACCACATAAAAGCTCCCTTTTTAGTGAGGTCAGTGAGAGGAGCAGCACTTTGAGAATACCCTTTCACAAACCTTCTGTAGAAGCCACAGAGACCCAAAAATCCCTTCAAATGAGTCAGATTTTCTGGAGGTGGCCAATCTACTATAGCCTTGATCTTTTCTGGATCAACCTTCACCCCTTCAGCGCTGATGATATGGCCAAGGTAGAGCAGCTCCTTCATTCCAAATTCACATTTGGACTCTTTTGCAAACAAACTCTCTGATTCAAGAATGCTAAGCACTTCCTCCAAGTGCTTGAGGTGTTCTTCCCACGTCTTGCTGAAGATGAGAATATCATCAAAGAAAATTAACACAAATTTCCTCAACTGCTTCTGGAAGACTCGGTTCATGCAAGACTGGAAAGTGGCTGGAGCATTAGTCAAGCCAAAGGGCATGACTAGGAACTCGAAATGACCATAGTGGCATCTGAATGCCGTCTTCTCAACATCTGAGCCCCTCATCCGGATTTGATAGTAACCCGATCTCAAATCAATTTTGGAGAAGAATTTAGCACCATGTAGCTCATCTATGAGCTCATCGATCCGAGGAATAGGATACCGATTTTTTATTGTGCTTTGATTCAAGGCACGATAATCCACACACATGCGGATGGTGCCGTCCTTCTTCACAAGAACTACAGCTGAAGCAAAAGGACTTTTGCTAGGGCGAATGAAGCCCATCTCCAGGAGTTCTCTTATGTTCTTCTCAATTTCATCCTTCTGCTTCTTAGGATATCTATACGGTGTTGTAATGACTGGTTTGGCCCCTTCCTTAAGTTCAATAACATGCTCAGCACCTCTTTCTGGTGGTGGCCCAGGTGGTAGATCAGCAAACACCTTACTCCTTTTGGTGAGTATGGATTGAATATCAGGAGGATATTCCCTCTTGGTCTCAACTGGACTGGCAGGAAGAACCATGCATTCCGCAGCCCACTCCACTTGGTCATGTCTAATCAGCCTTTCCATCCTTTTGAAAGAAACTATATGAGGACCACCATTAGACATTCCTCTCAAAACAACTCTCTTTCCCTCAGATTGGAACTTGAGCTCCATTGTTTGTAGGTTGAGAGAGATTTCACCCAGTGAGCGTAACCATTGTATGCCCAAAACTGCATCTGTGTCACCAATAGTAACCACATAGAAGTCATCTTTGACTTCATAGTTTCCCAACTGCAAGGACATGTTAGGAACTCTTCGTGTGCAGGAAATGTGAAACCCATCAGCCACCATGACTTTGAAGCCTTCAAATTCTTCAGTTTTGAGACCTCTCTTTGCAACCACACCTTCACCAATGAAGTTATGCGTTGCACCAGTATCAATTAATGCAACAATACGATGGCCTCCAACTCCACCACGAACCTTGAAAGATTCATTCTTTTGGAAACTAGAGAGTTGGGCAATAGGGCCCCCAACTCCTTGTTCATGATCGGACTCTTCTGTGGCTCTTTCATCCTCGCTGTCCCCAAAATAAGACTGCTGATCAGACATATCAGATGCTGATTCATAATCTGAATAGGTTCCCATTTGATTATAACGCCCTCTTCCAGGACATCTATGGCCTTTAGTCCAAGGCTCTAAACATGTGTAACATTTGCCCTCCTTTCTGAGCTGTTCACGTTGCTCTTCAGTCAATTTAGGTGGGAACTTCTTGTGCTGATTAGAAGAATGTCTTCTATCCTTATCCTTCTTGTGGCCAAAAGGCTTAGGCGGAAATTTAGGCCTAGGAGCTGATAACTCCATACTACGAGCCTTCTTGATTGCCTCATCAAGACTTGGTGGATCGAAAGCTTTAACCCATCCTTTCAAGGGTTCAACCAAACCTTCAGAAAACAACACAACCATTCTTCTTTCGGTGATGTTGGGCACCATCACAGAAAGTCTCTGGAAATCAGCAATGTAAGAATCCAAGGAGCCATGCTGTTTGAGTTGTGCAAGCTCGCGAAATCTTACTTCAAGATCCTTAGTGTCGAACCTTTCAATCAGCTTGTTGGTGAATTCTCCATAGGTTCGAATAAGGTTATGGCCAAGAGTGACCAAACCATGGTACCACCACTCATGGGCAGCTCCTTCTAAATGGAGTGTTGCAAACTTGATGGCATCTTCTTCTGGCATGGGACGAAGTGAAAGGTAGTTGTCTAACTTCTGAACCCATGATCTTGCTGAACACGTATCACTTCCATCGAAGTGAGCCAATGTTACCTTCCCTAAGGCTTGATGGAAATCAGTTCTAGGAGCCCAATTAGCTCGGTTATCAACTCTTCTTCCTTGTCTTCTGTCCCTCTGATTCAAGAATTGATCAAAGGACCATTGGTTCCTAAGATCAGGGGGTAGGGTAGCATACTCCATATAGGCTTGTCGGGCATCGTCTACCAAGGGAACGGGAGCTTCAGCTGGTTGTTCTTCTCTTGGAGTGAATGTAGGAAAGAGCGGTCTAGAGGCTGATCCGCTAGAGATGGCATCATGCTGTCCAATGGTTCTACTACCTCCATTACCATTGTTTCCATTATGCCCGTTGTTTCCATTGACACCACTGCTTTCTCCTGTAGCATGGTTTTGATTCGGAATATGGTTCTGAGTAGCTTGCTGATCCATTTTAGCAAGTAATCGAGACATCATCTCAATCATTCCATCAACCTTCTTTTCCATCCTTGCATCCTTCTCTTCCATGGCTGTCCTAAGATTATCTGACATGTTCTCAACTGTTTTACCCGTATCCACTGTTATTCCAGTTTCTCTCAAAGCCTCTGAAAAAGTATCTGCTTCTGGCACTGACGGAAGCTGTATCTGTTGTCTTCTGGCCTGACCTCTGGTGAAGTATCTGCAATCACTGTCACTCATCTGACCACTGAATCACTGTTGGGCACAGGTTGGCAGAATCATGGCTCTGATACCACTGTAATGAACCGGACCAATTTTTTTTTGTTTTTTTCATAAAGATTACAATGCAACATGCACCCGTTAAGGTTAGCATAAACCAAAACGATGCAGAAAGTAACTCTAACCAGAATGTACACCAGGATCCCGATGAGGGCAAGGTGTGAGCATTGGTGAGGAGGATCTCAGTATCTTGAACAAGAACTCTGGCGAGATCGCCCGTGAGCGGCCGAGCATTACGGTCGGAAGGATCCTATCTGTGCAATACTGAAAATAGCTCAACACCAAGTATGTGCTACTCGATCCGTGAAGGATAGGAGGCGACCATATGGCGGAGACTTAGGAAATTACAATGCAAGAAAGTAAAAGGCGGCAAGCCAGCCTCTTCCACTTATTCAGTGGGCAGTACAAGTAAATATCAAATGAGAGGAGAGAATTGCTGACAGTACTACTGTTCAGCTTACAATAAATTAGAGAGTTTGTCAATATCTTAAGATTAGAATCCTTTCGAAGCTATATCAATTTAAGAACTCCCTTTCACACTCCCAAGCTCACTGAATACCAACTCCTCACACACTAATGAACTTTCTCAAATCTGATGTGACTGTTTTTGACAGAAATGATACAGAACAGCAGCATGAAAACTCATCAAAATGCATATAACTCACTCTAAACACATCCTATTGACGAAAGGTCAAATGCAGATTGCTATACTGATGCAGGCGCCCAAGATACAATCCCTAAACCACTCAAAACAAGCCTTATTTATTTTTGCACAAACTCCAATGTACCTCAAGATGGTACGGCCCAGCTGCAAGGGCGAATTTCCTTTATAAAATCAAAGAGACATAAATAAAATCTGGAAATTGGCAAGCATGGTCGCCCTTCATAAACAGATTGAAAGATCCAACACCCAGAATGATAACATTTTTATTTCATGAGCTACGAGCGATTCTTACATTCCTCAATGACATTCAGCAACATCAAAATATGACAGAAAATGTAAACTAGAACTCCAACAATGCAATTACTCAACTAGAAATGCAATTCAAACCTAATACAAGCTAACCTCTCAACTAGTTGCTATCTTTCAAGCAAGAAGATGAGCCAATGCTAGGAGGTGTGCTTTCCTCGAAGCGAGTGCCTGAATACAATCCAGCAGCATAACGGTGTAGTAGACAGAAGATGCCAAATGAAGAGCTGAGGCCTGCTTAAATAGAAATGAGAGAAACATCTAGAAACTTCCAGAGGGCGCCCAAAAACCCTAATTTTCAAATTACTCATTTCCCACCAAAGAAGGCGTCCCTTTTCCTCCATAAAATATTTCATTTTTTAAAATAAACTTCATCTCACAAAAGGGCGTCCCATTTAATAATCTCAAATTTGACATTTAAAATATAATATAACTCCTTATGACGCCTTGACCCTCAAAAGTCCCCTTTTTAAAAAACAACTTAAAGTTGCACTGCTAGACCAAGGGGTATAATATTAAAATAATAATATTATAATAAAATACTTATCTCTCCACTAAAAAATGCGCCCAAGGCCAAGAATTGAAGTGCTAGCTGAAACAACAGAAGAGGTGATCCAACTGAACTGAACCCAAACTGTCCACTGCCAGAAATAGAATTTACTAAAAATAGTAAATTCACGAAGTAGCCCGGAATGCCGAACTGAACACACCACTGCGAAGCTCTCTGAAAACCGAGAGAAGAATCATGATGAAATAACTCCAAGCAACAACCTCCTCCAAACTAGGAAACCCTAATTTCACCCTCACTTGACCCTCTGGGTCTCGAGGAATGAGCCAGCAGTCATGAAGCTTGATCACTTCTTTGAGAAGAGGACATTACATTCCATTAGGGTTGGGTATTTATACATGCAGGACTGTTGTAGATGCTAGGACAATTGGAGAAGAGTTAGATAAATTCGGCCTCAAGTCCTACAGCGAGAGGCGATCATTTGATCCTCATGGTGTCTACGCTGGCCGATTGGAAAAGAATTATAATCATATAGCCGCACTTGAAGATTTTTGGGCTAATTGTGCAGATGAGTTTGAAGTGCGGAAGCGTAGTTTCAGCAGGCTCACTCTCCATCAGATGAAAGACTGCTTAAATGAAGATATAGAAGGGCTATTAGATGATGATGAAGATGTGCTTCTCCGATGTACACTGAAGGCGAATGAGATCAACCCCTCTTCCACAAGTGCTTGGGCAAACAAAGAGAATCTCTTTCAGTTGAAGATAGAACAAGACAAGTCCTTGAGCATAGTAAGGTTTTCTTAGTGCTTAAAAGGAATAACTCCATTCCAGTAGCAGAGCTGCCAAGGATAATTCCCTCTTCTTCCAGAGCACAGTCGAAGGGAAGGGTAAAAGTCAGTCTCAAGAAGGCATCAAAGGTAGTAGATCGAATAAAAATGTAAAAAGAAGGTTGGATTTCTGAGGCATAGTCATACAGGAGCAGCCTACAGCTGATTCAGAAGTTCCTCCTGACGAGCCCATACCTCAGAAAGAAGCAGAGGAGCCAGCTTCAACACATGTTTATGTACCTTTGACAGGTTCTTCGCCAATCCACATCGACCTTGATATCAAAGATGATGAAGAGATTACAGCGGTACCTCACGAGGAAGTTAGTAAAGATACTCTGCGTGTCTTGGCGAGAGAGCTCTCCTTAGGAAGGGTTAGGAGAAGGCCTTCATATCAAGTGAGTGTTGATGATCTCGATAACATCTATCAGGAACCTCCTAAGAAGAAGGCAAAGAAGCAAGTTCACTTTGATAGGAATCCTGATAACGAGATAGTCATAGAGACTGCAGTGCCCCCAGAAGATAATAATAGGGATGAGGTAAATATGGATGATTTCATCATGGTCAAGGCTAATCTCGGTAGAAATACCAGACATGCAGATTTGAGTCTCTTCAAAGTTGTATCCGAAAACCTTCAAGAAAGAGTGCTTAAAAATGGAGAAGACAAGGCAGCCCTCAAGGCTGAAAATCAGCAGCTCAGGCTTTTCATTTCTAACCTTGTTCATGGTTCTTCACAAACAACCCAGTCGCTGCCCCAGATCTTGGAGACACCAGCTGATCACCATCAGTTAAGACAACTGGTCATATGTGGGAAGGAGACTCAGGAGTGGATCGAGAGCTTCATTGTTAGAGGAAAGGAGATTTTGACACAGATGTTCCAGTTAAGAGAAAACGCTCATAAGCTACGTCAAGGTATCCAAGGATTTGAACAGACACTGGCTGAAGTAAAACCGAGACATGAGATTATCATTGCTGATTTAGGCAAACTACGATTCGGTAGTTTCAAAGAGAACACAAAGAGACAAATCCTTGCACGGAGAAGGCGTCATGTTTTCAAAGTTAAAACCTATGAGAAGGATATCTGAAGAATTCATCACCTGAGACAAAGGGTGGTTGAAGCTCTTCTTTTCATCAGTGAATTCGTCATAGAAATCCCTTCTCAATACAGTCTTGAAGATGGTTCTTACGTCGGGCTTGAGGAAGTGCAAGTTCAGTTTCAGAGTGTTGTTCACAGTTGCAGTCCAGTTGGCAGAAGGATAGGCCATATTTCGATGATGTCAGCAAAGTTCGAGAAAGCGGCCAATGAGGTCGAAGATTTCCTAAGATCTATTGCAAATGCTGAAGATATCCTAGAAAAGCGGTGCTTTGCTGTTGATGGCATAGATGCGCCGAACCGGGACACAATCTCTAACTTCCTAGCGGATGTGATCGAGCTTTAAAGCAACTTTCTTCTAGAAGCTTTCTTTCCCGCTTTCTTTCTATTCTTGGAATAATCATTATCCATTCTTTGAGAAGAGAAAGAAGATAAGATGTAATAGTTGGCGTTTCCCGCTTTTTCTGCTTTCTAGGGTTTTATCTTTCTAGATTTAGTAATAAAGCTTGCTTGCTGAGCAAGCCCTAGATTGTGAAAGCAAGGAGATTTTAGGTTTCCCTACTCCTTTGCTTCTCTATAAATAAGAGCCTTTGCTCATTTAGTTTCTTCGTATTGCTAGTGAGAACAAAAGCGTTGAGGCCTATTGTGCCTTCTATTTGTTGCTCAAGTATTGTTCATTTGTGTTGTGATAAGTAGGGTGTTGAGCCTCTTTAGCCAACAAGGGAGTTAGTGTGATTGCTGTTTTCTATTGTGGTAAGAATAAGTTTGCAAGCCTCTTTTAGCTGCAATTTCTTGTTCAAAGGCATGTTAGAAGTGAGCTTGTTCGAGAGATTTGAGTAATAAAATCATGAGCCTCTTCGCCTTGGTCCAAAATCTGAGGTTTCCGTTATCACATGTTCTACTTTTATGATCCTTTATTTCAACTTGCGGTGAAGTGTGTAGATGTTAAGTTGAAGAGAGATTGTGGAAGTATTTTGTCCGAAGAAAATCTACGCTTGTTAATTTCTAACTTCTCTTGCTCACGCTATTACTTGAGGAGGTTAGGAACCTCTTTGGATTTAAGTTAGTAGTAGTTGAACTACTCATATCAGAAAATCTCAGCTGCGGTTTGTGTTTAAAAAACCTTGTGCTCTAAGCTGATCAAAAAGATAGGCAACTTAGTTTTAGTTTACTTTCTTTCAAACACCATCGGCAAGAGGGAGCTTCCCCTCCTAATTTGAAGAGCAGTTTATCTGTGCATAGCTGCCCGTTTTCAAATCCGCATTCCAGAGGTGCGAATTTAAACGCCAACAAAGATGAATGGGTTGGCACATTTGCATCCTCCTCCGAATTGCCATAAAAAATCTTCTTGTCTCTAAAAAGGGAGTGCCATGGGTGAACCATGTTGTCTGACTCATTACCATTCTTTATCTTATTATTCAGACAATTAGCTTTTGAATAGGAAGGAATATCAATATTTCTTTTAGTTTGGAGCCGTGAAGAAAAAAATGGTCAGTTGGCCATATCTATAAGAATATCTTGAAACTCAATGCCTTCTTGCAATCTACGAGACAACGAATTCACAGAGTTTGCAATGAATAAAACTCCATTGGCCAGAAAAAAGAGGCCCATCAAAAGCGCCAAGAACTAAAAGTGTTTCCACCATCATTTGCTAGACATCTAGATCGATGGACATCAGCATATTAAAAAGGATAGGATAGTCCAAAACAAGTCCATGCTGAAGTGTGAGCTGTTTTTTAGCTGCAACAGAGAAGCTAGATGATAGGAGGCAGAAAACATCTTGAGCAGCCTTATATAAGAAACATGCGACCCCCAAGCATTGCTCAAAGAGGAAATAGCAGTGGGAAACAGATCTATGGGAAGGAAAAGGTGAGATACAACAGTTAGAGGGGCTGTCCACATGAATGGAAACAGCAAAAGGAGCCAATAGTCTTTAAAAGACACTTGATAAAAGGCAAACAAGCTGCCAAAAGGCATAAAAAACCTTAGAAGAAATGGTTGCGACTGAGGGATAAGATGAAAAGAAATGGTCTTAAAGTCTGCTGCATGAAAAAAAAAGCAGGGAATGAGAGCAGCTTGGAAAAAGCAAGAGAAGTCAAGAAAAAAGTGGCCAAAAGGTAAGGAAGGATGTGGAATAAGGTAGAGTGATTACTGAGAAAGATAAAGCTGGAAAAGACAAGGAAAATCAAGAGAAAATAAAAAAAGAAAGACTGCAAGGTGCAAGGTAAGAAGGCTCGCTCAAAAGAGAAAAAGAGATCAAAAGGCCGTAGTTCCAATCAAGAGCCCCCTACCAAGCAAAAATATCTTCCATTCAAAGATTCCATGAAATAACATAAAAAAACCCTCTTAAAGCACCTGTTAAAATAGATATTCAAAGGCACTTAGGGAAACTTTTTAAGAATTGTTGTAGTTAATAATATCCTCAGTGATGATGTTCATGAAAGGATCAAGGCTTTTTTCACCTGTCAAAATAGCAAGACAGCAAGGTTCAAGTTAAGAAGGCTTGCTCAAAAGAGAAAAAGAAATCAAAAGGCCATAGTTCGAATCAAGGGCCCCCTGCAAAGTGAAAATATCCATACAAAGATTCCACAAAATAACATTAAAAAACCTCTTAAAGCATCCCTTAAAATAGACATTCAAAGGCACTTAGGGAAACTTCATAAGAATTTTTGTAGTTCATGAAAGGATCAAGGCTTTTTTCACCCATGCCATCACTACCGATAACCAAAAAGTAACAAAAGCATTCTTGTAGACCAAGGTTAGCCAACCATTTTGCCACTTTATTTCCTTCCGATAAGATGTGCATAATTTGGAAATAATCAAACACTTTTAGAAGCTTTTTTACCCCCTTGATATATCTTCATAATCTCCAATGTGATATTTTTTCATGAAGTAAGCCGCCAATAATCAAGGAGGAATCTCCTTCAACAATGAGTTTCATGTTGCCAAGTTGAGCTACAATTCTTAGATCCAAAGAAATACCTTTCACCTTAGCTGTATTATTTGTATTAAATCACATATAAAGTGTACTAGCCACAATCAGTTACTTGTTGAATTTTGGATTAAGGCACTTCCACCTCAAATATTTGGGTTATTTTTGGAAGCCCTGTCAAAGTATTTTTAAACCAATCATTTGGCTTTGGGCTCGGTGAACTTTGGGGTTTAAGACTTGAATTTGAGTTGAGAAGTGTTGATGTGTTTTTTGTGACCGCACCAACACAGAATAAAGTTACCAATGGCGACTCTATCCTCTCTTGAACAAAATCTCCTGCATGCTAAGATTGCTAAAAAGATCATGCATTCAACTCCAAGGTTCCTTCATGCAGTGGATAGTGTCAGTTGGCTTGATGTGATTTGCTGGTATTTCAAGGGGAATTTGTAATGTCCCCATTTTGGCCATACGCTCTTCTTTGATTCATCAGTCTATTCCGGAACCCGTAGACTGGAATGAGGTGAAATTAGGGTTTCTTGGCTTGGAGTTTTGTGGCATTTCATGTTATTTACTATTTTTAGTAAATGCTAGTTGTGGCAATTGCAGTTGTCCATTCTTAGTCCTTCTCAGTTGGAGCAGTTGTTATTATATTGGCTTGGTCTTCAAAGAGCTTTATTTGGTGAAAAATATTTAATTAAAAGGCATTATGTTTTAATTCACTGTTGACACCCCCTTGGCCTAAGGAGATAACTTAAGTTGTTTTTGAAAGTGGGGCCATGAAGGGTATGCCTTCATAAAGAGCTTTATTAATTTTATTAAGAACTTTATTCCTTGAGCAAAAGTGGACGCCACTTTTATATTATTTGAATAAAGTGAAATTCTTGGAGGCTTTGGGGACGCCACTTGAGAAGTTGATTGGTCTTTGGGAATGGGAAAGGTCTCTTGTGTCTTTTGAGCTGCTTCTCAGGCAATTGAAGAGTTTTGGTGAGCTCTTATTTATTGAAGGCTTTTGCTCCAGCTTTTCATCTATGAAAATTATGCTAAAGTTATGCTGTCGAAATGACAATTGACATATTGCTTCGAGGAAGTCTACCTCCTAGCCTCTCATCCAATTTAGTGTTTGCAATATAACACCTAGTTGGCTACATTGCTGCTTCTCAACTTCAGACTAGCAGATTGAGCATCAAAGATTGAAGAATTTTGAAGATTTTGGTAATTTTGGTTTGCTGTTTCATCAACTGCTGAAAGTGATTTTTATTCATGGCTTATTTTCCAGCTTGAATTTCGTTCTGGGTATTTAACCAATCTGTTTGCTGACCTTGGGCGACCATTCATGCAAGTTTTGAGATTTTATTTTGAAGTGCTTGATTTTTAATTAAAATCGCCCTTCCCAAGAGGGCCGTACCATTTCATATGCATTGGGAATTGTGCAAGTTAAAAAATAAGTTGAAGTTGCTGCTGTTTGGTGCTTGTTTTTTGGGCGCCTACCTCTTGAGAAACATTTGCAAAAGATTTCAGTCAATTCGGAGGTGAAACGAGTGAGTTATGAATATTTTACTGTTTCACAGTCTGCTGTTATAATTTCCAAAATTCTGATTTTTATATCAGACTGTTGCAATTTCCAGTTTTTTGGCTTATACTTCAGTATTTGAGTGTTATATCATTGTAGAAGTTCATACTTGTATCTAAGGTTCATTCCTTATCAATTGTACTTAGTAATTTGCAGAGTTCTATTTGTAAGGTTGAGATTAAGCATTACTAATCCAACCATTCTTTCATTTCTGCAATTTACTTTCTGTTTATCATTAAATTACCCCTGGATGGTTTACCGCCAGTGTGGAAAATCTATTTGTAACACTCTTATACCCACTTCATAGTGGTGAATCCCCACAGCATTGTGGATGCCCGCCGCAGCGGATGAATTACTTTCTATTGTAATCTTTTCCCCCCACTGTTTGGTGGTAGTGTGGAATTGTTTCTCATGGCTGGTTATCCGCCTAACAGTTTATAATTTCAATTTCTTAGACTCCGTCATATGTTAGCACCTCGCCCTCAGTGGGATCTTGAGTGCACATTCTTGACGTTGAGTAGTTCTTCCATTCAAATTCAGTTTCTTCAATTCAAGTTCAGTAACTTCCATTCAAGTTCAGATTTTTAGTTTGAGGCTAACGCTAATCCAATCATCTATTGCTGGTTATTTTGTGTTACTTCTTCGAAAAAAATTGGTTAGCATATTTAGGGGACTTCTGAAATTGTTCTTGTGGAATTTGAATGTCTTTCGAAAAGGTTTGTCTATAAAGCTCTTGTTTCCTGAACTAACCGAAATGCTTGAATTAAAGCAGTGCGAGGAATAGAAGATGCTATTGAGTAATCTACAGCGTGGAGGCGTGGAGATCGAATTTTCCGCGAGGCCTCAACCCAGATTCGTTTTGCCACGCTTCGGACAACCTCCACAGAATCGGTGCAATCTTTAGAGGAGTAACTCAAGGTATTAGGATCATAATTCAACCACGAACCTGCCCGGAGTCTGCTTGGCGCATACCATCATGTGAATCAAAGCGAAGTTAAGTCCGTAATGTTCGAGTTGACCACAACTCACCATCGGCATAAACCCACTAGTGGTATGGATAGATGAAGTTTGCTCAAATTGAAGACCATTCCACAGTTACTATCTACTACTTGCATGAAACAAAATCTATTTACTTTGCTTTAAAATCCTACTTGAAGTAGAAGGACGAAGAAACCTTGCTAGCTACTCACAACAAAAGACGAGATCATCATCAATGAAAACTCTTTTTATTGAGAGAGTGTTCACAACAATTTCTTACAAAGCTTTAAAGGAAAAACTTTCCTTCTTCAAACTATACTATCAATCTATCAGCTATGCTAACTCTAAGCTATCTCTCTAATGCTCTCTATGTCTAATCTAATCTCTATTGAGGTACAAATGAGGGGGAGATGCCCCTTTTATAGTTGGCCCAGTCCAATGGACGGCTCAGATTCAATTACAATGAAGGGCTCAGATTGAGCCACATAAACCCTAACCCTAAAAACCGCCACCAAGATGAGTGGGGTAATAAATGAGCAACTAATGTCCACCATCTTCTAGAAGGCTCTTGTCTGGAAACACATTCACATTGTTCTTTCTCCGACTGCAAACGGCCTGAGTTTGGTCAACACCACTTCGACTGCTTGAATGGATATGGCAGGCATGTTCTTGATCTAACTTGACGCCTGCAATCCCTTTCAACTTTGAAGTATTTGATGGTGACCATTAACGTTTGGGTTCCCATCTTTCCCTCCATCCTGAGCTTGGAAGGATTCTCTCGTCTTGAACTCGAACATTTCTTCTTTTTCCACTTGAGTTGGGCACATACTAGGTCTCAACACTTGGCCATTTCCTGCAACTTTTCTTCTTTCAAGGTTGAAATGTAGCCTTGGAGTACTTGCTCCATCTTCCTAAGTCACCATGCCTTGCCCCAACGTTCATTTTGCAAAACAAACAAAAGAAGAGCATTAAAACACTTTTAATATAAATCCAATTTACTTACCTGATCTCGATGTTCTGATCTTCAAGGCCTGAGTGATCTTTGGTTCTGATAGGGTTCATTGTTTTTCTCTAGCCAACTTTGCTTTCTTCATGATTTTTCAACATCTGTATGCTAGGCGTATAACACCTGTGCTTCATATTTAAACGCCTTAGAGAATTTCACCCATCTTGTACTCTGCTTCCTGTGTACGTTGAAGTCGTGCCTTAGAAACTTTTTATCTAACCTGAGCTTTGGGAAATTTTATCTCCCCAGACAATTTCAACAATCATCTTATCCCCCATAAAACATCTCAACAAAATTTATCTTTTAGGCCCTCATAGCAAAATTTATCACCAAAGAGTTAGGCATACTTTATTTCATCCCCCTTGCCTTAGAAAATTTTATTCTCTAGAAAATCTCCATCAAGCCGGTGTCTGAGTAAAATCTCCATCTTAAAGTCTCAGGAGAGGCATGAAAAGTTTCAAAATCATCTCCTTGTCGAAGATATCTAGTACCCAGAAGAAATTTTTCTTCAGAAAGCATCAAATTCATGTGTCTATAAATGAAGGGGTACATTTAATTTTTTTGAATTTTAACCTTAGAAAAATATTTTGCCATCAAATTTATCTTCATTCTTTTCAACCTTGGGCACATCTGGGGTGTCTGCTTCACATTTCAATGTCTTGGCAAAATTTCTTAAACCTCTTCCATCACAGGCTGGGCGCATTTTGATGGGTGGCCTGCCAGTTTCCAACACTTAGAAATTTATTTCACTTCCTCTTTATAAGGTGGGCGCATTTCCATGAGGTGGCTTCCAGTTCACTTGCCTTAGAAAATTTCCTCAACTCCATCTTCCTAGGTTGGGCGTATATGGAGGGGCCTGTAGGAATTTTCAAACACTTAACAACTTTTATCCATGCCTCTCCAAGTTGGGCGCATTTAAGGGGGTCAATAGGAATTTCAAACATGTAGAAAAATCTCATATGCCTTGTGGGCGTTTTCCTTCTCCTCTTTCCTTGGGCGCATATGTGGTGGGGTCAAGGAAACTTATTTTTTTTTGTCTTCTTCCCTGCTTGTTTGGGTGCATTTGAGAGTGTGAGGGGGAATTTCAACACCTTAGTCATATTTCCTAGAATCACCTCCAATGTGGGTGCATTCAGGGGGGCTAGGAGGACTTAACAACACTTATTATGACTTAGAAACTTTTTATAGGTCTCCATGAAGTGTGGGTGCATTTGGGGGGTCAAGCAGGAATAAGCCAACACTTAGAAATTTTCCATCACCATCTTGAGATGAGGGTGCATCTTGGGGGTCAAGCAGGAACTTACAATGCCTTAGAAAATTTCCCAACTTCACCTCCCTTCATGATAGGGCGCATTTGGGGGTAGGAGGAGGAATTTTAACACTTGAAACTTTTTTTCATCCTCCTGCCAGTCACATCTTGGGTGCATTTGACAGGGTGAGCAGGAATGTCCTCAGACTTAGACATTTCTCTGGCTTGCTCGTCCCTGTTTACTATATTTAGTAAGTCTTTGATTTTCACTCTTCTGAAGCTTGGATTGATTTGGAATTCGCTCCACAGGATCTTCATGACCTAGTTGATCTGTGCACACTACCATCTCGTGCTAACCTGCTATTTATAGCATGTTTCTGGAGGTGTTTTATTATTTATAGTAACTACTTGATTTCGAGACCTCCACAACTTCGTTCAGCTTGAAACTTGAATGACGTGACCCTCATGGGATGACCTGCCCGTTCACACTGTGCCTGTTGCTAACTTACTATTTATAGCCTATTTCAGAAGTGGCTTACTATAAATAGTAAGTGCTCTGATTGCCCTCAAATTTTACCAGTGGATAGCTCGAAAGATACTGATCGCAGTGGGATACACCGGTTTTCAAAAATTCTGGCATTTGACCCCTCATTTTAGGCCCCGAAGCTGGAAACCCTAATCTGACTTGCATGTTGATCAAATGATCTCCGTTTGACCCCGTTTCTGTTGCACTTTGCTCTGTTCATGATACTGAGGTGCTAGGTAGATGCCGGAATGATCTTGCTAAAAATAGTAAGTCTTTGAAAAAGTGTTCAACTCTGCTTGCATGTCACATCACTGCGTAGCTCTTGAAAAACCCATAAAGAATAACTTGACATGCGCTGAAAAGCTTTGCATGCAAACCCTAAAAATAGCCTTTGAAAACAGCTCCTAAAAAAGGTCCTGATCCTGGTTTGCATGTTACACCACTGCGAAGCTTTCGAAAAACCCACAAAGAATGTACAAACATGCGTAGAAAATTCCAACATGCAAACCCTAAAAATAGACTCTGAAGGCTGAGTTCTAAAAGTTATCATCTCATCTTGCATGTTACATCATCGCGTAGGTCTTAGAAAACCCAGAAATAATCTTCAAACATGCATTGAAAAACTTCGCATGTAAACCCTAAAATCAGCTCCTGAAGGTGGTACTTGCTAAAAATAGAAAGTTGTCCATTTTAGCTCAAAACTTGTAGAAAAATAGCTTGACGTGCTCCAGATGCAGTGTAATGATCAAAATTTCAAAAGTGCTGAGAAAAATGTCCCAAACTAGGTACTTACTAAAAATAGTAAGTTGTCAGAATTCGATTAAATTTTGCTGGGGACTTGCTGGAAGCATGTTGACTGTATTGCCAATCTTAGATTTCAATTCATTCACTCCATTTGACTTCAAACTAGTCGGAAGATCCAAAACCCTAATTCGCAGACTTAGCCTAAAATCTCAAGTTTAAACTCAAAGACGGGCACATCCCCGGAAAGATAGACGAAACAAAAGAGAGACGACAACAAAACGAACTAAAAACCAAGCCAAAAGATCCAAACAAAGCAAAAATTAGGGGGTCCCCATTTGCAATGGGGCGATGTGTGAAAAGGTCACAAGAAGAAGCATCAATTTTCTTGCCCACCTTAGGCCATTTCCTTAGGATAGCCACTTTTGTAGGGTTCAATTGTTTAGATCTAGAGAGCCTCAAAATGTTCAACTTGCTAAGACAAGCTTCTCTAATCTCTTCAAAATTTGATTTTTGGATTGAATCTTATTGTTAAAGATTCTATTGTTTATTTCTAACCAGACTTTCTGAATAATCAAATTGGGGAACATGCTTGAGAGAATATGAGGATAATTTAGAGCTACAAGTCTTTGCCAAGCTTTGATAACTTCTTCAAGAGAGTGGAAAAACCCACTTCATATGCAAACTATTGATAACTCTTAGATGTCTTTTACAATGACACAATGAAGAGTAAAATGAGCACCATCTTCCTCAAGACATAAGTAGAGAGGATATTGACTAGGACTAGAGAAACCTCTCAGTTGCGAATGTTCTCATGTAAGCATCTTGGAATGGTAGGTAATCTAGAGAAATAAATTAGCCTTTGGCTTAGCCATCCAAATCTTATTCTAGTTGAATTTTGGGGGATGAATCATTTGGGAAAGCTTTTTTGTATCCTTCTTTGATCAAGTAGAATCCCGAATCATTTAGGTCCCATCCCAAGCCAATTTCCTCCCTGCTCCAAATAGGCTGGAGATTGTGGAGGATAATGGTTAGATCCTTTCTAGGCTTGTCTAAGGCACCCTCAAAAAGGGGTAGAGGTTTCCATCTCATGAAAGTACATCTAGTACCACCACCTCTTCCTAGTAGTCCTTGACTTTGTCACTCTAGGATTCCTTATGGAGAGGTATTACAATGTGAAGATAAGGATACTCCTTAAGCAATTTTTCAGCAATCAAGATATCTTCCCAAAAGGAGGTATTTCTACCATTATGAATGATAGAGACAAGTTGAACCTACCTATCACATGCTTGACTTCCTTCATCCTCTCCCATATGGATGATCCTTTGGGAAAATTGTTATTCTTGATAATAAGAGGATTGTCACTTGACTAGTATTTTTCTCTTAGGATAGTAATCCTTGATGTCTCTTTGTTAGAAATAAATTGCAAGACTAGTTTTTCCAGGAGGGCTTGATTGAACACATAGGTGTCCATGATGCCAAGACTGCTAGCATTTTTTAAATTTACAAAACTCCTACGCTGATGGAACCCCTCAAAAAATTTCTTGGTTCCACCTTAAATTTGTGAAAATTTTGGCTTGGGCCTTCGTTTTTGATATTTGGTTATGTCCCCATCACTGTGTTAGGGTTTTATGTTGATTAAAACCTTGCAGAAATGGCCTACGAGTCCAACAACCCTTGGTCATTGTATTATTGCAGTGACTTGTATTCTCGGTCTCCAGTAGCCTAAGTTATGTTTTATGTCTATCACTTTCGTCAAGTGACTGGTCCCTCTCGCCTAGGTCTGAATGTCTAAATTTTATAAGGTTAAGTAAAAGGCCCGTTTGGCCTTTACATCCTTTGCATTATAATGGCTTAGGCATCTTTGAGTCCTTTCTATAGTATCATCCTAGAGGGTCCCCTCCTCAGAACAACTTAAGTGCACGTGTTTAAAGTTTCCACTTAAGTCCCGACGGCCATCAATCTTTTATCGCCCATCGCTGATCTTTTAAAAGTGTATGTCTCAAATCAGCGACGAGCGATGAGTGGCATTTTTTTGTTCTCGCTCATTGCGAATAGCTTCCAGAGCTCTTTGAACAATCAGCGATGAGCGATGTTCCATGTATTGTTAAGGAATCGCTTATCGCTAATGGCTTTTGAGCCTTGAGCATTGTAATAGCGATAAGCGATGCCCTCCGGCCTTACATTCTTATTGCTCATCGCGGATGGTCATAAAATGATAAATTTAAGATCAACGACGAGTGATATGATGGAATTCCTTTGCATCATGTGATCGCGGATTTGTTTTAAGTGCTAAGTTCTATATTAGCGATACGTGATATGTAATGTCAATATGAAGATCTCTCATCGCTAATTGCTCGCAAACCATATGAGGAGAAGTAGCGATGAGCAACGACCTTATGTTTTATTGCTCATCACAGATTCATTTCAAAAGCTTAAGTTTGAATTAGCGATGAGCGATGATATTCTCTGAAAGGTTTCTTTCGCTAATATGATAAGATCTTATGTGCGATGTCTTTTGTACCATTGATTTTCATGTAGGTGTATGTGTCTAAATCTGATTTCTTCACTACATCTCCCGTCGCTGATAGGAGCCAAGGTGCAAAGTTTGAATTAGTGAGGAGCGATGGGAAATGAACATGATCAAAGGATAGGCCGCGGATCCAAGGACTGAGATTTCATTGTGGGGATCTTTACATCGCTGATGAGGCTGATGAAGGATGAGATTCATCTACGATAGGCAATGGCTATTAATGAAGGGGCAACGTGGTAGAATCCTGAGGACATCGTATAGAGGAAGGTAACGAGATGTCTGGAGAACCATTGATGTGGTTTTAAAACAAGATGATCCAACGGACTAAACTTCATTGCAGCAATAATTTCATCGCTGATTGTACCCTAAAATTTGGGGAAGATTAGCGATGAGCGATGAAGTGTATAAGGAAATATTCTCTCTAAGAAACATTGGTCTTATGTACTTCGCTGATATTAATGAAAAAGAACGGATTAGGTTGGCAATACATGCTAATTGACAGATCGCGTATGATTAATCAAGATTGAGAGAAGACGTGGCAACATTTGAGTTGGCATCCCTATTTTCTATGAGCAAGTTGCTAAAGGCATAAATACTGTATGCTGTAGCTGTTAGTGCCCTCCTAGCGCCAATTCTGTTGATGTGATTTTCGTGACCGCACCAACGCAGAATAAAGTCGCCAACGGCTACCCTATTCTCTCTTGATCAAAATATCCAACACGCTAAGATTGCGAGAAATTTCGTGTGTTCAACTCCAAGGTTCCTTCAATGCGAATAGTCTCAGTTGGCTCGATGTGATTTTGCTGGTATTTCAAGGGGACTTACACAATTGTTCGACAACTGACAGCAGACAGTTGATTAAGGGCCTTCATGTAATTTGGATGATTTGGCAGGTAAGTGTTGCTAGGCGTTGGAAATGCTAAGCCTATAAGGTGATGGAGATAAATATGCTAGGCGTTGAGAAAGGAAAATATATTCTTCATGACATACAAGATACACTCGAGGCATTTTAAATAAATTTTTTTCCTAAGTGAAATTTCTTCACCACTGGCGAGATGATTGAAGTGAATGAAAATTTTCCTAAGGCAAAATTCAAAGTGCTAAGTGAATTTAAATATTTTTCTAAGTGTTAACCAAATTCCACCTCTCTAAGGGAAAATTATGCCTAGACTTGACAAAATTTCCTAAGATATGAACAAAATTGCCGGAGATGAAGTTAGATGATGCCAGTTGCACAGGGTCAACGAGAAATTTCAAGTCAGAGCAAAGAAATACTCATAGGGATGAAGAATTAGAACAAATTTGTTGAAAATATTTTTCCAAGGTTGAAAATCGAAAAAATTAAATGAACCCGTTCGTCGTATACCCATGAGTTCGACACGTTCTGAAGAAAATTTTCTTCTGGGTATGGAAGATTGTCAACGAGGAATGGATTTTAGTGTCTTCTGCACTTCGCCGAGGCTTTCAGGATGAAGATTTTGATTGACGCTTGAAATAATGATTTTTTCCTAAGGGAAATTTGAATTTTCTAGGGCAAAATGGACAAAATGTGTTTTCAAAAAGAAAAATGCTTCAGATGATGAATTTGAAGTTGACTGCCTAGGTGAATTTGTTCAAATTCTTCATGATGATAATCTTCTTGAGCCAGAGTTGAACAAAATCAAAGTCGTCAACGACCCAGCTGATGAAATAAATTATGATATGCCCTTGAGGAAGATGAAATTTGTCTAAGGCATGAAGAATGTGAAGCTAAAGTGAAACTCAAATATTAGGATGAATGCCGAAGCCGGAGCATGGTGACTTGAAGAAATGAAGCAAATAGTCCAAGATGATAAAATCATGAAGGAAGAAAAGTTGCAAGAAATATCTAAGTTCAATCTACAAGAAAATCTTTCAACTCCAGGATAGAGGAAAATCATCATCAAGCAGGAGAAATGTTCCGGAGATCGCTCAAACCTCAAAGATCGGAGCATGAAAATTAGGTAAGTAAAGTGAATTTATATTATGAAGTGTTCTGATGCTCTTCTCCTTGTTTGTTTTGCAGGAGGAATGTTGAGGCTAAACAGTGGTGACTTGGGGAGATGAAGCGAATACTTGGAGAAATGGCTAAGTGTTGAGACTTAGTATGTGCCCAGCTCAAATGACAAAGAAGAAATGTTTTCAAAGCTCAGGATGGAGAGAAGAAGGTCGTCCTTAAGTACTTCTAAGTTGAAGAACAACATCAAGAAAAAAATCATTGTCGAGCAGAAGAATGAGGTTGCAGTCTTGGAATTTCAAAATAAGAACGTGCATGCCATGTCAGAAGTGGAAGCTGTTTGATCAAGTTTGCAGTCCAAGAAGTCGAAACAATGTGAACACATTTCAAAACAAGAATCTTCTAGAAGATGGTGGCCATTAATTGCTCATTTATTACCCCACTCTTCTTTGTGGCGGTATTTAGGGTGAATCTTGTTTAGGGCTGAGGTGGCACAATCTGGGCCACCCAGCCGATTGTAATCTGAGCCGTCCGTTGGGCTTGGCCAACTATAAAAGGGGCATCCCCCCTCATTTGTAACTTAGTAGAGTTAGAATAGCAGAGAAGGAATAGAGAGAAATTGATAGAATAGAAAGTAGAATAGTTTGATAGTATAGTTTAGATTGAAAAGGAAGGAAAGTCTTCCCTTTGAATACTTTGTAAGAAGTTGTCGTGAATGCTTTCATAATAAAAGAATTCTTCATTGATGGTGATTTCTTCTTTGTTATGAGTAGTTGTTGAGGCTTCTTCATCCTTCCGATTCACGTAGCATCTTGAAGTAGCTTAAAGTAGTGTAATTTTCATTTCATGCAAGTAGATGTTAGCTGTGGATTTGTGGTGTTAATCGAGGCAACTTCATTTTTATCCATACCACTAGCGGCTTGCTAGCGTCAAGTTTGCCTTGTGTGGTCAACTGGAAAATATTACAAACTTAACTTCGATTGTGATTCATGTGTTTGTATGTGTCATTTTGATGGTACTTACATGTTGAGTTATAATTTGAAAACCTCTTGTCACTCCCTTGAAGATTGCACCGACCTTGTGTAAGTTGTCCAACGTGAGGCGGAGCAGAGTCTGGTCGAAGTCTGTCGAGATTGATTCCATGTCCCGTCTTTAGATAGAACATAAACTTCTTAGGCCCTACAATCATTTTAAATTCAGTTCATTTCTGGTTAGTGTTAGGAAATTTGCACTTTTCTTGCCAAATCATCCAAATTACATGAAGGCCCTTAATCAACTGTCTGCTGTCAGTTGTCGAACAATTGTGTAAGTCCCCTTGAAATACCAGCAAAATCACATCGAGCCAACTAAGACTATTCGCATTGAAGGAACCTTGGAGTTGAACGCACGAACTTTCTCGCAATCTTAGCGTGCTGGATATTTTGATCAAGAGAGAATAGGGTCGCTGTTGGCGACTTTATTCTGTGTTGGTGCGGTCACAAAAATCAGATCAACAGGTTGTATCATATCTTGGTCCAGCTGTAGCATTGGTATTATAACTGCCGTAGCATTGCATCATTTTGGAAAGTAGTCATTCACTTCATAGTTTCTTTTTTACTTTGGGTCTCCTTGACTGTTGTATTGTTTGGAAATAAGTTGAAACTTAAAAAAGATTGAAGATATCTATTATTTGTTGTTGTATTGCCAATGATAGGAGTCGTACCATTTAAGGAGCCTACAGTTATTTTTAGTTGCTGCTCTACCATGAAATAAAGGGAATCATGACTAATATTTGATGATTAATTATTTGTTTATGCTGGCAATACATTCTTTGATCTACTTTTGGCTAACGTTCAAGGTGGAAAATGGTTCGTAACTCTTAATGATTGGAGTTTTGGTTATACACCGCTGTAGATTATTCCATTCAAGCCATACAAGTTAGGGTATGTTGCTCATTCAATGTTATGGTTTTAATATCAAATTTAAGCATATCATTTCTACCATTCAAATTATATTTCAAGAAAGATTTTTGTAGTAGAATATCAGCATTTGTGTATTTCAGACTTAATGTGGTTCTGTTCAATTCTCCACTAGAATAGGATTTGAATGTATTGTGCATTTTGTAAGTTGTGCAATTCTCCATCAGTTTTGTATAGATCTTGTATTGTTTTAGAAGACTTAGTTCTAGAACTGACATTGTAATAGTTTCAAATTTATATTTGCATGCTTTGTAAATAGTGCAGCTTGCCACCAACAAGTGTAATAATCTAATATAATTATATTCCTTTCACCATATGCTCTTACCTTGCCCATGTCCAGATCTTGGTGATCAAAAGGTTGTAAGATTTCATGCATTTGATCATTATGAAAATAAATAAAAATACAGTTTGGGACATTACATGATCCTTTGTGATGGTTCCATCTTCCAATAGGAGTTTGGAGACGAAATTCCTTTGGCTTCTGAGTTTATAGGTTGTATGAAAGAATTGTATTTTGTTCCCTTCCAACCATTTGATTTGGGATTTCTTTTTCCTATGGATCTCTTGCCTTAGATAAATTTCATTGAGTTTGGATGAGATAGCCTGCTCTTCTTGTCTAAGGGATTCTAGATTTTGGTTACTCATGATTTGTGCTCAAATTTTAATCATTCTATTCTCCAAGACGATTTTTTCTTTAAACAAAATTTTAAAACTTTATGGTTCCACTCTTCTAGTATGAATTTGAGAGCTTTCAATTTTTTACTAAGAACAAACATTTTAGTACCACAAAAATCATTTTGACTCCTCAAAACTGAGATAACCACTTGGTCAAAATTAGGATGAGTTAACCACATTTTTTTCCCATTTGAAGGGAGTCGGTCCAGGAAACTTGTCTAAATCAGTAGAGAGGGAAGTGGGCGATTATCCAAAAACCCCTCCATTAGAACTTCCAAGAAACAAAGGCAGTTATTTTCTAGGCATGAAGAGGAAGCTAGAAACATGTCAAGCCTAGAAAGCATTTGATCTTTCCCTTTTCTCCTATTTGTTCATGTGAACCATTGTTTTGATGGGTGAATATCCCAAAGAGTGGAATCTTTGAGGAGGCTGGACAGCCATCTTTTTTAGGAGAGGGAGACCCCCTTGCTTCTCTAAGGAGTCCAATCTAGCATTAAAATCCCCAGTTACAATCCATTTGACATCTTCATCCACCCTTAGGAGATCTTGAATTTGGGTGCAACATGTAGTCCTATCTTGAACAGATTTAGGGCCATAGTCATACACATTAACCAAGGAAAACCAAATATTAGAATGCAGAGTTATAATTGAAGCTACCTGTTGATGTGATTTTCGTGACTGCACCAACACAGAATAAAGTCGCCAACGGCTACCCTATTCTCTCTTGATCAAAGTATCCACCACGCTAAGATTGCGAGAGAGTTTGTGCGTTCAACTCCAAGGTTCCTTCAGTGCAATGAATACCCTCAGTTGGCTTGATGTGTTTTTGTTGGTATTTCAAGGGGACTTACGCAATTGTTCGGCAGCTGATAGCAGACAGTAGATTAAGGGTTTCACGTAGTTCGAATGATTTGGAAGGTGAGCACAAGTTTCCTAACACTAACCAGAAATGAACTGAATTTAAATGAGTGTAGGGATAAGAAGGTTCTAAATTCTACTCTAAGACGGGATGTGGGATTAATCTCAACAGACTTCAACCAAACTCTGCTCCACCTCGTGTTGGACAACTTACACAAAGTTGGTGCAATCTTCAAGGGAGTGGCAAGAGGTTTTCAAATCGCAATTCGGCATCAAGACACCATCAAGATGATGCATGCGGAGATGTAAATCACAACCGAAGTTAAGCTTGTAAAATTTTCTAGTTGACCACACAAGGCAAACTTGCCGTTAGCAAGCTGCTAGTGGTATGGACTAAAACGAAGTTGCCTTGATTAACACCACAAATTCACAGCTAACATCTACTTGCATGAAATTGAAATTACGCTACTTGAAGTGGAAGGGATGAGAAAACCTTGCTAGCTGCTTATAACAAAGACGAATTCACCATTCAATGAAAGATCTTTTATTGTAATAGTTTTCACAACAATCTCTTACAAAGTTTTCAAGGGAAAACTTTCCTTCTCCTTCAAATTACACTATGCTAACAAGCTAAGCTATCTCACTGCTCTAACAAAATGTCTACTCTCTACTGATCTAGTGTCTAACTTCTAATGAGGTACAAATGAGGGGGGATGCCCCTTTATATAGTTGGCCAAGTCCAATGGACGGCTCAGATTACAATCAAATGAAGGGCCCAGATCGAGCCACATAAGCCCTAACCCTAAAAACCGCCACCACGAAGAGTGGAGTAATAAATAAGCAATTAATTGTCCACCACTTTCAAGAAGATTCTTGTTCATAGACGCGTTCACACTGCTTCAACTTCTTGGACTAGTATTGCAGGCACGTTCTCGATCTGAAACTTCAAGGCTGTAACTTTTTAACCTATTTGACAACGCCCGAGCCTTCATCTTTTCCTTCATTCTGAACTTGGAAGATTCTCTTGTCTTGGATTCACGCTTGCCATTCGCTTGACTGCGTTTGGTGCATATTGGGTCTTTGAGGAGAAATTCCAACACTTAGCCATTTCTTCCAAGTACTTGCTTTATGATTCTATCATCTTGGACTATTTGCTTCATCACTTCAAGTCATCACCGCTTGGTCTCGACGTTCCTCCTTTAAAATCATCTTTTGAGAGTGTTAGCTTCAACTGCATCTTCTTCAAGAAATTCACTTTTCTTGCTGAGGCGTTGACAACTTGATATTTCATCCAACTCTAGCTCTAGAAGATTATTTCTACGAAGGATTTGATCAAATTTGCCTAGGCAATCCACTTCAGATTCATCGTCTAAGGCACTTTATTTCAACAACACATTTTACTCCTTTTGCCTTAGAATTTTTTTTTTTAAAATTTTCCTTAGGAAAATTTCATAATTCAAGTGCCAATCAAAATTTCCATCTTGAAAGCCTTGGCGAAGTGCAGAAAAATTTAAAATCCATTCCTTGTCAAAGATCTTCAATACCCAGAAGAAAATTCCCTTAAGAACGTGTTGAATTCATGGGTCTACAAACGAAGGGGTTCATTTAATTTTTTTTTGAATTTTAAACCTTGGAAAAATATTTTTCATCAAATTTATTTCCATTTTTCATCTCTGGGCTTATTTTCTTGTTCAACTTTGAAAATTTTCATCATCTTCGTGAAGCTGACACCTTCTGACATGTCGACTGCCAATTTTATTCATGCCTCTGAAAATTTCATCTCCTTCTCTAACTTGGGCGTATTTTTCTTGAAGGTGAAATTTTAGTACTTAGAAAAAATTTAAATAGTATCATCAGCATGGGTGTATCTAGGCATCAAGGAGGAATTTGGACTTTTCCTTAGAAAATTTTTCTCCATTCATTCCCCAATCATGTGCGCATTTCACATGTCTAGGTGGAATTAACTTCTATGTCTTAGAATATGTCTTGACTTTGCTCACACATGGGCGCATTTTGCATAGTGAGGAGGAAATTTTAAACACTTAGAATTTTTTTCACTTTACTTCTCTTGACATGGGCGCATTTTGCAGGTCTAGCAAGACTTATCTCTATGCCTTAGGATCTTTTTACTTGTCCCCACCTTAGATTCTCTTCTTGGGTGCATTTGGCATAGGGAGGTGGACTTAAGTCCAACACCAAGAAAAACTTATATCAACCTTTATCTCCTTGAGGTGGGCGCATTCTGATGGGTGAGCAGGATGCTTTTCAGACTTAGAAAAATTCCCAACTCAGCCTCTCCAAGTTTAGGCGCATTTGGGACCTTGAGCTTCCAATTTTCATAACTCAGAATATTTTTCAAGCCTCTCTTCTAGTTGGGCGCATATGGAGTAGAGAGCTTCAAATTTCAAATACTTAGAATATTTTCTCCATGGCATCTTCATCTTAGGCGCATATAGAGGTCCTTACTTCAAGTTTTGGATACTTAGGAAAATTTTCAATGCCATCTTCTTCCAAGGCGCATTCAAGGGTGGCAGCTTCAAGTTTTCCATGACTAAGACATTTTTCAAAGCTCTCCATGTAAGTCTAGGCGCATTTGGCTAGGCCTACTTTAAATTTTCAACACTTAGTAAAGTTTTTACCCTCCTTCAAGTTTGGGCGCATTTAGCCCTTTGTAGTTTCAATTTGCAATACTTAGTGGATTTTCCACTCCATCTCTATTCTAGGCGCATTCAAGGGAAGCTACTTTCAATCTGTGATACTTAGAATATTTCACTACCAACTCTTCTCAAAGTGAGGTGCATATAGAGGTCCCTTCTTTCAATTTTCAAGACTTAGTCAACTTTCAAGTTAGCTCCAAGCTTAGGCGCATATGAGGGCAGGAGCATTCATTTTACCACACTTAAAAATTTTCCAACTCACTTCAAGCTTGCAAGGGCGCATTTTAGAGGGTGTACTTTCAATTTCAAGTACTTAGTAAATTTTTAGTTTTACCCTCCAGTCAAGGCTAGGGCGCATATGGAGGCTTGAGCTTCAAGTTTTCAACACTTAGTGAAATTTTCACCAATCTTTAGCTTCCTAAGGTGCATTTTCATGTGTCTACTTCAAGTTTCAAGGACTTGAAAGAATTTTAATCACCCTCCTCTTCTTCTCCTTGGGCGCATTTTGATGCTGGAGCTTCAAGTTTGCCAGACTTAGAAAATTTTGAAGGCTCTTCAAGCTTCTAGGGCAGATTTTGATGCATGAGCAGGATGAACTCCAAACTTAGGCATTTTTCCCTCATCTTCACCAGCCGGCTCAATACTTACTATATATAGTAAGTTCGAGGTTTTCCCTCTTTTGAAGCTAGGATTGCCTTGAAATTTTTACCACAGGATCCTCATGACCTAATTAATCTGTTCACACTGCCATCTCGAGCCAACCTGCTATTTATAGCATATTTCTGAAGCTGGTTTACTATTTATAACAACTGCCTGATTTTGATACTTCCACAGCTCCATTTGTCTTGAAATTTGAAAGACGTACTCCTCATGGGGTGACCTGCCTGTTCACACTGGCACCTGCTGCTGATTTACTATTTTTAGCTTGTTTCTAGAACGCCTTACTATAAATAGTAAGTGCTCCGATTGCCTTCAAATTTTACCAGTGGATAGCTTGAAAGATACTGATCATAGTGGGATACACTGGTTTTCGAAAATTCTGGCATTTGACCCCTCATTTTGGGCCCCGAAGCTAGAAACCCTAATTTGACTTGCATGTATATCAAATGACCTCCGTTTGACCTCGTTTCTGTTGCACGCCGATCAGTTTGTGATTCTGAAGTGCTGGGAGGGGGCTGCCAGAGTGGATCTACTAAAAATAGTAAGTTGCTGAAGAAGTGATCATCTCGCCTTTCATGTCACATCACTGCATAGCTCTTGAAAAACCCATAAGGAATCACTCAACATGCGCTGAAAAGCCCTACATGCAAACCCTAAAAATAGCCTTCGAAGATGACTCCTGAAAAAGTCCTGATCCTGGTTTGCATGTTATACCGTTGTGAAGCCCTCGAAAAACCCACAAGGAATATGCTGACGTGCGCTGAAAACTTCAACATGCAAACCCTAAAAATAGCCTCTGGAGGCTGAATTCTGAAAGTCATTGTCTCATTTTGCATGTTATACCATCGCGAAGGTTTCAGAAAACCCAGAAAGAATCTCCAAACATGCATTGAAGAACTTTGCATATAAACCCTAAAATTTGCTCTTGAAGGTGAACTTGCTAAAAATAGCAAGTCATCAGCTTCAGCTTAAAATTTGCAGACGAATAGTTTGGCATGTCCTGGATGCAGCGTGATTAAGAGAACTTCAAAAGTGTTGAGAGATTGCCCCAAATCTGGCACTTACTAAAAATAGTAAATTGTCGGAATTCAATGAAATTTTGTTGGGGACTTGCTGGAAGCATGCTGACAACAACGTTAGTCTCAGGTTTCAACTTACTCCATTTGACCTCAAATTGGCTGGAAAGTTCAAAACTCTAATTCTCAGACTTGGCCAAAATTTCACGTTTAGGCTCAAAGACGGGCACATACCCGGAAAGACAGACAGCAGAAAGAGACAGAAAGAGAGAGAGAGAGAGAGAGACAAAACCAAAGGCAAAAGACCAGAATGGAGCAAAAATTAGGGGGTCCCCATTTGGAATGGGGTGATGTGTGAAAAGGTCACAACACTACCAGCCACCAATATGTTGAAGAAGTTTCCTAGAGATTGATCCCATATCGACTCCAAATGATGGCCAAAGCACTTGTAGTGCATAGGCTTTCTTGTGGATGATACCCCATTTTCCTTGAAAGAGGAACATAGAAGTGATATCCTAATCCAAACTAATTTTAGTTTCCTGTATCAAACAAATATCCATCATACTTTTCTCCAAGAATCTCTAGAGTGGTCTTCTCTTGGAGGGGGAGTTCAATTCCTTGATATTCTAGGAGTAGGTCTTCATTGGGCGACCTTGGTTTTCTTGGTGCTCTCCAAGCCCTTCTTAAGTTGTGATTGATTCTTAGTCACTATGTCAACTAGAGCTGCTGATTGTAAAATAACGTATTTGTTTGGTCTTTCAACCTTAGCATTTCCAAAATTTCCTTCACTTTTCCTTGTCTTTCTATGTGTTGTGCCTTTACCTGAGCCTTCTAGTTCTAATCTTGAATCCTCCAAGTGATCAAAATGGAAGTCATACTTCTCTTGTTCTTAGCTACCGAAGTTGAAAGTTGGGACCTTATAAGTTGAGGATTTGATCTTCCATTCTGATTGATGGAAATATTTTTTGGAACCATATACCGACTTTTCCAGATATCTTTTAAATTTGTAGGTCTTTAGTAGATCTCTTGTGTCTCTCTATCATTTTCATGGATTCGAGTTTCTTCAACTATATCTATGTCATTTTGTGAATCTTTTTCTTGATCCCCATTCCTCTCTTTGACTTTATCTTGGGGCTTGCTCTTGATAGCGTGCTTTTTTTGGGTTTGATGAACCACTCTTGATCTTTCTCAATATCTTCTTGGAACTTCTGTGGTTGTATTTTTTCAAGAATAGAAGGGCATTCCTAAATCAAATGACCATATTCATGACACCCACAACATCTAAATGTAGACTTTCATAATCTAGAGCTTGGATCCACTCCACTTCACCAGCTTTCAAAATAATACTTTTTGGGAGAGGTACTAATAGGTCTAGTTCAACACAAATTCTAGCATAAATCGGAAGACCTTTACCATGAAAAGGTCGAGAAATGTGAATAACTAATCTTAGATATTTGGCGATATTTTCAAAAATATGTTGGGACCATAGTAATGAGACTTGGACTCGGCTCGGACTCGGCGAGGGTGACTCGGCGACTCGAGACTCGAACTCAGCGCAGACTTGGCAAAATGAAAAAAAGTTGAAAAAAACCTAGAAATTTAGAGATTTTTAAGGATTTAAAACTTGTTTCAAGCACCCTTTATTGAATACAACACAAATAAAAGCAAATTTGATCACATGCACAAGTATACAACGATCACATAAGTATAAAGTACACAAATTGTATTTCGCTGCTGAAGGAAATAGCATACTTAGATATGTAAAATTAGTCAAATGTATACAAAACTCATGGAATATGAAATCCATGACATCAAATGTTCCATACAAATATGAAATATTAAAAGTAAAACAATAGCTATAAGTCTATGACTCTATGCCCTATGGCATAGTGGAGCCAGCATCCTTCCTACGAAGGCGTCTAAGGGTCTTGGATGATGTTGCAGCTGCAGCCATAGTCTCTGCCTGTGTCTGACTCTCCATGCCACTCTCACCAACAACAGCTATGTCTCCTCGTGCTCTAGCCTCCTCCTCAGCCATGGCTACAACCTCAGCCTCTCTCTCTGCCTGGTCCACCCAATCAAGGTCCTCATCACTAAAGACTGCATCTGTAGCCTCAGTGATCCACTCAGACTGTGGATCAACCTCCTTTAGACTGATCGGGGTTTTGTCGTGGTCAAAAAGCTTCTTGTATCTGAGCCAAAGGTTGTAATGAACATATACCAAGTCATTCATCCTCTTCACTGTCAATCTATTGCGCTTCTTGGAGTGTATGTGCTCAAACATACTCCAATTGCGCTCACAACCAGATGAACTGCATGGCTGGCTCAATATACGAATGGCAATATTTTGTAGGATCGGTGTATCAGAACCAAACATATGCCACCATCTATTTGAGATGAAAAAAAGAAACAAAATCAATCTCATTTCAAGTTTCAAGTTCAAGTTCAACATTTAATAATAAATTATAATATAAAAAGATGAAAATTATGCCCTTAAATATATTTCTACCTGGCAGTAATGTTGTCCTACTATCTTTGCACATTTGACGTGCAAAGAAGTCTCCTTGTGCCTTAGTGAAGGCATCTATCTCCTGCACCATCTGTGTAGTAACAGCGGGCAACATCCGCTCTATCGTCGAGTAGAGCCCACTAAGAATTTCTCTATCTGCACGGAAATCACGGCGGAATTGGAAGGCCGGATTTAGGAATCTTGCGGCTGCATGGATGGGCCTATGAAGTTGGTTTTGCCATCTCCTATCAATGATATCCCAAATGGGACGATACTTTTTAACTCCACCATAGACTAATCTAATGGCCTCTTTGGCCCTATCCATGCCCTCATATATGTAGCCCATTGCAGGCTTCTCCCCATCTGCAACTCGTAGGAGAACTAGCAAGGGCTCAATAAACTACAAAGTGCAAACATGTTTCACAAATAAGTGTGAACGAAAATAAACAAATAAAAGTAAGATATGATTAAAAATTAAAACATAATAAAGAATTAAATTTTACCTTCACAATCTCGTCCATTGGTGTCCAAAACCCTTGCTCATCAAAAATGCAATCAGCCATAGCAATCCCTGCAGTGCTTGTAGAAAAGGATGAGGAAGACCACTCCTCACTAGTAAACATGTGCCTTAAAGCTGCCTTTGACCGAATCAAGGATTGCATCGTGATAAAATTTGTTGCAAACCTAGTGATGCCAGGACGAGACAACTCCCTCAACCCCGTGTATTGCCTCATAAGGTTAAGCACCCATGTGTGATTGTATACAAATTTGCATATGTTTTTTGCTGCATCCACACATGTTTTGATCCATGGGAGCTTGCCAAGATCCTTCAACATGAGGTCAATGCAATGGGCGGCACATGGAGTCCAAAATATAGTAGGGTGCCTCTCCATCAATAATCTACCAGACAACATAATTTGCTGCATTACACCACTTGCACTACATTCTTCCCCCACATTAGCTATCACCTCCTCTATAGCCTCACACAGTATGTGGCATTTTTGAATTGGGCAGAAGCATCAATGGACTTCATGAAGACGGTGTCACTTGAAAAAATAAGCAAAACCAATTATTCAATAAATTAAAAAACATAAATCAGCCATATTAAATTATTAATCACTAAATCAAATTCAAATTTCAATGCATTGAGGGAAGTACAATTACCTCCGGAGGAAACTAGGAAATTAAGCAGCGTCCTATTTCTCCTATCGGTCCAACCATCAGTCATGATGGTGCAACCAATCATCCTCCATTGCTTGCGCTGCTCCTCTAATTGTGCTTTCACATCTGCCACCTTTTGAGTCAAAAGTGGGCCCTTTAATTCATCTTCACTAGGAGATTTGAACCCCGCCCCACATATGGTTATGGCATCAACCATGTTTTGCCAAAAAAGTGACCTAAAACATGTCATAAATAAATTAATAAGTTACATAAGTATTGTAAAATGAAAAGTTTTAAGTTTTTAACTTTAAATTTGAATTCGATAATGAGATACATCTAGATTCTAAAATTTAAATATAAATTTTAAAATAATTAAACGAAAAAGAATTACCTAGCTACATGGAAGGGAATGGTGGAGTAGTACCAAAAGTCTACAATTGTCTTTTTTGCTGCATCATGTGCGTCCTTGTTCCAACCCATGCTCTCAAGCGACGGTTGGGAACCAGGAGTAGTGTGTGGTACAAAATATGAGTCCACCCTAGATTTACAAATTCTAGGGCCAATGCTAATACTGCCACTACCACTAGTAGTAGCAGCGCCACCAGCACTAGGAGTACACATAGGCATAGCTGATGCAGAAGCAAAAGCACTAGCACAAGCACTAGCACTAGGACGGTATGGAGGCATGGAAGAAGCATCTCCAACAGCACCAAGTCCCTGTCCAACTCCAACACTTCCCAACTCTTGCTTCTGTTTCTCTTTCATTTCTTTTTGCATTTCAAAAGTTTCTAATTGCACCTGCACTTCACGAACAACCTCAGGGGGTGCTTTAGTGCAACCCATTGCATCATGGATGGGTATGCGTGCAAGATGGTATTTTAATCTATTTATGCCTCCATGATATATTGTTTTGCAGTAGTTACATTTTGCGTCTCCTCTTTTCATTCCGGAAAAGATTTCAGCATGTTTCCAAGTAGGGTCTTTTCTGACTGGGGTTTGAGACATTGTGAAAATAATAATATGGTTTGATTTGCAAATGAATGTGGCTACAAAAGTAGGGTTTCTAAAATTATTTAAGTTGCAAGTAGGGTTTGTAAAAAAAATATGCAAACTCAAAAAAACAATGATTTTACAAATTACAATGAATTATTTGTTAAAAAAACACAAAAAAAATCAATTAAAATCAAACTTACCTCTTAGATTTGGCTTGGAATGCAATGCAAACTCCTCCCAATCACTGGTAATGAGCTCTAAATGCACCTCCTTGCTGGTATGAAGCTCCCCAAATGATATATGACCCTAGATTTGTCTTCAACAGCTTGCTGGTTGCCCTCTCTTCTCCTCCTATTTTTCCAAATGAATGAAATGAGGTTGCTTTTAGGGTTGGGGAGATAATATAGGACAAAGAAAAAACACACTTGAACTTTAATTTTATTTATTTTTAATGCCTTTTTCACTTGCTGCCGCCGGCCGCGTCGAGGGATCGGGACTCTCCTGGACACGGCGCGTCCAATGCTTCTGGCGAGTCCGGCCTGGAAGCGGCTGGACGCGGCCGCATCCGCCCTCGCGCTCCCAGGACTCGGCCAGGGGTGCTCGGCGCACGACTCGCCGAGTCTGGGCAAGTCCGGGCGAGTCCCGTAACTATGGTTGGGACCCAAATTCATAAGGGAGAGCATACATGTGGATCCAACTTCTTGTTGTAGAGGGAATCTCCTTTGAGGTTTTAAAACCCACATGCCACTGCTTCACAAAAAGCCTAACATTTCAGCAAAACTAGGGGCCTGCTCCAAAAACCATATTTCGGTCTGAATCATTGTCAAAGGTAGCAGCAATAAAGTATCCTTTTGCAAATGCATGTAGCTCAAAATCCCCATTTGGTTTCTAATTCCTTTGAGCCCACATATATAGTTCTTCTAATGGAAGTTACATGCCTAGAAATCTGCATATGAGGGTTTTTCTGTACAAGGAATTCACATTCCTATGAAATTTCTGAACATCACTGTTGATTGTAGGGAAATCCTCCAAAGCTGGCGTGCATTGATTGAAAGAGCTTTTGGGATGATTCATCTTGAGTTTAGTACTTCCTGCCAACAAAGCATCAATATCCTTGTTGTGTGAAGAGGATCTAGAACGTGTAAGAACATTTTGAAAAGATTGAGGGGGAATAGATTCCCCTCTACCAGAACCCATGGAAAAATTAAAAAACCATAAGAAGATTAACACATAAAGATCCAAGAACATTGTTGACAAATGATGGAGGTGTGAAAATTACCAAACCCTAGCAGAGGTCATTTTCTGCAAATTTACACGCCGCTTATTCTTCCTCAAGAACATATTCCTTTATAGCTTTATCAATTTATTCTTGTTTTGTAGTTAGATGAGTTGAGTACAAGTTTTGGATAGTTTTTAGCCTGAATGATTTATTATTTTTCTTTTGGCAGTGATGTTCTTTTCACTATCTACCTTCTTTGAACTGAGTTGCCTATTACTCTATGCTTTTGTCTTCCCGCGACTGCAAATTGTAAAATATTACCGGTCAAAGGCTGCATTTGAAGGATCAAAGACTGTTGTTGGTGACCTTGCTGCAGGAGGCATCACAATATCACCTCATGCACAAGTATGATTTTTGTGATTTGTGAAATAAGTAAAGCATTGTTTTTAGTGATCAGAAAATAATGTTGTTCATGTTAGATGGCCTTTTTAAGCTTGTAGTTCTTATCTGGAACTGTTGTATTGAAGGTCATAGCAGAAGAGAAAATCCCACAACGCCTGCATAACAAGCAGCTTCTGTGGAAGAACATAGATTATGCACTAGATCTATTTGTTATATATGTGGTTACACTTTCAATCTTCCCAGGATTTTTATCTGAAGATACAGGCAAACATGAACTGGGATCTTGGTGAGTTATTTTCAATTATTTTTTTGAGAACTTCTTGGTATCAATTTGGAAACATAGTTCAATTGTTGTTATCACCTTATTAGTGTATATTCAGTAATTATTAGATTGAGCACAGTGCCATAAAATGATTTTTTCTGCTCAGGAAAAAGGTAAATATACTATTAAAATGGATAGATGCTCTAAAATCAGTGCATAGATTTCAGGAAGACTGTTTTAGAACATCCTGCAAGTAAGATAACAGTAGATTGTCAAAAACAGCGACAGAAACAGATAGGAAAGTGTGGAAAAAAGTAAAAACTGGTTAAAAGGTTTACCTTTGTACTATATGCCTTATATTCAGAGTATATTTAATTCCCTGAATGGTAGGTATTATTCCAATAAAAAGGTCACGCCCTTTTTTAAGAAAATATTTAATGGCATTTTATAATTAGGTGATAGTTGGTTATGGTCAATGATACATTGTGTCAGTATTTATATTTTTTAGCTTTGGGGTTACGGGCTTAAGCACATTTAGAATGATTATCCATGAAATTAATTTTTTTATGATTAGATGATAGTTTTGTAATGATTAATGATACATTGGATTGGTTACTATATTTTTTAAGCTCCGGGGACATGGACTTCAGCATATTTCTAACGATTATCCATGAAATTTGAAATTTATATTTTTATGATTAGGTGATAGTTTCATAATGATTAAGGATACATTGGATTGGTTACTATATTTTTTAGCTTTGGGGGCATGGACTTTTCAAATGATCATCCTTGAAATCTGAAATTTCTGTAACCTTAATATATGCTTAGAAGTAAGTTTATAATCATGTACTGCCATTGAGTTCAACTGTTAACTCATAGTAGCATTCCATTTAGACAGCATCGACATTGCATGGAAAAAGTGTAAATGGAACTCAATTGCTTGGGTTTTATATGGGAAAAAATTGGCAGCTAGAAAACAACCATAAAGCGGGAAGGGCCCAGACCCATTACAAAACAACCATAAAGGCTTAAAAGAGGGGTCTCACAAGAGGTGAGACAACAGGAAAGCAAAAGTAACAAAAACTAGAAACCAGAAACCAACAGAAATAGAAATGGGACCAACAAAGGATCAGCAGCCCGAGAAGACCAATTACTGTTCACCAAGAAGATGGAGGCCTTTAGGTGGAGGCCTTTTATAGCCTTCCACTCCTTGGTGAGGAATTGTAGCTTCTCCTCGGAAGACATGGCTTTCAGATTCTTTTTACCAGTTTTATCCACGGAAGCAGGCAGGGCTTTCTCCAATGATTTACCTTTTTTGTTGGAGAAAGCCCTGCCTGCTTCCGTGGATAAAACTGGTAAAAAGAGATTTTTTTCCTAGTTGCTTTGGAGATTAGCAAACTCCTTTCTCAAACTCGAGCATTCCTCAAGAGACTTGATAGCATCTTTTAATTCCCCAACCTCTTTTTCCAAATTGGCCCAATTATCAAAAGTTTGAGCCATACCTTTTATAAACTCCCAGTGATCCCCATCCGCCTCCTCATTCGGCCATTCCCTAGCCTTTCTTAGAACAACAAACTCCAGATTTTGAACTTTTTCCTTAGCTGTGAACAATTGGGCCAGCTGCCACTTAAGAATTTCGTTTTGAATATTTGAGGCTTTGCAAAGTTCATCCACTTTCTCCTGCAGAGGCACAATTCTTACAAGGGTTGGGAGTGTCTAAGGAACATCCTTCGACTCCTAAGCATGCCCAACTTTGTGCTAAGGAGAAGGGGGACTAGCAGAGAACCTATGAAGCGAAGGAGATGGAGAGTCCTTAGGGGTGACATCTAGTGAAAGGGACTAGGAAGAGCTAGAGTTGTCATCTGAAATCGAAATCTGGGATGGTTCCTCAAAGGAAGCATTTTTCTTACCTATAGGAGTGGGGGAATAAGCCGCAATGGCTTTGCCCTTAGAATCCTGAGGGGGTTGGACCTAGTAACTTTGCAATGCAGGAGGGGGTGATGTTGGCAGTCGAGGAGGGCGTTTTGGGGTTACTAGTTGAGTTAACAGGATCACCCTTATGAACAAGAGAGGGGTTAACAATCCGAGGTAGGGAAGAAATGGCAGGGGAGAGAGCCAAATTATACCGATAGAGCCCATATATTAAGCCCTGGTGAAGAGGCAAGGGTTTTTCGTTTTCTTGCACAACTTTTGACAGATTGTTCCAAGGAGGAGTGGATCCAAAAGGAAAAGTTCATTTTCAGGTTATGACATAAGTGATTGAGCATAGGAAACAAATGAACATGAAATATTTTAAAATGGCCATCGGGGGTAGCATACCTCATCAGAACCTCCGCAATTTTTTTCTAGACCCCGGGCAGGTCCTCTCTATTGTAGCCATTTTGTAGAAGGTTGACCTTCTCTCCCCATTTTAAGAAGTTTTCCATATCCTTTTGATAATGCCCTTTAGGCTTCTTGGGGATGTTAGCTCCCTCAAGAGGGAGAAGTGTGGCTGCCGAAATTAACTCAATAGAGATAGAGAAAGAAAGGCCTTAAACCTCGACAAGGCCTTCCTTCTAGGGAACTTTGTGGAAAGGTTAGGGCCGTGGCCTTTCAAGGCCTCAATGAACGAGGTGAGCTTACCCTTCTAGAGGATAGGCCATATCTCCTGACCATTCATCAAAGAGTCACAGTTGTTGGGCTCTTCTTGAATGAGCTCCCCACACATAGCAGTCGACAGGGAAGCAAAATAGTAGTAGTTGAAAACCAGCCGAATGTAACTCTAGAAACTTTTAGTAAACAATGAAGAGGAAAAGTGAAAATACAACTTGCTAAAAGGAGACAAAATTGGGAAGAAATCATTATTCTTCATGCAACTGGGAGGGTACATATAATCCTTACAATCTTAAGAGAGATACAAATCAATCTTTGGCATGGTGTGCGATATGAGAGCCAACTTCATTAATGATAGAGTTTCTCACGTGCTTCGAGAGAGCAATTGCAAATCATCCCAAACTTTAATATTTTTAACAAAGGCCCCTAAGTCATCCCATCCGGAAAGGAATTTCCTTCTCGATAAACATGCATGAGTTTGCACTATCCTAGTGCTCATCATGTTTAAGTGAGTAGCTTCAATAAGGTCACGAAGAGACCAGCTAGGGGAGGCTTCCCCATTCAACATCATGATGGCATTTTTGGAGTCCCCTTCAATGAACGCCTTAGTAATGCCTCTTTGTTTAGCCAACAAAATACCATGAAAGGCAGCAACCACCTCAGCAAAATTAGAAGATTGGGTGCCCAAATTGACTATGTAAGAAAAAATCAACATTCCCCTATGATCCCTTAGGATGCCACCCCCTCCCACCCGACTCGGGTTCCCTTTTGCAAAGCCATCAAAGTTAAGTTTAAACCAACTAGGGTTAGGGGGTCCAAGAGATATAGTAACAAGCAGTAGGAATTTTGGAGCTTAAATTATTGAGGATGTCAATAATATCGCAAGACATAGCAATACTAATTTTCAAGTGGAGGGGTTTCTTTTAGGGTTTATAGACACAACCTTTAAATTTTCCTTGATGTTTTGGATTGTGAGATTTGCGAGCACATTCCAAAGTAACTTTTTATCTCTGAAAACTCTATTGTTGCGTTCTTTCCATAGAGCTCAACTAGTTAAAAAAAATGCATGCCAACACAACTCAGTGAGAAGGGGATGAGTGAAAGGGGGATCCAACATTCAAAGATACAGTTTGAGCTCTTGTGCCAAACCCAGCTAAGAAGGAACATTGATTGAATTTTTTGGCGAACCCTCCAAGAGTAAGCACAATGGAAAAGGAGGTGGTCAATACTTTCCTCCTCTTTGCAAAGGAAACACCTATTAACTAATTGAATTCCCCGCTTATGAAGATTGTCTAGAGTGAATTTTCCTATGGCAAACTATCCCCCAGAAGAATCTAGCTTTTGGAATAGTTTTATTCTTCCATATCTTCATCCAATAGAAATGAGAGGTCCATTTAGGGGATAAAAGATTATATCCAGATTTGACAGTGTAATTATCGTCTTTAAAATCAGTCCAAAGAAGAGAGTCAAAAGAATTAATTTTGTAGAACCTTTGATTAGCAATAATTCTTAGATCGGAGTGGGGGATCATACCAATTGGGATCTATTCTCCAAGCGGGAGGGTTAGAGGAGGGATCCTAGTAGTCTTTCACCATGTAGCCCAATCTCCTGCATAGATCAATCTAGATTGCCAAATAGAACAAATGGAATTCCATAGGAGAAGAATAAGTCCAAGGATCTTCCCAGAACTTCACGAAATCCCCTTTACCAATTTGCCATAAGGCTCCCTATCTTATGATGTCCTTAGTTTTGAGAAGATTATTCCATATAGTAGAACCTTTAGGAATAAGATTATTGTGTAGGAAGAAGATTCTCTCACAACCATTTAAGTACTTGGCTCTCAGGATTTTAACCCACTCAAAGTTTTGTTTAATCAAATGCCAGCTAACTTTAGAGAGGAGGGCTAGGTTCATCTATTTAGTTTTTTGATATCCAGTCCATTATTTTTGTGTGAGCAGACCATATCCCAGTTCACAAGGGAGATACGATGCTTATCCTCAGTTCTAGACTAGAGGAACCTTATTTGAATTTGCTCCAATTTATCTATCCAAGTAGCAAGCATCATGAATAGGGAAAGGAGGTAGACGTAAGTACTTTGAAGAGAAGCTTTGAGAAGCTGGAGTTTACCAACATTGCTTAGAAGAGCACCTTTCCACACAACCAGCTTACGTTGCACTCTTTCCAGAAGGTTGGACCAAATTGAATTCTCAACTTTATTGGTGGTTAACGACATTCTCAAGTAAGAGGAAGGGAGAAGATGAGTATGACAATTAAGAACCCCAGCTATCCTAAGTTGCAAAGGGGGAGGCACGTTCAAGAAGAAAATAACACTTTTATCCAAATTAATGTTTTGGCGTAAAGTGGAGGCAAAATCAAAGAGAATTCTGATCCAACCCTGAGCTTCTGCAATTGTGGCTTCCCCAAGGAGAATAGTGTTGTCAACGAACTATTGATGGGAGACCGACCACAAGGAAGGAGAGAAAGCTTTGAGGCTTCCCCTTGTGATCCCATCAACAATGTTCCTTCCTAGGACCTCCACAAGAATTATGAACAAATAGGGGGAGAGGATCCCTTGCCTAATACTCCCAAAGACAACAAAGTGGCCATGAGGAGAACCATTGATGGGGACGAAGAATGTCAGGGTAGAAACACATGCTTCAATGAATTTGAGAATTTTGCCTTTGAATTTGAACCTCTGGAGGACTTGAAGGAGAAAACTCTAGGAAAATTTATCATAGGCTTTGGAGATGTCCAGCTTAAGGACCATACTTTTCTTATTGCTCTTATCCATAGTTGGAAAACTTGGACTCAACAAAAGCTTGCCAGCCCCAAAAAATTCGACTCGGCAAAAACTCGAGAAAAAATTGGCAAAAAACTTGGCGACTTAAAAAATTGCTTAAATTTCTTTAGAAACACTTTTTTTTTGCAAAATTCAATGACAAGATGAATCCAATGAGTCCATAAATGAGTGCAAAAGTGTTTTCTATTAAATCTAATTGATTTTCGTGCAAATTGAGTACAAAATCGCATTCTCATGCAGAATCCTGATGGTTGAAAGCCTGATAGTCTAAGTTGTCGATTCCAGTCTTCACTCCCAAATCCCCTCATTGTAATCAAATTTCTTATATGAGAAGAGATCTCAATAACTAGTGGGGGTCTAGGAGTGGAGATTTGAATGGCATTGAGGGGTGGTGCCCCTTGTAGGGGTTTGGGGGCAATGCCCCCAACGGGGTCAAGGGGTAGTGCCCCCACCAACAAGCCCAAATTAAGGCCTTCGAAACCACATAAAACTTTTTGTCGCACGCCATTTCACAATTTTATCACTTAAGGGAAAAATTAGGTATTTGACACTTTTTTATGAAAAATATTTGCTCTCCAAGTGCTATGTGAGGAAGTGTGAGGTGTGTTCATACATTTATAGGGAAAATCGTGAGTTTTTTGACCATTTTTTTAATCTTTTTTTGTGTTTTTTTGTGTTTCGCATTTTTGATGTATCTAACAAGTTTTTGCCACAGAATCGCCTAGTTTCTGGCAAAAAATCGATGAGTTTTCTCCAAAAACTTGATGAGTTTCTGTGGTGAGTAAACATGGCAAAAACTCACCAACAGAAAAAACTTGCGAGTTTTTCAAAACTCGGTGAGTCTGCCAACTATGCTCTTATCCATGGAATGGAGAGTTTCATGAACCAGAAGAATGGTATTGGTGATTTTCCTACCTGGGACAAATACTTTTTGATCTCTATGAATCTTGTTATCTAAGAAAGATTTTACGCGACTGACCAACAGTTTGGAAAAAATCTTATAGATCATGTTACAAAGTCTTATAGGTCTAAATTCAGACATTCTGTTCGCCCCAAATTTTTTGGGGATAAGGACAATGGAGGTATTATTAATTTCCTTGAGGAGACCAATAGAGGATTGAAATTCCCTAACTGTTTGAACAACATCCATACCAACAATGTCTCAATATTTTTGAAAAAATATTGAAGGGAACCCATCAGGGCCAAGAGCTTTGGAAGGGTTAAGAGAGAACACAATATCTTTTATTTCTTCCACAGAGGCACACCTTTCCATGGAAATTAAATTAGAGGTGGAGAACGAATTGGGGATAACCTACAACAATTGGTCAGCAATAAGGTCCAGTTGGGTGGTGCTTTTATAAGGAGGGTTAAGGAGGTCCTTGAAGAATTTGATTCCCTCTTGATAAATCTCAACTTCCTTGGAAAAGTGGGATCCATCAACACTGATTAGTTCAGTTATCCTATTCCTTTTTCTATGCTTAATGGTAGATTGAAGAAAAAACTTAAAATTCCTATCTCCTTTTATCCATTGATTTCTTGATCTTTGTTTCCAATAAACTTCTTCTTTCTCAATAACATTATGATCACTTAGGAGCAACTTCTCCTTATGGGAGAGAACTTCCAAGGCTCCAACTCTATCCACTTCCATTTGGATTTTCCTTAGTTGATCCTTTATAGCAGATTTCTAAGAGAATATTACCAAAGGAGTTTTTATTCCAAGCTTTCAAGTTTCTTTTGATGATTTCGAGCTTGAACGCAATTCTAAACATAGTTGTGTTATGCACATTAATATTCCACCATTGAAATAGGAGCCTTTTGAGATTCGGGTGATGTGTTCACATTATTTCAAATTTGAAAGGATGGCAAACTTTAGAAATGGTGTATTCCACTCAAGAATCAAAGGGGTGTGATCAAAACCAACTCTTAACTGGGAGGAGAGGGAATAGTAGTTAACCACATCCCAGTTGGAGGAAACAAGGCGCCTATCAAGTATAACTTGAATAAGATTGTCTTTCATTCTTTTATTGGACAAAGTGTATTGGCTTCCTTTGAGATTGAGGCCTAATAGACCTCCATTTATTAGGAGATTGCTGAGGTCCATCATGCTATTAGACAAATCCTGAGAACCCCCCATCTTCTCAAAAGGGTAGAGAGGGGAGTTAAAGTCACCAAACAACATCTAGTGGGAACTCTTAAAGGAGGTTCCATTGCTTAGAAGGTTGGACCAAGTCTCCTGATGAAGGACTAAATTGTTTGGGGCGTATATATTAGAGAGAACCCAGTCAGAGCGCCCAATGAATGAAGAGAATATTAAGAATTTTTTTCTTCAAAGAAATTAGGGAACCATGATAATGAGGTTTCCACAAAGTGGCTAAACCACTAGAGGCATCGTCTGCATCCACAACAATAGAAAGAGCATTAGGCCTATTATACTTACTAGTTTGAACAAATGTAGCAACAATCATTTTGGTTTCTTGGATGAGCAAAATGTCTGGCTTGAATTCCTTGATGAGGTTCTTGACAATGTGTTGTTTGTGGAGGCTATTTAGCCCCCTAACATTCCAAGAGAGAATTAACATTTTTTAGTTCTTTTGGAGCCGAGATGCTCCAATGTACTTTGATTTCCATTCGCAATATCCTTGGTTGTGTCCCTCTACCTAGTTTCTTTGACAAATTTCCACCCAAGCTTGGAGTCGATCCCCACATTAGCTGTCTTTCTCAGCCCCAGGCCTTTTTTCGAAGGAGTAGAAGAACATAAGAAGCCTACACTAAACCCCCCCAAGGGCATGGGTGAGGTAGGTAGGGGAAACAATATAGAAGACAACGGGAGCTCATTCATCTGATCCAACCCTAAAGTATAGGAAGGGACAACAATGTCTTCCTTCCCAAGACCACCTTCCAGGGAAAGGATAGACCATAGGGAAGTCTCTAACCTTCTTTGAAGCAGGTTCAAGAGAAGAGGGAGGAACACAAATATTTTCCATTGAAGGGCCAAGCGAGAGATTGGAACCAACATAAACTTCTCCACAAGACAACCCATCAATCTAAGGCATAGGAGTGCCATCCAGAGAGGGTCTTGGAAGAGGAGCCCGAACAAGAGATTGGGGGCAAACGACTTAACTTCTTCTTTAGAGGGAAGGGATTTCATAACCAGCTTTTTCACTAAGCTTGAAGGCTCCAAAATTGAAGGGTGCCTGGCCACACCCTTATCTTTCAAAGGATTGGGAGAGGTCATGCTCTTTAACCCTTTTTTTGGACAAGCATTGCAGAGGTGACCCATCAAGGAGCATATTTGATAGAAAAGAGCCAAGTTCTTGTATTCAATAGCTCGAGCCCATTTTCCAAGCTTGGACTCTAAAATAACAGAAGTGGCGAAAGTTTATTTAGCTCAATGCTAACACAAAATCAAGCAAACACAAGTCTAGTTCTTGCCTTAGTTAATATATATTAATATTATAATTATATATATGAATATTAATACTTATATTAAATATTAAAATTAATATTAGTATTGTTAATATAATATGATTACTATTATATTATATAGTGTTAATAGTTAATATATAAAATATTAATTAATTAATATATAATATAATTTATTTAATATATATTTTATTTTTATATAATATTAATATGATATGATTTTTATTATATTATGTAATATTAATTGTTATATTATAATATAGATATATAATATATACTAACAATAATATATTAAATATATGTATTATATAATAAAATTATTTTTTATAATTATAATAATTTAATTATGTTATATCAAGACTAGTTTAATTATATTAAATTATTTTAAATTAATTGTATAATAATTATAATATAATATAATACTATAATACTAATTAATTTGTTTTATAATACTAATTAAATTATTATATAATAATTTATTTAATTATTTAAGTTGAATCGTCATAATTATCTAGTGATAACTCAATTTATTTGTGCTTCAAGTCATTATTATTTTATATTTAAATATTCGACATGTCTCATCTCGAACTCTCCCATCAAAGGCGAGTAAAAAAATATTTAACTTGGCTATGCTTGGAATGGTTACATAGAATTTTCGCTAGCATTTGGCCTTATCTAATATAAAAGGAAGTATGAAATAGTTATTTAAGATCTGCGGATTTCAAAACAGTCTTCCACGTTCTCAATTCTGACATACACCCTTCCATCTTTATTTATCATATGGGTATTAACATTTATTCACTTTCCTTTACGCAGCAACCCAACCTCCTATACTCCTGTTGTGACGTAACCACAACACTCTATCGAATTGTCAATGGTGACGATTTATTAATTTTAGCAAGATTTAAGGATGCGTTTTAGTGTGCATGGATGCCCCTGCTGTATGGCTGCCATCTCCACATAATTATTTAATCTGCGTTTTGAAATGGAATTCATTTGTATTGTTTGATGTTATCATCTAACTAAATATGGGAAATAATTATAAAAAAAACTAACTAATGCAGTTTTTACTTAATGCCATTATTGAATGTTGTCTAATGTTTTTCAACATGCATGTGTATCAGAATTAAATAAATAAAATGTTATTTAATCTTTTTTTGAAAATTAATAAGATTTTCAAATGATATGGTATATTTTTAGGAAAATTGTTATCAAAGAGGATAGCACTCTTTTTATTACTTTAAAGCATCACATTACATATTTCAGACATAAATTTGTCATTGATCCCATATTACATAACAAATTACATATCCAAATTTTCTACTTAGAGGGTCTTAAAGTCATCGGATGCTTTGTTTTTGCTGGTGGCATTTTCCTCTTCACCTCTATCCATTCTTGTTCTGTTTTAGGGGGGCCATTGCTATTTTCCACATTCAAATTATCACCATTATCACTGGTTGCTGAAGTAACCCCAGATATAGAATCATTGTTCCTGTGTTGTGAATCTGATTTCTCTGAAGGGATGGAGAAGTCATCATGAGATCCTCTTTTGGCTTCTTATCATGCTCAAACTCTTGAGATTTGTTTTGCACAGCCATTAAAGAGGGGTGAGGTGAATTTGAAACCTTTTCTTGAGTCATAGGGGAAGAGGCAGCAACTTCCTACTCCGTGGGAGAGATTACATAGTGACAGGATTCCACCCCGTCCCACCAAGACGGCCTGCTGATGGGGGCAGCCTTAGCCTGTCCCCTGCCACATTGTGCAATAGCATGTTCAGTTGCAAAACATCTTCTGCTCCTAAAGGCAATTTTTTTGTAGTCTGTTGGTTGACGCCAACGCCTATTGCCAACTTTGAGAAAAATCTCTTCCGAAAGACCTTTTGATACATCCATTTTGACACAAAGACAAGCAAAAGTCAAGTTTTCATAATTGATTGTTTTCTTTGAGATGTTGTGGTACTTTCCCAATCCATTGCCAATCGCTTTCAAACAATCAATTTCCCAAAACTGTAAAGGAAGGTAAGGTAAGACAACCACCAAAAAGTCTAAAGAAAATGTCTTTGTTCGTGGATTGAACAAAGGGAACCAAGGTTTCATGCATAAGAAATCTCCCTGGTAGAACCAAGACCCAGTATTAAGAATCATTTCTTTATCTTCTATAGATTCGAATTCCAATATAAAAAACCCTTTTGCACAAGGATAAATGCTGACTTCTTCCTCCAAAAAATCTTTCCAATTTGTGCTCATCCAAGAATGAAGATTAGTTAATTTTGGCCATACCTTTGTAAATTTGCAAACAAGGGCGTGGGCTTGTAAGTAGACCTCTCTGTCACCAGCAGAACTATCCAAACAAATCTCTGGGGTAGTCAGTGAAAGGCGCATTGAGAATGGAGGGTTTTGTTTTGCCCCACCATGAGGAGAGGGCGGTTTGGAGTGATTATGCTGTTCCTCCAAAATTAGGGCATGGCTGATGGCTTCTTTGAAACTGAAGGAGCGACCAGGTCTGGCATACGAATCCAGATCATGACGAGGGTGCAAGGGAGACACATCGCCTTCACTGAAATCTGCAGGAGCAACAATGAAACAAAGGGTGGAAGCGTGCATTCTTAGGATAATTTTATTATTATTATATTATTTTGTATCATTTGTTTATTTATTTTATTTCTATTATTTCTCATTATCTTTGTTAAATTAATTACATAAATATACCCTTATCTTTTTTATTATAATTTAATTATTCTCCTAGCTTAATGAATAAGTTTTTAATATTGAGATTCTAGTTTAGTTTATGATTAAGATCAAACCTAAGTATTTAGAAGATTGAACCATGTAAAATTAATGATTATTAAAGGAAATTGCAGGGTTTGTTGAATTTTTTTATTCGACAATATGAATTTGGTATTATCCACTTTTACTATTGTACCAGAATTATTGTAAAATTCTTGGAGAAAACCTAATTGTTTTTTCAAAATCACCAAGGTGTTTGGCAAGGGGGCCAATTCTGTTACGATAAAGTAAAAGTATACTGTTGGAATTGAGAAGATTAGTATTTGTAACCCATTTCCATGCCTGAAATACATGCCATAGTAGTTGCCATTTAAAGGTATATATACTATAATATGAACTGCAAACCAGCTTTTTCCACTTGTGATGAGAGATGTTACATTTGAATGCTTGCTTGGCCTACCAAGGGGTGAAGCTTTTGGAGTATATGAACTCCTTTCTTGTTCTTCTCCAAACTTGGACAAAGAGGATGGAGTGATGATTCATGAATTGCTCCACCTTGATTGCTTTACGGCTTCCCTTATTTTTAAGTGTCTAGCATACTTCTTTGGTCATTTGAGGTGCTGGATGCCATCTTCCTCTTTATTGGAATGCTTCCCATAGATTGTTGAGACGCATATTGTTCATTATCTTGAAATCCTTTGCACATGCTTTGGGGTAGAGATGGCTTGGACTAGTCGTTGAAAATACTCTTGCATGGACTGCACTAGAGCATTCTACCACTCCTACTTTGCTATCAAAAAACCCAAGGTCTGCATATTGTTGTTTTTCCTCAACCTCAATGGGTTTGAGAATTCCTTGGCTATCCTTGCCAAAACCCTTACCACTATAGCTTACCTTATTCGTCAACATGAGGTCAATGTGATTGATTTTTTTCATGCAGTTACCAAGGGATTTGTTTTTTGTTAAGAGAAACAAAAATGGGGAGGTATTTACTTGGATTTCCTGCTCCATAGTTTGTTTACCTCGTGGAGAGGTAGTATTCTTCAGACTAGAGCACTCCTCTTTCATCTTTGTCTCTTAACATGCTTTGTGGAATTTATATAAATATCTTCTCTTTTGCAAGCAACTTTTGTTGCAAACTTACCATGACTTGAAAATTCTTTCCCTGTAGTCTATTTCTACATGAACAGTACACTACACGTGCAAAACTGCAAATAGTTGACAGTAAACTACACGTGCAAATAATTGAGCTCAATACTTTTCTATCTTCTGAGTGAATTTAACAAGAAAGTGTGGCATAAAACTTGTTTTTGTCATGGTTTGGAAGGATTTGTAAATATCTAAATATCTTGTACATCTGTTGTAGGTACTAGGTAGACTATAAGATCCTCACCAATTTTTTTTTTTAAATTACTCTTGTAACTGTTATGATCTGCCCAACTTTTCCTTAAACACTTTGGACACCATTTTCAATGAAATAGCCATATGCATTCTGTCATAAAACTTATCGTCCAAGACTGCAAGTAGAATTTGCAGCTTGCTGTTGTGATTCAGAAGTGAAATTTAACCCAAACTCATACACAATAATTTCTTGATTATAATCAAGCAATTTGTTAAATTTAGAACATCACAGGAAACCTTTCTTGTTTCAACAGTTTCATAAATATATAATTCATATATTGCTGTTGATTCTACAAAGTTCAGAGTAATTTAAATTCAGATTCTAATCTGATAATGAGTAGAATTTCTCCAGTTGTAGACAGTCCAATTGTATGTAACCCTTATGCCAACTTCTCAATCGCCAAGCCTTTTCCGATCTGCTGTGTATAGTTGCAACACTCCAGTGACATAACATGATCATCCTTTATACATGGCATCTGGATTCTGTAAAGTGCTATACCCAAATAACACTAATTAAATCAAATCGGATATGGCAATGAGCTATTAATTTCAAACACAATTGAAAACTATATTCCATCATAGCATAGCATGTCATCAGATTGAGTTACATTCATTCCCAAATGTCATAATGTTGGGTTACATGGTTTGACTAGGCTGAAATTGCCAATTAGTCATAACAAGTTTACATCAAAAGTAATACACTGTACAATAAACATGAGCTGGAATTCTTCGTAATTCCACTTCAACACTCGCCTTCAATTGATGGACGAGAACATTGTTCAGGTGCTTTTTCCACCCAACCACGAAACTTCGTTTCCCTGGAAAGTTCTTACTAACATGAAGAACCACAGACCCTGCACGGAATACTTAGCAAAAAGAAATCGAAATGCAAGGCAGAATCTGGTGCGTGCCTAACATAACTACATGCATTTCTATCCAAATTTAGAAAATGCAAAAACAATGTTAGGAAATGGCAAAGAGCTAAATCATAAAAAATAGTCCATTCAACATTATGGGCTACAATGCTTGGCCAAGCATATGCTGCATACAACATCCAAATGATAAATTCTAGAAAAGCAAAATCTATACCCTCCGTTATTCCACTTTCGGCACCCATCCCAAAAGGCAACTTTCTACATGCATAAGGAAACACCTTTCCCTACTAAGCTTTTAACTTGAAAACATACAATCTGGTTTACAATAGGTTACCCTAGCCACCCTTTTGGTGTTTAAGTAAATCAGGAGCAACTACAAGTACAATTTTTCAGATGTTTAAATAAGTAACCTTGAAGTTAAGCAGATACATGCACAGTAAATTAAACAGATTTCTTCCTCTTGAACATTATGCAATAGATAATAAGTCATAAAAGCATGCTCTCTATTCGTTAATTAAAACAAACATTCATGCAAAATTTGCAACACGTGCAAAAGCATACAAATACATATATTTTCTTAATTCTTCTTTCGTGGAATGAATCATACATTATCCATATAAAGAAAATAAGCTCTTTAAAAGAAGGTATATCACATGTATGTGTATATGTATAATTTGTTTATGTGTATACACATATATGGCTTTCATTTACAACAATTATGTATGCGTATACATTCTTTTTAATTTAACAGAAAGAGGACCATGTTTCATGCAGATTATTATGTTTCCATTTTCATGTAATGTGCAGAAAGAAAACATCATAATAGGGAATTCGTCCATCTTTCTCAAAAGAAAAACAATAACGTTTATCAAAAGAAAGCCCATTTCCCTTTTATAACAACCTTTTTGACCTTATCTAAGAAGTTTTAAAAATGCACATGTACTGACCCCTTTCCAGTGGAGGCACTTAAACCTGAATCTTACATGCAAAGTGTTTCTCAAAGAGACATAAGAAGCGTTTAAGATCAAAGTTTCAATGATAAAATCTAATAAGACTAGAGATGATATAAATATTTCATTCTCGTCAAGAATTATTCATTTCTTCTTATCACTTCTATGAATGATTCGTCTATAACATGTTTCATAAAACGTTTTTCAAGATCACATAAATGGAGTTTAATAAGACTCAATAATTTCTGCAAGCATCATTATTGGATGATCGTGAGCCGTATAATATATATATATATATATATATATATATATATATATATATATATATATATATATATATAAACTTCACAAGTACCAAAATATAATTTTCAACTTATGAATTCTATGTCCAATATTTAATTTATGTTTATCTTTAAACATATACCTTAAGCACCAATATATACCTAGCCCCACACACACACATATATATATATCCAGAGAACATATGATATGTAATAGATTTATATTTACCTTACATATATCGTATATATCTACTATATATTCTTAATCTGATCATTATTATCATTTATTTATTCTTGATTAGTGTTTTTAACACGAATGGTGATTATTTAACTAATATCCAAAATCCTTACCTTCAGCCTTGATCGGTCTGTGGACACTTTACCTGTCTCTTATTTCCAGTTCATAGAATGGGACTTTATAATACTCTATCCCATCTTTCATTGTCTATCCATTATGACTCTTATCTATCGATCTTAGCCCATTTGTTTCTCATCCGCATGACATTGTATCTTTCCCTATATCCTTGATTTCTTCTCCAACCACGTAAATTTACTTCTCCACTTGATGCTTTACTTGGCTGCCATGATCCCTCTTCAGAATCCACGTATTTCATGTTATTTGTTTTTGTCCCACTTAGCCTCCATGCAAGGCCTTTGTCCTGCTTCCACAACTGTCAATCTCAAGACCCGACAAACGATCTTCCCTGGATATCTCTTTTTTATCCCATACTCTCAGCCACGGGTGATGCTACTTTTTCTTCTCCCATTCAATGATATTCTTTACCACCGTTTTTATATTTTTATTAGTCAATAGGGTTACGTACTGTCTGATTGGTAATGGCGTGCTTGAAATATTATTTTCTATTAATAAATTCCCAGCTTCGACTATATTTCTCCCCCGTCTATTCGTCCTCTTTGAGGGCTATATACCACGATTTTGTGGAAAGCCACAACCCTTCCAAATCGTGGTGTCTTTGACTCTTGATGTGAAGGTCCATCATTCGATGCCAAGTTTAAAGAATAGGAATCTGCGTCTAAAGTAATTTATTTTAATTGTATGTTGTGTCCACCATAATCTCCATTAACATCTTATTTGTATCGTTGTATTTCTTAATATGTTATTATTTTATAGATTAGTCTCATCTGTGTATTTTATGATGATAATATTTAAATTGTTAGTTTTTCCCATTTATTATTTATAAATAATTATAATTATATAATATTAGATTGAAATTACTTATATTTATATTATTTTCCTCTGCCAACGTAATACTATCTTGATAATCGTATATATTTGTACTTTGTTATTTATTTATTCGCATTTATATTCTAACATGTATTGTTTTTACGTTTTTTCATTTCAATGCTTAGAATTTTAGTGTTCTAATTAGGGGACATGACAGCACAGGTATTACTTCATTTTTTAGAATAATCTCAAACATTTACCAGGAAAAGTAAAAGAACGTTATTATAATTTACTTAAAACGTTCATTCCCAATTTAAATAATTATGATTATTCATTTTTAGAAAACAAGTCATTTATTGAAAACAAATAATTTAAGAATACATTTATTTCTAACATTCAAACCGGGTTTACAATGTTTGTTTAGAACCCTTAGTCGAGCCAAAAATCGAGTATATGAGTCAAGGGGGTCGAGAAGTTAAGAAAACAAGAGTCATTCTGGTGGTTTTCAGTAGGCCTTTGTCCATCGGTAAGATGACATGGCAGCAACATTAGACACCCGCTCATAGGAGATCAACTTTCAAGTAAATGGCATTCTGACTCACACATTTACCTATTCTTTTCAAAAAAAAAACATGGAGATGACATCGAGGGTCTTGTTGATGCGTGTTTTGTGACACACCAAACATCAAAATAAAATGCCCAAAGACACCTTATCCTCTCTTGAAAAACCACTGCATATGCTAAGATTGCGAGAAGATCATATGGCGATTCCAAGGTTCCTTATGTCAGGTCTTGACGTGTGGATAAGCTCAAAGGTCGTTGTGATATGCCGGTAATACAAAGGGTCTTATGCTAGGCTTGTTCAATTCACAATGAAGGTCTAGACAATGAAGCTCTATTGTTTGGGTCTTGTATCAAACAAACTAAAAAGAGATAAGGGTTCAAAAGTTCTAATCTACTCCCTAAGAATTCAAGAGACGGTATTAACTTGGTGAAACCAATAGCCACGCTTTGCTTCGCCACGCTCAACAACTACACAAAGTGGGTGCAATCTTCAAGGGAGTGTGCTTATGATTTTCGCGTCATTAATAACTACCATCAAATCGAACAATATTTATCCAAACAGAAGTTAAGCATCCACAAAGTAAGCTCAGGCTAACTTTACGCATTGAACGAAAATCATCCATTCAAAGAAAGTATGAGCAAAAGTTTCACCATAATCAATACTTATCAGATCTTATATTCATCTAACATACATGAAATAAAATTTAAACTATGATGAGGGATAAGAACCATGCAAACTCCAAAATAAAGAAGTAGTCACCATCAATTTGAACAATGCATTACTTATTACTTTGGCAGTCATATGCAACAATTTACTTATCTCAACATGTTTTGCAACATGCTCCCATGCTTTGCAAATGAGGGATGAGCTCAATTTATAGGCTCCCCAATTACAATTCAATGGCCAAGATTGATTTAGGATCAACGGCCGACATTAAAAATAAAACCCTAATTAGGGCTTGTCATAAGTAACTCCTTCTCGACCAATGAGAAAATTACATTTGAGGACACTTGTCCTTTTTGCTAAATATGAACCAACAATAAAATAGAAAGTTGCTGCATGGTGGAGTGTTAGGTTCATTGAATCTGGACGTGCTGACTTGGAACAATTTGATTGGTCGAGGCGCCACTTCAGTAGGTTGGATGTCCTCCTTGGTCACTTTGTTCATTTTTCCATGTTCTTGCCTTAGAATATTTTCCTTGCCGACGACTCTGTCCTTTGTGCTTGTTCCTTCCTAGCTTTGATCTTGGATTCCTTTTGAGACTTTGATTTCTTCTTCTCACCTGTATTGGAATTCTCACCTTGGAGCACACGTTTAGACTTGAAGTTATTAAGTCTTTCTTTCCGGATTGCTTTGAAATTCCTTCAAGTGCCTTGAATTTGGAGAGGAACTCCCCTGTGCTTTTGCCACAATGGAGGAAATTAGAACTTTCTCTGTGAAGAATTTCCCATACTTAGCCAAATTTTGGCTATTCAATTTCATTTTGTAATACCTTCATGTGGACCATTCAACATTTAGCCAAGATTTTGGCCATCTCTATGCTCGAATGAACTTTGCTTGTGGATTTTCCTCCAATTCTGAATTTGGCTTGTGCTATGTAGGACAAATTCCATCCTTGGACAAGGATTTTATTCACTTCCTCTTTATTTTTTTCTCTTTATCCTTCTTCACTCTTCCTGTTTTCTTTCCAACCCTTAGCCAATTTTTTGAGTTTTAGCCAATTTTATGATCCTCTCCTTGGGAAAACTTAGACATTTTCTTTCTTAGGCCATGTCAGACTTCATGTTATTTTGGACATTCCTTACTAGAGGGAGGTCGGACTTTGCATTGGTCTGGACATTTTGCCTAGGTCAAACTTTGAAGTGCTTGTGCCAAGTCGGACTTTATGTCTTTTGTGCCAAGTCAGACTTGCTAGTGGTTTCACCATCCTCTTCTCTACTTCCAAGCGGACTTTCTTCTAGCTTGGACATGCCTTACTCAAGGGAAGTCAGACTTTAAGATAATCTTGACATTTTGCCCATGGCGGACTTTGGAACTTCATATGTATTTTACTTAGCCAAAATTTAAATTTCACTTTCTGAGGTATCAAATACTTAGTCAATTTCATGAAATTTTCTTCCTGAGGGTGTCAATACTTAGCCAAAGTGCCAATACTTAGCCAAATTTATTAAGTTTTTCTCCCTAGGCATCCATACTTAGCCAAATATTGAGTTTTCTTTCTTCTTTCTAGACTCGGCAGACTTTCTTCACTTCATGCCATGCCTTCCTTAAGGTGGGCGGACTTTCTTCTAGTTGAGACACTTCCTATCCAAGCGCTGGCGGACTTTGGAGACTTTCTTCCATTTCTCCTTCTTTCCATGGCGGACTTCAAAAGTTTTTTTGCCATTGCTGGGCGGACTTCCCTTTAGGCTTTCCATACTCCATTTTTGGCATGGCGGACTTTCCAATGAGCCTTCCATTCCCATTCAAGGTGAGGGCGGACTTCATCAAGTGTTTGGATATGCCATGTATGCCTTGGGTGGACTTCATCATTGCTTTTGCCATTTCACATGTGCTAGGTAGACTTGGCTTAATCTTATGCCTTGTGAATGGGGCGGACTTTCTCTAGGATCAAGCCATAACATCTTCCTCATGGGGCAGACTTGGCAAGGTCTTAAGCCATCTCAAACTTCTCTTGGTGGACTTAACTTAGTGTTGGGACATCTCCAAGGGCGGACTTTGCTAAGTGTTATACCATTTCCTTATCTTCCTATAGCGGACTTTATCAATGTTCATGCCATTGTCAAACTCCTCTTGGGCGGACTTGCTATGTGCTCATGCCATGTCTTGTTCAAGCTTGGGCGGACTTTACCCATACTTGTGCCATTATTCATCCTTGGTGGGCGGACTTGGCCATTGTTTCAGCATCTTCTCTAGTCCAGCTTGGGCGGACTTGTCACAAGTTCATGCCATGACCAACACTTAGGCAATTTTTTGGCCTTCATCTGGTTCATCTGAAATTTCTCACTTATTTCCACTTTCGGGGGTCTTCTGAAGATGACAATGTTGAAACCATGACCCTGACACTTTCCAAAAATAGAAACCTTCCCAAAATAGAAACTTTCCAAAAATAAATCCCTAAAAAATAGGAAGTCCAAAATAGGCTAAAAGTGCCAAAAATAAAGTCCCTAAAAAATAGGGGGCTAGAGTGAAAATCCCTAAAAAGTAGAAAGTGTCTGAATTGACTCAATGGACAGACAATCCTCGTCCTCCAGGCCTTCTAAAAATTTTGATGATGTTTGTGCATTGATTTGGGCTCAAATTCTCTACTTGGCTCGGGTGACCCCTCAAAAACTCTAATTCCTCATTGTAAAAGAAACATGGTAATTAGCAGTTGCGACGCCAAGGCAAAAACCCAAAAAGCAAAAACAAAGGGTCCCCATTTGCAATGGGGCAATGTTGTGAAAGGTCACAACAGGTCCGTTGTGCTTGGGCCGCACCTTAGAGGAGTTATTTTGAGCGTAAACATTTAAATGCTACTGATTATTTGACATGCACAAGCAAAGAAAAGGTTGGTATTTGGTATAGAGTTACCAAAAAGGCTTCGATGCAAGTTTATTTGGACAAAAAGGTAAGAGCATTCTATCCAGTCGACCAAGGTATATCGAGGGCAGCTAATCTCTTTTGAAAGATTATTAATGCCTTTGATTCGGCCTCTAGTTTAAAAGAATGACACAAAACACATGGTCTCTCATTCTTGGTATTTGCAAGATGCATTGTAGACGGCTTAAGACGTCTACGAGCTATGCCACGATGCTTCCTAATGGCAGATCTGTGCTCTTACATGCAATAGAGCCTTAAACAACGGTAAGGATCAATTTTATATGCGGCTACCCTAATTCCCACGAGCTTTCTAAGACACTTAACTTAGCATTTTTGTGCAAAAAGGGAAGAACGACATCATTTATGTGTGATTGTTGTTAGTTTTATGATCAGATTTAATGCACAGAAATTTAATTCAAAAACAACAAAAAGACACAGCAGATACCCTGGGAAAACCCTCCACTCGAGGGAGAAAAACCCAGCAACAATATATCACTTATATATTGAAATGTCAACACAAATTGTCTCCTTTACAAGGGCTGATATGAAGCCCAATAAGAAGCACCACAAGCTGATGCAAATATAGTAACAAGGTGATGCAAACTGATGATATTAATCTCAGCCTTCTACAAAGATGACGATCTGCACTTGAGACAAACTCAGCCTTCTGTAATGCTGTGATCAGCCTCTTCAATATATTAAACTGTTCATGAAGTATGTCTTCAATATTTCGATCTGCTTCTTCAAGAACTTTGCAATCTGATTTCTTCAATATATATCGATCTGTCTTGAAGTAAATTGCTCTTGAAACTCACAGCCAATGTAAGGATGAACTTGCACTTAACTCCAAAAGAATAATATATAACTGAATGCTAAAACAAGGAAGCTCCATCGAGTATATATACACAATGAAGGAGGAGACATGTCTTTTCAAAAAACACATCGGCCTTTATCAAGAATTGTGCCTCCTTAATGGGATCGCTTCACTTCAACAAGTCGGCCTTGATAACAAACAATTCGCACCTCAATAAATCGTGCCTTTTCACATTTCAATTGTTAATTATTATTTATCAAGAGTCGTGGCCAATCACAAAAATGAACTTAACAATTAAATAGCAAATAGGCTATCATTTAATTGTTCTCATGTGCGTGATCTGGACTGGAGTATATGACCGATGCTGCCACAGAATATCAACAATTGTCGTTGTAAGGAGAGTGCTGGTGTTATCAGCTGCAAGCTAGGCAACAGTATCGGCCAAGACATGTCATGCATAAGCGACCACTACAAGTAAAATGATGAGATGTGAGTAACATCGCTCAAACAAATAAAGACTCTCAGGATTGAAAGAAGCATATTGACTATGCTTCGAATGCATAAGGAACCTCTACGAGAAAGTCAAGAGTTGCAGTATACAGAGTTTAAAGTAAACCTGTCATAGCATTCGCAAAAACAAATGAAGGTTCCTCAAGGACTTGAGTAAAAGAAAGCATGTTAATATTGTTGGAAACAATTGAATTCTATAAAGGAAATCAAAGATTAGAGTGGAGCAAAAAGCCATCGCTGCTAATAAGAGAAAATTCTAATTGAGACACTAGACCCTACCTTTGATTTTTTGCCCAAGACCAACTGATGGTTGAGTGTGAAAAGAAAGAGGGAATGGAAAAATGAGATTTTCTTTCCAAACAAACTGGCCTTTTTCTCCTCCAAGAACTTGTTCACCTCCCCGTTCTTGGCGAAATCTTTTCTTGATATTTGTTGTGTTTTTCCTTTTTGTGTGTTTGCTTCCTTTCTAAAATCTGCGTATATCCTTTCTTTTTGCATGGAAAGTAGATATTTTCCCCACTCCCTATATTTCCACCTCTATCTTATTGATTCTTTTACATATTGCTACCTCTTTTCTTGTCTATAAAACAAACACAAGGCATACATGTAAATTGTTATCCTACCATGTGCGATTTAATGCAAATCTTATGATTTTTCAGTGGTGTGTGCGATCTAGATTCCAACATGCTTACTGATGTCATTGGGCTAAGTACTCCTACATCAACCATGTTCTCATTCATCAACCTGTTCCTGCACTCACACACACTTGCACTTGCAAATTTTCATCAATAACATTAGTCGATACTCAAAACGAAATGATTTCAATTTTCATTTCTTCATCATAACGTTCATCCTTCATATTTGATTATAAAGTTTACATATATACGCATTTTCAAACGACATTGATATCTTAAATTTATCACAAGTCAAAACTGATAAATTCATTCTCCAATTATTTTAACTAAATATTATTAAATGTAAGCAAAAATTTAGATGTGACAGATTCAGTGCTCCCAACAATTTGTCTATTGATTTCCGGCATCATATTCTTACGCCCATCAATAGCAGTCCACACCCAGCTTAATTTCATTGTGCCCAGCAATATAAGTTCCACCAGCATTAATTCTTGCATCCAACTATATATATTCGCCCAACAATGTTTTCATCGATTGATTAGTTACAGGTGGAAGTGCCGACCATTCAGCAAGAGGGTCGCCTATAGGAAATACTTAATTCACTTAGCCAAAACTTATTATATCATTTCTCCTTTACACATTGATACTTTCCATTTGTCAACAACATTGAATCGTGCCTAATTTCTTTGACCCACGGCTTTCCCAAACATGGCGTGATAACTATTAAGGAGTTCACCCTACCAAAACTCAAATGCACCTAGTATTTCACAATCTTCCCTGATAAATATAACTTATTCCATCAAGTCTAAACCCGTTGGCGTATCAATTGGAATTAAAACGCCCAGCCATTAGCTCCCATGATTTAATAGATAAGCAACTTAGTTGACCAAATAAAACCAAGGGTTTTTTAGCACTTCAGCAATATGATTTTTAAATTATATGGCGCCAAGATATTTGCACTCACATTCCTGTTGATGTGATTTTTGTGACCGCACCAATCAGCAGAACAAAATATCCGAAGGCTACTCCATTCTCTCTTGATCAAAGTATTCTGTACGCTAAGATTGCTAGAGAGATCGTACGTTCAACTCCAAGGTTCCGATAATGCAATGGAATACCCTCGGTTCGTTGTGATTTGTTGTTTTCACGAGGGGACTTACACAATTGTTCACAGATTTGCAGCTGACAGCAGATTAATGATGGAAAGGGATTTTTTTTTTTTGCAATACGAATGATTTGGCGTTGAGGTACGTGTTTCCTATACTAACCAGAAATGTATTGAATTTAAATGAGTGCAGGGTTTTAGAAGATCTAAATTCTATCCTAAGGCAGAATATGGGATCAATCTCAGCAAACCGCAACCAGACTTTGCTTTGCCTCGCGTTGGACAGCTTATACAAAGTTGGTGCAATCTTCAAGGGAGCAGCAAGAGGTTTTCAAGTCACAGTTCAACATAAAGACACCATCAAGACGATGCATGCCAAAACGTGAATTATAACCGAAGTTAAGCTTGTAAAGTTTTCTAGTTGACCACACAAGGCAAACTCGCCGTCAGCAAGCTGCTAGTGGTATGGATTAAAACGAAGCCGCCTTGATTATACACCACAATCCACAACTAATATCTACTTGCATGAAAATGAAAATTACTCTAATCTAAACTACTTGAAGTAGAAGGGGTGAAGAAATCTTGCTAGCTGCTCATAACAAAAGACGAATTCACCATCAATGAAAGCTCTCTTTATTATGATAGTTTTCACAACAATCTCTTACAAAGTTCTCAAAGGAAAACTTTCCTTCTCCTTCAAACTATGCTATGCTAACAAACTATGCTAAGCTATCACAACTATCAGTCTCTCTACTCTAGTCTCTGATCTCTAATCTAATGAGGTCCAAATGAAGGGGGGATGCCCCTTTTATAGTTGGCCCAGTCCAATGGACGACTCAGATTACAATCAAATGGAGGGCTCAAATTAAGCCACATAAACCCTAACCCTAAAAACTGTCAGAATAGGGAGTGGTACAATAAATGAATCAAAAGATTCCCACTCACTCCCAAAATAGCAAAGGCAATTAATGCCCACTATCAGTCATCCAGAAGGTCATCATCCAGAAAGGCGTTTCCTTTCTCCTTCTCCTTGGCTGCAAAATCAATGAGTCTGGCCAGCACAACCTCAACCTCCTGAACTGAGATCGGCGGAATGTGATCGAGCTGGAACTCCAACACTGTGACTGCTTGTCCATGCCGCGTACAAGACTTTCTCCAAGCAACTAAAGCATCCTGAGTGTTCTGAATAATGCTTGAGAAAGTCGAGGTGTTCTCAAAGTCATTCTGGACAAAAGTCTTCACCTCTGAAAAGAAAGGTGGCAGCCTGCCTCTCAAACCCTCAACAGTCACCTCCTCAGAAGTCAACCTCCTAGCAAAGATAGCCTTTAAAGTGTTTTGGACTCCATCAAGAATGTTTGTCATGGCCTTTCTGACTCTAGCTGAATCCGCCTGTGCTGCATCAAAGAACCCTTGGCCCGTGACAACTGAAGAGTACCAGCCGGCAAAATCATCTCTATCACCTTCTTGAATCATGCCTCCCTCAATCAACATCTGTAAGGGAGTATGCATCAAAGCCTCCAAACGCTGAATAACCTTGCTCTGATAGATATGAGCATCGCCCCAAGCCTAATCAACTGCATCCGTCCGTGCCATAATGCTGGAAGCCTGCTGATAAGCATGAGCAAGATCCTCCATAAATTTTTCTGTCTCAGCACGAACGCCAACAACCCACTTATCTGCTTCTTGTGCCATCTTTCTCAAATCTTCCAAGCCACTAACTGATTCTCTAGGAAACTCAGGTGGAAGCTCAATCGCCAGATTCTCTTGCCCACAAGGACGAGACAAATGCTGTGCATAACCAATCAAAGTCTTGTGATCCTTCTTCAATTTCTTATATTTGCCCTCAGTCCTGAGCAGTTTGTCTTTGAGTGTCTGGTAGGAGTTATCACACTCCTCAATTATCTGTGCTCCTGTGGGGCGGCCTAACTCCATGGTGGTGATCACATAATTTTCTCGCACAGCCTCATCTCGATCACACTCAACCCTTGGCACAGCCACATGAAGGGTGCGAGAACCATCCTCATTTGTTGAAATCTTTGAAAATTTCCTAGCTCTCTTCTTTGTTGGAGGCGCGCTGATCCTACTCAGGAACTCCTCCATTTCAATTGTTGGATCAGCCTCTTCACTAGGGCTCCTCATTCTATCTCTGAGCCAACCCGGTACCACCTGCTGTATAACAAATGGCCGCTCATCCCTTGCTTCTTCACGAACTTCTTCTCCAACTTCATCCTGGTGAGGCTCATTAGCTTCTATGGGCTGAGTATCTCTGAAACTTGGGCCTCCTGTCCTGTAACTGTATCATCTTCTAGAGCTGCCTCAAGCTCACGCTGGAAGTGTGTATCTGTAGCAGTTTCTTCATCTTCTTCCTGCTGATCACCTTTGGTGGGTGCATTGACACTCTGGCCAACGGACTCTCTTCGTGGTGGCTGATTTGCCTCATGTAACTCTTGTTCCTTATTCAATATATTTCTCTGATCAACAAATAGTGAAACCTCTTGTATGCTTGGAGAACGTGTCTCCAATGGCGTAGGTGATTCTACCACAATTCTTGGAGGTTCTAGCTGGACTGGCTCTTTCCTTCGAGACTCTGGAGCTCGAGCAACCTGCTTCTTCTTGGTGGCAGTTGGCGTCCTATGATCTCCCATCAAATTGTAAGTCAAAGGAATTGACCTACTCTTAAGTCTGTTTACATGCCTCTCAACCCATCCTCTGGTGAATGTCAGGACTGGTATGCAAAGTGTGTCCAAATTGGCAATCTCCGGCTCCGACCAATCTAGAAGTGGGAGTGGTGTATCCCTCACTGCCTCATAATTTGGATGAAGAACGTTCATGTCCTCGTCCACCTGATCTGGTACTGGAATAATCTCACACTCCTTGATCATGCTCAAAGGTAATCTTGAAAACATTCTCTTTCTAACTTCAGCCTCATCCAACGCACCAACCCAGTAATCTTCAATATTTGCTTTATGCCTGAACTCTTTTGATAGTATCCATCTGATATTGCTGTGGGGGTCATAATGCTGCCTGCTGGTGTGATAAGAAAAGTGGAAAAACTGAAGCTCATTTTCAGCTTCCCTGGCTACTTGTAGTGAAGGACACACTTCGTCTGAATTTCCCATGATGATTGGGAAGTCCAGTCCTCCTTTCTTCTTTCTCTTCTAAATCTTATCATAGGCAACGAGTTGCCTAGATATTTCAAACATCAAGATCCTATTTGTAGGGTATTTGGGCAATCTATACGGATATGAAGAAAACCCTTGCAGCCTAACATAAGTAAATTTCGGAAATTGGATAAACCAACAACCGTACCTTTCTATCAATTCTTGAGCTTCCTTTGAGATCTTATGATGAGTCCTTTGCTGAAGTGATCTCGTTATGTGCATAGTGAAGGCATCATTGACTCTCTTGTAATGGGATGTGCTTGTCAAGTCCAGCTGTAGACAAGCCTCATGAATTTTGAACTGATGAGAGCCACATCCAATTGGCTCCTTGTATGATATTCCCCTGTACTTCGTCATATGAGCCAGCATGTAGATGATGTATAAGCCCATGTAAAATGTCTTCGTCCTCAAACTCCGGAGCTGCTCGTGCAAATTATCACTAATCATCACCGCCCAGTTAATATGCTCCTTGCCTTCCAGCACGAGGTTGATATAATAGAACATCCAAGGCTCAAAGATGAACGCCTCCAACTCTGTTGAGCATCATAATCAAATCAACAGTATTCCTGCTTGAGATCATCTGAAATTATCTGCCTCAGAAACTTCGTGCGAGAGGGCTTGGGCTTGTTCATCCAATGAGAGTTTATCATATCAACACATCTTTCAAATGTTTAAGCATACATCCGCTCAGCACGTTCTCTCGTCTTGTAAATCATTTTCTCATGTGAAGGAATTCTAAAGGCTTCGCCAATAGCTGCAGGCGTGAGGTTGGCAAACAATCTGCCATCAGGTGAGACAATAGACCTGTGCTCAGGGTCGTAGCAATTAGCACACTCCATAATCAGCTCCAGATACTGAATTGCTGGTGGAAAACCAACAGCTGCATATAGTCCACTTCTGACAATATTGTGAGAAGTGATTGATGGACGATGGCCTCCAACTCCCATTATTCAACTTCTGAAAGCTTCCATGTTGAAAGAGCCCAAGTTCGTGTCAGCTAACTTGCCAAGCTTCGAAGAGAATTTTGATTCCGGCAGGAAAGACTTGCTCAGCTTCTTAATCATCGCTTGTCTGGATGCATTTACCTTGTTGGATTCAACATTGTTTTCTCTGCCAGTCGCTCTTACTTCAGCCATTCTGCAAAAACAAAAGATAGTCATCAGCAATTTAACTTAGAAAAATAAAATCTCATCGGGGCTTCCAGCAGATTTTCGAAAATGAGAAGCTTCAACACTGAATTTCATCTTCAAACCTCAACACTTCCTGCAGCAACTTCGAACTTTTAATACTTAGAAAATTCACTTGCAGTAGTAAAACTTTAGCACTTAGAGAAATTTCGGCCAACTTCACTCCAGCAACTCCTCAGCTTCGAACTTATTCCTCCACAAAGCTCAACTTCAGCTTTAACACTCTTACAACTAGAGCCCAAGCTCGAACTTCTTCACCAAGTTTTAGCTTGCACTGCAATCTTCACTTCAGAGCCCAAGTCGTACTTGCTAGCTAATGGAGAAAAATGAATAAACTCACAACTCATATAGCTAAGTCGATTTCTAGAAGAAGCCAATTTTAGCCAATTCATTAAATTTCCACTACTTCACTGCAGGAATTCGAATTTCCCTCCTCAGGAAGCTGCAACACTTGGCGTCTGGCATCTAGAATATTTGACCTTCTAGAATTTCAAGAAGATTCATCTTCACTGGTCAAGGCATACTTAGCATTTTTAAATCATCTTTTGAAAATATTAACTTCAACTGTACTCCCTTAAGAAATTCATTTCACCAGCTGAGGCTCTAATATTTGATTTCATCCATCTTTGGCTTGAGAAAATTATTCCCACGAAGAATTTGATCAAATTCATCTAGGAAATCAACTTCAAATTCATCAGTCAAGGCATTTTATCTTCAACAACATCTTTTCCTTCTTGCCTTAGAATTTTTTAAAATTTTCCTTAGAAAATATCATTATTCAGGCGCCCATCAAAAATCTTCATCATAAAATCCTCGGCAAGGCATGGGAAATTTTGAAATCCATTCCTTGTCGTAGATGTCCGATACCCAGAAGAAAATTCCCTTCAGAAAGCATCGAATTCATGTGTCTACAAACGAAGGGGTACATTTAATTTTTGAATTTTAACCTTAGAATTTTTTTTTTTCCATCAAATTTATCTTCATTCATCACCTCTGGGCGTATTTTTCTTGCTTGGCCTTGACAATTTTTTATCAACCTCATGAAGCTGGCACCTTCTGACTCCTTGCCAATTTTATCCATGTCTCAGTGGATTTCATCACTTCACTCAAGCCTGGGCGTATTTTCCTCTAGAGGTGAAATTCCAACACTTAGAAATTTTTTAACATTTTTCATGAGCATGGGCGCATATAGGGTGTCAAGGAGGAATTTTGAACATTTTAGACAATTTTTCCTTTGATATTTCTTTCCCATTCATTCTCCAGTCATGGCGCATTTTACATGGTGAGGAGGATTTAACTTCAACGCCTTAGTCACTTTCTTTCACACTTCTTGAGATGGGCGCATTTGACATGCCTAGGAGGATTTAACTTCCAACGCCGTAGAATATTTCCTAACTTCACTTCTAACATGGGCGCATTCAAAGGGTCAAGGAGGAAGTCAACACTTTTTGTCCTTTTCCTAGCTTATTTGGGTGCATTTCACATGTCATGGAGGAATAAACCAACGCCTTAGTCATTTTTCTTCACCTTGACTAGAGGAGGGCGCATTTAGGGGGTAGAGGTGGAATTTTATCAACACTTAGAAACTTTCTATCCACCTAGCATCTTGGAGATGTGTGCATTTCATGACCCCAGCAGGAATATCCAACACTTAGACAATTTTTCAAAAGCCAACACCTTCAACATGTGTGGGCGCATTTGGGGGTAGGAGCAGGAACTTATCAATGACTTAGAAATTTTTCCATCACCACTTAGCAAGTTGGGCGCATTTGAGGGTAGGAGGAGGAATAAGCCTACACTTAGAATTTTTTTTTATCATCTTCTCAAGCTGAGGGCGCATTTTGGGGGTCCTGCAAGAATAACTCATGCCTTAGAAAATTTTTCATGGCTTCTACAAGCTTGAGGGTGCATTTTGGGGTAGGAGTAGGAATAACTCACTTGAAACTTTTTCCATCCTCCTGCGAATCTTATCTTGGGCGCATTTGACAGGGTGAGCAGGAATTTCTTCAGACTTAGACATTTCTCAACTTGCTCGCCCCTGTTTACTATATTTAGTAAGCCCTCTGATTTTCATACCTCTGAAGCTTGGATTGATTTGGAATTCGCGCCACAGGATCTTCATGACTTATTTGATCTGTTCATAATGCCATCTCGTGCTGACTTGCTATTTATAGCATGTTTCTGAAGTGGCTTACTATAAATAGTAACTGCCTGATTCTGAGACTTCCACAACTTCGTTCATCTTGAAATTTGAATGACGTGATCCTCATGGGATGACTTGCTTGTTCACACTGGCACCTGCTGCTGACTTACTATTTATAGCCTGATTCAGAAGTGGCTACTATAAATAGTAAATGCTCCGATTGCCTTCAAATTTTGTCAGTGGATAGCTTGAGAGATACTGATCGCAGTGGGATACACTGGTTTTCAAAAATTATGGCGTTTGACCCCTCATTTTAGGCCCCAAAGCTGGAAACCCTAATTTGACTTGCATGTTGCTCAAATTATCTCCGTTTGACCCTGTTTCTGTTGCATGTCGGTCAGTTTGTGATACTGAAGTGCTTGGGGGGGGGGGCTGCCAGAGTGGATCTGCTAAAAATAGTAAGTCCCCGAAAAAGTGATCAACTCTGTTTGCATGTCACATCACTGCGTAGCTCTTGAAAAACCCATAAGGAATAACTTGACATGCGTTGAAAAGCTCTGCATGCAAACCCTAAAAATAGCCTCTAAAGATGGCTCCTGAAAAAGGTCCTGATCCTGGTTTGCATGTTACACCACTGTGAAGCTTTCGAAAAACCCACAAAGAATGTACAGACATGCGAAGAAAATTCCAACATGCAAACCCTAAAAATAGCCTCTGAAGGCTGAGTTCTGAAAGTCATCGTCTCATTTTGCATGTTATATCACTGCGTAGGTCTCAGAAAACCCAGAAATATTCTTCGGACATGCATTGACAAACTTCGCATGTAAACCCTAAAATCAGTCCCTGAAGGTGAACTTGCTAAAAATAGAAAGTTGTCCGTTTCAACTCAAAACTTGCAGACAAGCAATTTGATGTGTTCAGGATGCAGTGTAATGGAGAGAACTTCAAAAGTGCTAAGAAAAATGTCCCAAATTAAGCACTTACTAAAAATAGTAAGTTGTCAGAATTCCATGAGATTTTGCTGGGGACCTGCTGGAAGCTTATTGACTGCATTGCCAAACTCAAATTTCAACTTATTCACTCCATTTGACCTCAAACTGACTGGAAGACTCAAAACCCTAATTCTCAGTCTTAACCAAAATTTCACGTTTAAGCTCACAGACGGGCACATCCCCGGAAAGGCAGACCGCAGAAAGAGAGAGAGAAAACCAAAGCCAAAAGACCAGAATGGAGTAAAAATTAGGGGGGTCCCCATTTTGAATGGGGTGATGTGTGAAAAGGTCACAACAATTCCCACGCCCAGGGGGGTCTGTACTTTTTTGATAGATTATTCTTCAAACTCCTTCTGAAACTTAATTCAACTTGCACCTGCCAATGATTAATTCGTCTCGCTTACAAATTTCATGAATTAATCAACTAGATTCAAAGAAACAAACATCCAGGGAAGATCTCTTACTACCGTGGATGCTATCTTTCGTTTTCGTCTTCAAGAAGTTCTTGGAGCAATTTCACAACATACACCAAAAATATTTTCACACAACAAATGAGCTCGACAAATGATATTTTATTTCTTCTCCAAACCCAATGCCTTCTTTGGGAATTAAAATAATATTTTAACCATTCCTTAAGTCACCTTTTTAATTTACCAAATAGACATAAATTATTATTTTTTTGATACGCAAGTTTAGTATTTTATTAATATTAAAATTATCAAAGCTACAACCATCTGCAATGCAGGGAAAATATTTTCAGCCATCAAAACGCAGTGCCATCAAGCAAAAAAACCAGCCAGCCATGGCCAACAAGTAGGAAACAACCAACCCAACCAGCCCAACTGCTACACCCGACTATAACCAAGGCAGACCAAAATGGCCGCTAAAAGGCCAATTCCGCTAACAGGGCACCACCCAAAAATCATCAAACAAATAGACATAAATTATTAATACCTTTAATATTTTCCTTTTTTTTCCACTCAATTATAAAAGTCATAAAAGTTAAAACTTAAGCATTTATTTAATTCCAAACACCGGAGTACCAAATACTGAGACTGGAATTATGCCTAATTCAGTTTCTCCAAGAACTGAAGAGCTCCCTTACACCCCAATTAGCCTACGAGAACCCAAGAATAGGCTAACGGTCGGTGAAGCAAGTTAGTCTCGAGAAAGGGACATTACATAGACACAATTTACATATGTTAATGCCAAATATGATTTGTAAAGCTACCTCTAATGGAACAGTTTGCCAGTTCATAGCTCAAGATCAATCTCCTTTATAACTACTCAAGAAGTTTTTCTTTTTTCTTTCAAAAGTAGAAGGAACATCACAACAATGAAAAATAGCTCAAGATAGGTGAAAGGAACACCAAAAAGAACCACACAAGATGACATCTTATGTACCATGGAAACCTCAGTATGGGGAAAACCAACATGGAAGTGGGACCTTATGGCTTCAATTGGGCCCAATGAACAAAGATAAACCAGGCTATGGCTATGTGAGCAATAGTAAGTGCAACTTACATTGGAATGCCTCCTTATGCCTCATACAATTCTATGCTGGCTGCTCTGTAATTCCTCTCTGCTCTTAAGTGCTGCAACATGAAACAAGACCTATTATTGATAGATTAAACATCAATTAGGAGGTGGAGAGACATCAATGATTACATTTTTATCTTAGAACTAGATGAAAGGATAAATGATCAAAAGAGATACCAATGACTCTTCATTTGCCTCATTTTTTGTCTTTTTTATGTCCACTTGGAAGTGGTATCAATTTATCAAATGGAAGACTCTGTACATTGCGTCTATCTGTAACATGTCTACAAGATATTTACATTGTATTTATATATTCCACATCCTTTTGTATCAAGAATGAATGTCCATATTTTGAAAGCTAAATATAAATTCTTCTAATGGATGACACTACGAAATCTGTAAGCCTAATGATAGGGGTAAATACTAAATAATGTTTTCCTTGCACAAGGCCATTCTAACTTTTCATTTACACTTGCAGGTATGCCATTACATTGATTGCAATGTTTAATTGTGGAGATCTTATTGGGAGATATATCCCATTGATAAAGATGCTGAAGCTAGAAACAAGGATATGGATTACAATTGCAACAATATCTCGCTTTTGTTTCATCCCAGCATTTTATTTCACAGTGAAGAATGGAGATCAAGGATGGATGTTAATGTTGTGTATTTTTTTGGGGTTGTCCAATGGATATCTTACAGTATGCATTTTTACCAACGCACCTTGTGGATATAAGGTGGACACCTCTCCCTCTATCAATAAAATATCTCTATTGGGATCAGTTTTATTCCCTTTTCATTTTTCTTTAACTTAATTATGTCACACTTTGAAAAGTGACATATTGTATTACATGCTTAGTCTCAATATATCCTTTTTTTTCTGTTAATTCTTGCAGTTGTTTTTGTCCACAGCTAAAGTTGAGCTAAATGGGTCTTAATATTGATTTAATGTTTGATTCAAGCATTGTTTATGGTCTATTCCTATTTGAGATTGGAGTCGTAGTGGCAATTCATTTAGGAAGATGTCCCTGTAGTTATTGAATAAGGCTTGAACTTAATTTCTAGTTTTGTTAACTGTAAACGTTGGAAAAAGTGTGACATTTACAAATATAGATGTTAAGAGATGCAACAAATATTAATTGTTGAATGACTTTCATGTATCCTTTACTTGAGGTTCAACTAACTCCAAATTTCTCTCCTATACCACACTTAGGAAGTCCTCCTTTGTCTTGTCTTCATATTCACCTCTGTAAATTATAGGTGAAAATAATTATAGTATGATATGAAATTTTTCACTACAAAGAAGAAAAGTCACATCAAAACCAATTCATGTATAACATCTTCAGCACTATCCATTGCATGCCCGAAAACAGTAAATATATCAGCCTTTGTGTGTAGGTGTGTGTAGGTAATAGAGAATGTGGAATTCATCTTTGTTTAATCAATAAATCAGACATCAGATACTTATAAATGAGATTGTTTTCTAACAATGATATTTTTTTATTTTCAGGGACCAGAACAAAATGCGATTGGAAACTTACTAGTTCTCTTTGTTATAATGGGAATATTTGTTGGAGCTGTTCTTGATTGGTTGTGGTTGATTGGTAAAGGTTGGTAAAGACATTACAATCTTGTCTAATATATTAAACTACCATTCAATTCAAGCCATCTTTTTTTAATTGGAATGGGTGAAAGTCTTTACTATGAATTAAAGATTTACAAAGAACAATTTCCATTTTATTATTGCCAATGAGTGTAAAAACAAGTATTTAATGTGTTCTTTTCAGAAAGCTAAAAGAACAAAATGTTAGATTGTGAGAAGGTATGCAAGACTAAGCTTGAAAATGTGCATAATATTAGTTATAGTTCTGACTCAAAATGTTTAGTTTTATTGTTTTGGACATATTGCCAAATTTGAATTGTTAACACTTGATCTTTTATTACTTATTCTCTTAGGATCCATTGAATTTGTAACCAAATAATAATGGTGTAATCAATATATCCAAAACCATCTTAAAACATAACAATAAAAAATATGTGCTTTAATTCTGCTTCTCTGCAACAAGAACATATATGATATAAACCATTTGTAAGGCTAATTCCAGGTAGTCCATGCTTTCTCATAAGGCCTATGACCGCAACTTGACACCTTTTCTATAGGGAAATGTTGAAGAGATTATTTTTCTTAAAAAGGAGACATACAGAATTCAGATTAAAATTTGCTACAACATGACAGTGAAGTGTTGTACAAAACGATTAAAAAAGCTTACACAGAGAAAGGACCAAAAAGAAGGTTACAAAGATTAAGATGGACTGAATGACATGCAAGCAACCAATACTAACATCAATTGAGAATAACCATCACCACCTACTAATGATAAAAATGATTAACTAATATGTTACCTATCAACTAAGACTAACATCAAGTATGACTATCACCATCTATCAAATATAAAAAGATTGGAGAATAATAAGTCATACATAACAAGAAAACTGGCTGAATTGTCCACCGAAGTTGACACCTAAATTATAATGTTTAAAAGCACATAAAATCTCTGTTCCATGGGACATGTGCCAACCTCTCAGTCATACTCCCCATCCCATCTTATTTTCTGATTCCAATACTTCTCCTAGGATTTTTAGAGGATTTCTAAGTATACACATTTTGTGTTTCCATTCCCTTGCTCTCCCACTGGCCTCTCAGTGTGTACACCTCACCCATTCCAAAGTGGACTCAGTGGAACATTGCAGGGTTTGGACCATTTGCTTTGAATTCTCATCCTAAGCACCTGATCATCTCTAGTTCACCACAATATAAATTTTGGTTTAACATGTGATTATGTAGCATCCGAATCTCTTCAAATTTTGGGTTAAATATAAGAGAACATTGCTCTTAGGCACAACACTTTATAGGTAGTAATCCTACTAAATTAGCAAGATACCCAACATAATTGAAATGTTTACAGCTTAAATAGCAAGACCAGTGTGAAAGACACATGAACTTGTTTGAAGTAAAAAATAGATTATCAACATAAGGAGGAAATTAAAATGATTAATATTGACAATTTAAAAATGATTCTAAAGTACAAGAACCATTATCAAGTGAGCTACGACTAATTTTAATAAAGTTGAAAACAATTTGTTTGTAGATCCTATAAATAGATGTTGACCCAATGAATGTTATAAAGGGTGTCATCATTCTTATGTATCAACAATTAGTTGGGTCAAAATAGTGCAATGTATGACCTGCTACAATTGTACGATCTGTTTCCACTATACAACCTAGTTCTCCCTGTGTACAACCTACCAATTCTCCTAGCGTACAATATATGATTTCTCCTAGTCGATAGGTGAAATATGCTAACCAATTTTTTCGATAGTTTTACACAACATAAACCAACACTTCACCATTTGAATTAGCGTTAGCATTAAAACTGAAATCCAAGCTTGAAAGGACTCACACCAAGAATGCACACTCAATCCCAAGGAAGGATAGGTGTTGTCATATGGCGGAGAAGCTAAAGAACAATACTTGAATTGAAACAAACTCAACGTCAAGAATGTGCACTCAAGATCCCATTGAGGGCGAGGTGCTAACATATGACGGAGCGATTAATTGAAAACTTGAAACTAATAGGCGGATAACCAACCATGAAGCTACAACAATCTAATTCATCCGCTGCAGCGGGCATCCACTTGAGAGTGGGGATTCGCCACTTTGAAAGTGGGTACAAGGAGAGATACAATCAATTATCCACACTGGCGGTAAGACCATCCAGGGGTACTTAATGTGAGAAGAAAGAAGAATTTAATTGCAGTGATTAGTACTGGAATAGTACTACTGTTTACAGTCTTACAAATAAGAAGAAAAGTTGCAAATTACATATGAATTACAATAGCTTCAAAGCACATGAATAATAGATGATCTCATACAAATAATTATCTCTCTAACTGTTGATAATGAGTCAAAAATCAAAACTTCTAAAGTCTGATAACAAAAATCAGTAAACTGGAAATGTCAACCAACAATTGTGAAAACCAATAAAGTATTCATAACTCACTCAATATACCTCTGATTTGCGTGAAACGAAAGCCAATGTGCTGATGGAAGATAGGCACCTAAACTTAGATGAAGAAACAGCAACAAAAACTCAGCATTTATTTCTTTCCATGATTCCCAATGCACCATGAATGGTACGGCCTCCTTGAGGGGCGATTTGGCAAGTAAAAATCAGAAACACCAAACTAAAATCTGCAAATTGGTGGAAGGGGGCGCCTTGGGTGTAGAGATAGATAGGTAAAATACCCACAAGCAAAATAAATTTACTCCAAGAGTTGTAAGCAAAAACCACCTTCAGCTGTAGATGAACCAACAACTTCAAAATTGGTAAAAACTCCAGAATTCTTCAACAAATAAGCTCAATCTGCTAGTCTGATATTGAGAAGCAGCAATATAGCCAACTAGGTGTTATCTTTCAAACACAAAATTGGGCGAAAGGCTAGGAGGTAGACATCCTCGAAGCAAAATATCAATTGTCATTCTGACAGCATAACTTTAGGATAATTTTCATAGATACCAATGCTGAAGCAAAGCATTCATTTTATAGAAGAGTAGAAGACTCTTCAATTCCTAAAGAAAGTACGCCAAGAGTCACATGAGACTCTTCAAATTTCTAGAAAACCTTCCAACTTCACAAAAAGGCGTCCACTTTATCAAGGCACAAATAAACTTTATTTTTAAAAGAATATCTTCAAGAAAATGCGTCCACTTTTCCCAAGGCATTAAAAGACTTTAAATATTAAATTTATCCTTCATGATGACGTCCCCCTTCATGACCACCTTTTAAGAACAACTTAAAGTTATTTTCCCTAGACCAAGGGGTCAACTGCAAATTATAACATTAATGCCTTTAATCATCAAAATTAAACCTTTAGAAGCCAGACTTGAATTGCATTAAATGCTCCAACTGAAAATGAAGACCTTGAAGATTGACAACTACATACTACCACAATTAGAATTTACTATAAATAGTAAACTCTCTGAAAATCCATAGAACCTCAGAACTGGAAACCCTAACTTTACCTTAAACGAGCCTACAGGCTTCCGGAATAGGCTGATGAGTGTCAGAACAGATCACTGATGAGAAGGGGACATTACAGTCCGCCCTCCTCGAGATTGCTTGTCCTCAAGCAACAAAAAAGATGGATGCAACAAAATTTGTTCTCCTTCCCACGTGGCATCTTCAATAGGCAAATTCCTCTATCTAACCAAGTATTCCTTGATTGTCCTCCTCAAGGAACGTTCTCTAGTATCAAGAATTTCTTCTGGAATCAACACCAACTGATTTTCCTCATCCAATGGAGGTAATTCTGAAGTAGCCACAACGTTGTGTCCGAGTGCTTTCTTGAGGTGTGACACATGAAATATGTTATGCACCTTGCTTTCAGCTGGAAGCTCCAACTCATAAGCAACTTCACCAATCCTTTTGGTGACTTTGAAAGGACCATAAAAACGTGGCTTCAACTTTTCTGCACCACTCTTCTTGAGGGAAGATTGTCGATAGGGCTGAAGCCTCAAGTAAACCATGTCTCCTACTTCAAAAGATCTCTCAATACGCTACTGATCAGTGTATAACTTCTGCTAGTTTTGAGCTTGTTGCAGATTTTCCTTTAGAGATTTTAAGATATCTTGGCTCTGTTGTAACATATTCTTTGCTTGTGGAGCTCTACTATCACCAAACACTAAATCAACAAAGTTAATAGCATCATAACCATAAAGAGCCATGAAAGGTGACATCTTAATTGACATATGATAGGAAGAGTTATAACAATACTCTCCTAAATGAAGCCACTTAATCCAAGCTCTTTGCTGTCCTGAAACATAGTTTTTTAAGTAGCCTTCCAACCATTTGTTAACAATTTCTGATTGCCCATCAATTTGTGGGTGATAACTAGTGTTTGGAGTAAGCATTGTCCCACTCAATCTGAAGATCTCTTGCCAAAAAACACTTAGGAACTTGCTGTCCCTATCACTGACAATGGTTTTAGGCAAACCATGTAACTGAAAAACTTCTCTAAAGAATAACTCAGCCATTTGAGCTGCTGTAAAAGAAGTTGTGATAGCATAGAAATGAGCAAATTTTGTTAGTCTATCAACCACAACAAAAATACAATCACGTCCTTGCACCTTGGGCAACCCAGTGATGAAGTCCATTGCAATCCTTTCCCATTTCTGATTTGGAATTGGCAAGGGTTGCAACAACCCAGCTGGAAAAGAATGTTCATTCTTATTCTTTTGGAAAATAGAACACTCTCTTATGTAGTTCATTATCTCATCCTTCATCCCTTTCCAAGCAAACCTTTCTCTAATCTGCTTGTAAATCTTGAACATGCTTTGATGACTAGCAAGGGGAACATCATGAAAAGACTGTAGAATCTTCTTTTTAAGCTTAGATTCATGCACTAAAAAGACTCTACCTTTATAGATAATTAACCCATCAACCAACTTATACCTTTCATCAACCAAATGACCTTCAAACAAGCTGGTTGCAAACTGATTTTTAGCATAATCAGCAGCAATTAACTCCTTCCAATCTGCTGATAACTCACAAAGTGACTGCAAATGAGGCCTTCTGGAAAGAGCAACCACTATGTTATTTTTCCCTTTGACATACTCAATGTCAAAGTCATACGCTTGGAGCTTACTTACCCATTTCTGCTGTCTTTCATTTAAATCTTTTTGGTGCATAAAGTGTTTAAGACTGTTATGATCAGTCTTAACAACAAATTTACTTCCCACCAAATATTGACGGAACTTAGATAATGCATGCATAATAGCAAGCATCTCTTTGTCATATATTGAGTAAGATTTTTCTGCTCCTCTCAACTTTCTGCTCTCGAAGACAATGGGGTGCTTGTTTTGCATAAGAACAGCTCCAACTCCCTCACCTGAAGCATCACATTGTAATTCAAAGGGCTTTGTGAAATCTGGTAGGGCCAACACTGGACATGAGCTCATTATGTGCTTGCACTTGTCGAAGACTCCTTGTGCCCTATCTGTCCATAGGAAGACTCCTTTCTTAGTAAGATTTGTAAGGGGGGCTGCCATATGAGAATAACCCTTAACAAATCTTCTGTAGAATCCACACAAACCCAAAAATCCTCTCAAGTGAGAAATATTCTTTGGAGGTGGCCAATCAAGGATGGCCTTAATCTTTTCTAGATCAACCTTGACACCCTTGGCACTAATGATGTGGCCGAGATACAACAGTTCCGTCATCCCGAACTGACACTTTAATTCTTTGGCGAACAAACATTCCGCCTCCAAAATGCGAAGCACTTCTTCCAAGTGCTTGAGGTGCTCTTCCCAAGACTTAATGAAGATGAGAATATTGTCGAAGAAGATGAGCACAAACTTCCTCAACTGTTGTCTAAAAATCTTGTTCATACAAGATTGGAATGTAGCTGGAGCATTTGTCAAACCAAAAGGCATGACAAGAAATTCAAAATGCCCAAAATAGCATCTAAAAGTTGACTTCTCTATATCCGCCTCCCTCATTCTGATTTGATGATAGCCCGAACGAAGATCAATCTTCGAGAAAAACATAGCCTCATGGAGCTCATCAATAAGCTCATCAATCCTAGGGATAGGGTATCTATTCTTGATGGTCTTCTGATTCAATGCATGGTAGTCAATACACATACACATTGTGCCATCTTTCTTTTTGACCAACACTACTGCAGAAGCAAAAGGACTCTTGCTTGGTCTAATGAAACCGGTCTCCAATAGCTCCTTGATGGCTTTTTCGATCTCATCTTTTTGCTTCTTTGGATAACGGTATGGTGTAGTCATGACGGGCTTTGCTCCTTCTAATTCAATAACATGCTCAGAACCTCTTTCAGGAGGTCTTCCAGGAGGTAGGCTTCCAAAGACTTTGCTCTTCTTTGAAAGTAAGGCTTGGATATCAGGATGATATTGCCTCTTCTCTTCCACTGGATCAGCTGGTAGAACCATACACTTAGCTGCCCACTCCACTTGATCATGACGGATCAGCCTTTCCATTCTTTTCAAGGACACGATTCGAGGGACCCCATTTGACATCCCTCTCAAAACAACCTTCTTTCCATCAGCTTGAAACTTCAGTTCCATTGTTTGTAAATTCAAAGTGATCTCTCCAAGAGATCGCAACCATTGTATTCCTAACACGGCATCGGTATCACCAATACCCACAACATAGAAGTCATCTTTTACTTCATAATTTCCTATCTGAATAGAAAGGTTAGGAATTTTCGTAGTGCATGACATGGTGAAACCATCAGCTACCATTACTTTGAATCCTTCAAACTCTTCAGTTTTCAAACCTTTCTTTGTCACCAATCCTTCATCAATGAAGTTGTGAGTTGCTTCTGTATCAATTAGAGCAACTATTCTTTGAGATCCAATCACTCCACGAACCCCAATCCACCATGAATGGTACGGCCTCCTTGAGGGGCGATTTGGCAAGTAAAAATCAGAAACACCAAACTAAAATCTGCAAATTGGTGGAAGGGGGTGCCTTGGGTGTAGAGATAGATAGGTAAAATACCCACAAGCAAAATAAATTTACTCCAAGAGCTGTAAGCAAAAACCACCTTCAGCTGTAGATGAACCAACAACTTCAAAATTGGTAAAAACTCCAAAATTCTTCAACAAATAAGCTCAATCTGTTAGTCTGATATTGAGAAGCAACAATGTAGCCAACTAGATGTTATCTTTCAAACACGAAATTGGGCGAAAGGCTAGGAGGTAGACATCCTCGAAGCAAAATATCAATTGTCATTCCGACAGCATAACTTTAGCATAATTTTCATAGATACCAATGCTGAAGCAAAGTATTCATTTTATAGAAGAGTAGAAGACTCTTCAATTCCTTAAGAAAGTATGCCAAGAGTCACATGAGACTCTTCAAATTTCCAGAAAACCTTCCAACTTCACAAAAAGGCATCCACTTTATCAAGGCACAAATAAATTTTATTTTTAAAAGAATATCTTCAAGAAAAGGCGTCCACTTTTCCCAAGGCATTAAAAGACTTTAAATATTAAATTTATCCTTCATGATGACGTCCCCCTTCATGACCACCTTTTAAGAACAACTTAAAGTTATTTTCCCTAGACCAAGGGGTCAACTGCAAATTATAACATTAATGCCTTTAATCATCAAAATTAAACCTTTAGAAGCTAGACTTGAATTGCATTAAATGCTCCAACTGAAAATGAAGACCTTGAAGACTGACAACTGCATACTGCCACAATTAGAATTTACTATAAATAGTAAACTCTCCAAAAAGCCATAGAACCTCAGAACTAGAAACCCTAACTTTACCTCAAACGAGCCTACAAGCTTCCGGAATACGCTGATGAGTGTCAGAACAGATCACTGATGAGAAGGGGACATTACAATAGGCTATGACTTACTTTCACCTAGACCCCTACAAGTAAACATGGCAAAAATTTCTTGCGAGACTAAGCATGTACTCTATGAATTTGTAAACTATGGTCAGACCAATGGCTACCAATTATAGTTCATCCTTTTGTTCTAGGTTTACTTGGTAGAACCTTGGAAGCATAAAAAATTAATAGACCATCATTTTAGGTAGCAATATCTTATGCTACAAACTGCCTTGTGTGACCAATCTAAGGCATGTGAAGAGGAAAATAAAGTTGCAGAAGGAAATGGACAAATGAAGGATGCAATTTCAGAAAAAATTAACTTAGCAAACCCAACTGACTGAGGCCCAGGTTGCTAAGTTGGTGGCATCTGAACAAGAGATGGTTTAGTTAAAAGCAATGGTGGCTGAATTTGTAGCGGAAAAAGAGCAAGCCCAAGGAAAACTATATGAGGTCATCTAAAGAGCTAAAAGCTCAAGATACAACTTCATTATGAATCATCACTTGAGCAAAGAACGAAAAAGCTTTACAAGCTCTGGGCTTAAGTAAAACACTCACAACCTTGAGGTGTAGCCTCTTCAAGATCAGCTGGTGCATATGTACCTCCTAGGATGTCTTCTTACCCAACTCTTCCATGAAATTCTCAAAATTTCTCGTAGGTTTGTTAGCAAGGATTGCAAATTTTCTTTTTGGAGGATAATGTAATCAACATAATTTAATATTTTGTTACTACTTGTGAGGCCAACTTGTTTTGTTAACTAATTGTTGGTTAAAGGTAGTAAGTTAGTAAATAGTTAACTAAATGATCATGTTCTAATTGACAATTTTTATCTCTTTAAGAACTTCCATAGTCAAGGGTACATTAATTTATGAATGGTCCTCCATCAACTACATTCTTTGTAATTGAACATTTCAATAAATAATTTGTTGTGATATTCTTGTACAATCAATTTTGGTATGAACCATTACTTTTATTTGTGTACTATAGGATTACTTTAGCCAGCTAGTAGCGATTTAGGTTAAATAGGTGATCATGTTTAGATGCACTCAAGTTTCATATACAATCTGAAATATCCCCCTTAGTGTAAGGGGATTTGTTAGCAATAAATTGAAATGTTGGAAGTACAAATGATTTTGGCAGTAAGCTGACCAATATAGAAAATAGAAATGCTCAGATGACAAGCCAACCTCTTCCACTTTTCACCAGGCTTTAGAAAAGTAAATGAAATGTAAAATGCTTAGGCGGCAAGCCAACCTTTTCCACTTTTCAGTGGGTAACAAAATCAAAAAACAACTAGGTGGCAAGCCAACCTCTTCCACTTCTCAATGGGAATGAAAGCACAAGTACAAAAATGAAAGCGCTGATCAGTACTACCAAAAACAACGTTACAATATAGTCTTATACAATGTATCATGAAATAACTTAGCAATATGAAGGCCCAAGTGTTAGATAATCATCTCCATGATAACTACAAATATAAGCATCAAGAAATTAAGAAAAAATATTGAAAATACCAGGTCTAATATAAAATAGTAGCGTTCTGATTTTCTGATCAGCAAGCCCAGAACTCCATCAAACACTCATAACTTCCTCAATACTCCTCCGAATGACCTCAAACTGAATGTAAATGGCATCTAAGTCCTAGGCGTCCAAGTACAAGCAACTAAAGTCCACCAAACAACTCTAATTATTTTTGCATGCATCCCAATGCACTCCAAACAAGGAAATAGGGCACCCTGAGGAGGGTGACCAACAACAAAAATCAATTTCTCCTAAAAATCTAAGATTCTAGGCAAGGGGGCACCCAAAAGCAAGGATCCAAACAAGCCAACACCCACAAAAACCTGCCAAGTCTCCATAACCGTACGAGCAAGAACGTGGGTCTGGAGTAGCATGAAAATAACACTCCAAAAACTCCAAACAACAAAGAGCATACCAAAATATTCCTAGAAAACATCAAAGCCCCACCAAACTGAAATCACCAATGTAGCCATCACCATTGAAGCTCAATCAACAACCTTTGAGTAAAGAAGCAATCACTGATTAGCTAGGAGTTGTCTCTCAAACTCGAAACTGATGAAGAAACTAGGAGGCATCTCAACCTCGAAGCAAGAGTCTGAATAAAATTTAGCAACACTTCATTATGAAAAGATAATGGATACCAAATGAAGAGGCAAAGCACTGTATTTATAGATTTCCAACCCCAAGAATTCAAACTTATTTTCCCTCCAAAAAGGGACACGCCCAAATAGGAGGAATAAAATAATACATATTAAACTCATTGCTTGAGAATTATGGCATCCACTTTACCTTAGGATAAACTATAACTTAAAGCATTTCAATCTCCAATTTAGGCGTCCAAAAAGGTCCACCTTTTAAACACAACTTCAAGTCATAATGCCTAGACATGGGTTCCAAAAGCAATATGGAAATATAATGTGACTCAAGTTATAAAACTTTCCTTTTTGAGCTCCAAGAATGTTGGAGAAGCCACTGCCAAAATAGAACTACCTCACTGCCAGAATTAGAAACTGTGTGTTGAGCTGCTGTCAGATTGCACTGCCAAAATAGTACTTACTAAAAATAGCATATTGCTAAAAATAGTGACTCCAAACTCTGTTTGAGCACAAACCGAGCAGCCATTGTAACTTACTAAAAATAGTAAGTCCAAAATATCCTCTGATTGAAATGCATGCCACATCCTTTTGAAACTCTCTGAAAACCCAGAAAGACCCAAAAGACAAACTACCAAACTCTTGCATGCAACCCCTGAAAACTAAAAAGGAAGCCTCCTAGAAAATAGGAAACCCTAATTATGCCTCCGACTAGCCTACAGACCTCCAAAAATAGGTTGACGATCACTAGAAAGTATGAGGTTAAAAATGGGGACATTACAATCCGCCCTTCCGAATGATTGCTTTTCCTCAAGCAATGCCCCCATAACTCCAAAAATATTAGATTGATCCACACAAAACCAAGTAGGATCCCAAGGTCCCACGCCCATCTTAGGAAAGACCCACCATGCCGATGTTGCACCACTCCGATCACATTAGTGAGACCATCACGTCAAATTTGCACTATCCTCCCCTATAACCCCAAAATGCTCCCATCAATGAGACTCAATTTGAAATACTTGGGATGCTTGAAATCAATACCATGCGACATCTCCTGCCCAAATGACTTTTAGAAGTCCATATCTGCAATGCCACTACCTATCACAATCCTGGGCAATAGGAAGGAAAGTATGCTCAACTCAAAACTGTACTTCTCAGCATATCTCCACATGGTGTCTAGCAGGGCCACGACTGCATACGTGACTCCCTCAAATATTTCCGCTAAAAGGAAAGCCATCCCTCACAAGAGATCAACAAATATATCATCATAATACCTCACACAACCATGACTCTTGAAAAATCTGTCTGTTCCAACTCCAAGAGTCTCAGAATGGTGAACCAAAGCAAGTGGAGGTTCGTTGTCCTGAACCAACACTGAGAGGGAACTACTAAGGCTTGCACCACAAGCCCTTATATAATGAACTCCATGAGTTTAGAAGGTTTGAAGTAACCAATAGTCACTGCTGATCAGAATTGGAAACAACAAGGTACAATCTAAGTTTAGTGCTCTACTCAAATGATAACGGTAGTGCTCATGAAATTCCCAAGCATTAGCATGTGAGAAGAGCATAGTGTTGCATAATAACACCTTGAAAGTGGCTGGGAAACACTTCAAAACAACCTCCCACTAAAATCTTGTACCTCCTTAGCAAGAAATAGTGTGCCAACTCTCCTGAATGAGAGTAACTCCAAGTGTAAGGTGGTTGGTTTGCAACCAAACAACAAACTCAAGACTCAAAATTTTCCCTTGTCTATGCCAAGGAACATCCCCAAGAGTAACCATTTGTCCATTTCTCCAACCTTTAGAATTTCCCTCCAATCCATTTGTTGATGAGCAAATGGAACTACCAAGTGGCTAGTAAAGAAGGGGACAACACCATAAATTCTAAAAATTTGAGTCTTATCCCTCTAAATGTCCTTCTTTCCATATGCAATAAGCTCCATCAAACCATGTTGAGGATCCCAAACATGGATACATGTTGTGACCTTTTTCACACATCGCCTCATTGCAAATGGGGACCCCCTAATTTTTGCTTCGTTCCGAACTTTTGGCTTGATGTTAGTTTGTTTCGTCGTTGTCTCTCTTTTCTACTGTCTGTCTTTCCGGGATTGTGCTCGTCGTTGAGCTTGAACTGAAGTTTTGGCCAAGTCTGAGAATTAGGGTTTTGAACTCTCCAGCCGATTTAAAATCAAATGAAGTAATCAAGTTGAAATCTAACCTTGGCATTGCTGTCAGTATACTTCCAGCAGGTTCCCAACTCAATTTTAGTGAAATATGGCTACTTACTATTTTTAGTAAGTGTGTAATTCAGGGCATTCCGTCAACATTTTCAAAGTTTCAACAGTCACACTGCATTCAGAACACATCAAGCAACTTGTTTGCAAAATTTGAGCTGAAACAGACAACTTGCTATTTTTAGCAGTCCAACTTCCAGGGCCAATTTAAGGGCTTAGATGCGGAGTTTTTCAACGCATGTCTGGAGATTCCTTCTGGGTTTTCAGAAACCTTCGCGATGGTGCAACATGCAAAATGAGACAACTTTCAGAGTTCAGCCTTCCAGGGCTATTTTTAGGGTTTGCATGTCAGGGTTCTCTTTGCATGTCTGCATATTCCTTGTGGGTTTTTCGAGAGCTTCGCAGTGATGTGACATGCAAATGTAGATAATCACTCAATAAGGAACTTACTATTTTTAGCAGGTGCATCCCGGCAGCCGCCTCCCAGCACTTCAGAATCATGAGCTGATCACAATGCATCAGAAACAAGGACAAATAGAGATCATTTGATACGCATGCAGAGCAAATTAGGGTTTCCAGCTTTAGGACCTGAAAAGAGGGGTAAAAGGTCAAAATTTTCGAAAATCGGTGTAAACCACCGCGATCAGTATCCTTCAAGCTATCTGCTGGTAAAATTTCAAGTCAAACGGAGCACTTACTATTTATAGTAAGTCATTTTGGAAACAGGCTAAAAATAGCAAATCAATTGCATGCGCCAATGTCAGCAAGCAGGTCACGTGGTGAGGAGCGCCTCATTCAAATTTCAAGCCAATTTGAGCAGTGGAGCTATCAGAAGCAAGCAGTTACTATAAATAGCAAATCACCTTCAAAATGGGCTAAAAATAGCAGGCCGACTAAAAATAGCAGTGTCAACAAGGTAACAAGGTTGTGAGGATGCAGTGTTTGAAATTTCAAATCATTCTGAGCTTCAGAGGTGCAAAAATTAGGAGACTTACTATAAATAGTAAGGCACAGAGAAGCTGGCTAAAACAAGGAAAAATGGCTAAGGCATGAATTTCATCCTGCAGCACCCAGGAAATGCGCCCAAGGTGGTAGAGGCATGGAGAAAATTCTAAGTTAAAAACTCGTCCTCCTGCCTAGCAAAATGCGCCCTCAAGGTGATGGCATGCTAAAAACATGTTCTAAGTAAAGTTCATCCACCTCACATGGCAAAATGCGCCCACTTCTCAAGAAAGTCAAGGAGGTCAACGAGTTTCATCCACCTCCTATGTTGAAATGCGCCCTCAAGGTAATGCCAAGCATGAAAAATTTCTAAGTATGGGATATTCTCCACCACCTCCAAAATGCGCCCAAATGGGGCCATGTGAAGACAAAAGAGGGAAAGTCAACAAGTCAAAACAAGGTGGCGTTTGGAAAGTTCTCCATGCGTGCTCAAATGCGCCCAAGGGAAAGCATATGAAGACAAAATAGTTAAGGCGTTGGAAGATACTTATCCTCCTCACATACTAAAATGCGCCCATCCACTTCAAGGGGTAAAATGCGCCCAAATAGAGATGAAGACAAGTGAAGGTTGTTGGGCGTTGTGCAAGATGGAATTATTCTAGTGTTGACTTTCCTCTCTAGCCTTTGAATGCGCCAAGTAAAGAGTGGATTTGGGTTGAAAAGTGGTTAAGTTTAGGTGAGGTTGATAAAATAAAATGACTAAGGCGTGGAAATAAGATATTCTCTTCTAAGTGTGAGGTGCGCCTAAGGAGGAGATGAAAATGTGCAAGGCGTTGAAATTTGAAATTTCTACATGACAAGGAAAATGCGCCCAAAGTAATTCAAGTATGAGGTAAAGTGGTAAGGCGTTGAGGATGATAAGTGTTGAAAATTTTTCCAAGGGCGTGGTTTTATCCTTCTTCAAGTTGAATATGCGCCCAAGGTGGTGACTAAATATTGCTAGGCGTTGGTTTTAAAAATGTTCTCCATGACATACAAGTGTGATCAAGGCATTAAAATTTTCCAAGTAAATTGATTTTCCTCACCACAGGCAGAGTGACTGAAGGTGAATAAAAAATTTTCTAAGGCAAAATTTTCAAAATTGCTGAGTGATTCAAAAAAAAAAAATTTAAGGCAAAGAAAATTTCCTTAGGAGAAAAACGCCTAAGTCTGGGGAAGTGATGAATTTTCCTAGAGCACGAGCAGGATTGCCAGTGAAGAAGTCCGAATGATGCTAGCTGCACAGTGTCAACAAAAAAAAAAATATTTCCAAGTCAGAGCAACAGGAAATGTTCACAGATGAAGAACAGGATTAAAATTGATTGAATAATATTTTTCTAAGGTTTAAAATTTTAAAAATGAACCCGTTCGTTGTGTACCCATGGATTCATCACATTTCGGATAAAATTTTCTTCTGGGTACTGAACATTTGTGATGATAGATGGATTTCCATGTCTTCCACACTTCGCCAAGACCTTCAACATGAAGAATTTAATTGGTGCTCGAATTGTGAATTTCCCTAAGGGAAAATTTGAAAATTTTCTAAGGAAAAGTGAAGAAAATGTGTTTTCAAGGTGAAATTCTCCAGACGATGAATTTAAAAGGAACTGCCTAGGTGAATTTGTTCAAATTCTTCGTGAAGATAATCTTCTTGAGTCGGAGATGAATAAAATAAAAAATCGTCAATGACCCAGCTAATGAAATAAATTTTTCAAAGATGATACGCCCTTGAGGAAGATAGTTTGGAAATTTGGCTAAGGCATGAAGAATTTAAACGCGAAGCTGGCTAGTGAAGGCGATGAACACTTGGATGTTGGAGCGTGCAAATCCTGGTAAGTAAGTTGAATTTATATTATGAAATGTTCTAATACTCTTCTCCTTGCTTGTTTTGCAGGAGAAACGTCAAGACCAAGCGGTGATGACTTAAGTGATCCAAGATGACATTTCAACCTCGAAGGAAGAAAAGTTGCAAGAAAATGGCTAAGTGTTGGGAATTAGTGACAGAGAAGAAACGTTAAGATGGAGGAAAGAATGGAAGCTCGAGCAAAGTTAAAGAACAACGTCAAGAAGAAGATCAAGAACAATGTGAACACGTTTCAAAGTTGGAATCTTCTAGAAGGATGATGGACATTAATGGCTCATTTATTACCCTACTCCTCTTGGTGGCTGTTTTTAGGGCGAATCTTGTTTAGGGTTGAGGTGGCACAATCTGGGCCATCCAGCCGATTGTAATCTGAGTCGTCCGTTGGACTTGGCCAGCTATATAAAGGGGGAGTCCCCCTCATTTGTACTCAGTAGAATTAGAGTAGAAGTTAGAATAGAGAGACAAATTAGAAGTAACTTAGTATAGATTGATAGTGTAGTTGAAGAAGAAGGAAAGTTTTCCTTTGAAAACTTTTGCAAGAAATTGTTGTGTAAAACTTTCATAATAAAAGATCTTTTCATTGATGGTGAAATTCGTCTTTGTTATGGATAGCTAGCGAGGTTTCTTCATCCCTTCTACTTCAAGTAGCGTAATTTCATTTTTATGCAAGTAGGTGTTAGCTGTGGAATGTGGTGTTTGATCTAAGCAAGTTTCGCTTATCCATACCACTAGCGGGCTCACTGATGGTGTGTTTGCCTTGTGTGGTCAACTAGAACATCACGGACTTAACTTCATTTGTGATTCACATGTTGGTATGCGTTGTTGTGACGGTGTCTTCACGTTGAATTATGATCTGAACACTTTGAGCTACTCCTTTGAAGATTGCACCGGTTCTGTGGAAGCTGTCCAAAGCGAGGCAAAGCAGAGCTTGGTTGAGGCTTGTGAGAATTGATTGCCATGTCCCACGCCTTAGAATAGATCTAGAGCTTTCTTAACCTTGCACCATTTCAATTCAGTACTTTCTGGTTAGAATAGGAAACCTGTGCTTCATTGATAATTATGTCGAATTGTGGAAACCCCTTCCTCTTCTGCTGAACAATTCCGTAAGTCCTCTTGAAATACCAGCAAATCACATTGAGCCAATTGAGCCTATTCGCACTGAAAGAACCTTGGAGTTGAACGCATGAACTTTCTTGCAATCTTAGCATGCTGGATACTTTGATCAAGAGAGAATAGGGTAGCCATTGGCCACTTTATTCTGTATTGGTGCGGTCACGAAAAACACATCAACAATACCCAACCAACAATGATCAACACACTGGGAAAAGTACACAACACATCTCCAAGTGCTAATCACCAAATACACACTCAAGAAATTAGCGACTTCTCTGGGAACCCCTGAAGCCTATCCATGAGAGCTTCAACAACAAAGGAGTTTGGAACAATCATTGTCTTCAAACCCAATTCCCAAAATAGACTAGTATGAGCTAAAGCATCACTCAACCCAAGGAATGGATTATCAAACATGTTAATATTTTGTGTTGGTCCTTCTTTCTCCCAAGCTTCATAGGTAACAAGTCTGAAATCTTCTCTCCTTGTGGTAATGAACCCTTCAGTAGCTACCAAACTATGTTTGGACAACACCTTGATGTCAAAGATGATGAAGTCACCATGAGTTAACACTTCCCATATGGATACTTTATCCTATAGCCCACTTATGCATTCACTATCAAGCAACCTCAGGAGTTTACCAATCACCAAGTGTAACATGTCCTCATGGTTTGATTTCAAATCATTAAAAGGTGGAAAACCACACTCTCTCTCATGCTTGGAAACTTCATCAGATGCTTCATCCTCCATCACAAAGATTGAATTATCATAAAGTGACTCAACACCCACTTCAAAGTGAGGATTGCCAAGAATTTGGAAGTCATCCCTTTCCTCTTGCTCAATTCCATCTTGCTGATCCAAATCCACACATGCAACTTCTGCTTTTCTTGTGAAGCTTTCTAGATCAAACTCCTCTCGAAGACTATCAAACTCACCAATTACTCTCTTGATTTCTTCAACTCTTTGTTCATTCTCTTGCTCCCTGAAAAGTTTGAAATTAGCAAGCTAATCTTTTGCCTCCTTTAGTTCCATCTAGGTATCTTCTAACACGTCCTTTCTTGATTCGAGCTCAAGAGGAAGCTCATCAACCTTTCTCTCTTTTCCTTGGAAGGCATCAATGGTCTTCTCTGCAACTTCAAGGGCATAATCTCAATCTCTGATCAAGTGTAAATATTTTGATTTTATTGTCTCCAGAGAGTCTTTGATAAGTTGCATATTAGGGAGAGTAACTCCATCCCTAATTCCTTTCCATCTCTCATCAAGCTGAGCCTTCCACTAGAGTTCTTTAATCAAACTATGAGTGTGATGAAATTTGGATAGAGCTTGCACTTCATTTTCAACATAGACCATGAATTGACCTTCCCACTCATAGGTATGCAAAGATGGTGAACTATTGTTAGGCTACATGTAAGAATCAAAACTTTCACTCTTGTCATAAATGACTCCTTGGCTATCCCTAGACTCTTGTCCCTCATCACCCACTTGATGACATTGCTCAACACCAAGATGATAATCAACTCCATGCATTATTAAATCATATTTGTGTTCAAGAACACCATAAACTCTTCGTTAGTGGCTGCAACCTTCTCGAAGAGGCCATTTTGGAGATTAGCCATACAAGCTTCTTCGTCATATACATCTTCTTTTCCAAAAGAAATCTCATACCTTGCATTGTACATTCTGAACTTTGAACATCAACTGGGTCAAAGGGAAATTCATCCCAAACAGGTTCCTTTTCATACTTAGGTGCCATCACACCCAGATCCCAAGTGCTAAAGGGATGATTGTTTTGATCAAAGGAAGTGTGCTCACTGTACTCCTCTTGGTGTGTTGTCTCTTTGAATAAGTCACTTCCCAACTCACTAATACTGATATTGTCATAAGTATCTCTCTCCAAGGACTTAGTCTAGTAATCAAACCCAAAACCACCCATGTCATCATCACTGTAATGGGGTAAAGAATCATCAATGTTAACTATTTTGAATACTCTATCCTTTTTTCCTTCAATGAGCCCATCATTTATAGGTATATCACTGATCTCATCATCAGTAGTCACATGCATACCTAAGAGGTCTTCTTGGTTACTTGACATAAATTCTTCATGTGATAACTCTTGAGAAGTTGGGTCAGCTTTATCCATCACCAAATCTTCAACATGATTAGGTACAAACACATCTGAAACATCATAAACATCATAAACACATCACTCTGATAAGTGGTCGAACCATTATTATAAGTTGATTTAATGACACCAACAAAATTACCCTCAACATGCTCTTCATTAGTGAACTCACCGCACACAATAGCTCTACTAAAACCTTCTGTGAAGTCATTAGTCTTAGAACCATCACTAGGTGAATCCAAATTAGGACTCAACGCTACTGTTTTTTTCTTTTTGCCAAATTGATCCTCATCATTACCAATTACATGCAAGTCTAAGGGATTGTTTTGGGGCTCTACCACACACTCCTCATATATAAAGGTATCTTGTTCAATGTCGCAGTCATCTTGATGTGACATACATTGCACCTTGCTTGTGCCATCATCAAAGCTTGTTGGCTGATTTTTGTCTTCCACGTGCTTACATGTGGGCTACAAACCACAAACAAGCACTTCTTCTATCTTTGGCCCTTCTTCAATGACAAATTCTTATTCTTCTTTCATCGTTCTTCTGATGTACTTAACCACACCCAATTTTCCAGGTTTCGGTATCACAACACAATTGAAGGAGTCAAAAGAAACCGTGTTTTTAAACCCTGACATGCCTTGATACGCTTCAAATATTTGGGAAGCCTCTTGCTCATATTGCCTCTTGATTTTTTCTCCAACTCTACTGAAATCCATTGTGATAACTCTGAATTTTACTGTTCTACCAATAGGTTGGCAAGAACTTTAGCTCTAATACCACTGAAATATCTCACTTAGTTTTTTCCCGAATTTTTAGTACATAACACTTCACTCGTTAACGTTAGCCTAAGAAAGATAACAAGCTGAAAATAACCCTTCATGTTCTGTTCACATAGATCCTAGAGTGGGCAAGGTGAGAGCATATAGTGTAAGGGGATTTGTTAGCAATAAATTGAAATGTTGGAAGTACAAATTATGATATTGGCATCAAGTTGACCAATATATAAAATAGAAAATGCTTAGGCGACAAGCCAACTCTTCCACTTTTCAGCAGGCTTCAAAAAAAATGAAATGTAAAATGCTTAGGTGGCAAGCCAATCTCTTCCACTTTTCAGTGGGTAACAAAATCAAAAAACAACTAGGCGACAAGCCAGTCTCTTCCACTTTTCAGTGGGAATGAGAGCACAAGTACAAAAATGAAAGAGTTGATTAGTACTACTAAAAACAACATTACAATATAGAGTCTTATACAATGTATCATGAGATAACTTAGCAATATGAAGGCCCAAGTAATAGATAATCATCTCCATGATATCTACAAAGATAAGCATCAAGAAATTAAGACGAAATACTAAAAATAATAGGTCTGATATAAAATGGTAGTGTTCTGATTTTCTAATCAGCAAGCCTGAAACTCCATCAAACACTCATAACTTCCTCAATACTCCTCTGAATGGCCTCAAGTTGAATGCAAATGGCATTTAAGGCCTAGGCGTCCAAGTACAAGCAACTAAAGTCCACCAAACAACTCTAATTATTTTGCATGCATCCCAATGCACCCCAATCAAGGAAATAGGGCACCCTGAGGAGGGCGAGCAACAACAAAAATCAGGTTCTCCTAAAAATATGAGATTCTAGGCAAGTGGGCGCCTAGAAACAAGGATCCAAAAAGCCAACACCCACAAAAATCCGCCAAGTCTTCGGAATGGTACGAGCAAGAATGTGAGTCACTAAAAATATTCCTAGAAAACATCAAAGTCACACCAAACTGAAATCACCAATGTAGCCATCACCATTGAAGCTCAACCTACAACCTTTGAGTGAAGAAGCAGTCACTGATCAGCTAGGACTTGTCTCTCAAACTTGAAACTGATGAAGAAACTAGGAGGCATCTCAACCTCGAAGCAAGAGTCTGAATAAATTTTAGCAACACTTCATCATGAAAAGATAATGGATACCAAATGGAGAGGCAAAACACCGTATTTATAGATTTCCAACCCCAAGAATTCAAACTTCTCTTCCCTCCAAAGAGGGACGCCCAAATAAGAGGAATAAATAATACATATTAAACTCATTGCTTGAGAATTGTGGTGTCCACTTTACCTTAGGATAAAATATAACTTAAAACATTTCAATCTCCAATTAGGCATCCAAAACGGTCCACCTTTTAAACACAACTTCAAGTCATAACGCCTAGACATGGGGTCCAAAAGCAATATTGAAATATGGTGTGAGTTAAGTTATAAAACTTTCCTATTTGAGATCCAAGAATGCTAGAGAAGCCACTGCCAAAATTAGAAACTGTGTGTTGAGTTGCTACTAGATTGCACTGCCGAATATAGTAGTCATTAAAAATAGCATACTGTTAACAATACTAAATGACTCCAAACTCCGTTTGAGCACAAACTGGGCAGTCATCGTAACTTACTAAAAATAGTAAGTCCAAAAATATCCTCTTATTGAAATGCATGTCATGCCCTTCTCAAGCTCTCTGAAAACCCAAAAAGACCCAAAAGACAAACTGCCAAACTCTCGCATGCGACCCCTAAAAAATTTGAAGGAAGTCTCCTAGAAAATAGGAAACCCTAATTTTCCCTCCAACTAGCCTATTGGCCTCCGGAAATAGGCTAACATTCACTAGAAAGCATAGGGCTAAAAATGGGGACATCACGCGATGCTTCTCTTAAGTCAATATTTTGTATCATAATGTAATAATTTGATCCTTAATGCAAACCCATGATGCCTCATACAATAGCTTTCAAGAACTAATGCCACTCTTCCCATTTTGTGACTTGCTCTTTATTAAATATAGTCTTAGAACAGTCAAGTTGATGTGTTTTTGGATGAAGGTATTTAGAAACGAATAATACAAAGTTTTGCATGGGCCCTATTGGGATAGTGGGAGAGAAAGTTGCAAGTTGTTGGCTAGTTTGTACATTATTGTTTATGAATAAATGGATCTTTGTAGTTCTAGGTTTTGACTTGAAGGCAGTGTAATGTGCCATTATAAGGTTGTAACCTTAGGAAAACCAAGTCTCCAACTTCTAATGTTGTTTCCAACTTATGGCGATCAAAATACATATTTTGTTGATTTTGGGTCTGTTGTAAGTTCTCTTTGAGTGCATTTAAAATATCCATACTTTACTGTACTAAGTCTCTAACACCAATGACTCTACTATCTGCAAGAATAAAATCAACAAATGATAATGCATCATAACCATATTGTGCTTTGAAGGGCGTCATACCTATCGACATATAGTGAGTGGAGTTGTAACAATACTCCCCAAAATGAAGCCATTTAACCCATGTTGTTTGTTGCATTGTAACATAATTCCATAAATACCCTTCAAGCCCTTTATTCACAATTTTTGTTTGCCCATCTTTTTGTGGGTGATAGCTAGTGTTTGGAGTTAATTGTGTCCCTGTCAACCGAAAAAGTTATTGCCAAAATAAACTAAAAAATCTACAATCTGTGTCACTCACAATATTTGTAGGCAGCCCAAGTAGTCTAAACACCTCTCTAAAGAATAAATCAACCACTTTTGGGGCTCTATATTTGGAAGATATGACATTAAAGTGAACATACTTAGCGACTATATCCACGACCACAAAGATACAATCATTTCCTTGTACTTTCGAAATACTCGTGATGAAGTCCATTGAAATACTTTCCCATTTTTTATTTAGAATTGATAGGGGCTGTAACAAACCAACTAGAAATGTATGTTCCACTTTGTTTTGTTGACAATCCATACATTCACTGACATGCTTCAAGACATCCCCCTTGAGGCCTGTTGATGTGTTTTTATGCACCTCTCAACACAGGTAATGCATAGGCACACTACCTCTCTTGAAAGGAAATCTCCAAGAACAAGTTGTTGAAAATAGCCCCAAGATCTCTCGGGTGTCAGGTCATGACATGCATGGAATTTCTCAATTGATGTTTGATGTGATTTTGCTAGTAATCACAAGGCAGACTTACAGAGTTAAGCTGGAGGGAAGGTGAATCTTAGAATGGAGTTTCTGAGATGGGAAGTTAACGTGCAATTTATTGTAGGTTCAAATAGCAGTCTTAAACTCCTATTTTATCTTAAGATTTGGCTTTACAATATGCAATGAACCTTAGCATAGGTTAGTTATTAAAAAAAAAAGAAGGAAAAGGGCAGGGAAAAGAAGAGGTTCCTAGATCTGAAACTAGCAATGAATAGTGATCATGGAGGGTTCTACTATGGACAACTTCCTTAAAACATAATTTCATTTAATCAGATTGACTCACAGTATCATGAAACTTGTACAAGCTTCTAAGGACTGCAAATATTCAACCGTTCATTCACCTTAAACATGCATGAATAAAAGATAGAAGTTTGGAGCAACTTTTAGTTTATGCCTAGACTAACTTTACACAACTATCTACCATCAGTAAATAGTAAAAAGTTTGGACAAGAAAGACATCAACACAGCAGGAATCTACATAACCATTGAACAACATTAACTAATCTATCAAAGTAATCTAAAACACTATGAACAACAAAGTAAATCTATCTAAATCAACTAACTATGGGAGATGAACCATGTAACATGCAATAGAAACTCAAGAGTTCACCAAAAGCCAATGAACTTCTATTAAAAATTTTGTAGCATGCCTTTACAACAACTCAACTCTCTTGAAAATAAGAGGAGACCCCCTATTTATAGTGTTCAAAAAAATAAATGAATGGCCAAGATTGATTTGCATTGTGTGGCCAAGATTCACTACAAACTAGGGTTCCACCTACCCCCAAATATATTACAATTTAAAATTACATCCTTGTCTTTTCCCTATTTTGTCCTTATATGATAGCACTATAACACTTTTGTCTTCTAGTTGATTTTCTTTGCTGTAGCTATTCTATGAGGAGTTTTTCATCAATAACTGGGTTTCCCTCCTACTTCTTCAAAGTGACATACTCTATGAACTTGTTGATTAATGGCTAGAGCTTATTAATCTGCATTAAATTAGATTGGAGTACCTGGTAATTCCATTGCTTGGATCGGCCCGTGAGTGTATCCTAATCTCCATCATACTTAGTCGTGTTGTCCCTGACTTGCTCGGATTGGGCGAAAACCCGAGCAACAAACTCATAAAATTTGTGGTAAGCTTGCTTGACATTCCATCTTCCATCTTCTTATGGAAATAGGGCTTTATCTTTTTCGGATCAATTTCAACAACAGGCATATCATAACCCGTCATTAATTTCAAATATTGAATACAGTCTGCTCTAATGTCCTTGGCCCAATCAATGTCAGGTTCCACTTTACATAGCACTTGCTCCAGTTTCTCTTTTCTATGATTGAAATCCAGCTTCCACATATCCACTAGCCAATGATCGTCCTCTATCAGTGCAAGCTCCTTTTCCCATGTTTTTTGAGGCAACTTGAGGATGGCCTCAATTTTAGGGTAGGTGGACCCATATATCTTTGGGAAGTCAATGCAAAACTTCCTTGTGCCCTCAAGGTATTTTGGTACTTCTAAGAACTTATTTGTTGTCGTAACAACACGACTGATGCCCATGTTTCCAGTATACAAAACTTGTCGGAACCAATCCTTCGTAGTCTTAGTCTAGTTCTTTCTTTTCTCGAGCTTGTTGATATGGTCCTTGAACAATAATTGTGGCAGCACCGAGGATGTGGTGGAGAGCTCCTCCACTGACGACCATTATTGAATGTAGTCAATCAAATCAGCCAACTGCACCTTGAGTTCTTCCTTGGAGATCTTGTCCTTCTGCATCAAATGTACCACTGTGGCAACAAACTCCTGGAGGTGATCAATTTTCTACTCTCTTGAAGTGGTTCCTAGGTCAATGGTGGATATGTTATAGCTCACCCCTTCTTCTCCCACAACTGGTGTGGCAATTTGCAAAGTTCTAGATCCAGAGGCATCCATTGTCAGCTTGGATCTAACTTTATGCTTCTTTTCTTTCTTGGTGCTGATCTAGGCTTGAGCCAAGATGGCCTCCAATCTTGCTCTTGGATCCTTTGGGGTAGGAGCTTTCTTCTCCAGTTGTTTCTCAAGCCACTCAGGCAGCTGAGATTCCCCTTTTCGTGATTCATGACTACCTTCTTCTCTGATTTCAATCTCTTTATTACCTGGAGCTTCCTGCTTTGTCCTTGTTTCTTCTTCTTCTTCTTCTTCGTCGTCCAAGTCCGAAATGAACGCTGTGTGTTTGATAGGGGACTTGGTGGGCATGCGCTCCTTGGGGCTGTCCTCCCCTTGAGTATCCTTTTCTTCTTCTTCAGCTTTATGTTCTTCAGGTTGCTCCATTTCTAGGCTCTTGTGGGCTTCAGACTCCTCTTCAGGTCTATCTTCTTTCTTTTCCTCTTCCTCGCTTTGAGGTGACACATCTTCTTGTTCTTTCTTTTCTTGCTCTTCTGAGAGAGGCATTTCTTCATTGTGCTTGGAGCTTTCATCATGCTCTCCAGTTGGAGGTTGAGTGTCTTCCTCCATTTTGTCACTTGGTTCCTTTTCTTCCTCAGAAGGCGGCTTTTCTACCTCCTCTCTGACATTCTTCAACTGTCTAGCTAAGTCCTCCTCGAGGTCCACATCAAAGGTCTCCACAATATATTTGGCGCTGGTACCTTCTTCATCACTCTCGGAGGATTCTATTTCGTGCACCACTTCGTCAATTGCTAGATGTTGGTACTCAAGGTGCTCATGATAATCATCAGCTTCCTCCTCTATCTCTTTTGTAGTTTCTCTTTCTCGTCTCTCCAATTCTTCTGATATTTCCATGGTGGCTTTCATTTCTAGTGGTTCAATTGGAGGAGCGAAGGCGGGGATATTTGTAAGAATCTGTGCCAAGGCATCTTGAACAACTAGGTTCATTAGCACTCCTGACAGCTCTGTAGGAATGCTTTGCATATGCCGGGAGAAGGCTTCTGGAAGCGAGAGCGCGGGCATCGGCATTGTTGCTGTCGCCAGAGGCAATGATGTTGTTAAGGACATGGAAGCAAAGGAAAGCAGAGAGGTGGTGGCAGACGAAGAGTCAATGGTTACAACCTGCCTAGTGGGTGGAGAAGAGGCAAGGTGGACTGAGATGTCCATCGCAGGCGGTGAACTAGCAACCATTTCCTGAGAAGTAGGTGAAGGAGTAGCGGTAGCGGAGGCAGTAGGTGGAGATTTTGGTTACTCAACCTCCATTTCTTCTCCCTCATGGAGCGGATCCTCTTGAATGGTAGGCATCTCTGCAAAACTGCTTGATCTTTTATGTTTCTTGGAAGGTTCACCTTCCGAAGCCTTCCTAGCATACACTTGAGGGTTAGACTGTTGCTCCGTAGCTTCTTTCCTCTTCCTTGACTTGGTGGTTGGAGGAGATGTTGAAGTTTCTCCTAATGGGGCAACAATTGTACCACTATCTATTTTGCTTGTTGGCTCGTTTTCGAGCCCCTCATAGGTCAAGGTGACCCCTTGCTGTTTCAATTGGGCAATTTGTCCATCAACCCATTCTTTTGTTCTTACCTCGACAGGCTTGGTCAAAATATCGAGGTCATCAACCTCTTGCTCATCCTAGTCAATCAGTGGCAGTGGGAGACTGGCAACTGCATTGTACTGGGGATCCATTACCATGCTTTCATCTTCTTCTACTTGATCCGGTACAGGAAACAAATTGACCCTCTTTATGAAGTATGCGGTCATCCGCATATAGTGCCTCATCCGCACTTCATTATCATCTTTGCAATTAGCCCAAAAGTCCTCGACACTATGTAGATGGGCGTTTCAGGTCCAAATGCCTTCTTAAGTTTACCATAGGGGTCCATCCGTGGCCGAGCAATATGGAGTCTCAAATGGTATTCTACCAGTTCTTTCTCTGAATTATCGGCACACTGAGAGGTATGGAGTTCGTATAGCCCTTGGACGAAGGAGAGGGATAAGGCATCCCCACCTTATGCTTGCCACTCAAAAGGGTGTGTGCATGTCATAACTACCGAGAGAGTTCTAAGAATATTATGCGGTCATTGGGATACCGGGGCAGCTTGTATGGTCTTTCCAAAAAGCCTTCAACACGAATGTAGGTGAACATTGTATACTGAATGAATAGGAAGGCAAACTGTTTGAGGAAGGCATTGGCACTATGGGAGACTCTCCTCTCGAAGTCACCCCCGAGCAATTAGACAATATGACCTATGAAAGCATCATTGACCCTGCAATAGTCCCTGTTGAAGTTTATGAATTGTAGTTGAGGGTACTTATTGTAAACTTTCAGCTCCCTGCCTAGTTCCTCATCTGGAGCTCTGAACAAGCCTCTGTATTGCCTCCTCTTGGCTAGTGAATAGACCAACTAAGATGTCATGTAAAATCTGGAGGTTTTCTTAACAACCATAAACTGCTCATGGAAGTAATCACTGATTATCCCCGCCCAGTAGAACCTGGCTTCTCCACGGAGAATTTCTTCAACAAAGTACATCATCCACTCTTGGACATAAGCAGCAGTAGGAAGGCCCATTACTCTACTTAGTAGGGTCACCAAATCATGGTAATCCTCATAAAAGTTGTTGTGGAAGAGCTCTTGGGGAACCTTTGTAGCACTGCCCCTCTTCTCCTTCAACCAGTGCTGATTTATAAGCCTTTTGCATTTGAGGGGGTCTTCGTCCCACATCGCCTTGCTGTCATCTATGGTTGGAATTTCCATCTCCTTGAAGGTAGGGATATGGAAAGTTTTTGTTATTGCCTTGGGGGATATGTCAGCCAAAACATTGTTGTCTCTGTCTACTATGGTTTCTTGATACGCCTCTTTGTAGGCCATAACAAGCTCAGGGGCAACAAGAGCGGGAGGGAAGCCTGCAGCTTTGGCCAACCCATTGCTTCTGATTAGTCTTGCATTTTTTGTGGAAGGGTTGATTCAGACTCTCTGCTTGAATTCATCGATGTCTATATGTCCAATGTTTGTGTTGGAGACCTCCTTCCAAGTTGAGGTGACTTTGGAGTTTAGGGGTTCCCCTTGGAACTTATACTTCATCTGATCTTTGTCGTCCTTTCCACGGGGTGCCTTGGTTGTTTTCTTCTCTTTGTCTTTTTCCATGGCCTCTCCCGAAGGTTCTGCACTTGATTCCATATATCTTGCGGGAAAAAGGGAAGTGAGCACAATCAAGCTTTAAAACATAGAAACGTTAGCCCAAATCCTGCAAACGGAGTTAGATTGGATAATTCATAATTTAAGAATTCTAACATTTCCTTCAGATTGTCATTAGTATGTTGTAGGAAGGAGTTTGAATAATTCAGGCCCCAGGGGTCAAACTGCCCTGGGTTGATGGCTGTTTTAGAGCTGTTGCAGGAGGGATGACAATTAGGGCACGACAACCCGCTTGTCCCGACTCGTCTTTAGATTTGGTCATTTTGAGGAGTCCACTAGGGGGAGTGCCCTATTTTAGCATGTGGGTCAAAGCCTATTCGGTGATTGGAGGGCATTTGGATAATCTTTTGGGCGATCGAGATTAGAAAGGAGCTCTATTGTTTGAGTCTACTATTTAAAATGGCTCTAGCAGGACGTTGTTCTGGCAGCAAAGTTCCGACAGGCGGGGCCCGCAACTTTGGAAGGCGGTAGCAAAGTTCTTATCGCTCGGGCATCATTCACTTATCTTTAGGCACTTCGGGTTCGAGGAGGCGGAAAGCTACTAGGTGTTTGTCGCTTAAGTCAGCGGATGTCACACGATGGTCTGGTGGGATCAACCTGGGGCATCGGGTCCAGATGAAAACATGGTCGCTTACCTTGTGTTTATCCTGTCATTTTAAAGTTCTGCAGCCGGGGCAAGGTCGAGTTCTGAGTCATGGGAGGACAAGAGCAGTTTTCCTTTTGAGTGAAGGCGAAGTCGCGACGGAGGTCCGCAGGGAATGACCCACTGTAAGTCAATCACTTGGCAATTTTTGCTTCGTATTCAAACAGTCATCATGGTGTCAGGACGTGAAGGGAGGGTGGTCGTCGCTCAAAAGCCGTAAGAGATGGCGTTGTCGCCATGGCGGCCTGCAGACAGAGGTTCGCTAGCAGGGACTCGAAAGGCATTTGGCATATGGTCGTTTGTTCATGAAGTCAACAATGTTACATGATGGATGGAAGAGTGGGGCCCGAAGGCCAGACGATCGGGTTGTGAAAGCTGCCCGAGATGGCGAGACGCAGACGGAGTTCCGTCAAGGGAAATCCGCGAGGCGGGATCCGAGACAAGTTGAGACTTTAGGATTTTCAAGCGTGAGTCTTGGGGTAGTCAGCAAGTCGGGACCCGAGCGCTGGAAAGCTATGGCTAGAAAGTTGTTTTGGGGTCGGCGAGTTATGAGCGGCGCCCCGAGGATGGAGTCCTACAAGCGTGGATCCAAACGAGTCGATGACTTTCCATTCGTCTTATGAAATTGTGAAGTTCCAGACGGTGAAAGTAAGGGGTCCTTCCGCGATGGCGAACCTGGAAGAGGCGTTTGCCGCTCATCGAAGTTCAACTTGTTTCAAGGTTATTGGCGGCAATGAGGGGGCTTGAGCCTGCAGAGCGCGGATGCTCTGGCTAAAGAACGGTGCCGGGAAGCTAAAGTTCTGCGGGCGATGTTTGGGTCGATTTTGAGGTTTTATGAAGATTCAAGCATATGGGTTTTGTGCGCCATTGGTCTCTTCTGCTTAGTTCATGGGTTTCCCTCTTTCAAATTTATGCATTTTACCAAAAATCAAGGAAAAACACAAAACGAGGTGCGGACGATAGACTCACCTCAAGAATCCGATGAAGGAGGCAATCAAATCAACAGGTAAATGACTTGAATCGACGGCGACACTTGTCGGGCTCGAAGGCGACGCAGGGAAATGGCTCTGGATCGTTCTGACCTCTTTCTGCTTAATTGGCAAAATGACAATGATAGCTCAAACTCACCTATTTATAGAAAATAGGGCATTAAATGCTCGTAGGACGGACATTGGGTTGGTGGGTTGCAAATTCAAAAATAGCCGTGGGAGCACCGGGATCTGATAGGCGAGTAGTCGTTGGCGGAAGGACGCTTGAGAGTTTGGCAATAAACGAACGGTGTTGGGGAGATCGGGCCCCGACAGGCGGAACACTGCCAGAGAACAACCATTAGAAATGGCGAAGAGGCGACGAAAGTCCGAGAGGGGCGTCCCGGCAGGGCGGTTCTGATGGGTCCGAGGGTCGCTGACCTTAAAGCACTAGGACAAACACCTGATGAGAACCCGCAAAGACCTAGGACCTTGAAAATTTGAGGGGGCAAAAACATGGTCAACTCAAGACGGATTCTTTGGGACTCACTGACCATTATGAACACTAAATAGGGGGCACGCAAAATGAGGCGACAACAAACGAAAGTGACCTGATGAGGCGAAAGAAAGAGAGGGTCCCCATTCCGAACAGGGTGTGTGTGCTAAGGGCACAACAAGGCCCTTCTGAGAAAATATTTCTCTCAATTTTCTATATTTTTTTATAGTACCCTTGATGATTGGCCAAAGGGGTATCATGATATGCTCTCAAAGTCCTTTCTTTCATCTTCAATCTTGGATTAAATATATTCATTCCTTATAGAGAATGAATTCCTCAACTACCATGTACCTGTTGTCTTGCAACTTGCTTTCCAATATTTTATTAGCTAATGTATCTTTGGCATACTCTACTAATTTAGAAGTTTTCCAATCAACAAAAATATCTACATCATAGAGCATAAATAAGCCCTTCAAAGGCTAATTGGTGAGTAAGGGAAAAATCCAAAGTTCTTGGTGAGCACATGTTCAATTTAGCAGAGTTGTTATTCATGGCAATGAGTTAAGTTGGTGGTGTAGAGCCTCGTGATGCTTTTAGAATGGATTTTCAACTTTTTGGGAGCTCTCCAATCTTCTTGGAGGAGCAAGCTATTTTTAGTAAGTCACCTAACTGCTTCAATTCATCATCCTAACAGCTTAGGATCACTTTGCTATGATTAGAATTACCTAATTATATCGTTTGGGTACTTTCTACAACTCAAGTAAATTATCGAGTTATTAATTAATTATTCACTTAAGTTGTCTAATGTTGAAATATTAAAAAGACAGCTTAGGGTAGTAATTCATCAAAAAGGTGTTAAATTGTGTTTCATTTTGGACGCTTAGGCTTGGGGGTCTTTTGCTCATGAGAAATATTATTTAATTCGCAAAAAAGTCTTAGGGACAAATAAACTATTATATTTTTATTATTATTATTTCCCTCTGGAAAAGTTATAAAAGGAGGTTGTGAGCTCATTTGGAGGGTTAGCCATGATATTTTATTTGCTTTTGCATATGGAGAGAACTTGTGTTCTTCAAATTTCTTGAGGACGGAAACCCTCTTGAAATACTGGTTTTAGGGACGAAAACCTCCCTAGTTGGTCTTGGTAGTTTCATACAAAAGCCACAATTACACCTGAAAGTGAAACTTTTACAGTATGGAGTTGAAGATGAGTATTTTTTATGTGTTTCAAATTGCTAAAGTTTTAAGTGTTTGAATTTCTCAACAGTTTAAAGAGAGATTTTGGAAGTCTAGACAAGGGCCACAAATTCTAGTTGTTGGTTGTACCCTTAGTAGGTCATACCATTGGCTTGGTTGTACTAGTTGGTATTAATTCATTTGGAGTTTATTTCATGTCTTTGCTATTTAAAAGTCTATCTAATAAATGTTGGCAAAACAAGGACATACAACTGAGAGGGGGGGTGAATTAGTTGTCACTGATTATTTAAACTTTTCAAACTTAACTTAATCTCAAATCTAATGCATGAACAATAAACCATAGACAATCAACACATTAGAAACACAAAGAACACCAAGATTTTTATGTGGAAACCCTGTTAGGGGAAAAACCACAGAGGATGTTAGTCCGCAATATTATACCATGTTAAAAGTATAGAGAAGAATAATGAGAATGCACATGCATTTAGGCACACTTCCTAGAGCTCACTGCTCAAATACAAGAAGGCTCACTGCCTAAAGAAGAGAAATACGGATTAGATTCGTAGGGTATGAACTGAGAAAATAGCTTCTCCAAAAGCTTGATTACAGTTCCAGTTAAGCACAAAAATACTCCTTCACACTTCGCTCAAACTTCTTCACACTCTGCTCTACAATCGAATGATTAGATCATTATTCACACATTTTCTCTTCCTCTGCTCTCACACACTTATGCACACACTACACTTTTCTCAAACAATCGCTCTTATATATCCGCAACATGAATTTCATCAACAACTTCATCGGCCAAAAGAAATACGAAAATATAAAACATATATGCAATGTCAGCCCTAATTTACAAATAAATTTTAATACGAATCAAACACCGCCGGCCAACATATGTTGTGGCCCAAAACAACATCCTCAAGTGCGCCAAACATTCAAATTTTAATCTCCAAGGATCCACAACACGTTACAACCACCATGTTGGCCAAGAACATGAAAACCCGAACGCGCATGAGAAAAATATTCAACCACAAACACACCGATCAACGGGGACATGCCACAAAGATAGAGAATGATCTAGAAGCATCCACAAGCAACAAGAACCAACAAAGAAACATCCACAACAACTAAAATTACTAGAATCACATCAACTTCACTCAGGAATACTAACTGAAACCACAGAAAAACTGTCAGAACACAACTGTTCATAACACAATAAAAACTTCATGTGGACCTCTGAAACTTCCGATGGATAAACTAGATACTCTCAGAAATAAACCATTTAGTCCACAATGATTAATCATCAACGTACTGAGCAAGACACCTTCATGATCTTCACTATTCCATTGACAACCAACAACTCTTTCTTTAACAATTTTCTCAATATCCTCGACATATACAGCCTTCAATACATCAATGCTAATAGTGTTGACATTAATGACAACCACATATTAGCAACACAATCACAACATCCAACAATCTCCCCCTTTGGCATTGATGACAACACATGATGTGAAAAACACCATCAACGCAACTCTCAATCAACACTTACTCCCCCTTAGATTTTGACTCTTCTTCCTCAACTTCTTCTACATGAACTTCACCCCACAAGGTTCTTCTCCTTAGATAATTCACAAATTTTCACATGAATCTTCTCCCCCTTTGACATCAATGGCAATGATAAACATTATCTTCCCACATACAAGCTCTGAACCACATATCTGCACATCTGACTACTCCCCCTGAGTAGCAGCCATTGAAACATCAATCCAGATCAGAATATAGCTTTGAAGCATATGGATTGATGTAAGTAAATGCATCTCTAGTTCATATTAGGAGGGGTAATCACTCCTAGCATCCCTCTGAGATACTCAAAAGTATCCTTTGGCAACGGCTTGGTGAAAATGTCTGCAACTTGTTCTTTGGTAGGCACATACTCCAATCTGACTTCTTTCTCATTCACTTTCTCCTTCAAAAAGTGAAACTTAATTGATATATGCTTGGTCTTAGAGTGTAGCACTGGATTCTTCAATATGTTTATTGCACTTGAGTTGTCACATTATATGGCAATAGGTTCATCATATACTACTCTGATATCTTTTAGCATCTATTTCATCCACATCACTTGAGTACAATTACTTGCAGCAACAATATACTCTGCCTCAGCAGTAGATAGGGAAATGGAATTTTGCGTCTTGCTCAACCAAGACACCAACTTCTTCCCTAGGAAGAAAGCACCACCACTAATACTTTTCCTGTCATCTACATCTCCTGCCCAATCTGCATCAGTATATGCACTCAATTTAAGATCATCATATTTAGGACACCAAAGCCCAAAATCAACTGTTTCTTTCAGATATCTGAAGATTCTCTTTACACTAGTCACATGAGATTCTTTTGGATCAGCCTGAAATCTAGCAACCATACGTACAACATTCATGATGTCTAGTCTGGTCTGAGTTAAGTAGAGCAATCTGACAATCATTGACCTGTATCTTGTTTGATTTTCCTTAGGAGAATCATCATTTTGTGTTAACTTTCATCTGGTTACCATGGGTGTACTAACAGGCTTTGAGTCTTCCATGGCAAACTTCTTCAGTAACTCTCACATATTTGGACTGAGATATGAAAATCCCATTGTCTAATTGAGTGGCTTGTAGTCCCAGAAAGAATTTCGTCTCTTCAATCATAATCATTTCAAATTCACTTTTCATTTCATCAACAAACTTCATACATAAATCATCATCTCCTCCAAAAATAATGTCATCAACAAAGACTTCAATAATCAACTCTTTATCATGATCCAACTTAAAATACAAGTTGTTGTGAGTAGTACCTTTATTGAATCCAAGCTTCAGTAAGTATTTATCCAGTCTAGCATACCAGGCTCTAGGAGCTTGCTTGAGCCCATATAGAGCTTTTCTTCAATCGACAAACCATGTCTTCCTTGTCAGTCAATTGAAATCCATCCGACTGTTCAACATATACTTCTTCTAACTCACCATTCAGAAAAACTGACTTCACATCCATTTGATAGACTTTATAGTTCTTATATGCAGCATAAGCAAGAAATAATCTTACAACTTCAATTTTGGCAACAAGGGCAAAGGTTTCTTCAAAATCAATTCCTTCCATTTGTGAATACCCTTTACATACCAGTCTTGCTTTATTCTAGACCACTTCACCTTGCTCATTCATTTTATTCCGAAAGACCCATTTAGTACCAATCACATTTTTATCTTTAGGTCCAGGAACAATAATCCATGTATCATTCTTTTCAATCTGCATCAATTCTTCCTTCATAACTTCCATCCAGTATTCATCATTGCAAGCTTCATTGATATTTTTAGGCTCAATTTTGGAAATCAGGAAAATACTCTTCTGCAATCCTTCTTCTAGTCTGCACACCTTTATTCTTGTCTCCTATAATTTGATTCTCTGAATGATTCCATCTCACATACTTTGGAGTTTTAGGATTCACTCACACTTTTGGTTCTTCTGTTCTTTCTTTTACACTTCCACTTGTCTCTCCTTGACTTTCTTGATTTACCAGAACAACTTGAACTTGATTCTATGTCTAAGCATTCTTCCCTTTGTCTGAACTATCTTGCTAGTCATCTGAATCATATCCACAATATCTAGATGATCTAGCAGAGTTCTCATTAACTCTGACATTTGCACTTTCAACCATTTTTCTCAATCTTCTGTTGTAGCACTAGTAATCCTTGCTCTTGGTAGAGTAACCTAGAAAGATTCCTTCATCCCTCCTTGCATCAAACTTTCCTATGTCTTCATCTCTCTTAATGTAGCACTTGCTTCCAAAAATATTGAAATATTTAACAGTAGGGTTACAACCAAACCATAGCTGAAAAGGAGTCTTACCAAAAATACCATTAACATTTACCCGATTTAAAGTGTACACAACAGTGTTTACAACTTCTCTCCAATAGATGTGAGGCACATTTCCTTCAATTATCATTGTTCTAGCAACATCTAGAATTGTTCTGTTCTTTCTCTCTACAACTCCATTCTGTTGAGGGTTTTGGGGAGTAGATAACTGTCTTTTGATTTCATGCTCTTCACAAAAAGAATTGAACTCTCTGGAGGTGAACTCACCACCTCTATTTGACCTTAGGCACTTTATCTTCAGACCTGTCTCATTCTTTGCCATAGCTTTGGAACTTTTGAACTTCTCTAATGCTTCACATTTTTCTCTTGAGAAAGCAACCCATATCATCCTAGAGTAATCATCAATAAGCAGCATCAAATACCTTTCTCTTTGTAGACTTCTGATTCTGGAGGGACCACATAGATCAGTATGCACCAGCTCCAGTATTCCATTAGAATGATGTTTTTTACTTCGAAAAGAAACTCTAGTCTGTTTACCCATCTGACATTCCTTGCATATTGTATTAGCAAGCTTCACTAGCTTGGGTAGATATCTTCCTGCTTGAATGGAGCTTACCTTGACAATGTTATCAAAATTCACATGACACAACCTCCTATGCCATAACCAACTTTCATCTACTTGAGCAATTAAACAACTTACATTACCAACACTCAGGTGAAAAATATTACCTCTTGTCTTTGTACCTAAAGAAATCATATTTCCATAACTTCCAAGTATCCTGCATCTTCCATCTTTGAACTGAAGATCATAACCCTTGTCCACCATCTGTCCAACACTCAACAGGTTATGCTTTAAGCCTTCAACATAAAGGACATCATTAGTGTTATGTTTACCACCAAGACAAATAGATCATCTACCACGGATCACACCAGCATTGTTATCTTCGAATCTTACAACCCCACCATCATACTTCTCTAGAATTACAAATTTGCTTTTGTCACTAGTCATATGATGTGAGTATCCGCTATCAATAACCCACTCATCCTTTTCTTCAATCGGGCTGCAAGAGATTTCTCAACTTTAGCAGATTCAGTAGCCACCAGACCATTTTCCTTGATAGCAATGAAAACCCATTCATCTTCATTTCCATTTTCTTTATCAGATTCTTCATTAGTCACACCTTCTTCAACAAAATAGCATTTCTTTTGAAATCTAGGTTTGTAAGGCTTAGACCTATGAACTCTTTCAGGACACCTTGAAGCAAAATGACCTATTTTACTGTAAGAGAAACATTTAATAGACAACTTTCCTTTATACTTACCTTGTCCTCTGCCTTCTTTCTTCACAATCAATGCTTCCAGCTCTTCAACCTCTCTTTCTTCTTCTTCAAGTTGTTTCATCTCTTCCTCATACTTGAATGTTTTTCTATAACTTTCTCCCGGATCATATCTTTGCATGTTTCTTCTGGATACAAAAGCCTTAAACGTAGATTCAGTCTTAGGGGCAAAATCACCAAATTCACTTAACTCAAAGGCAACAAGTTTACCAATCAACATATCCCTTGTCACATTTGTTACTGATTTGAACTCTTCAATAGCATGAGCCTTTGACTTGTAAGCGGGAGGCAATGATTTGAGCACTTTAGCTACAATTTCTTGTTCATCCAGAATACCACCGACACATCTAATACCGATCACAATTTCATTTACTCTTTGCATAAAAGAAGAAATATTTTCATCTTCGCCCATCTTCAAATTTTCATACTTGCCTTTCAAACTTTGTAGCTTAGCGACCTTCACATGTACATCTCCTTCATACAAAGTCTCCAACTTCGTCCAAATCTCACGAGCTGTCTTCAGACCTATCACATTTGTCATTTTTGAATCCATCAGAGCACTCAACAAAGCTTCAATAGCCCTGATATTACTCTTAGCTTCTTTAATCTCATTAGGAGTGGAACGACCATTATGAGGAATAGTATATCTGTTCTTTGTAATTTTCCAGAAGGGTTCACCAATGCACCTCAAATGACACTCCATTTTCGCTTTCTATAGAGAGTAGTTTATTCCATCGAATCTAGGACTATCCTTCTTGTATGATGCCATCTCAGATCACCTCAAGCTTTTAAACTTCTTCAAAGGAACTTGCTCTGATACCAATTATTGGCAAAACAAGGACATACAACTGAGAAGGGGGGTGAATCAGTTGTCACAAATTATTTAAACTTTTCAAACTTAACTTAACCTAATCTCAGATCTGATGCATGAACAATAAACCATAAACAATCAACACATCAGAAACACAGAGAACACCAAGATTTTTATGTGGAAACCCTATTAGGGGAAAAACCACGATGGATGTTAGTACACAATATTATACCCTGTTAAAAGTATAGAGAAGAATAATGGGAATGCACATGCATTCAGGCACACTGCCTAGAGCTCACTGCTCAAATACAAGAGGGCTCACTGCCCAAAGAAGAGAAATACGGATTAGATCCGCAGGGTATGAACTGAGAAAATAGCTTCTCCAAAAGCCTGATTACAGTTCTAGTTAAGCACAAAAATACTCCTTCACACTTCGCTCAAACTTCTTCACACTCTGCTCTACAATCAAATGATTAGATCATTATTCACACATTTGCTCTTCCTCTGCTCTCACACACTTATGCACACACTACACTTTTCTCAAACAATCACTCTTATACATCCGCAACATGAATTTCATCAACAACATTGTCGACCAAAAGAAATATGAAAATATAAAACATATATGCAATGTTAGCCCTAATTTACAAATAAATTTTCAATGCAAATCAAACACTGCCGGCCAATATATATTGTGGCCCAAAAAAACATCCTCGAGCGTGCCAAACATTCAAATTTTAATCTCCAAGGATCCACAACATGTTACAACCACCATGTCGGCGAAAGAACATGAAAACTCGAACACACATGAGAAAAATCTTCAACCACAAACACACCAATCAACGCAGACATGCCAAACTCGAACACACATGAGAAAAATCTTCAACCACAAACACACCAATCAACGCAGACATGCCACAAAGATAGAGAATGATCTAGAAGCATCCACAAGCAATAAGAACCAACAGAGAAACATCCGCAACAACTGAAATTACTAGAATCACATCAACTTCACTCAAAAATACTAATTGAAACCACATAAAACTGTCAAAACACAACTGTTCATAACACAATCAAAACTTCACACGGACCTTTGAAACTTCCGGTGCATAAACTAGATACTCTCAGAAATAAACCCTTTAGTCTAAAATGATTGATCATCAACGTATTGAGCAAGACACCTTCATGTCCTTCACTGTTGCACTGACAACCTACAACTCTTTCTTTAACAATTTTCTCAATATCCTTGACATATACAACCTTCAATACATTAATGCTAATAGTGTTGACATCAATGACAACCACATATCAACAACACAACCATAGCATCCAACAATAAATCCTTTGGAGTTGTACAATTATGAAAGGATAGAGTTTTAGGTTTTAATTGTTGCTCCAAACATTGTTGGATTGTACTATGTTGGGAAAGGGGTGTTGGAATATAGCAGTTGGAGCGCTTCATTATGAGTGCTTAAACACCACTCATGGGTAGTACTTTGATCATGGAATGTAAGTTTGGCCCTCTTGAGCATGGGATTTTTGACATGTTTTGATGACAATTAATCTTTTCTTTTGTTGTTCTTGTTGCATCAGCAATGAAATACTTATTGTTAGACTTGCAACATGTTTAGTTTCTATCTTTGTATATTGCTTATGACATTTAAGGTATCTAGTGGTAGATTGAGTGTGTTTGGAGAAGCCTTTCAATTCTTGGTTGATGGGTGGATGTGTTGGGCCTGATTGTGTAAATTTTTGGAGTGTTACCTTGGTTATACAGAGCTGTGGTAGAGAGTTATTAGTTGCATCAGACTTGGTTTGGATTATAAAACAATTGTAATATAATGTTTCAAGGCATGTGTTAGCACCATTGCATCTTTATATAAATCTATGATCAATTTGAAGATTATTGGGCATGAGGTGGAGTTTCTAGGCAAAATTCCTTGCTATCCAAAATTGTTGCAGAATGCTACAAAGTGTTATCAGACCTACACCAACTTTCTTCATCATTCATTCAAGGTATCTCATTGACATTTCATAGTTGAGTTGGGTTTTTCATGATATTTGGCTCTATTTGGGAGTGTTAAAACAATTTTGTTATCATCAACACTTTATACCAACAATTATTTTGCTTTCTTGGTGTTTATAATGCACATGAACCAACTTTTTAATACTTCAAATGGTTATATGGCGAAGAGTTGTCATTTCTATGCATTTAATATTGTAAACACTGGATGGTAGTACTGTCAGTGGGTTTGTACAATGTTCAATGATGTATGTACTTACCCCATTGAACAATTGGTTACATTTGTAATTTGCTTACCCATTGCATAAGTTGAAGTGCCCTTGTTTTCCATTTGAATAAGTGGATGTTTTGTAATCATACTCTACTGAATAAACATGTAGTGTTCTTTCAATATTGTATTTATAGTAAAATAAAAAACATGGCGGAGCAGCAGAGAAACCAGGGTTTTCACAGGCACCATGGCTTGCAATAAGAGGGAGGGCAAGCTCGATGGCCTTTCAATAGGAGGAAGAGGGGGCGTTTTGATCACGTTGGGAGACACAATGGATATGCTAAGGCTTGGTAGGCTCCGGGTAATCAGAAAGATAGCTTTGGGGGATCTGGTGTTTTTTCCTGCTCGTGTGCGGTGGTGGCGGGTAGTGGCGAAAGGTTTCGTTCTACGTATTCGAAGGGGCGTGTGGATTTCAAATCGTTGGAAAAAAAATTCTGGTGGCCAAAGAACCAGACAGAGAAAGGAGAGCCAAGCCAGGTAATAAAAAAATTTCTTCACACTACAATGGTTACTCTTTTGATAGATAACAATGAATGGAATGACTCTGTGAGTACGTTTAAAGTGCATGCTTTCTTTGTGCGTTGGGGAGGGCATTGGTCGGCACTCACAAAAGTGGAGTGGTGTGATGCAAACTGGGGTAAAGGGTGTGATGTTAAAACTTTGGAAAATGGTTTTTACCTAGTAGTGTGCCAAACTGATCAGGATAAAGGCTGGATATTAAGTAGTGGCCCTTACACAATGGATGGCAAAGGTCTGTTTATTTTAGATTGGATCTTAAATTTTGATCCGAATAAGGCGAAGACTGAGGAGCTAGATGTTTGGATTAGCTTGAAAAATCTTCCGCAAGAATATTGGGATCAGGAAACCCTAAGAAAAATTGGAAACAAACTAGGAATCTTTGTAAAATCGGAGATAGTGGTAGAAAAAGCGAATTGTAGTATGTTCCCAAGGATTTGTATTCTAAGACAGATAATCCATCCTCTACCAAAAATGATAGAGCTGAAATCTGGTGAAGGTATGTGGTGTCAGAATCTGGTGGTGGAGGATCATAGAATGACTGTTGGGAGTGGGGTAGGTGCTGGGTGCGTTGAGGTCCCAAGTTGGCAGGCTTCAAAAGGGAATGGTGCTGTTCAAAATTTGCCTGCGGAGGAGGTGATAGCCCTCACAGAGGCTGTGGCTGATGAAGAATGATGAGCGGCAAAGGAATGGGGCTCGTTGGAGTTTCTAATGAAAGGTTTAAGTCAAGAAACTGAAGAGGAATCCCTTTCATGGGATATTAGGAGAAAACAAGAAATTGTTTATATTCATGAAAATGAACGTGTTTTGAGTGCTCAAAATCTAGCTTATGATGGGTTGTTTTCGAGTGAGGTTAAAAGGTTTGGTGAGGGTGTGGAAACAGAGTTAACTCTAGCAACCCCAAACAGAATCACTAAGGTCTCAAACAAAGTGAGGAGTAATGAGGTGGAGGTTTATGCTAAAACTCTCTCATCTCTTTATGGGGAAGAACTAGGCAATCCTCAGGATCAGGTCATTTCGAATGGCATTGGGCTTGACTGTATTGAAAAACCTGATGATGAGTGTCCTCAACAATTTTCAGTTAGTGGAAGCTTGGAGCAGATGGGTGATGCGCTACAGGTTGAAGGTGACAGTCCAGTTGGTTCAGATGGGGTAGTGTTTAAGGACATTCCAATTTCTCCTATTTGAAATTTAGAAAGTGCATTTGAAGGAGTCAAAGACAGTGGGGGATCGTTGGAAGGCTCAGGCTCAGAAACAACATCATATTCGGAGGAGGATGGGGAAGATTTACTGGTCTTTAATGATCAAATTGGGTTAGTGGAGAAGAGGTCGCTAGATCAATCCTCAACATAGAATAGTAAGGTAAAGGTTGGTGAGAAGCGTAGGCGTGGCCCTAAAACTAATAAGATGCACCTTGAAATGGCTGGGAATGCAATAGGTCAAAGAAAATTGAGATCGGGAAAAGGCTATGCCTTTTTCCGGCAGCCATGAAAATCCTATCGTGGAATGTCAGGGGCTACAATGCCCCTGAAAAAATTCGTTTGATCAAGCGATGTTTTGATCAAACGAGGCCGAGTATTGTTTTACTTCAAGAAACGAAAATAAAGGAAAATGATTTCGATTGCTTCCTAAAATGTTTTGGAAGGTGGAATGGATGTCTCTCTGGGGCTGTGGGGGCCTCTAGTGGCCTTGGGATTTTGTGGGAGGATGCTCTAGTTAATGTCAGAGTGGTGAGGCAAGAAAGGTGTTGGCAATGGGTCAGTGTTGCTTTGAAACAGCTAAGAGCCAGCTTTGATATTATTAATGTATATGGCCCTTTAGGTGGTGCTCAAAAGTATCAGTTATGGCAGGAGCTCTCTAATGTTTTGAGTGTTGAAAGTGACAAAATCTTTCTCTTAGGTGGTGACTTTAATGCCATCCTACAACCGTCAGACAAGCTTGGTGGAGTTTGCTAGGCTAGTCAAAGCCAGAAGGATTTTAGTGCCTTTGTCCCGCAGAATGGGCTTTCACTTGGACGAATAGAAGAAGTGGTTTTCTGAACATAGCAGAGAAGCTTGATCGCTTCTTTCTGGCTGGGGATTGGGCGGCGCAACAATGGTTATGTGAAGCGGAGGTAACCCCCATAACAGGATCGGATCATTATCCGATAGGATTGAGAATTCAAGAGGAGTTAAAACCGGCAAGGTGTCCTTTCAAGTTTGAGGCAATGTGGATGTGGGTTGATGGTTTCCAAGAGCTAGTGGTTGGTTGGTGGGAAAATGCCCCTGAAAGGTCTGGAACCAAAGCATATATCTTTTTTAAGAAGCTACAATTTTTAAAAGAACAATTAAAAAAGTGGAATAGGGAATCTTTTAAAAATATTTTTTCTGAGAAGTTAAGACTGGAAGAGGAGTTAAAGATTCTGCACTCGAGAATTATAGAGAAAGGGATGTTTGGAGAAGATTTTGAATTGGAAAAGTCTTTGAACAAAGCTTATTCTAAAATTTTAGCATGTGAAGAGGTTTTTTGGAAGTAGAAATCTAGGGAATGTTGGTTAAAAGCGAGGGACAAAAATACAAAGTTTTTTCACAACTCCGCGAAAGTGCGCAGAGCTAGTAATAAGATTTTTGAAATCAAGGATAGTGATGGAGGTATGCTGTCAGATAGTGCTCTAATAGCCAAAGAAGCAGTGAATTTTTTCTCAGGACTGTGCAAGGAGAATAGTAGGGAAGAAAATCAAGAATGGAAGATTTTGGAGAACATTCCTAATGTGGTTTCTGATTCACAAAATGCCATGTTAATGGAAAAAGTTTCTTTAAAAGAAGTAAAAAAGGTTGTTTTTGGGTTGGGGGAGATAAGTCTCCGGGGCCAGATGGCTTCCCTGCCTTTTTCTTCTAGAAATTCTGGAAAATTTTAGCACAAGATGTCTGGGAAGTGGTGGAAGAATCAAGGAGGAGTGGGTTTGTTTTGAAGGACTTGAATAATACTTTTATTGCTTTGGTTCCAAAAAGATCCGAATTGGTGTCATTCGAAGACTTCCGTCCTATCTCTTTATGTAACACAATTTACAAAGTCATTTCTAAGGTGATAGCCAACAGACTTAAAAAAGTTCTACCCTCGGTGATCTCGATAGAGCAGAGTGGATTCTCTCCAAATAGGTCTATTTTTTAAGGGGTAATAGTTGTTCATGAAGCTATTCATTCGGTAAGGATGGCAAAAGTGGAGAAATTTATGGTGAAATTGGATATCAAACGGGCTTATGATGAAGTTAATAGGAGTTTTCTCTTAAAGGTCCTTGAGAAGTTTGGCTTTTGCAGTGAGTGGGTGGCATGGATTTGGAGCTGTATCAGCACCCCTCGGTTCTCGGTGTTGTTAAATGGGAGCCCCCAGGGCTTTTTTGAATCTAGTAAAGGGATCAGGCAAGGAGACCCCATCTCTCCTTTCCTTTTTATTATTCTAGTTGAATCTTTAGGGCGGTTGATTGTAAAGAAAAGATGTAGTGGGCAGTGGAAAGGCATTGCTGTTGCGGATGGGGTTGATCCGATTTCGCATCTACAATTTGTTGATGACACCTTTCTCATGGGGGATGCAACCATTAGAGAAGCTCGGGTGATGAAAGCCTCTCTAGATGAGTATGGGGAGGCATCTGGACAATGTATTAATTGGCGGAAATCTGAGATTTTCTTCTTTCAGGTTCCCATAGCAAAACAGGTTGAAATCTGTAGGATTTTGGGTATGCGGGTAGGCTCACTACCAAGTAAATTTTTAGGTATTCCTCTTTTTGGGGGATCTAATAAAGCTGGTATTTGGAAGGATTTGGTAGACAGCTGCTTAAACAGAATGGGTGGGTGGAAAAGTAAATGGCTAACGACTGTTGGGCGTTTACTTATGTTAAAAAGTGTGATCTCGACCATTCCAGTATTCTCCATGATGTGTTTGAAAATTCCGAAGAAGGTGGTGAATTCAATAGGGCAGAGAATGCGGAATTTTTTCTGGAATGGTGCAAATGATCAAGATAAAATACCTCTATTAGCTTGGGAGAAAATCTGTAGATCAAAAGCAAAGGGAGGGGCTGGGTTGAGAGATTGGCACTTAATGAATGAAGCTTTAGGTGCGAAGCTGGTTTGGAGTATCTACACAAACCCTGATCTCTTATGGGTTAAAATCCTAAAAGAAAAATATTTTGATTCGATGGCGGATAATCGGATCTTCACCATTAGAAATCCAGTAAAGGGATCGGCTATTTGGAACTTTATAGTTTCTTGTAGGCCGGTGATAGTTAATCACATTACTTGGCAAATTGGGGATGGGTTACATGCAAAGTTTTGGGATGACTTGTGGAATGGGTATCCAATTTTAAAGGGTGTTGAAGGTTCACAGGATCTAAGATAGTTTTTTATCCAAAAATGGGGTGACAAAGTAAGTAACTATTTAGAACTTAAGCGGGGCCCTTTGGGCCAGGAATGGGGGTGGAAAGATGTTTGTTGTGAAGAGCTTTCAGGTGTCCAAATTCAAAAAATGAAGGAGATTCTGAGGGGGCATCAGGTACTCCCAACAAACACTGCAAACAAAGTGGTATGGTGTGGGTCAGTTAATGGGAACTACTCGGTTAAGGTTGGGTACCAGCTTTTGGACTTTGATGAGGGTGAGGTTTTTTGGGAAAAAATTTGTGTTGGAGTAAGGAGTGTCTACCCAAGGCTGGTGCTTTTGCTTGGTTGGCAGTGAAGGGAAGAATTCTTTCAGGAGAAAGGAGGAAGCATTTGGGTTTAGCCGAACCAACAAAGTGTGTTCTTTGTGAAGTGGCTGAGGAGTCTACTGATCACCTACTTTTACAATGCAAAGTTGCAGCTGCTTGTTGGGATTCCCTTAGGTTAAAACTTGGTTGGCAAGGTCCCTGGAAAAATTCGGTGAAGGGTGTTTTTGAAGGATGGCCACACCTTTCTGGCTCATCCCTCTTCTCAAGTGTCTGGGTTGTAAGCCCATCACTTGTGATCTGGGAACTATGGAAGGAGCGAAATAGAAGGATTTTTGAGGATAAAAAAGATACAGTTCCTAGAATCAAAAGCAGAATTGATCAAGCAATCACGGAAGTGGTGAATGCTTCGGTTGCACAATTTCATCGTCAAAAGTTTTTCGTTTTCAGTGGAGGATAGCAAGTTTCAAAGGTCGTGGCCAGGGCTAAAGGTAAAAATTGGGCATCTGGCGATGGGGTTACGAGGGGCTCAGATGTCTTCGAAGGTGGTAGTGTGGGAAAAACCGAAGGAAGGCTGGCACAAGGCAAATTTTGATGGGGCTGCAAAGGGTAACCCTGGGCCCTCAGGAGCAAGGGCTATTATTCGTGACAGTCATGGAAATCTGGTTGCTTTTGGAGCTCGAAAGTTGGAAGATGGGTCAAATAACGTTGCGGAAGCAAAGATGACCCTTCTGGCTGTAGGGTTAGCGAAATCTTTGGGGGTTAAAAATTTGCACTTAGAAGGTGACTCTCTGATAATAATCCAAGCAATAATTAATGGTGGCGCTTTGGCGTGGCATTTGCAAGCTTTTATTCGAGCTATCCTAGGGGTTTTAAACATGTTTGACAAAGTTGAAGTTAGTCACATACATCGTGCGGGTAATGGAGAAGCTGATTGCCTTTCCAAGTGGGCGACGTCTTTTGAAGTGATTGGGGAAATAAGGTTGGAGGACTTCCGCTAGGTGGATGGGTCAGGGTTTTGGCTTTTATTTTAATTTAATTTTTTTTATTCATTGGTAGTGGTACTCGCGAGTGATGCGTGCGGACGAAGGAGGACGGATTGCTAGTTGAATGGCTTAATGAGGGGTACTATTTGAGGACAAACGGTAATTGTTAAGGCAGATGGGTCTTCATTTATGAAGCAGGTTGGTGTGCGTTGGAAGTGACAGCCGGGTTTATCTTCGTCGGGTTTCGTGATGGCCAGACGAGACAATTTGAAGTGAAATTGGTGGAAGTAGTAATTTTTAAATGGGTTTTAGGCTCGCACAAGTGGTGTTGACGTCACAGTATTAAATGGTTGTGACAGGGGAAGGATGGGGTGGATGTATTGCTAGTTGGTCGAGATGATGGCTTTTTAATACAAGCAAATGCAGCATTTTCCCTTCAATTCAAATTATTATCTGGTGAAAGCTTTGGTGCGGGGTGCGGGGAAGGCTGGTTTGTCGGAATTTTCTGAAAGCAGGGAAAATGGAAGCTATGTATGGATTTTCGACAAAACTCCAACAGCAAGGTTTCTTCGGTCCAGTGTCAAAGTTCAGATTGAAGTACTTGTTGAAAAATCCGCATGACGAGGTGATAGAAGCGGTGCTGGAGACACTGGGATCGCATTTTATGGAGGCCACTCATAGAGGGCGTATGAACGTTGATATAGCCTCGATGCTATTTGCGTGGGGTATGGAATTGAATGAAGAAATTGGGGTGATAAAATGGGTAATGAGATCCCTGTTTGTGGAGGAACTGCTTGGGAAAATGGAATCCTTGGTAGAATGGGCTGTTCCAGGGAAAGGATATGACATTTCGGAAGGCATCGAGGATGTAGATGAAGTCACAAAAGAAGGCCTAATTCCTTTCGTGAGGTGGCGGAGGCGGGTGGACAAAGATGTCTATAAATTGGAAATTTTAACGACCTGGGAGAATCTAAAGCATGTGCTTCGGCAGCAAGAAGATGCAGAGCGGCGGGAAGGAGTAGCCCTGACTAATAGGCTACCAAGGCGAAGGCGGTTTGCGAGTAGGGGAAGAGCAAGGGGTGGGAGGTCTGCTAGAAATGGCGCTTAAATTTGTAAGGTGATCGGTGTTAAAGACGGAACAAAAACTTTTGTTTGAAAGGTGGCTTGTAGTGGGGTGAAAATGCGGGGGAGTGGAGGGAAAGGATGTAGGAAAAGGGTGAGCACAAGGGTAGTAGGAATGGGAGCGATGCAGGATGGTGATGGTATTTTGGTGTGCTGATGGCGGAACATCCAAAAGTAAATTGCATTTATCTAAGCCTTTCGAAAATAGATGTTTTTTGAATTGTTGATACAACAAAGTTCGAAAAGTTTGTATGAATCATGGGTAAATTGGGGTTTTTTGGTGATGTCAGGGTAGAGCTCTCCGATTTACTAGATTGAGCATTAGAAGTTTCATGCTGAATGGCCCTGTATTTTGAACTGTAATTTTTGTGCCTTATCTCTATTATTAATAGAATACTAATATTTACCGACCAAAAAAAAAAATATTGTATTTATAGTCCACTGAATAAGTGAGAATTGGTTGGCCTGTGTTCTAGTGCAACTCCCTTTCATTTGTAGCATTCAAGTTAATTGTATAATTTTTAACATCGTATTCTCTCACCTTTCTCATCTCGAGAACTGGGTGATCAGAAAGTGGAAAGAATGTTGCATTGCATCTTACTTTTAACTGGAAGTTATTTTCAAAAAAATAAATAGGGGTGTATATTATAGTGGTATCAAAGCTAGTGATCTTGCTAGCATGTTGGGAACCTAAACCTTGCTGTAGATTCTTCAGTTGCTTAATATTGTTTCAACAATTGTGTGTCAATTTGGAAGCTAACAATTGATGAAGAATTTTTTTTTTATAAGAATCCAAGTGAAACAACTTGCATCTGTTGAATGACAGTGGTTATTCTTTAGTTTCAATAGTTATTTTACAATACTCAGTAGCTACAAATTCAATAGTTTCATATATGAGATTTGATTCCACTTTCTTGTGAATCATGGTTTTAGAATTGGGAGAGAAGCTTTTTAGTATAGGTAAGAGACTTGAACACCTACCTTAGTCAAAGGATGAATTACTTCACATTTTGGATAATTGGAGAGTTGTTTATCAATGATAGATCTACTTGATTCTTGGAGTTGCAAATTGTTGTGATCCCTACTATGAATTCTTTGATTAAGCATGTGTTTATGAAACACCCAAATGAATAAAAGTTGCAATTATTTCTTACATTAGTGAACTTACAAGTATAATAGATCCCAAAATCTTGTACAATGATGACATAATGGAGTAGGTATTTCAGCTGATTGTAGAGAGTTTCCATGGTTTGGATGCTACTAGACATCCTTCTTTCGCCAAGAGAGTAAGAATTCTGGAAATTGTTGCAAAGATTAGAGCTTGTGTGGTGATGCTTGATCTTAACTGCGATGATCTAATACTCCAAATGTTCAACTATTTCTTTATTGTTGTAAAAAATGTTCTTGTTGAGAATATTATAACAACCATGCAAAAAGTCATGTCTTTGATGGTCAATGAGAGTGATGACGTACCACATCCACTCTTATTAGTTTTATTGGCTAATATGAGGAAGGATTATCAAGATTATTTATCAATTGCAAAGGTGTTAGTCGAAATGGTTGTTAACCAACATGAAGAAAAGTTGAAACCATATATGGCAATGGAGCATGAGGAAGAGGATGTGAAGTTCACAGCAATTGTTTTTGAAGTAGAGCGTAAATGCAGACAAAATGAACATTCAAGGCTCTCTTGTGTAATAGAAAATGCCATATTTCAAGAGGCATGTGGAGTGAAGCATCAAAATGAATCTATTGAAGGCTTTGCTGCTATTAATGATGAAGTTTAGCTCACTAAAAAATCAAGAACAACAACTAGTGATGAGCACATATATCACTAAAGTAATGACAATTTAGAATTTGAGGGGGAATTTCCCATGAAGAAAGTGTTCAAGATTGATTTCCAAACAAAATCCAATGAGGGAGAGCTCAAAGATGATCCAAAAGAAAGTGAAGCCTATTGAAGAGACACGTGAGCCTTTATTGTGTGAAGAACAAAGTTACTTTGCTGATTTAGACAAAAGGCCTAGAGAATTGCAAGAATTGAAGATTCAACTTTCGGTTACATAAGAGAAAGTAGTGCGGGTTTTGAAAAAAATTGACAACATACACAAATTCATGAAAGATCTTATTTGGAATGCCCAAGTTGAGAAGAGATATAAAGGCATTCAAGGAGGATCTACCCTTGCTGATTTGCAAACAGTCAAAGACGCTTTGAAAATAATTAAATCAAATTACCTACAATTGTTGTTAGACAAGGATCATATCATCAATTTTATAGAAGAGACCCTCGATGCATTGAGAAGAAAAGAGAAAGAAGTTGGTGAGCTCACCTTCAAGCTTAAAAAGAAGAAGAAAAGCAATCATTTGAAAGTGTCCAAATGACACTTCTAGAAGCAAAGAATCAACTTGATGTCACAGAGCAATTTGGAAAGCAAGAGAATGAGGAAAGGGAAAAAGAAATCAACCAAGTAATTGAAGAGCTTGATAGCCTTTAAGAGGATTTTTATTTAGAACATTTTTCAAAAGAAATTAAAAGTTGCATGCACAAGGTTGGATCAATAGGAAGATTGGTTTGAGCTCGAGGATAGAAATAATTTTCAGCTCGTTGATAACCCATTGTTTGAGATGGATGCAAAGTCATCTTTTGATAATCCACTTTTTGTGGTGAATGTTGAGATACTTCCTACTTCTAGTAACACGGGTGATGACAATAACAGGATATAGGACCTAGGTGTGGTGCTCAAACACGAAGTGGCGCCACATGATTTTCTTAAGGGGCCACCAAAGATTGTTGATGTTATGCAAATGAAGAGGGATTTCCCCCATTATCAGTTTCTTGATGAAACAAAGAAAAATAAAATCCTAAGTTTAAAGTGTAAAACCTAGGATTCAAATTTTCATTGGATGGGGTCTTTTTCTAATGTTTCATTAAGATGGAGATCAACAAGGTGTTTAGATTGACTTTCAAGTATGAAGGTGATCCAATTAGACTTGGATCTGTATCTTTTAGGGTCTTGGAATGAATTACAATTGATTTTCCTTGATTAAACTAATTAGACTATGTGCCCAAATATGAAAATTGCAAGATTTTGACAATTTGTAGAATGTAATAGAGATTTGCAATCAGGTTTGGGAAGGGCAGAGTGTTGTGTACCTGTCCTAAAAATTTGGTGTTGGTATGAATATGAGGACAGTCGCCCAAGGGCATCTGGGTCTTTGTATGTTGTTTTTGAAATTGTCTTTGCAGTCCTTTGATGTTAGATATGAGATCCTTGTTTCCACTTGCAAACTTGTCAGATCACTGTAGTATAATTCTATAGGTGAGTTTTCATGAGTTGACAAGGTGTAGGGATTTGAATGCAACAATGAATAAATGATCTTCAATCTTCATTCAATTCTCTCCAAACCTAAAATCTACACATTCACAAAGATAAGAAATGTTGTGTCATTTAGGGGCTTGCCTCAGTCAAACCCCATGTTAGTGCTTCCACAGTCCACTATGGAAATGTCAATTATAGGTATGATAAATTATAGCAAGGAATGATAAATCAACAAAGTGTTGCAACTCACCATCCTTCAATGGCTTTCTTGAAGGAATGAAGTCATGCACATTACTTTAAGGTTTTGGATCTTGTTTACTTGATTACTTGAATTTCTTGAGGACCTACAACAAGGGTTAGCCTTCACAAAAATGATAACATAAACATGCATAATACTCACATAAGATTTGACATGATATTTGGATCTTGAATTGCTGCAATAAATCACTGAAATGTTGCTCTTGACTGCTCTTGACTTGCTCTTAACAATAATTCTTGCTCAATATTTTTCGTTAGATTTGAAATGATGCAATAATTAGGTATTTATAGGCATTTATTCAATTTCCCACAAATTAGATCCCAGTAGCCGACATTTGCAATTTGAATTTTAAATGTTAAAATATTGACACTGACATATTCAAATTTGGATCCTGGAAAAATAGGACTTAGACGCTTAAGGGTGTCCCAGTATTGGCCCTATTTTCCAAGATTTTAGGTGTCAGGGGAAAAAAAATTAAATAAATGTATTTGTTCAATACTTGCAATTTCTCAGAAATTGTTAAAAATAGGCCATGGAATGCATTTGGGAAATTAGGTGCTTAATTAAGCTTAATAATTTAGGGGGGGACAAAACATAGTGTGAAATAAGGACAACCTAATCATGTTTTTGCTTCCTCAATCTATTAATCATGAAGACTTCTTCAAAGATAATTATAGTATCAACACATTTCCACATCCCACAATAATGATGGTTTTTCCTTCTTGAAAAACCAAAAATTGTAAGTTTAAACACCATGAAAGGTTGATACAAGACAAAACAAACCCCATCATGAAAATATGCCTTGGCTAGTCTCAAGACATTGTATAGGTGGTATGGAATCAAGGTATGCAATGTTTTGAAACTAGCTGAGGCATATTTTCATGATGGGGTTTGTTTTGTCTTGTATCAACCTTGCATGGTGTTTAAAATTACAAGTTTGGGTTTGTCAAGTAGAAGGAAACACCATTATTATTGTGGGATGTGAAAATGTGTTGATACTTTAATTATCTTTGAAGAAGTCTTCATGATTAATAGATTGAGGAAGCAAAAACATGATTAAGTTGTCTTGATATTCAATTTTCATGCAAGAGAATGCCAACTGAAGGTGTTAGGGATTGATAGTGACAGAGAGGTGGTTGTACAAGGATTGACAAATCAGAAATACTTCTTTAATGTTGTTGGTTTGATACAGTCTAGCCACCAAGGGGTTACATTTGAGTACTTACAGGTGTTTTGACAATCTCTTATGGAGGTTATGGATGATCAAAGAAATGACTCAAGGAGGATTATGGATAATTTTTTTAGAATTAATGTTGTTGTCTTCTTTTGAATTATCCAACATATGATTGCATTTGCATACTTACAAGTGGATTAGAAAAAAAATTTAATCAAGAAATGGAGCATTTCTCAATTGGTGATTCTTGATGAGGTATTTTCAATTGATAAAATGTCAAATTTCTTATTCTTGCTAAAATATTTCAGTTTTGTAGCAATTGTTGCTTTTTTGGGGTGCTGATTTTCAGAAAATCATATTATAAGTTGTTGGTTTTAGACTTGAACAACTACAAGATCATGAATTTTCAAACCACTGAGTCATTGAAAAAATTTAGCTTATGGTTTTAGCTGAAGATAATAGATATTTCAACTAACCAAGTTCTATATTGGGTGGGAATTCAAGCACCAAACAATTGCCATCTCTTGTCTTCAACTTGCATTTATGGTTTGGACAACAAACTGGTATCGCACAGTTATGACTGTCATGCTGGAGTTGAAGAAATTAAAACTGAGAAGGTTATCATTAACTTTTTAGAAAAAATATCAAAATGGTGTAGTGGAAACTTGGTAAGGGAAAGCAGTTTTTCAGGGAGCTTGTTAATTTCTTGCAAGAGATTATTTTTCTTTTAGCAAGAAGAGTGAAGGAAGTTTTAGTTGTAGGTGTGTTACAACATAGTACATCAAACAAAAGGACTAAAAAACATCCTAGATTGATTTGAGATCCTAGAACCACATTGATTATCCAAGATTGAACAATTGGTTGAGACATGCAATTGCTTGACGACAAACAATTTTTGGGAGGGAGGATTGGAATGTCCTTGTTTTAAGAGAAAATGATTAATGAACAATTAGCTCTGATATTGAGTTTTTTCGTGGGCTAATTGGTGAGTAGTGGAAAACTACAAAGTTTTCAGAGAGCACAGGTCTAATTTAACAGAGTTTTTATTCATGGTAATGGATTTAGTTGGTGGTGTAAAGCCTCGTGATGCTTTCAAAATGGATTTTCAACTTTTTGGAAGTTCTCCAAACTTCTTGGAGGAGTAGGCTATTTTTAGTAAGTCACCCAGTTGTTTCAGTTCATCATCCTAAGACCTCAGGATCACTTTGGTATTGACCAAAATTGTATAATTATATCATTTGGGTACTTTTCACAACTCGGGTAAATTATTGAGTTATTAATTAATTATTCACTTAAGTTGTCTAATGTTGAAATATTAAAAAGACAACTTACGGTAGTAATTCATTAAAAAGGTGTTAAATTGTGTTTCATTTTGGATGCTTAAGCTTGGGGGTCTTTTGCTCATGAGAAATATTATTTAATTTGCAAAAAAGTCTTTGAGGGAAAAATAAACTATTATATTTTTATTATTATTATTTCCCTTTGGAAAAGTTATAAAAGGAGGTTGTGAGCTCATTTGGAGGGTTAGCCATGATATTTTATTTGGTTCTACATATGGAGAGAACTTGTGTTCTTCAAATTTCTTGAGGATGAAAACACTCTTGAAATTACTAGTTTTGAGAATGAAAACACTCCTAGTTGGTCTTAGTGGTTTCATATAGAAGCCACAACTACTCGTCAAAGTGAAATTTTTATAGTATGGAGTTGAAGATGAGTATTTTTTATGTGTTTAGAATTGGTAAAGTTTTAAATGTTGTTTTAATTTCTTAGTGGTTTTAAGAGAGATTGTGGAAGTCTAAACAAGGGCCATACATTCCAGCTAGAGGTCGTACACTTAGCAAGCCGTACTTCTGACCCGGTTCTACCAATTGATATTAATTCATTTGGATTTTATTTCATGTCTTTGCTATTTAAAAATATGTCTCCAATAAATCCTTTGCGGGCCATACAATTCTAAAAGTATAGAGTTTTAAGTTGTATTTGTTGCTCCAAACATTGTTGGGTTGTATTGTGTTGGGAAAGGGGTGTTGGAATATAGCAGTTGAAGTGCTTCATTATAAGTGCTTAAACATCACCCATGGGTGGCCCTTGATCATGAAACACAACTTTGGCCCTCCTGGGTGTGGGATTTTTGACATATTTTGATGATATTTAATCTTTGCTTCTGTTGTTCATGTTGCATTAGCAACAAAATACTTCTTTTCAAGCCTGCAAGGCATTTAGTTTTAATATTTGTATATTTCTTATGATATTTAAGGTATGTAGTGGTAGTTTGAGTGTGTTTGGAGTATCCTTTTAGTTCTTGGTTGATGGGTGGATGTATTGGGCCTAATTGTGTGAAGTTTTGGAGTGCTACCTTGGTTGTATAAACCTGTGGTAGATAATTATTAGTTGCATCAGACTTGTTTTGGCAGTTAAAATAATTGTAATAGAATGTTTCAAGGCTTGTGTTAGCATCATTGCATCTTGTAGACACCTAACATTGTCTAAATGCATTATACATTCGATATTTGCCTTTTAACATCATTTTCTTCATTATCTCCCAATTGCTCAAATTTAATTAAATAGTTTTCAATTATTTGATTAAATTCACTATTTTCCTCTATTAATTGAATAATTAACGTTATTTGATTAATTCACCAAAACTCATCATTTTTTTATTAATTTCCCTTGATTGAATAATTTCCAATTATTTAATTAAAATTCTAATTTTCTTCAATCCCACATGATTAAATAATTTCTAATTATTTAATTAAAAATCCTAATTTTTTCTCATCCTCACAATTAAATAATTTTCATAATTATTTAATTGACTAATTTTCCTCCAACTTGCACAAAGCATATTCTTTCTAAGAAGGAATATTCTTTTTTCAAAATATCTTCTTTCCTCCAAAATATCTAAAAAGCATATTCCCTCCAAAAGGAATATTTCATAATTCAAATTCAAATTCAAATTTGAATAGATATTTTCCCTCCAAAATATCTTTAACCAATTTTCCATGAAAACAGGGATATTTTGGGCTCTCATTCATTCTCCACCCTTGATCTCCTTGATTTCTTCTCATCCATTGATCTTCAAATTCAATCTCCATTGTTGATCAGACATCCCGAAAATCTATAAATTAACTAATTTCTTAATCAAAATCATTCACAATTATATACACATAAAATCAGTCAAGAACAATTAATTAATTAAATACAAGCTATTTAATTAATAATCCCTTTATTTCATCTACTTATAAATAAATTCTCAATTTATTTATATAGTTTACACTTTTCTAAATTCTTGAATCTAAACCACATTCTTCTAAATTTAATTAAATAAACAAATGACTATAGTCTGTTTTTATTTAATTAAATATCTCTTCACTAAGTTTGAATAATTTCAAATTCAAAACTAGTCACATATTTACAACACTTTTTGGCCATGTCATCAAATGTCACATGTAATTAAATATGACTAATATTTAATTATATTATTTTCAACCAATTATCTTCAACAAACTTTTAACACATGGCTTATTCCTCACACACTTTATTCTTTCATCCATTTGGCATGTTGCCCTTGGTCAATGGGACATCCTCCAAGATTCTTCCATCTCCACCGTTTCTCCCTCATGTTTGAATTTGGACCGCCAATCGCTGCCACATCACAAGATGCTTTGAAAATCCTATAAATACAACCCTTTGCTACAACATTATCAATCACATCTTTTAGCAAACTTATTATGCAGGAATAGCTTTGGAGCATTGGAGCATTTGGAGTTCATAGTTAGCTTTGTAGTATCATGTTAAATTAGAATAATGTCTTGCTTTATAGTTGCATTTTATTTCATGTCTTTACCTATAGTTGCATTTTAGTTTATCATATCAATAGTTATTTGAGCATATGTAGAATCATTTTAGTTTCTTATCACAACATTTGTATCACATAGTTTAACAACATTATCCATTTGTCAATATCTCCATTATCATAGTATCATGACTTTTGTCACATAGTTTCATGTAGGAAATTAGATTTCTTGCATTTTATATAACATCTCATTTCTCAAGTTGTCATTCTAACAATCATAGTGCACATATAAAATCTAAGAGCCAAATGGTTTAAAGAATCCTTGAGAATAGAGAACAATGGAACGTTTTTGAAGATTTGTTTAACTGCAACTTATAGTAGTTATTTGATTCAAATCTTTAATATAATACATCTCATTAGTGTTTGTGTGCTTTAGTATTGATTTTCTAAGTCTCCCACATTTCACACACATAAAATGGTGCCCACCGTGGAGCTCAACCCCATTTTTAACAATTTTCTGGAAAAGTTCTTGTGAATAGGTTGGACGTGACATTTTAGTGCGATCGTGAGTTCTTTTAGCGCATACGATGAATATTTCAACGCATTCGACTTCTGTTTCGGCACATACGACAAATATTTTAGTGCATACAAGCTCTGTTACAATGCATAAGACATTTCTTTTAGTGCATACGTCAACTGTTTTAGGGCATACAGGGAGTCTTTCAACGCTTTCAGTCAATACTTTAGTGCATCCATTAGTTCTTGTGGCACATACGTGGGTTATTTTAGCGCATATAGTAGTTGTTTTAGCACATTGGAATGATCTTTTAGTGCATTGGATGACTGTTTTAATGCATCTATTTAAATTTACAAAATCTTAAAATCTCGATTACTAATTGTTGTTTTCTGCTTGCAAGTGGGTGATACGCCGGTCAAAGACAAACTCATGCAACTACTAATGATTTATGCAGGGGCTGGAGTTATTTAATGTTTTCTTTTGATTAAGATAGACATCTAGCTTAATTAGAAGGGTAAATAACACCATGTATTTCATGCTTGATGAATGGTAGGCATATGCTCTCCCCTTAACTAGGTGACCAAAACGTCGGACCCATTCATTTTTATTTATTTTTATCCTTAGAGGGCTTATCTTGTGGGAAAAAGTAACCACCCAAGGGAACGACCCAATCGGTAACATGCTAAAGCGAAGCGACTTCCAACCGGGATATAAATGTGCGTACTTGAGGAAAGTTCAAGTATCACAAGGATTGTTCCGACAAGGGAAACAATGGTCTCTTTCCATATGGATGATCCCCCACGAATGAAATTCCTATACTAGAACCTCTTGTTTAGAAAGCCAAAATCCTTATTCTATTTACTGGTGCAGAAGGTCTAACCTTTGAAGCCGTCCCACATTTTTGCGACTTTTAATAGAGATGAGAAGTATGCCATGAGAGATTCATGGGTATTGAAACTTGGTTGACCCGTAGAAGTGAGTGTCATGGAGGGGAGCTAGTGGGGTCAAGCTTCTAATCATCCGCTAAAAGTAGGCGCAGTTGGAGTAAAATCCAAGTGGGAATCCAATAAATATTTTCCTACATAGCCTTAAGTTGTACATGTTTGATGTGTTTTACCAATGTGTTTTTAAATAAATTTCAAACAAAACATTACACACTTGAAGTGAAAACCTTGATTCAAAAATCATCCATTTGAGTACTCAATTCCCATCATTCACAAGCTGGAAACAAAAAAAAATTCACTGGTCAAAATATTATATCCTTGGAAACACTCAGATTCATAAATTCAAAGCCAAACAACCGGACAGAGTCGCAGAAACACTGAATTTTTCTAGATTAGCACATTCATTCTTTGTTATAGCGCATTGCTGCCATATTTTAGTGCATCTGATATCTGTTCCAGCGCATCCATACACTGTTTTAGCGCATCCACTACTTTTTCCAGCACATTCAATCAATATTATAGTGCATTTGTGCAATATTCTAGTGCATTCACCCTCTGTTATAGCGCATACACTCCATAGTTTAGTGCATCGACCCTCTATTTTAGCGTGTTTGGGCAATCTTATAGTGCATCTGTGCAATCTTCCAGTGCATCAATCCTCTATTTTAGCGCATCCATTAAATGCAAAACCTGAGAGTTAAAATTATCCCCTATTCCACAGTTGAACCAAAATTCAGAATCTTTTTCAGCCCAGAATCATTCCTCAGGTACAACAGAGTCTAAACTTGTTAAAACTGGCCTCTACAAGTGGAATTCCTCAATCTAAACCTAGATCTAAACATCTCAAAGTGCCTAAATCATCAAATTTATCATATCTTTGATTGTTAAGCCTAGTTTCATCATTAGGATTTATCATCCTCTCATCATGAAACAAAGCTATATAATCAAATCAAACTTAGTCTCATTAATAGAATTTGTCATTCTATTTGACTTAGTTTTAATCCTTGGCACTCTTCCAAACAAAGATCAAAGTTTAGTCAAAGTATAACACTTGTATGCTCGTTCAAACAAGGTTACAAAAGCAGAGACTCAAGGAAAAAGAATGTGAAACACAAAACATTGGAAATCAAAGCATCGAAACTCAAAACTTTGAAACCTAAAACAGTGAAACGCAAAACACCATGGTTGAAGCTGAAGAGAATCCTTTCCATGGAATCCACAACAATGAAAGGGAATAAATAACTAAGATATCCAAAATGTTGAACACGATCCAAATTTCCACAAGTGCTTAGAAAAGATTTTTGAAAGAAATAGGGAAAAATATCTCCTAATGTTGGCTAAACAAGGTGTCAAATTGCTTGATGACTTTGATGTTAATCAATTGAAAGCACCTCCCAAAAATCCTAAAAATGATCCAGAACAAGTGGTTGCCCTAACTCATCAAATGGAAAACCTTCAACAACAAATTCTTGACACGCAAAGGGGAACCTCAAAACGATACTTGATCCAAGAAATTTGTCCATATCCTTTTGATCAAGATGTCCACATAATTCATTTTCCCAAACATTGCGGATTCCCAAAGTATGACAAATACAATGGTAAAACCGATCCAATAGACCATGTGAGGGAATTTAGAACCATGAGTCTTGAGTTTGTACATGAAGAAACTTATTTGATGAGGTTGTTCCCACGAAGTCTAGGTAGACAATGCCTTGAATGGTTTTCCAAACTTGCACCACCAAATAGAACCTTTGAAGAATTGGTTAACAAGTTCATCACCCAATATTCTTATAACATCCAACATGATATAACAATGAAAGACCTTTGCAACTTGAAACAGAAAAAGGGTGAATCATTCCTCACTTTTCTACAAAAATGGAGAAGGTTATTTCTGAGGTATTCTTGTCCCGTACCTGAAAAAGAAAAGATGGAAATATTTATTGATAACCTAAATGATGAGATGAGCTATAGGTTGGAATTGCAATGTCCACCTACCTTCAAAAAATTGATTGAAAATGGGATTAGAATTGAAGAAGCTTTGGTCAAAAGAGGAGTCATAAAACTTTACAATGAAAACAACACATCAAAATCCTCTAACAACTATAACAACGGTGACAAACCAAAGTTTTGGCAATGAAACAAGAATGTGGGTAACAACTATGGCACAATTGAAAACCAAAATGCAAAACCTGTATTCAACTTGACAACAACAACTACCAAAACTAATCAGAACAACCAAAACAACAACCAAAATGTCAACCAAAGCAACAATCAAGGTAATGCTGGATCTAGAACACCATCATATCGAACATCCTCAAATTGAAGAAGGTTCCCACCTTTGGGACAATCATCATAATCAACATTAAAGGAACTTCTTGAAGCTAAAGTCATAACATTACTAGAGGCAAGAAATTGGGAGCCACAAGTTAAGCCTCCATGGTGGAATGATGCACATTTCTATGACTTTCATCGAAACAAAAGGGCATAAAACCAATGACGACATGCAATTGAAGCACTTGATACAAGACTTGATTGACAACAAGACGATATTTGTGGAAGGACTCCAAACAAACAATGATCATGGAGCATTCAAGAACCCTCTACCCAACTATGAAAAAGGAGAATATTCTTCTTCAAATACCAAGGGAAAAAATGTAAACTACATTTATGATTCTACCATTCATTGTGTTGAGGTGATTGAACATCAGACCAAGGACATCGAAAGCAAGAGCTAGAAAAACGTTGCTACAACTGAAAATATTCACGATGATATCAACACCATCTCACATCAAATCAATGAACTTGTGCCAATAAATTTGATCACCAACATTGCTGCAAATGACAACCAAATCAATGTCATTAAAATCAAAGAAAAACAAGACAATTCACCGATAAATGCAATCACAAGAGGACAAGCCAAGGTAACATTGAAAAGAGCTACCCCTTCCACGTCCAAAACAACTACTGTTGTCCCTGCAACCCAATATAACATAGTTGATTAGTTGCAGAAGATACCCACTCAAATATCCATATTAGAGCTTCTCAATATTTCACCAGCGCACAAAGAAATCTTAGAACAAGCTCTAGTCGCCACCACGGTACCGAACAATCTGGAAGTTTGCCAATTTTAGACTATGGTGGGACATTTGACTGCACCTCACTGCTTATTGTTTTTCGAACATGATGATGTATCCATCACCCATCCGCATAATATTTCCCTCCACATTGAGGTCTTAATCCACAAACATCGAGCTAAGTGTGTTCTAATAGATGGAGGAGCTGGCTTAAATATATGTACTCTAAAACTTGTCCATGCACTTAGATATTCTGAAAATGTTATTGATCCTAGAAGGAAAATCACAATAAAAACATATGATGATGAAGAGAGATCCTCCCAAGGATTGATTGTCTTATTAGGACTAGTTGTCAAAGATATAGTCTGCCAAGTGTTGGATAAAGAGTTGACATACAACATACTCTTGGGACGACTGTGGATTCATGAGATGCAAGTTGTGCCATCAACATATCACTATTGTTTGAAATTTCCTTTTAACGGACAAGAGATCATTATTGTTGTTGATTCCAACAATCCCCAATATTGCAATACACTCAGAACAACCCAAGACACTTTTGTGCCACACAACAGGGAAGCTACAAATCCTAGTTCATCCAACAGTGAAAGACAACTGAATTCCTTGTCAAAGTGGGTGGAGAAAAAAGACCAATCAAAAGATAAGGGTATCAGTGAGTCTACTCCATCGAGTCACGAAAGTCAACTCAATACCTTATCAAAATAGGTTGAAAAGATCCAATTGAAATACAAAGGCATGGGGGAATACTCATTTGAGCAATCCTTGTGTTTATCACAACTTTCATCTTCTCTTAAGTCATATGGAGAACGATCAACATCAAGACCACAATCATCACAACCAACCACACTCTTTGATGGAAAATTTGTAAGAGCAGGAACCTTAGTGGACGAATTAGAAGACAAGGAGGTTTTGAATTGGTTGTACAAGGACAAAGAATAATCACAAGTATCCACTTCAAATGTACTGACATAGCAGTATGGCAAAGGGAAGACAATCTTGGAAAATATGGGATATGAGGGAAAAGGTCCTATTGGTAAAAGAAAAGAAGGCATCATAGAACCAATACAGCCCATCACAATGAATGCCAAGGACAAGACAGGGCTAGGGTACAGGGAAGAAGCAAAAGAAGAAACCAGACAACAAGTTGTCAAGAGAATCCTTCAATTGAGAGATAGTTCCGAAACAGACTCCAATAAATATGAATGGGATTTCCTCTCTGAAGAGTCTTGTCATGATAAGGAAATTGATGTGGTACAAAAGTATACACCAACACATACGAAGGGACAAAGCTCGAGTTATAGACCACTTGAAATTGAATCACAACATAGTGATGACTCAAGTGAAGACAATCATACTTCGAGCGAGATAGATACTTCGGAAGAGAGTAACATCATAGACCTCAATATTGCTATTGGACACTTTGATGACATTGCCATCATGATGCTTACCCCTTTTGACCTTAGCCAATCTAACGATTCCATGCCATTAGTACACCTCGAATTGATTGACTGGGACCAATTTGAGTTGTTTGATCTACCCATCTTTCTGAACGATGACGCCATCGTAAACTTCCTCTGTTCTGATAACCCTGAAACATGTTCCATAATTGAATCTCATAATGGAACTTCAGACAAGGGGAGTGCCAAATCTTCTAGCTGCAAAATGAATACCAAAAGAAGATCTAATAGTGAAAACCATTTAATGACGCTATTAGATCCTGAAAAAGTAAAAACAAAGAGCGTATCTCAAGGTGAAAACCTCTCCGAGGCACTGAGAGATGGAAGATTTGACACTCTTCCTAAGCACTATCAGGAGAGATCGTCAGTGTTGATTGAGCCTACACAGTCTATCAATGTTGGCACAAATAAAACGGTGAAGACCCTGCACCTCGTGACATCCATGACAGGAGGAAAAACCCAGTTTCACTAAATTCTTTGAAGAGAGGTAGATCAACTTTGCTTGATCTTATGCTAACATGCCAATCATAGATCCAGAACTCATCATGCATCATTTATCACTACCACCTAGCGTAAAACCAGTAAAGCAAAAGTTGAGAAAAATGCACCCTCATATCACCCTCTTGGTAAAATCCGAATTAAATAAGCTACTAGATGTGGGATTTATTAGACCTATTGACTATGCTGAGTGGATATCGAATATTGTGCCAATCTCAAAACCGGACAAAATCATCAGGATATGTACAAACTTTAGGGATCTTAACAAAGCTTGCCCAAAAGATGGTTTTCCTCTACCTAACATCAACATCATTGTAGACTTGACTGCGAGACACAAAATGTTATCACTTATGGATGGCTTTTCAAGGTATAATCAGATAAAGATAGCACCTGAAGATCAAGACAAAACAACCTTTACATGTCCTTGGGGCACTTTCTACTGGAATATAATGACTTTTGGGTTGAAAAATGTTGGAGCCACATATCATAGAGCAATGGCCACCATCTTCCATGACATGATGCACACTTTTATGGAGGATTATGTAGATGATTTGTTGGCCAAATCATTCACTAGAGAGGGACATCTAGAAATTTTAGACATGATCTTCACTAGACTGGAGAAATTCAATGTGAGGTTGAACCCCAAGAAATGTGTATTCAGTGTAACATCAACTAAACTTTTGGGGTATATTGTATCGGCTAAAGGTATTGAGGTGGATCCTGCAAAATTTAAAGCCATCATGGAGATGCCTCCTAAAAACATCAGCCAACTCAGATCATTATAGGGATGGTTTCAATCCATCGGGAGGTTCATCGCACAACTGGCTGACAAAACCCATCCTTTCAATCATTTATTACACAAAAATGTCTCTTTCAAGTGGGATGAGAAATGTGAAGCTTCCTTCAATCAACTCAAGCAATATCTGATGTCACCACCAATACTTGTACCACCAACCGAAGGAAAGCCATTGATACTCTATATTGCAACAACTGAGATATCTTTGGTAGCGTTATTGGCATAGGAAGATTTTGCAGGAAAGGAAAGGGAAATCTATTATATCAACAAAACCTTGAATGGTTATGAGATCAATTACAACTTCATTGAAAAAGATTGTCTTGCAGTAGTATTTGCTACCCAACAACTAAGACATTACATGCTGACTCACACCATCAAACTCATTACTAAAATTGATCCATTAAAGTATATACTTAGCAAGCCTGCCCTAACAGGAAGACTAGCTAAATGGGTCATGATATTGAGTGAGTTTGACATCCAGTACATGGACAAAAAATCCATCAAGGGTCAAGCCATAGCGGATCAAATAGCTGAACCACTGTTGCAAGACAATCATCCAATGAACATTGAATTTCCAGATGTTGATGTCCTTACAATATCTACACAACAATGGATGTTGTACTTTGATGACTCTTACACCCAACATGGATGAGGCATAGGAATCTTGTTTATCACACTACAAGGACATACCATTCCCAAGTCCTATAGATTGATGTTTCTTTGCACCAACACAACCAAATACAAAGCGTTGATCATTGGAATCAAAGTGGCAGTCGAGTGGAAGATCACAAAGTTGCATGTCTATGGTGATTCTCTGCTATTCATTAACCAGGTGAACGATGATTACCAAACAAAAGATGACAAATTAATGCCATATAAAAGAATGGTTGATGACTTCAAAAAGTACTTTGTGGAGATAAAATTTGAGCAGATTCCTAGAGGCGACAACAAAGCTGCTAATGCCATGGCTACCATTGCTTCTCTCTTACAAATTCCTGAGAAACAAGCCTGCTATGAGTTCATGGTGGAACAACTATTTAAACCCGCCTATGACAACCTAGAATCCCAACTCATCTACCATCTAGCCGAGGCTGACGCTTCTACCTACAAGAAAATCTACACCTATTTGAAAGACAATACCCTCCCACCCGATTTATCCCGGAACCAAAAATGAAATTTCATCCGACAAGCAACTCGACACACCCTAATAGCCAATGTGCTTTATCGACGAGGTCTTGATGGTACTCTCCTTCGGTGTCTAGAATGTAATGAAGCTAAAACCACTTTATGTGAGGTCCATGACGGTATCTGTGGCACACATTCAAGTGGCCTAACTTTAGCTAAGAAACTCCTATGTTTGGGATACTATTGGCTGAATATGGAGGAGTCATTTCAATATGTCAAGAAGTGTCAGAAGTTTCAAATCCATGGAAACTTGATACATGCACCAGCACAAGAGTTGCAACCTTTTACATCAACATGGCCTTTTTTTCAGTGGAGATTGGACCTTGTAGGCAAGATTCATCCATCTTCATCCAACGGACACAAGTTTATCATCACAGCCACATAGTACTTTACAAAGTGGATTGAAGCAGTTCCCCTAACCACCATCACAGGAAAACAAATTTCATCCTTCATCCTAAATTATATCATCTATTAGTATGGCATTCCTCAATCCATTATCACAGATAACGACAGAACCTTCAAGAATCAGGATGTCCAAGAACTCTGTGAGAAGTTTCATATCCAACATCAGTTTTCTACACCCTACTATCCTCAAGGAAACTACCAAGTAGATGCCTCAAACAAGACTATCTTGAAAATCTTGAAGAAAACCGTCAACGAGGTTGGACATGATTGGCATGTTCAACTGAACCCTACTTTATGGTCTTACAAAACCAGTATCCGCACCCCTACAGGAGCCACACCCTATGCACTAGTCTATGGATCAAAGGCCATTCTATCTATTGAAGTTGAACTACCATCACTCCATGTGTCACTAAAGGGGATCATTTCAGATGAGGATTACAGGGTGTCTAGGTTATAGGAATTGGAATTACTGGATGAACTTCGTCAGTGTGTCGTGCACCACTTGAAATCATATCAGTAGAGAATATGCAGAAGTTACAATCACATAGTAAAGCCTAGAACATTTCAAGTGGGTGACTTAGTCTTGAAAGAGAACCCCTGTAACCAACAAGATCGAGAGAAGAAGAGAAAATTTGAACCCAATTGGATAGGTCCCTTTGTCATTGTATCAGTCTTCGGATTAGAAGCATATCAGTTGTCCACACTGGAAGGGGATTTGTTTGATGAACCCCTCAATAGTCTACATCTCAAGAAATTCTACACCTAAATCATTCAGTACATTGGAAAAAGTCTTGAAAAAATTCAAAAATATTAGAAAATGTCCTAAAAAATGGTTACCTTGATGAAAACCTGGCAAACAGGCGTCATGGTAGCAACAAAAAAAATCAGAAAAAAAAGAGAAAAATACAAAAAAAAAAGTGAAATATCAAAAAAATCAAAAAAATCATAAAATCTGAAAAAGTGCAATAAAAATAAGTAGTGAAAACCTGGCAAATGGCGCTATTTGTGATAGATTAGTTTTTCCATCTATTTGAGCATGCCAACCATTCACTTTCACCATCAATCTGCCTATAATTGAAAAGCTTCATGTACATATCATGGCATCGCGGTCGTGTCTCACCCTAGACTGGGGGCAAAATCCTAAACTCACTGGGGGCAATAAACTTTGAGCTTAAACCAACAGACAAATAGCAGTAGTACAACACAACCCAAAATAATGATCATAGTGCAACTCAACATTGAACATCAATCACACAAACATGAACACATCAACCATCCATATCAAACAGCCAAATGAATCAAACCAAAAACACACTTCAAATGGATGATTTTTCTTTTGAACCATGTATTTATCACTGTGGCATAAATGGTCAATTGCTGAACTTTGATTTTTGTTATCATATCTCTGGAGCACCTCGATGATGTATTGAACTAGGGGAGCCAAGGAGTATGATTTTTCTTTGTCTGTTGTTTGAGTTGATAATTATTACTGTGAAAATTGTCGTAGGACGTGCTCTACAAAGTATCACTAATGACATTCCAAATTTGCATAGGAAAATGGTTAACTCTTGTCTGTTTATGCAAGCAATACTCAGGTCATCTCGGTTTAATTATACTTAGATGCTTGTGTTAACTTGCAATATCAAAAATCATGGAAGTAGTACTCAGGGCATCATGGTCTAAATATGCATCGATGTTTGTACTCACTTTCAACATTTTAAAGGCTCAATGATGATAAAAAGCACGAAAATTTGGCTGTTACGAATGACAACATCTGCATATTAGATCTGCATGGTTAAGTTAGATTGCATCCATGTTAGTTTGGATTTGTATCTATGGGATTTCCAAAGCTGCAACAATTTCACAATGATGTTATCTTTGGCACTAATGGATTGAGTACACTTGACATTTCCAAAAACACATCATTCTCATATAGAAATCACATCAGTTGCATCATCATTTGCATAAATTAGAAAACATTCTCATATATAAAGCACATCAGTTGCATCATTATTTGCATACATTAGAAAACATTATCGTGCATCATTCATCCATCCATGGATCGCATCATAATATTTGCATTAGAAAACACAAAAAGAAGTGCATTGCATCTCACTTGCATTGTCCAAATCATTTCATCAAGTATTAATGGATTAAGAAATTGGTACATTAAGATAATTGAAAGACATGTCCAGCAGAGTAAAATTTCCAAGCAGAAAAACATCTCTATTTTAATAGGGGCATAATTGAACTTGATGCATCTATCATTGAAATCATTTACTCCTTTAATAAAATGGATCTTGGATTCACATAAGATGTTTGAAAGACATGTCTAGCAGAGTAAGACATCCAAGAAGAAAAAGTTGCTGAAGAGCATGACTGGTAAAAACATAATGCCATTGTTATGAACATCTAAAACCAGTAGTGAAGATGAATTTGTTATTACTCAAATCCAAGACTGAGAAAGGACTAACTGGATCAACATAAACATCACACATCATTTGCATAATAAAATCCATCTCACATAGCATCAAACATCATCCATTAAGCATTTTGAATCATCAATCATACATTATCATATCATCATTGCATAATCATCATAATCATCATGATCATCATCATATAAACATCATAAATATAAAACCGTCATGTGATCATTTCATCTATTATTCATCCATTCATTGCATTATCTATTTGCATGAGAAAAAGTACAAAACAATGAAATACATCACATTACATTGTCATAATAAATTTCATCATATAGACATCATTCATAAATCATCATAGAATCATAACACATCAGTCACATCATCATTTGCATCCATAGCATATCATATCATCATCATCATATATAACATCAAATAACATATATAATAGAAATTAAAAGCATCCATAACATATCATATCATCATCATCATATAAAACATCACATAATATATATAATAGAAATTAAATGCATCGATCATAATCACCGCTACCTATCATATAACCTCAAAATCATAATGTCAAAGTGTACAAGGATATCCAAAGGTATAAAGAGATACATCAATATAAAAAATGGCAATGTATCATAATGTCTCAAATCAAGAGGTACATCATCAATGTCTCAAATACATTAGTGTATACATGTCCAAAGTACATCAAAAAATAAGAAATTAGAGCTATGTCATGCTCCCCTCAGACGTTGTTGGCATCACAGGACCAGTACCTCCTCCACCTGATGGACCTACACCAGGATCTCTCTGATCTCCAAGAAGCGGCTGCGCAACACCCATGCTAGTGGTCTGAGACCGGGACCTCCCTGACCAGGACTGTGCAAAACTCTCCCTCCACTCGGGAGGAGCCGTATCATGATATCGAACCCTATAAAAATTTGTCTCCTGTGTGGTACAACGCATCTCCCTAAAATAGTCTAAAGCATTGGCAACCATTGCAGCCTACTGTAATCTCTCAGAGACACCCTCAGCCTGATCCACCCACTGTCATAGAGTGTCCCTCTATAGTAAGTGTGGCAACTTGTGCTTGCATCTGTCCCTGTCCCTATGCCTGGACCTGTGCAAGCTGAGCTTGTACCTGTTGTACCTACTATCTAGCAGCATCCCTCTTTGTTGTCAATACAGTAATCTGCCCCTGGGCCTGCGCTAGTAAATCCTGGACCTGCTCTAGCTAACCCTGTAGTGTCTCAACCTGTACCTGTAAGGCAGTAATCTGTGTCTGCTGTTGTGGTGAGGGTAGTCGAATCTCCACATGTCGCCTCTTGTGAGACACCCTCATCTCTCCAGCATCAGGACCTAGCCCTCCTCCACCCTCATCTCTTCCCTCATCACCCCCATCATCATTCCCACTACCTCCATCTCCATCACCATCCTCGTCATCACTGCTCCCTGACTCCTCCTCCCCTCTCTGCCACCTCTGCCCATGACCTCCTGCTCCCTTCTCCTCTAACAATGGTGTTGGCTCGTCCGAGATGGTAATCCGTGGGAATGGATGCAAGAACATGTACTGTACATACTCCTTTGATATCTACGCATTGATGATCTTTGGATGCACCTCCCAAATGACGACCTGTAACCCCTGGAAATGTTGCATTGCTGCATCATAAGACAAAACAAGTCCCCACTATGTTGAATCCACCTATCGCCGTGCATAATGGGCTACTCCCTAGGGCATCCCCTAAACCCTGCCATACTATCTTAGTACTCTCATCAGTAAGAATCTCTCAATAATGAATTGTGTATGGCCAATCAGGTACAGGGACTAACACAAAAATGGCATCTTGGTGTCATCCTCAGGCCACTATTCACAATCAAGATACGGTCACCATACCACAGACTCAAGATCATCCAATGTCCTCCTCAAGTACTCCAGTTTTCCCAACCTAGGCTAAGGAACTCGACCAGCATAAACATGTACATATGGCCTCATGGCAGATCGTTGTTTGTCTCCAACTGGTTGTGCGACCGCTATATGCTCCCAGGCCCAAACCTAAAGCAATGTAACCCCAACTGATAAACTGGCCCCGCAAAGATAGACCACCTAGTGTAAGCCATGATACAAATGTGTGAGCATACAACATCCCCATGCATATCTAGTACCCTGAGCAATCATGCTCTCCAAAATCCACCCCCATCCAACTGATAGTCCTTTTGACTTGCGATCAGGACAAAGGAACCCTCCAATAAATCCAGCAAGTACAGAAGGCAATGTGGCATAAGCATTGATCATATCCCTCTAGGGAATCTTGTAGCTGCATATAGTATCATCCTCAAAAACTCTGCATAGTGCATCAATCTCGCCCTGCTCCTGAGAATCATATAGTACAAGCTCGCCAACCACGGGTATCCCCAAAATCTAATATACGTCCTCTGGAGTAATTGTGATCTCACCAGTGGGAAAATGAAAGGTGTTATGCTCACTGTGCCACCTCTTTGCTAAAGTTGTCAACAAACCCCTATTGATCCTAATCTAGGGAATATCAAACAAGGACGACAAACCGCATTGCACAATCACGACTACATCAGGCGGTGTCAGGTGTGGAATCAAATCCCACGTCCTGGGAAGACACTCTCTAATTTGCAAACTTGTCAACAGCTCCTATCATCACAAAATATCACAAATCAGCTAATCAATCAATCAACATCAATGAGAAAATTAATCAATCAAAACCAATCAGTCTATCAATCTAATCAGCTCTGGTGAGACTTTGATCAAAGCTTGTGAGCATCAATCTATCATTTAACCTCGCCTATCATGAGGTTCATCAATCAATTTAACCCCACCCATCATGAGGTTCCTCAACAATTCAACCTCGCCTATCATGAGGTTTCTCTATCATTCGACCTCTCCTATCATGAGGTTCATTAATCAATTCAACCTTGCCTATCATGAGGTTCATCTATCATTCGACCTTGCCTATCATGAGGTTTATCAATCAATTTGATCTCGCCTATCATGAGGTCAATCAATCAATCAACCTATCATTGATCCTCGCTTATCATGAGGTCAATTATCAGTATCAATCATTGTATCTCACTTATCATGAGATCAATGGACATCTAATCTATCAACATCATCAATTGTCATCAAATCAAAGGTTGATGTGATCAAACATCATCGAAATCAAGGAGTCTAATCAAGAAAATCATCAATCTGGTCTAAAATTTCACCAATGTGCTAAAATGGTCTTTCTATGAGCTACAAAACTCTATGTGCTAGAAAATTTCATCAATGCACTAGAACAAAGCTTCTATGCGTCGAACTATCATATGCGCCGGAACATTTCACAAATGTGTCAAAACATTTCACAAATGCGCTGAAACATCCTATGCATTACATTATCTAATCTATGCGCGAAATCAATTCCTCTAAGCACTAAATAGATTTATGCGCTAAAACAATTCATGAATGTGCTATTTTGGTACTTCTATGCTAATTCAAGTCACCTACGCGCTAAATCTACCTATGCGCTAAATCGGTCCTTCAATGTGCTAAAGCCCTAACCCTAAGTGCTACTTTATTCTATGTGCTGAAATAGACATCCTATGTGCTATTGTGGTGACTAAATGCACTAGAAAATTAAAAGTTGAATTCAAACAAGAAAATGGAGGGGAAAATGAAATGCACAAATTACGAGGCAATTTTTCAGGGGTACATACAAGACCGTACGTCGTCAGGCGATTGTGACGCCTAACTCGCTTGAACCGATGCGTGTGGTAAGAAATCACCATTTCACCAAACTTGCTAAATCACTCAATCACTCTCAAGGTTTTCAAAATGAAAATGCTCAAATGAACTTCTAATCACACTTTTTAACCTATTTAAGGTAAATTAAGTGGCATTTTTTATGGGGTTGTTTTATTTTATTTTCAAATGGGCTTTAATTCATCAAATCATCACCAGGTGGTTTTAACATCATTTTTCAGTAGATAAATCGTTTCTAAATCTTAAAATTTTGAGATCATCATCAACTCATCGAAAAATCATCAAAATTTTTAAAAATTCCAAAATATCCAAAAAATTCAAAAATTCACCGGTTTATCTCCCGAGGGGGCATATATCCATCATCATTTGAAAATCAGTGTCTGGGGCATTGAATTTTTTTTTTTGACATCAACAACGAATTTTTATTTGAAGCAACGTTTAAACACATTACTTCAAAGAAAGGCAAAATGTATACACCTAAAATCGATCAAGAACAATTAATTAATTAAATACAAGCTATTTAATTAATAATCTCTTTATTTCATCTACTTATAAATAAATTCTCAATTTATTTATATAGTTCACACTTTTCTAAATTCTTCAATCTAAACCACATTCTTCTAAATTTAATTAAATAAACAAATGACTATAGTTTGTTTTTATTTAATTAAATATCTCTTCACTAAGTTTGAATAATTTCAAATTCAAAATTAGTCACATGTCTACAACACTTTTTGGCCATGTCATCAAATGTCACATGTAATTAAATATGACTAATATTTAATTACATTATTTTCAACCAATTATCTTCAACAAACTTTTAACACATGGCTTATTCCTCACACACTTTATTCTTTCATCCATTTGGCATGTTGCCCTTGGTAAAGGGGACATCCTCCAAGATTCTTCCATCTCCACTGTTCCTCCCTCATGTTTGAATCTAGACCGTCGATCGCTGCCACATCACAAGATGCTTTGAAAATCCTATAAATACAACCCTTTGCTACAACATTATCAATCACATCTTTTAGAAAACTTATTATGCAGGAATAGCTTTGGAGCATTGGAGCATTTGGAGTTCATAGTTAGCTTTGTAGTATCATGTTAAATTATAATCATGTCTTGCTTTATAGTTGCATTTTATTTCATGTCTTTACCTATAGTTGCATTTTAATTTATCATATCAATAGTTATTTGAGCATATGTAGAATCATTTTAGTTTCTTATTACAACATTTGTATCACATAGTTTAGCAACATTATCCATTTGTCAATATCTCCATTATCATAGTATCATGGATTTTGTCACATAGTTTCATGTAGGAACTTAGATTTCTTGCATTTTATACAACATCTCGTTTCTCAAGTTGTCATTCTAGCAATCATAGTGCACATATAAAATCTAAGAGCCAAATGGTTTAATGAATCCTTGAGAATAGAGAACAATGGAACGTTTTTGAAGATTTGTTTAACTACAACTTATAGTAGTTATTTGATTCAAATCTTTAATATAATACGTCTCATTGGTGTTTGTGTGCTTTAGTATTGATTTGCTAACTCTCCCACATTTCACACACAACAATTATTATAAGCATTCACAATCTTAATCATTTTATCAGTATCATGTGAATCAAATCAAACCATCCATCTATCATCAATTAAGCTTTCACAATCATGGGTGATGCTTAATAGAGCAATCCACATACATTTGGACCATGATTTGTAATGATCTACCCCAAATTGGCCTACAAATTTTTTTGTTTAACACCAATTCTGCTGCTCAGGGTTTTGGACATTTCATCAAACAGTTGTAATTCTGCTATTACTTTCACTGTATTGATGATTGTTTACATCCGCTTACAGGATTATATACAATTTCCTTCAATTCAAGACATGCCCAACTTAAGAATTTAAAATCTCTATGAATAACAATTCTCCTTAGAACCCCAAATACAAAGGACGGATAAACTAATTATGCATGAATTCAACTAGTATTCTTAATCAGAGAGATTTATTACATAATATAGATTTTCAGAACTCATTACATGCAATATTCAATCATTATGATACTGTTGACATGGTAAAATATTTTAAACAGGACCTTCCTTGAATTCACGTATCATCCATGACACCTCGTGCTTCCTTTGGACACCCCACTTCAGACTCCTTTGAACAATGTCGATACTCAAAAATGATAAACAGGTGGCACTAAGAGAAAACTGCTTCGCACTCAAAATTTCTAAGCTCCTCACAAGTAAATCGGCTCCTCTATCTCTTTCACCACTGATAAATTTTGAACCAACAAATTATACATGGCCTTTTTGTTAGCATAAGTCGTCAAGAGATATCAAACAACTCAAGAAGTGGCCTCTTTAATTCTCAACTTCTTTAAATAAAGAGTTTATTAACAATACTCCTCCTCCCGTAAGTGCGGCCCATATAAATTGATATTCATTGTTGAATTTTCCAATATGTTATTTCAGATATTTGTCTCCTCCGGCCAGCTTCAGAGAAAACCGACCAATCTTTCACAGTCCCGAAATCCTTAGTAACTGATTAAATGGAAGACCATGATATTCTAAAGAAATTATACATTTAAATTCAAGTTTGGCGGCAACTTGCAAACAAAGACTCCCGAATTATTGTATGTGACTTCTCATTTTATCCATGGCCAAGAAAGTAACGACAATTAAAGATTGAGTCGACTACTTTATTCGCAACTATTTCAGCAAGCTACTCCTGACAAATATTCAAATATAAGGTGACACCAAAAGATTGTTTTTTGTTTCCTTTACAAGTAGCGGCCATTCTTTCAATCGCTATCTACTCACCCATTCGACAACTCACATAGGAGATTGACGTGGCAATCAAGATACATATAGGTATACCGACATCTCCAATAGCGGCTGGCTTCAATTAAAAACTATGACTTCCTTCTTTAAACTACCGACGCTAATATATTATTCATATTCAAAATTCCTCAAGTTCAAAGGATGACTTGTCTATTCCTGAATTCGCCACAACTCCCTTTGCCTTTGTTAAAACAATAATATGAACTTGGTTGCTACGGTTTTCTTAAATTCTATCGGCTCCTTTTGGAGTTATTCGATAAAAGCTAATGGATGCCCAATATTATTTTCTTGAACGATAGTCATGAGAAGCAACTATGGAATGTGTAATGGAAACCCCAATGGGAGCTTAGGAAACAAATGCCCCTACTTTACTTGCTCAATAATCTAAAAATATTCTCCAAACTCACACAATATTTTCCAATTCAAATAATCCAAAACTTGCATTCCCCATTGCAATGAAACCATCAGTCTTATCAATTCAAAGACTCTTTGTGAGTTGCTCAACCTCAACTGTTATGCATCTGGAAATTATCAAGCCATATTCATTAATCGGCTTACTCTCTTGAAACAATACAATTCATTCGATGGTTGTGTCTCTTCAACTTCTCTACTCCCCAATAGGGTCCATCTCCAATAGAAGCAATAACTATAATTTATTATTGTCTGCATCCCTTTGAATGCCAACTCCTTCACATTTTTTGTAAGAGTGCACCAACTTCTTGGAAGGAACGTGCTTATAGTTGGGCAGCAGACTCTTTAGAATGAGATGATACAATTTTCTGAAACAACTGAACTTAATATTGCCATCTATACTACTCGACAAACTCTTGATTCTGCAACCCCAAAATATTGCACTCCCGTTGACAATTTCTATAGTGTTGCAACATGTATATAGTTGGCTTCCAAAAATTATACAAATTCACTTAAATTTGGAATGGCTTAATTGTATGGTGATGCTTAATTCCAATCCAATCCAGAACTCCCTTATTCCATGCCTTCGACACTTGACCAAGATTAACATAACAAATTATTCAATACTAAAACCTCAAGCAATTCCTCAACTCAGTAAAACCTGAAAACCTGATACCTTAATTCCAACCATAAAAGTGAAATTTGTCTTCATGGAAGACTTCTCAATTTTCATCAAATTCGATTTGTTTAATACCAAGCGAGAAAACTAAATGTCTTCTCCAGTTATCAACTAGGGTAGATCTTTCACTGTTGAATCCAATCTTCTTTTAGAGGTCTCCCCACCTTCAAAAAGGTTGTGAACTACGTTAAAAAACAAGAACCCTCTTCCAAAATCCAAAATCCAGCCACCAACAATGAGCTCCTCCATTCTTTTATTCATCTCCTCATAACTCTTGGTGTCTGTTTGAATTACTCTCTTTTTTTTCTTTCACTTTTTATTTTACTTCTTTTTGAGAATTCTCATAAAAAGTAACTTATTCAATATATTTTACTTTGATAACATAAGTTACTTTTTGCACCGATAAATAATTAATTCAAGTTGCCATTTTCAAAACTTAACCCTTTTTACAACCTTAAATTAATTATCTAACCAAAATGTTGACTTATAAAAATGGGGACATTACATGATCCCCCAATGGGATTGAAGGTTTACATGTTCTTTTAGATTTAATTGTCATTTGAATTGATTTCATGTCTTTAATTTGAATCTTTGAAGTATTGTTTTACTAATTTATTGAGTATGGGCTAATATGATTTTATCATGTGATTTTTTAGTGTTTTCTAACTCTAACCGCTCTTATTATATTTTTTGATTAATACCCATATTTTCCCTACGACATTTTGGCACGCTTAGTGGGACCCATGTCTCAAATTTAACATTTTCTTGAAGTTTTTTGATGGCCTACAGGTTATATAGACACTTCTAAGGTAGAACGATGTTTTTGTTTCCCCGTGGTGACATGTTTTTCATGCTTCAATGCTTCTATCACAAGTCGACACTTATGCAAGAAGTTACATCGACGCTTTTGCTCTAATTTGATGCATTTGTTTGGCATCTTTTATGTGTGTTCTTGTAGGTTACAACAATGCTTTTGTTGAGAATTAGCACTTATGTGACGACTCAATGCTTATGCCTGATATACAATGGCGTGCTTGCCCTATTTTGACACTTATGTTCTGATATTTCTATTTTTTGTCTTGTAGGTTGAATTGATGCATTTGTGCAAGTTTGAGCCTTTTGTGTTTTTATAGTGATGCTTTTGTAGAGGATCAACATGACTATCTAGTATAATTCAACGCTTTTTCTCTGTCAAGGTTTTCAAATTCTTTTTGGAATTTTCATTTATCTAACACCTTACAAGTGACTGTTTCTTGGTTTATCTTTTGAGCTAGCCTTTTGCACATGTGACATACATTGGGGGAAGACTAAATTACAAAACTACTAACGATTGGTTTTGTAGGGTTTTTTTAGACTAGATTTCATATTTCAATTGGTGCTTTAAAAAGAACAACAAATTTCACTTTTCAATAATTGGTGCTCCTAAAATTATCCCAAAACTATCACATTTCAATTGGTGCTCCTAAAATTAACCCACAACTATCACATTTCAATTGGTGCTTTAAATTGAACTTGCATATTTGAATTTGGTGTTTTAAAATTGAACCTTCATTTTGAATTTGGTGCAATTAAATGAATTCTATGCCATGTTTGGTAAGCTAGTATTTGTGTATGCTCTTTCCTTGCACTTTGTGTGATCTTAGAAATCAAAAGCACCATTCGTTTGCAATATTTGTTTATACACTTGAGGTGTGACTATCTACACATGCTCTTCCCTCGTGACTCCAAAGAACGATCTTGGGAATCAAAAGTAGTGTCATTACCGCTTAATTCAAGTAGGAGGCTTGCTTGGGGATTTCATCACCTCAAGGACGACCTCAACCATGTTTTGGGGCAGGGTATATAAAGCAGGGAGAAGGAGAGTTGCACCCCAAGGTGTGGCCAACATCCTTCAAGCCAAGCCTCATGACCCTCAATCCACGGAGACATGTATAGGTGAAGAGGAAAGAGGAGACCCCCTTGACTCGAGCATCCACGAACGAGCTCACTATTCACCTTGTTGGCCCATAGTTTTCGTTGCACTAAAAGATTGACCTGTTAATGCCCAATACAACTACTAGAGTTAAAAAATCCATGGGAGGCAGTCAATCCATGTCACGAATCTTGAGGGGAGCCCTGACCATCTTCCAACAAACTCCCCCTCAGCATTACCCGAAGGGATTTGAACCCAACACCTTTGGATCTAATACCAATTGTTGGCCCATAGTTGTCGCACCAAAAGATTGACTTGTTAATGCCTGATACAACGGCCAGAGTGAACGGATCCACGGAAGGCAATTGGTCCATGTCATGAATCCTGAGGGGAGTGCTAACCATCTGCCAACACACCTATCCCCCACTACAAACCTTGTTTATTAGTAGCCTTTAAGATGTTTTAGTCATTAGCTTGGGATGATGCAACAAACAGTATCATGCATGAAGTAACTCACCATGTACTTCCCCTTGTTGAGGTGACTGTCATTCCTTGATTAGGACCTTGTCCTTTTTAAGGTGATAGGTGCGAAGGTGGTACATGACTTCATATACTCTAGTCACTCATTCATTATGGAGGTATTTTCTTAGGTAGGCAGGCTTATCCCAAGTTAATACGCATGTTCTACTACTAGCTCTAGGTTGTGTATCTATGATGCGTTTTCATTGTTCTAATACTTGTCACACCAATTAGTGAGCTCTTATTGAGGAAGGCTTGTGAAATCAACCTCAAAATTCTCGATGTTAGCCCTTTATGCTACTCTCTGTTGTTTTTATCACTTTCTAGATCAAACAAACTAAAATCAGTCTTAAAGCAATCAAAAGTTTCAAAACCTTAGACGAATGTAGGGTCAAACTTGTAAAACTCTATCTTTGAGTCAAAGTGATGCTTTTGGTTGTCAACTTGCACCGCTTCTGTTTGCATCTCGATGTGTTTGATTTTTCAAATCAACACTTTTTTATGCAAATTGACGTGTTTGTGCAACTCGACATATTTGTCTTAAAACAATCCTTTGTCAAAATTCAAAAATAGTACAATGACACTTTTTCCTGTAAATCAATGCTTTTGAAAAATCTTGATGCTTCTATTAGGGGTAATGCACCGCTTCTATCAACTAATACTACACTTTTGAAGAGCGACACATTTGATTTTCAGTCACCAAATTTCCAAAACTCTAAAAACAACTCAAATTCCTTGTTTCAACCAATAGTCAGTATAGGACCAAAGACTTGTTCAAAACAAACTTGTAGTCGTCACCATCATCCAAAACAACATACAATGTCTTATCTACATCCCATCTCATTTGTTCACTTTGGACTTCTTTAGGCACCTCTTAGTTGTCTTTGGATCAAAATCAACCTCATCAAACCAACAAAAACAACTCAACCAAAACAACAACCTACATTTGACATTGGTCATTTAGTAGAGATTTCCATATCTCTCCCCCTAGTTTAGCTTATTGCTTGGAAAACAGTCTCCTTTCAAGTATCTAGTTAAATAAGTGTCAAAACTTTGTGAGCTAGCTTTCTTGGGATTCATAGTCTACTCCTAATTTTTTGACCTCACTATCATTTTCCTATGCTTGGAATCATTAGTCTATGACAAGCAAGGATTATCATCAAACATCCCATCAACATGAGATCTAGTCAAAAACTTTGTCTAAATTAGAAGTTTCATATCTTCCACCCATCTAATCATCATCAAAATATTGATCCAAATTTACTTAGGTGTCCTTTTGTAAATTTGTTTTGAAATCAGTGGAACATGTCAACATCACTCCACTATCAACATTCATTTCCATTTGTCCCTCCATGTGGTCATCGCATCCTACTAGCTTAAATGTCACAACAACTATGGGTGTCCCTAATCAAGAGTATGGAACACTTTGTTGCTTGTTAGATTTTAATCAATGTCAAACCTCACAAATCAACCAATTGAATCATCAAAATATGAATCCTCCAACAAGAACATCACAATCCAACAATACCACCAAAGCGTGAGTACACTCCTTTAGGGAAGCCAATCGAGTTCTTCTTGAACAAGTTAGTCCAATCAAATTTTATCAATCTTTCAAAGTCACAAGGTTATCATGAACTTCAATTCAAACCCATGTGATATAATGAAAATGATTATTGTGAATATCATAGAACAAAAGGTCATGGAACATGAAATTGCATAAAACTCAAGAACCACATACAAGATCTTATTGACCAAGGTGCACTCAATGTTGAGGACCGTCTTCAAAATATATCCACAAACAATCACATTAACAATTTCTATACCACACAATGAGAAAGTTGACATATTTCAAGATGCTTTTCCGAAGCATGATAAAAATTATTTATCTATGTCTAGCAAGGTATCATCTCATGAAACATCTACATCATGTGACTTCATGATAACACACATTGAAGAAGATTTCCCACAAATGGCTTCCACCTCTAATTCCAAACCACCATCTTCAAGTCTTCCACAACCTCAATTTGTACCATCCCCTTCAAGCAATCCATCAAATAGTGACATCTTTCCAAATTTCCAAGGACTATCCCTGATAGATATATGTCAAATCAATCAAAAAATTAATGTAAATCCAATTGGTGATCAAGAATTGCTTAACCAAACAATGTCATGCATTCAATATCCTCTCATGCCTAATCTATAAAATCTAAGTCTAAAGCTATTACCAACAAACTAGCATTTTGAAGGTATCCAAAAGTCCTTTTCAAATAATCCATTTGTTGAACATGATCCGTGTTAAGAACATAATCCTAAGTTTAACAAAGGTTGCTCTAAAATAAGTCAAGATCAAGATTTCATTCCTCTAAAATACTATCATGATCTAATGAGTATTTTTCAATCCATTAGCAAAGTTTTCTTTGAAATAAGTGAAGATCAAGAGTCCACTTCTCTAAAATTGTACCATGATCTAATGAGTATTTTCCAATCCATAGACGATTTCATGACAAAAGAGAACCATATCCATACACCAATCACTCTGACATCTCCCCATGAGATACTTGCTTCCACTGGACACATAGATGATCTCCCTTCAGAACAAGAGTCTCCCACTCTAAACATATTTGCAAATGATCAAGCTATAGCTGAATTCATAGGACTTGATGGTGACATTTTAGAAAATGATAATGAAAAAGGTTTCTACCATCAACTTTGAAACATCATCATCTTTTGAAGAACAATCAGAATCTAATGTATCTCAAACTTAGGTCGAACAATCAATTAATCAAGAAGCTATCTCTCATATTGATGAAACACCTATAACTTACAAACTTGGATCACTTACCTTCATCCAAGCAAGCCCTCGTATGAATGAAGAGACTATCACCTTTGAAGGTTCACAGTAGCACAGACAAGGATTAGCACCTTGTTTCCAAGACAAATCATATTTAGTTACAAACAAAGTTTTTCAGCGGATGCATTATCAAGGCAAAGGATTAGGCCTACATGAACAAGGTATTCTAGAACCAGTGTAGTTTATTGACAATCCTAAGCATCAAGGTATCATTTATTCGAAAATCAAGGAATCTAATCAAGTTAGCATTACCTTCGTAATACTGGTGGAAACTTTATCTAATACAAACATCAACATGGGAGTCATGAAGAGTCCTTATAATGAAATTGTTTCTATCACTTCGACCATCCAGGTCATAAATCGAAATCCTCACATCTTTCCACTCACTAATTGGGATCAACAAAAAGAGTAAATCCTTTCAAAGGAAAAGAGTACATCATCAAAGCTAACGAATCAAAAAATCAAAATGGACACATGAAATTAAAATGGATCCAAAAGAAAAATAAGGCAAACAATCTATTTTAAACTCCATTAGTTCATGAAACTATGGGGAAAAATTAAAAAGGGGCTTCCATCCATCAAACATGTCCACCAATGCAAAAGTTGGTCCTAAATCCACTCAAAATTTTGTATCAACTTTTTGTTGTTCATCATCCCATGTTTGGAGAATAAAAGATCCACTATCCAAACTATCAACTAATCCATCTATGTCCCATGTCCCTCCTCAAAACCCACCATCCATCTTAAAACCAAGAATATCCAACTCTCACATTAACTATGTCTTAGCAACAACTCTTTATCATAAGGACTCTAAGGGCACTCTATCATGATGTGCGCATTCAAATAAGGCTAACTCTAGCATCGACAAAGATGACAAGAACATTCAGGGGTTATATACAAGTGCTCGTATCTTGGAAAAACAACTCTTTCAAGCAAAATATCATTGGCACATCATGATAGCAACATCCACATCAACACCACCAACTGGTTCGACATAATCCAATCATTCAAAATAAAAATAAAATTATGAAGAAAAAAATTGTTCTATAGTGAAAACCACTTCGATGGCGCTTTGGGAAAGTACCCTGATAAAAACCTAGCAAACATGCATCATGCATAGAATCGAGTATATACATGCACTATTCTAGGTGGAAGCATTTTATCCCATCCTTAATAAATCTAGCATTTCATACCTTCCATCTAATAAATCATAATCAATCCAATCCATTTTCATCTATCTTCTTAATCCATCTTGATCTTGATAAAGATTAGGAGTATACTTCAAAACTTGCTTTTGGAAAAATCTTGACATGGTCATTAATGTTGATCATATCCTATCTCATGCAATACAATTTTCTTGCATCTAGCACTATCCAAAAAATCATGCTCAATCCAAATATGGTATCCTTTCGTGGGATGGTCCTTGGAATCCTTCGCATATCTATACATCTATTTGTGCATCCACTCATAGCATTCCATACATTTCTAGACACTGAGGTTAGATACTTATATCTTGATCTATATGTCTTCTAGCTCACATTGTGATCTAGGAATCATCCAAACAATCCATATTAGTTGCATCTTGTTGACGCTTCAGTGTAGTATCAAAACATTTAGCAAATTTTGTTCCTAGCTTGGCTACAAATCTTGATCCATATTACCTCAAGATGTATCCTTCATAATCCTCTTTGTTGGTATATGGAGCCTAATCAGACTTAGAGGTTAAATTTTCCTCACTTTTATCGGTGCAGTTTCCCCCCAAATTATTTAACGGGGGTTTGGGGGCAGCGGCTCCAAGACAGGGTCAAGGGGCAGCACCATAACAAAGCCTATTTTGTAACCGACATAAGTCTTGATAAAAGGCTAAGGGTTTGGATCTCTGTTGACATTGTATTGTAGCATTTGTAGTGGTATTGAGTTGCAAGGATTACTGGTTGTAATCAGTTCGATTTACTGGATAATAATATTGGACTCTCTATTGGTGGACGTAGCCCAAGTTTGGGTGAACCACGTTAAATATTGTCTCTTGCTGTTATTATTTCTGTGTTTTTGATTTCTCTGTTTAAGCTTTATTTGCATTTAATTGATATCTTTTGCATACAATTCCTAACACTCTTGTTATCTTGACAACACTAGCATTGCATTGTTGTGTATCCTCAACAATGTTATCACTATCAACAATCAATCAATCAGATCAATTGATTTTAGATTGGCTATTAACAAAATCGCAAAATTAATATCTCTAAAAAATGATATATCTTTATCATCCATCATCATCATTCCAAATATTGCAAAAATTTCAAAAACATCCAAATAATGCAAAGTATCCAAAAACATCCAAATAACTCAAAATCCAAAAACATCCAAATAACTCAAAATCCAAAAACATCCAAATAACTCAAAAATCTAAAAACATCCAAATAATTGAAAAGAACAAAAACAACCTCAAAACATTTGAAAAGTCTAAAAACAAACTCAAATATTTCAAAAAGAATAAAAACAACCTAAAAAAATTTGATTTTTTTTGAAAAAGAAATCACTCATCGCCAATCAACCATCCGCAATAAAATTACCATCTATAATAAACCTATCGACATCCTCATCTTTGATGAAGCAAACAAAATCAAATACAACGATCATCAAAACACAAATGTTTGTGTAAAATTGCAAGCTTGGATCATTGTCAAAACCTATCAACTAGCTTTCATATCAACGGCCTAAAAAACATCTAATTCAGCGTCCAATGAATGTCTTAAAAGATATATATTTCCTACGATAGACATAATTTCGGATATCACCTAAAAACTTGAACTCTCTGGCAAGAGATATGATTGCGTTGATGTGTTTTGGCAATCGTCTTTATCTTTTGTCTCATTACATCACTTTCTCAAAGCTACCTTGATCTTCAATATCTTGGTATGTTGAGAGGGGAATGTAATGGGGCATAATCATTGATTTCATTTATTGTGTTTGTTGGATGTTCTTGTAATACCATCTTGGCGAATACTTGTCTTGTATGTGTAGGGATAATCTCAAGTAATACGACTTTTTCATATCAGGTTATTTATACCTTTTGTGTATTGGTCTACTTGTTTCGATGGCTTCATTCTCTCGGATGATAAAACAAGGTTTTTGTATGTTAGGTATGAACAAGGATTCTCTTGATTTTTGCAGAGACAAAGTCCATGCAATAGATATAATGCCACACTAGTTCTTTATGCCTTGGTGCATACTATCTACTTGCTATATCAAAATAAGGATTTCTCTATGTTAATTAGCATAACCTAAAAGAAAAAGCAAAAGCATCTATCATATCTCATCACATATCTAATAAAATTTTGAATCCATCTAATAATAATAGATTTATTGGTACTTCATTAACATCATCCATCATTCATTTCATTCTATTCTATCTATCTAATCATGCATTCTTCTATTCTATCTAGCATGTTGGAATTTATTATCATTGATGTCAACACTTGAGAAGTATGTTGTTAGTCCTTGTTATTGGTTGTCATTTTTATATTCAATTTGGGCTAACATTGGTGATGAAGTTCATGGTTGGATGTCATGCCTTATCAAAGAAGAATTGTTGAAGTTCATGGTTGGATGTCATGCCTTATCAAAGAATAATTGTTGAAGTTCATGGTTGGATGTCATGCCTTATCAAAAATGAGTTGTTGAAGCTTATATAATGCATTATTACTATCAACAAAGTTTATTTAATAATGATATATTCAAATGAGGATTAGAATCATGGTTGATAGTGGAGATATGTTGTTAAAGGTCTACAATATGTCGTATGCCCTCTCCTAATGTTCCTAATGAAATATGTGCTGCTAAAAGGAAGTTTTTTCCTCCACAAGTTGCTCAAGTGTTTTTGGTTTAGGGAGATGCATTGAAGTCTGTTTGGGAGAATGATCTACGTTGCTTCGTTGTTGATGTCTTGGTCTTGTGGTTTGGTATTCAATGTCAGTGTACTATGAATGTTGCACTCCTATATTTTTAGGTCAGCTGTGTTGTTAAGGAGATATCTATGAATTGTAGAAGGTTGGCAATATTGTTAGTTGTTTAGACTAGTTTGAGAGATGTTGCACATTTCTCTGCATTGATGTCTCTTCCATATGGCTTGGTGAATATGATCTCAATGTTCATGCAGTGTCTTAGATACAATCTCATGTGCTGAAGTGGTCTGCAAGATGATATGTTAATGTTATATCTCATGATTATGCATTCTTGTGCTTCCTAGATAATGTATTATGTACCTATTTGTTTTGCAGTGGTTGTAGATGGTATGAGAGTATAAAAGAAGTGTATGGAAGTGATTTTGGATGTTCAAGGAACATTCCCATGTGATCTGCACATTGCTAATTGGCCATTTTGGTGTTACACTACATCTTGAGTTAGCTTACTTAGTCTTTTGTGGATATTTGGCCACATGGCTCATTCCTTTGCTTGGACAATGTGCTTGAGGGGATGCACCAATATTGGAAGATGTGTTATGATAGATTTGGGTCCTGACCCATCCTGTTTGAGATTGCATCAAGTAAATACAATTAGAAGTATGTTTTTGAGCCAACTAGTATGCACTTTAATGTTTCATCCACATGTTTCCTTGATGTCAATGTAGGTTGATGTGCACCAATGTGTAAATTGTTTTAGATCACATTGGAAGAAGTACTAAGATTCTTTTGGTCCTCTCTATCTTTGAGATAGGACCGCATTATGATTTGGGTGGCCGACTAGTTAAACTCATTATTTATTCTCTTCATGGCCGACCTAATTGAAGAAATAAAGTGTTACGGTGGATATAAATGCAAGATCATTTTGAATGCAACTAAATGAAGCAATGAACAAGTGTGAAGAAGTGTGTGTGTGAATTGTATTGAATATCCAACAATGATAGTGCTAAAGTGTGAAAGGAAAGATCAATTGAGCTATAACGCCCTAGTCAATAGAGTATTGTGTTGGAAATCATTGTAATTCTCTCTAAATATTATTGTATCTTGCTTTGAGATAGTGAATCACATCAGATCCTTGTATCTTGCCCCTAAAGTTGTGTTGTCTTCAGTTCAACAAGTCCTCTATATCTTGCTCTAAGGAAATGAGCCTTCTTGCAATTATTTTTGGTATTGAACCTTATATTGTGAGTAAACTCTCATCATGGTTTCTCCCTCATTGGGTGTTTCACATAAATTTGGTGTTCTCCTTGTGCATGTGTGTGTTCTTTGTCTCACATTGTTGTTGATCTAGTTAGTAGTAGAATTGCTATATCTTTCATTGTTCAAATTGTGCTAAGGATTCAAATTGCTATATCATTTTTAGTTATTGTTTTTCTTAAAGGTTTCTTGATCTAGTAAAGAAGGTTGTATTGTGCTAAAAGAGCTAAGTTCTAAAAGGGATTAAGTTTGGATAAGACTGATCTAGTCTCCCCTCTCAATCTCCAGAATGTTCAACAATTGGTATCAGATTCAAGATCCTTTGTAGAAGCTTAACAATTTGGGGCAAAGATCCAGATGGCACATGATGGTTCATACAAGGGTCCTAGGTTTGATGGGACTAATTACTTCTCCTAGAAAATAAGAATAGGACACCTAAATTCTCTTGGGTTTGGTGTATGGAAATCAGTCAAAATTGGTTATACTACTCCTACCACTCCTCTTACATATCCAGCTGAAATCATACTATATGAGTGCAATGCCAAAGCCAAGAATGTTATCTTGTGTGGTTTGGCTAATTCAAAACTTTTGAAAGTGATGAATTATAGTTCTACCAAAGATGCTTGGGAAAAGCTTAGTAGAATCTATGAAGGAGTCACTAAATTGAAGAAAGCTAAGATGCATATCTATAAAATTAGATTTGAGACTCTAAAGATGATTGAAGATGAAGAAATTGTAAGTTATATGCTATGGGTACAAGAAGTTGTCTCTGGTGTCTCCGGAATTGGTGGAGAAGTGAAAGCAAATGAAATTGTAAAGAAGGTATTAAGATCTCTCCCAAAATCCTATAGTCATAAAGTGTCAGCCATTGAAGAATCTAAAGACTTGGATCAGTATTCAGTTGATGAAATGTTTGGTATTCTTACTACCTTTGAGATGAGAGAATTTGATAAAGATGTTCCAAAGAAGGAAGTTACTTTCAAAGTGAACAAAAGGATTGAAGATGAAGTTTCTGATCAAAATGATGATTTTGATGAGGTTGAAGCAAACTTTGTGAGAAGATTGAAGAAAGGCATCAAAAAATACAAAGGTAAGTTACCATTCAAGTGTTTCAATTATGGAAGAGTTGGTCATTTTGCATCTAGATGTCCCTATAAAGAATCTATTGATGATAACAAAATAGAGAATGTAAAAAGAGGATTCTATTCTAAGGAAAGCGGTTTTTCCTTTGAAGATGAAGATAATGATTGAAATGATGAAAATCTATTCATGGCTCTAGAAGGAAAAAACAACATTGGAGAATGCAAAAGGTCTAGTACCTTGCATAAGAGTAAGGTTAATGAAATATCTATGGAAATATGGACTACTTTTCGTGCAAAGGAAGAGGAAAATGCTTGGGTGATGGACAGTGGGTGTTCTCATCACATGATTGTTGACCAAAGTAATTTTATCAGTCTCAAGAAGGTCAATCATGGAGCCGTTAAGTTTAGTGATGCTAAGTCAGCATAAATTTGTGGAAAGGGAGATATAACAATTAATGGGAAGAATAGAATTGAAAATGTCCTTTATGTCAAAGGCTTGAAACATAATCTCCTAAGTGTCAGTCAAATGTGCACCAAAGGATACAATCTCACTTTTCATGCTAATGGTTGTGAGATAAAAAAGGAAGCTTCTAAAAGGCTTGTTGTTAAAGGAACAAGGACTAATGGTAATGTTTATCATCTAAAGGAAGTTAATGGAAGAATCTACTTATCTGCTCAGTCCGTAGAATGTTGGTTGTGGCATAAAAGAATGGGGCACATAAAATTTGATAACATGGTGAAGATCAATTCCTCTCATGCAATGAGATATATGCCTAGGATAACGAAGCCTACAAACACTTTGTGCAAAGAATGTTAGATGGGAAAGAAAACAAAGACTAGCTTCAAAAGCAAGGAGTCCTCTATTTCAATGTCATTGGAGCTGATTCATATTGATATATGCAAACCTACAAGGATAAGGATTCAACAAGGTGAAAGGTACTTTATGTTGCTTATAGATTATTACACTAGAATGACGTGGGTTACATTCTTAAGAGAAAAATCATAAGCCTTTGATAAGTTTAATATTTTTAAAGCAAAATTTGAGAATAAAATGGATGCTAGGATCAAATGTTTAAGGTTAGACAAAGGAGGTGAATTCACTTCCTATGAATTTGAAAAGTTTTGTGAAGAGCATGGTATTAGGAGAAATTTGTCTACTCCTAGAACCCCTCAGCAAAATGGAGTAGTTGAAAGGAAGAATAGAAAAGTGCAAGAAATGGATAGGAAAATTATGAAAGATGTTGACCTAATGGATATGTATTAGAAGGAAGCAAAACTTTACTACTGTCTACTTGCTTAACAGAGTGCAACTAACGGTCAACAACAATAAGACCCCTTATGAGTTGTGGTATGAAAGACCTCCCACTACTAGGTATTTTAGAATCTTTGGCAACATATGCTACATCAAAAGAGATGAACAAGACCTTGGAAAGTTTGATTCAATGTATGATGAAGGAATCTTTCTTGGTTACTCAACCAAGAGCAAGACATATAGATTGTAATAACCCATTCTAATTATTACTTAATTATATTATTGCAAATGACATTATGAATATTTAATTTTAAAAAGACATAACTAAGCAACTATTTTCAATCATAGTAACACATGTCTAATTAAAATAAGAGTCATAATATATGTATTAATTTCCATATAAATTACAATATCCAAGTTGAATTGGCTCATTGGGCCACAAAGTCAATACAATATACAATTTTACATCAAGGTTGCATCATAGTCCATGAAAATAATCAAAACATCCAAGGTTTCCTATTTACACTCACCTCCACAGGTGAATGAGAACATGGTTGAAGTGCTTTACTACCCAACCACAAAGCTTATGCTTCCCCATAATTCTTCCAACTTGAAGAATACCCAACCCTGCATGGAAAGTTTAGCAAGAGAACAATCTGTAAGGTGGAATCTGGTGCATGCCCAAACATCAACATACATCTCTATCTATGATTAGAAAAACACAAGATCTATGCTAGGAATGACAGAGAGTGTTATCACAAAGTCCATACATACATAATGAGCTAATTTCTTGGCCAAGCATTAAAAATTAGTTGCAACAACAAAAGATAGGTTTTGGATAAAACAAAAACCTATACTCTCTTAACTCCATTTTGGCACTTATCTCGGAAGGTAACTTTCAACAACACAGTTTATACCTTAGCAACTATCTATCCTCTAGCAACATCTACCCTGAGGTGCTCTACTCTACATAGGTGTTATTGTTCTACTCAATAAGGAGAATATTCTTTACACACATATCTATGGAAAAATAATTTAGCCTACTTACATCTACTCAATCTTTAACTATCTAAAAAATAAAACTAAAATAAAATTTCAATGGATTTGTTCAATACATTGTCCATTCATTTCAAACACATGTCATGTGATTATATTCAACGTAATTCAATATTCCTTCAAGAATAAATTAAAAAAGTAACAAAAGAAGGTATGTCACAAGTATGTGTATGTACATAGATAAAGGTCTATGTGCATACACATATATGTTCCAACTTAAGTTAATATATTTGTGCATACATTTTGAAATGAAAACCATTATAACAGATTTCTTTCATTCAAAATAATGCTACAGATTGCCATATTATCTTACAGTAATACAAGATGTAAATTTTCCCTTTACAAAGAAATAAGAATAGATCTATTTGAATAGTTTTCACATACTGTTATGCAATTTTTAACATAACAATTACTGTTTGTAGTAAAACAATGTTATTTGTATCAAAATAATGTTATTTGTATCGAAACAAATGTTGTTTGTAGCAAAACAATGTTGTTTGTAGCAAAACAATGTTGTTTGTAGCAAAACAATGTTGTTTGTAGCAAAACAATGTTGTTTGTAGCAAAACAATGTTGTTTGTAGCAAAACAATGTTGTTTGTATCAAAAAAAGTATTGTTTGTCGCAAAACAGTGTTGTTTGTATAAAAACAAATACTATTTGTAGCAAAACAGTGATGTTTGTATCAAAGCAAATACTGCTTGTAGCAAAACAATGTTGTTTGTATAAAAAAAATAGTGTTTGTAGCAAAACAATGTTGTTTGTATCAAAACAAATACTGTTTGTAGCAAAACAATGTTGTTTGTATCAAAACAGCAATATCAAAACAAATGTTTGTAGCAAAACAATGTTGTTTGTATAAAAAAAATACTGTTTGCAGCAAAACAATGTTGTTTGTATAAAAAAAAATACTGTTTGTAGCAAAACAATACTATTTGTATCAAAACAAATACTGTTTGTAGCAAAACAATGTTGTTTGCAAAATTTTACAAGTTACTATGCCAATACATTTCATTAACAGTTTCAGATTATCCAATACATCATGTAAACGGTCAATGTTCTATCATTTTGGTTATATAATTATCTAGACAATACTAATGTCCTTTTTGAGAAAACAAAAAAATCTAATGACATGCTTGTCATTTCCAATCACATACAAGATGGAACATTTAAATTACTATTTCAGGTTAAGAGAGAGATAATCGAGTTTCTATGGGGAACTGTTATGGATATAAGTTCAAGCTACTGTCGTTCTAGGAACGAATTAACAATCGAATGACTACTTGGTTTCATCATTATTATTATCATTAGCCAACCTTGAAGAAATATTGATTATCGGCTTACAATGCTCAACAACCAGCTGTTAAAACACATTCATGGTAATTGTTCTGAGAATGATATGTGCATGCAAACGGGCTAGTGAAATCTGTTAGAAACATTGTCATTGATGTTAGGTCAAATCGTGGATGAATAACAAGAATTTTAATAAGTTGTTGTTTGTTGACAAAACAAGTCATCTAGATACATTGACATCATCATCACTTTGTTTAATAACACTCAGCATTACTCTGTTTAATAACTTTCAGATCATCAGATAGTTAACTTTCAGACTGACACATTCAACAGATGGCTAAGTCGAGGTCTGAGTTATTCATGATTAAACACTCAAAACAGTTAACTTTCAGATCAACACATTCAGTAAGATGGCTACAGATTGTCATAATCTTCATCAGACAGTAAACTTTCAGATCAACACATTCAATAAGATGGCTAAGTCGTGGTCTAACATTCATAATTAAACACCAATAATTACAAATGTATCTTCGGGTTACAGTCTTTATGTTATGAAGAGGCAGTTACAAGACATACGACTTATCAAAGCTTAATTAAAAGTTAAGAGATTCATTTAAAAGGTTAATGCAAAATGTTTATAAAAAGACATGTTTTTGATGAAGAATTTCAGACACCTTTTCTGATCAGATGCGAATTAAGAAAGAGAATGACATGTTGTTTATAAAATCTAATTGCTCCAATACAAGGCTCAAATTAATGAATAGTTAAGAAAAATACGATATGGCTTTTGGAAAGACATGTTTTATCTAAACCAAATAGTGCAGCAGGGAGTTTCATTTTATTGAAGAAGTGTGTTCTTTTGTGACTGAAAAGATGCAAGCCTTTCGATTTGTTGAAAGGATATTGTTTTACCAAAAAATGTGCATTAGAGTCAATACAAATTTCTCTATGAAAAGACGTGTTTTCTGTGAACAGGTGCAAGTAAAAGAAAGCACAATTAACAGTCAAATGAAATAAGTTTTGGTGATGGAAAGACGTGTCTTTCCAATTAAGGGAGGTTCAAATTAATAAAAAGGTGTATATTGATTTGTATAGTTTTGAATTAATGAAGGGATGTGTCTTAGTTTATTGAACACATTCAAGAGGCATGTCTTGTGAAAAGGCAGATTTCAAAAAGAACACAAGAACATATGTATTCCTTCATAAGAGAGGTGCAACTTTTGAGCAAAATTTATAAAGGACATCCAAATCAAAGTTGCAGTGGTGGTTGTCAAGTTCAAGAAGTCTAATTCAGGAGCTTATCTTCTTGTGTGGGCTAAGTGTGAGAATTTACATCACAAAGGCAGATTAGAGGATTGGTTGAGTGCAGATCTGATTGACTTAATTTGATTCATCCATCAATTCAAGGTGTGATACCTTGCATTAGGGGTTGGTACTCCTTGTAGGTAGGTGCCTACTAAAATTGTAAAGGATTAGGGTGTTCCTTGTAGATCATATTCTACTAAATCATCTTTTTGTAAGTCCGTAGGTTGGTGCCTACTTTGAAAATTATTAGTTCAATAAAATTGTGTCAACTTGGGGAAATTGATTCATATCAAAAGTTGATTGTAATAAGTTTGAAAAGAAATAAAAATTTGTAATTGATTTACTGATTCACCCCCCCCCTCTTAGTAAATATTTTGTGCTCTTCAAAATAAACATATATGAGCATCACATGTATGCAAAGAAAATGGTGATCATTCTGTTGAATGATTAATTGTATGTACTAACTATATACTGCAATAAATCTTAAGGATTGATTCCCACATAATATAATGGGAAAATGTAATCGTTCCTCCATCATTTGAGGAGAACGAGGAAACATGCTCAAATAGCAACGAAATATAAATATATATACATCATTCTATGAATGATGTTAGCAACCTTCACACCCATTTCGGGTGACATAACTATTTGTCCTAGCCGATAGGAAGAACCACAAATAATAAAAGAACTATAACAACAGAGATACAATCATTTTCCCTTTAAGGGTAATTATGACAATTTCAAAATCGTTCAATACAAACAATAATTCTAGTTAACGGCCGAATAACCATGAAATGGTTAATAAATTACATGCATAACATATCAATTTGAGGTGATAACAATAATTTATACCAGGAATAACCAGGTTTGAATTTCATGTTGATAGAATAAAATGAAAAGATATGGTGCATGCAAAGGTTGGTCGATGAGGCCTCTGCAATATAAATCAATAAATAATCGATTCTACATCAAAAGCCCTAGTTCTAAACAGAATGCAACTTGCAGTAAATGGGCATCTTATGTTTTTCCAACAAGGTTGAATGAAATTGACATAAAGGAAGGAAAATGAAGGTTTTTAAATAGCTTGTACTGAAAAATCATTCATAATCAGCAACAAAACAATGAATTTTACCTCTGTTTGTGGCTTTTCTTGTCTCTTTCCTAATTTTCCCCTATGACTCGATGCACTGCTTACCTTTTTCCTAATTTCCCGTTGCCACACTAGACCCCTGTCGATTTCTTCCTTAGTATTCTTGTGTTACCAAAATGGAAAATGCATGTTTCCCTTGTTTGTAGCATCATGGGGTCGTTTCATTCACAATTGATACTAATTTGGTTGCCACACTATTCAAATTTGAATATCTTGCCTTAATTCGAATGCAGGCCATGACTTCTTAAGATCTTCCTCATGATATCATTTGAATTAAATTAATATGATTTTGATAATTTTGATTTCATATTCAAGTTTTATAAGGAATATGTATATATGTATATATATATATATATGTTTATATGTGCACATATATATATATATAATCATTTTTGAGCAAAGAATAAACCTTTATTTTATTTGAATAATTGTTTTCAAAAGAAGTAGTTTTGTTATCCTTCAAGCATGCCTATTTTTTTGTTTAAAATTACATACAAATATGCTAAATCATGTTATAATTCTCTTTTAAATTTTGAAACCATATGTTCAGAGTGAACAGTTGAATAAGGAGTCACATGTATAACATTCTAAAAGCTCATTATTTTCAAACATTGAATCACTTCTAATCAAGTCAATATAAATTTCTATATGAAAGTTTAAATGCAATCTATCATGTTGTTTTGTGGTGTGTGTATCCAAATTCCATCAAGCTTACCATTCAACCTAACTAAACAATCCTACTTCAACTGTGTTCTCTTCCTTCAACCTATTACCCTGCATGTGCACACACTTGCACTTACACAGTTTAGTAGTAACGTGCAATCATGATAAAGTATGATATAGTTCATAAGATCACTTGGTCAAAAGATGGTCAACTTCTTTCAAACATTTCAAAAATACCAAAATTTGCATTCAACATATTTAATTTCCTCAATAATTCAATTTATCATATTATAATTTAAATGCATTAAAAATTGGGTTATGACATCCTTCCCCTCTTGGAAGAGACATCGTGTCAATCCCTATTTAATCAAAATTTAAGCATATATGTTTATTTCAACATCATATCATCTATTTCCAAGCCAAAACATCATAATATTCAATCCAAAATTTTTAAACAAAATTATCAAAAGTCTCTTTATAAGAAAGCAAATGTGGGAAGGAGCATTCTATTTCTTCTACATCCTCCCAAGTAGCACTGTCTTCTGAATACTAGTCCCATTGGACCTTAAACTGAGCAATGTCTCTGCTCCACAACTTAACGTTGCGTCTATCCAAGATTCTAATGGGCTCCACTAGCACCACTCCTAGGTCCTATACCTGCAAGGATTTCCAATTGAGCACATGAGCTACATTAGGATGATATGGCTTAAGCAAAGAAACATGAAACACATTATGAAGTCGAGCCAGAGCAGGTGGTAGAGCAAGTCTATGAGCAACTAGGTTGATCACTTCCAAGACTTCAAATGGACCCACATATCTCAAAGCCAACTTGGAAGAATTTCGAAAGGAAATGAAACTTTTATGAGGCTTGACTCTTAAGAAGACTTTATCCCCTGCTGCAAACTGTCCAAGAGTCCTATTCTTGTTCGCATAAATTTTCTATCAATCTGCCACCTCCTTCAGTCTGCTCTTAATAACTCTCATTTGTTCTTCCATCTCCTTGAGCATCTCAGGTGCTAATGTGATCCTATCTTCCAGTCTATCCCAACTAACCAGTTTACGACACTTCCACCCATAAAGAGCTTTGAATGATGTCATACCTAGAGATGCGTGATAAGAGTTATTGTAAGCAAAGTCTACCAACGACAAGTATTCTTCCCACTTATACTATTGGTGCATGCAGTACATTTGAAGGAGGTCTTTGACTACCTAATTCACCCTCTCTATCTGCCCATCGGTTTGAGGATGATAAGTCAAGCTGAAATTTAACTTGGTTCCTAATGTGGCATTCACGGTCATCCAAAATCTTGAGGTCATCCAGGTGTCTCTATAAAAAATGATAGTCTCTGGCACTCAATGTAGATGGAAGATCTCCTAGACAAATTTCTTGTCCAAGGTCAACAATCCATCCTTAAGGTTTCCTGGGATGAAGTGCACCACCTTAGTCAACTTATCGATCACCACTAAGATAACATCATGTTGATTCTTTTCTCAAAGGTAACCCATGTACGAAGTACATATAGATCATCTTCCATTTGTACTTAGGTATGTCATGAGGATACAAAAGCCCTATTGGGTGTGCATGCTCAAGCTCGACTCATTGACACTCTAAGCATCTAGCTACGTACTCCACTACATCCTTCTTGATTTTAGGCTAAAAGTACAAAGTTTTCAATACAGAGACTCCCTTAGCTAAAATAATATGGCCTAGATAGTGCACCTTATCTTGATAAAATGAGCATTTGGATAGCTTCCATAAGAGTTTATTTTCTCTCATTCATTGTAAAACTATCCTTAGGTGCCTATCATGCTCTTCAATAGACTTTGAGTAAACTAGGATGTCGTCAATGAAAATCAAAATAAAGTCATCCAAACAGTCTTTGAACACACTATTCATGAGGTTCATGAAAGCTACAGGTGCATTGGTCAAACCAAAGGGTACCATAGTGAACTTGTAATGTCCATACCGAGTTCGAAAGGTAGTCTTTGGAATATCTTCTTCCTTAATTCTCAATTGATGGTATCCCGACCTGAGATCAATTTTGGAGAACACTGTTGCTCCCTTCATCTAGTCAAACAACTCATCGATCCTTGGGAGTGGGTATCAATTCTTGATGGTCACCTTGTTCAACATCTGATAGTCTATACACAGATGCAAGGTTCCATTTGTCTTTTTCACAAAGATAACTGGTGTTCCCCAAGGAGACACACTAGGTCTTATGTGCCCTTTTTTCAATAATTGCATTAGTTGGGCCTTCAACTCATAGAGTTTCAAGGTGGTCATCTGATAAGGTGTTTTGGATTGAGGCTTAGCTCCTGGTACAAGGTCAATAGAGAATTCATTCTCATTTTGAAGTAACTCTGTGAGTTCATCAAGGAATACATCTTGAAACTCCTTGAGAATAGGGTAGTCATCTAGATACATTTCCTTGTTCTTAGGGTTACTTATATGCACAACATAAATAGCACATCCCTTCTAATGAGCCTTTTTGAGCTACATAGTAGAGATATATCTAAGCTTTAAGGGTCTTTGCATCCCACAAATCTTGATTGGGTTCCTATAATCATCTAGATAACTACCTTATCCTCGTAGTTCACTATTGACTTATGCTCAATTAACCAATTTATTCCCAAAATTACATCATATGAGCCTAAGGATGCCACATACAAGTTGACCTAGGTTTGGAAGGTTGGAAGCTCTAACTCATTGTAAATGAGACAGGTGTCTACCCTCCACTCTGCTTGGTTTCCATACTAGACTTTCCATGATTTTGTCATGTATCCAGGTCTAATGGGTACCTTGGATATTAGTCTAGGTTCTATGAAACATTTGGTAGCTCCAGTATCAATTAAAATAGAGATAGTTCAGCCATAAAGCTTACCCATCAATTGTGTTGGTGAAGCCTGATACTCTGCCTACTTGATATCCAATGTAGCGTGGATCTAATTATGTTGAGACTACTGATAGTTTCCTTCCCTTTGCAACTTCGATCGATGTGGATAATTTGAAGCATGATGATAGCCTCCATAAGTATAGCACCCATTGTGAGGCCCTATGCAACCTCTTGACTTGTCCTCTATGAAGCCCTTCTACTTTTGGTCAACTTTTCCTTTTTCGTTATTTGCCTTCTTTCTTTTTCCACCTTTACCATCTTCGCCTTTCTCTTGTGACTCACTTCTCCTCTTCAGATTATGGATCTGATGGTTCTTAGTTGTAGGACATAATAACCCGTCAAAAATAGCCCTAAACAAAATAACCCGGTCACAATAACCCAAGGTCATAATAACCCAAGCCAAAATAACCCATGGACAGAATATCCCCATAAGAATATAGAGAAAGGAAAAAAAATTATAAATTACATACGGGTTATTTTGTCCATGGGTTATTTTGACCACGGGTTATTTTTTCCATGGGTTATTATGACCCTGGGTTATTTTGTCCTTGGTTTATTATAACGATGTTATTGTGTCCAAGGTTATTTTGGTTGGGTTATTATGTTTGGATACCGGTTGTAGGACATAATAACCCAGCCAAAATAACCTTGGATAAAATAACCCAGTCACAATAACCCAAGGACAAAATAACCCAAGGTCATAATAACCCAAGCCAAAATAACCTGTGGTCAGAATAACCCATGGACAAAATATCCCCGTAAGAATATAGAGAAAGGAAAACAAAATTTATAAATTACATACAGGTTATTTTGTCCATGGGTCATTTTGACCATGGGTTATTTTGTCCATGGGTTATTATAACCCCGGGTTATTTTTTCCTTGGGTTATTATGATGGGGTTATTGTGTCCAAAATTATTTTGGTAAGGTTATTATGTCTAGATACCATGGTGGTTGTAGTACATAATAACCCGGCCAAAATAACCCTAGACAAAATAACCCAGTCACAATAACCCAAGGACAAAATAACCCAATGTCATAATAACCCAAGCCAAAATAACCCGTGGTCAGAATAACCCATGGAAAAAATATCCTCGTAAGAATATAGAGAAAGGAAAACAAAATTTATAAATTGCATACGGGTTATTTTTTCCATGGGTTATTTTGACCACGAGTTATTCTTTCCATAGGTTATTATGACCTTGGGTTATTTTGTCCTTGGGTTATTATGATGAGGTTATTATGTCTAGGGTTATTTTGGTCGGGTTATTATGTCTAGATATCGGGCGAAGGTGGTCCAGGAGAAGGCCCTCTAGGTCAAATTGAGGAAGAACTAGGAAAGGATCTCAAAAGAGTAGCACCACCTAAGTTCGATGGAAAAGCCATTGAAGCAAGAGTTGAGGCATGGATCATTGAGATGGAGAAATATTTTGGACTTCATAACCTATCCGATCAAACTAAGGTTGTGTGGGATACATATCAAATTTTAGGAGAAGCATCTACTTGGTGGGATAATGAAAAGACCGAGAGGAATCTTCAACTTGCTGAGATTACTTGGGAACTCTTTATGCAATCTTTTAGGAAGAGATAGTTATCGTAGCTCTTTTTTGACAAGAAGGTGATAAAATTCCAAAACCTACCTCAGGGGAGCATGACTGTGACCTAATTCTAGGAAAAGTTCACCAACCTATTGAAGTATGTGCCCCAATATCAAGGAGACAAATGTTTCCACATTTTAAAGTTCATATTTGGACTCAGACCCCACATTGGAGCAGAAGTGGACATTTATGATCCTCTCACCATGAATGATGTCTTCCTGAAAGCAACCAAACAGGAGAAAAAGTTATAGTAGTTATCCAATTACCACAATAATTCAAATCCTAAGTTGTGGTTTGGGAACAAGAAGTTTCATAAAGGAGACAAGAACCATGGTATCCAGACATAATAACCTGGCCAAAATAACCCTGGATACAATAACCCCGTCATAATAACCCAATGAAAAAATAACCTAGGGTCATAATAACCCATAGACAGAATAACTCGTGGTCAAAATAACCCATGGACAAAATAACCCGTATGTAATTTATAATTTTTTTTTTCCTTTCTCTATATTCTTACAGGGATATTTTGTCCATGGGTTATTCTGACCACGAGTTATTTTGGCTTGGGTTATTATGACCCTGGGTTATTTTTTCCTTGGATTATTGTGATCGGGTTATTTTGTCTAGGGTTATTTTGGTTGGGTTATTATGTCCTACAACCCCTTCTCCCAGATTGAATTTCACATTCCTATGAACCCGGTCCTTGAATGCCACTCGAACTTCATGTTCTATGTGATCCATACGAGCCTCTTGTCTATTCAAAAGCTCTATAATCTATTCCATCCTCTTGTTTGGTCCATTGTCTAACCCACTACCACCCGTCTCTTGCTTGGTGGTCACCATAATGGTTTACACCTAACCTACATCACATTTCACGTCTATCATAAATTAATACTAGATTCTATGATTAAACATTCTTATTCACATAACATTACATAAACATGCATATATCACTCATTGATTGAACACATACACATTCATACACAATAAACATGTGTGGCGTTCTTCACTTTAACACACCAAAAATAAAATCTTGCATTATTTATATTATGTGTGGGACAATAAGCCCTTATTTACAAAAGCTTCTTGTTACATTAGTCAGTTTTCTCATTCTCAAAGAGAGGAAACTCCTCTAGATTGTCATCAAAATTTACATGAATTGTCTCAAAAGTGGATGGTTGAGCACGCAAGCTCTCCTTTTCCTCTTTAGTTAATAAGGGTGTGTTTTAGTCCACACCCTAGGGGCCAATCTCTAATTGCATAAAGCTTCTTAATCTTATGCTTCAACTCCTCAATCTTCTTGCCCCTCTCTAGCTTAAGTCGAGTGAGGGCTTGAGCTAGAGTCTCATCATCGGGAATTTTGGGTTGAACCTCAATCTTGGAATTTTCTTCCAATATGAATTTCTTGTTTGAGGTCCTAATGGTATTCCCTTTCTTTCTTCCTGACTTAGACCTTCCCATACCTGCATTCAATCCAAGTTCGGTCAATTCTTAGTACAACTCAATTTGGTCAAGGGTCAACTATTCCCTAGTCATGGCTATTGTGGACTCAAAAGGCCTAGAGTTGAACCCTAAGCTCTGATACCAAATGTAAAAACCCATTCTAATTATTACTTAATTATATTATTGAAAATGACTATGAATATTTAATTTTAAAAAGATATAACTAAGCAACTATTTTCAATCATAGCAACACATTTCTAATTAAAATAAGATTCATAATAATATATTCATTTCCAAATGTAAATTACAATATCCAATTTGACTTGGCTCATTGGGCCACAAAGTTGATACAATATACAATTTTACATCAAGGTTACATCATAGTCCATGATAATCATGAAAAAATCCAAGGTTTCCTCTTGACACTTGCCTCCACTAGTGGACGAGAACATGGTTGAAGTGTTTTACCACCCAACCACGAAGCTTACGCTTCCTCAAAATTCTTCCAACTTGAAGAATACCCTACCTTGCACGAAAATTTTAGCAAGAGAACAATTTGCAAGGTGGAATCTGGTGTGAGCCCAAACATTAACATGCATCTCTATCTATGATTAGAAAAATGCAAGATCTATGCTAGGAATGGCAGAGAGTGTTATCACAAAGTCCATACATACTCTCTTAACTCCATTTCGACACCTGTCCCAGAAAGTAACTTTCAACAACATAGTTTATATCTTAGCAACTATCTACCCTCTAGTAGCATCTACCCTGAGGTTCTCTAGTCTAATTAGGTGTTGTACTCAATAAAGAGAATATTCTTTACACACATATCTATGGAAAAATAATTCAACCTACTTATTTCCTCATCTTAATAAAATCAGAAATAATTCAATGGATCTACACAATACATTATCCATTCATTTCAAACACATGTCACATGATCATATTCAACGTAACTCAATATTCCTTTTAGAATAAATTAAATAAGTAACAAAAGAAGGTATGTCACAAGTATGTGTATGTGCGTAGATGAAGGTCTATGTGCATACACATATATGTTCCAACTTAAGTTAATATATTTGTGCATACATTCTGAAATGAAAACCATTATAACATATTCCTTTTATTCAAAATAGTGCTATAGATTGTCATATTATCTGATAATAATACAATATGTAAATTTTCCATTTTCAAAGAAATAAGAACATATCTATTTGAACAATTTTCACATATTGTTGTGTTTTTTTTAATTAGAGGTAAAACAGGTTTTGAAGGGGCCCCAAAACCCTTTACAAAAAGGACATTTGTATCAAGAGATAACTAAACAGAGAATTCAATATCCAAAACGCAGCAAAACAACAACAAGCTAGCTGCCAAAAGGGAGGGACAAAAATAAAAAATACATATTCTTCAAAATATTTGCAACTTCCATGTCACTCTGAATAGTCTTCTGATGTGCATGCGTGACTTCAGACATATATTTAGTAGGAACCCTAGCTTGCATCTTGGTCTTATTGCAAGTTCTAGCACTGGGCCCCAAAACATTTACCTCATTAACCAAAACATCCTACGAACCAGCAGCCTTATCAACCGAAGCTTCCTCCATCACCTGTCTTTCCCCGACAGCATATTTCTCACTAGGAGCTCCCTCCAACCATTTCTTGGCCTTCTCATTGATTATAGAATGGCCCTTAGCCTCATACCTCATAGCAGCTTTAGTCCCATCAACGACCTTATCCAGTTTCATGCTAACTCTTACCATCTGCTCTTCCAAGGTCAAAATTCTTCGTTCAAAAATCTACTTCATCTTCAGAATTTCCTCAACCACAATCTTCAAGGAATCAAACAACTCATCAACTTGAGTCTAAATAGAAGACTGTGAAGACTCCCCAACTTTGCTCACAACACCCCAAACCCTCACATTAGTAATGTTGAGCTCATGAAAAACCCATTCGAACAATCTAAATAGGGAAATGGTTCCCTCCTTAGCATGACCCAAAACATTGAGAAAATCCTCCCAATCAAAGTTAAACACATCCTTACCCTCCACATCTCCCTCCTAGGGGATACTATTCTTATCCTGGCTCACACGAACCTCCTTACCTTTATCCCCAACCACCGACATCTGAATTTTATGAAGAGAGCTAACAATGTCCTCAGCCACCATCCTTCTGTTCTGCTTCTCTAGATACACATCAAGGGATTCCAAAGCATCCTTCCCACCACCAATCTTCAGAGAAGAAGCAGCATGTACCTCCTGCACGGGGCTACCAAACCATATAACCAACTTCTTTTTGCTACCCTCCTTCAAACCCTTCTTTCTCTTAGACCCCGAAATAGAGGGTTCCAGAGACATACTATTGTGTTGTTTGTAACATAATAATTATTGTTTGTAGCAAAACAATGTTGTTTGTATCAAAGAAAATATTGTTTGTAGCAAAACAATGTTGTTTGTATAAAAAAAAATATTGTTTGTTGCAAAACAATGTTGTTTGTATAAAAAAAAATATTGTTTGTTGCAAAACAATGTTGTTTGTATCAAAATAAATACTATTTGTAGCAAAATAATGTTGTTTGTATCAAAACAAATATTGTTTTTAGCAAAACAATGTTGTTTGTATCAAAACAAATACTGTTTGTAGCAAATTAATGTTGTTTGTATAAAAAAAAATTGTTTGTAGCAAAACAATGTTGTTTATATAAAAAAAAAAATACTATTTGTAGCAAAACAATGTTGTTTTCAAAATTTTACAAGTTACTATGCCAATACCTTTCGTTAAAAATTTCAAGTTATCCAGTACATTATGTAAATGATCAATATTCTATCATTCTATTCATACAATTATCTAGACAATACTAATGTCCTTTTTTATCAAACAAAAAAATTGAATGACATGCTTGTCATTTCCAATCACATACAAGATGGAACATTTAAATTACTATTTGGGGTTAAGAGAGAGATACTTGAGTTTCTATGGGGAATTGTTATGGATATAAGTTCAATCTATTGTCATTATAGGAATGACTTAACAGTCAAATGACTATTTGGTTTCATCACTAATATTATCATTAGCCAACCTTGAATAAATGTTGATTATCGGCTTACAATGTTTGACGACCGGCTATTAAAACACATTCATAGTAATCATTCTAAGAGTGATATATCCATGCAAACGGGCGATGAAATCAACATATGCGAGCATCACATGTATGCAAAGAAAATGGGGATCGTTTTGTTGAACAATTAATTCTATTACAAATGGTATACTTCAATCGATCTTAAGGATTAATGCCTACATAATAGAATGGAAAAATGTAATCATTCCTCCATCATTCAAAGAGAACAAGGCAACATGCTAAAATAGCAACAACATATAAATATTGAAGAGCACAAAGATTTACTGAGAGGGGGGGTGAATCAGTAAATCAATCAAACTTTCAATTCTCAATCTTTTCAATCTTATTACAATCAACTTTTACAACCTTCTCAACGAACTTAAACTCTTATCAACATCAACCTTTTGATATGAATCAATTTACTCAAGCTGACATAAATTTATTGAAAACTTCAAATGATTTTTTACAAGTGGAAGTAGGCACCAACCTACTTGTTTTACAAAGAAGATGATTTAGTAGGCTGCAACCTACAAGGGACACCCAAACCTCTTAATTATTTAGTAGGCACCAACCTACAAGGAGCACCAGCCCCTAATGCAAGGCACCAACCTTGACTTGATGGTTGCAAGATGATGCCTTCAATCTGACCTGCACTATCCCAATCCTCCAATCTGCGTTTGGTGATGAATGATCTCACACTTAGCCCACACAAGGAGATGGGACTTCAGATTTAGAATGCTCACTTACCCAACCACACATTTAAAACAAAGAATGAATTGCCAATATATACTTTGATCAAAGATTGTGCCTCTTGATGAAAGATTGTGTCTTTGTCTTTTCAATATTCACTCATACCCCTTCATTAAACCGGTTTTCTGCCTTGATGATCTTTTATTTTTTTTTGACTTTGTTACTCCCTTAATAGATAGTTCGACATACTCTTCAGATTATGTTCTTTCAACACATAAGCATACTTAATGAAAGTCAAGTCAAAGAGAACCACGTCTATTTGCAAGGTTACGCCTCCTTGAAGAAATGTGTCTTTCAGAAGTCTGTTGAGGAGGCATGAAAGAGACAAGAGACGCACTATAGCAACTTTTGGAGATTACGTCTCTTTAGAAAAGGCGTATACATAGATTATGACTTTTTGTTTCAATCCTTAAAAACACGTCCTTTCCATTATGCATCGTATGAACACGTCTTCTTGAAGATACGTCCATAATCCTTAAGCAGCCAATGTTTCTCTTCAATTTGCAACTCTTCATTTATTTGCTTTTAACAAATCGTTCTTTTCAACATTTTTTCAGGTATTAGACAGCTCCCGACAGATTTGTCTTTTACGCCTTTAGACTTCCTCTTGTGAAGCATCAACTTTTATTCACAGCTCTGATTATTATCTTCATTGAAATTTGAATCTCTTTTAAAAGCCACGATACCTCCAAATTAACGTTTCATCACATTCTCTTTTTATTCCTTTGAGAAAGCCACGATATATTGTCACCAGCATCTTATAAGATAATCATGATTCTATCTTCAGAATAGTTAATGAATAACCCGATGAATATATTATGGTGCGATATAGAGACACCTGAAGTTATGTGAGACCCACAAATTAATAATTCCTTTGTCTTTATTTATTGATCTTTGTGTCTTCTTCCAAAACATACGTACAACCTCCAAATTACACAGGTGGCAGCTTGAAAGATTATCGGGCCTTTTTCTTATACTTTTCCCACATTTGGAACTTATACTTGTATAGTTGTGATACTAATGTTACTTCTTTAAATATATTGACTTCGACAACTTCAATATTTCCTTCTTCTTTCATCCATCTCCAAATCAATGATTCTTCACATACATCCATCTCTAAATCAATGATTCTCTTGCGCAACCTATTCAGCATCAATGTATGTAACACCTCACAAGTATTATTTCACCAGTTTAAAATGGAACATTACATCCTCAATACTAATGACGAACTTCTAATCAACCTTGTCTTTGATATTCTTCATCGAGCACTTCATCACACGTCTCCATGCCTTTGATAATAATACTAACGACGAACTTCTAATCAACCTTGTCTTTGATATTCTTCATCAAGCACTTCATCACACGTCTCCATGCCTTTGATAATAATCTTTATATCATATCTTTGGCATTAATGATGATATGAACAAGATGAATGAAGCTTGAGTGATCCATGTTCTTTGTATCTTGTTTGGGCATATTTGTATGATTTGTGGTGTTTAACAACAAAGACAATTTTGACATCAATGACAACATTTCCAACAAATATATGTACATCATTCTATGAACGATGTTAGCAACCTTCACACCCATTTCGGGTGACATAACTATTCATCCTAGCCAATAGGAAGAACCACAAATAATAAAAGAAATATAACAACAAAGATACAATCATTTTCCCTTTAAGGGTAATGATGATGATTTCAAAATTGTTCAATACAAACAATAATTATGGTTATCAAATATCATACGAATAACCATGAAATGGTTAATAACTTACATGCATAACATATCGATTTGAGGTGATAACATTAATTTATACTAGGAATAACCAGGTTCAACTTTCATGTCGATAGAAGAAAATGCAAAGATATGGTGCATGCACAGGTTGGCCGATGAGGCCTCTGCAACATAAATCAAGAAATAATCAATTCTATATCAAAAGCTTTGGTTCTAAATAGAATGCGACTTGTAGTAAATGGGAATCTTATGTTTTTCAACAAGATCGAATGAAATTGACATAAAGGAAGGAAAATGAAGGTTTTTGAATAGCTTGTACTAAAAAATCATTCATAATCAGCAACAAAACAATGATTTTTACCTTTGTTCGTAGTTTTTCTCGGCTCTTTCTTGCTTTTCCCCAATGATTCAATGCACTACTTGCCTTTTTCCTAATTTCTCGTTGCCACACTAGACCCCTGTCGATTTCTTCCCTAGTATTCTTGTGTTACCACAATGGAAAATGCATGTTTCCCTTACTTGTTCGTAGCATCATGGGACCATTTCATTCATAATTGATATTAATTTGGCCACCCCACTATTCAAATTTGAATATCTTTCCTTAATTTGAATGCAATCCATGACTTCTTTAGATATTCCTCATGATATTATTTGAATTCAATCAATATAATTGTGATAATTTTGATTCCATATTCATTTTTTATAAGGAATATGTGTATATGTATATATTTATATATATGTGTGCATATATATATGTCTATGTATATATATGTGTGTGTGTGTGTGTGTGTGTGTATTTATATATACATATATATATATATATATATATATATATATATATATATATATATATTTATTGATCTCTATTTTACTTTTATAATAGTATAGTAATCAATCATTTTTGAGCAAAGAATAAACTATTATTTTATTTGAATAATTGTTTTCAAAAGAAGTAGTTTTTCATCCTTCAAGCATTCCTATTTTTTTTAAATTACATAGTAATATGTTCAATCATGCTATCATTCTCTTTTAAATTTTGAAACCATATGTTTAGAGTGAACAATTGAATAAGGAGTCACATGTATAACATTCCAAAAGTTCATTCTTTTCAAATATTGAATCACTTTGAATCAAGTCAATATAAATTTCCATATGAAAGTTTAAATGCAATCTATCATGTTGATTTGTGGTGTGTGCATCCAAATTCCATCAAGCTTACCACTCAATCTGGTGAAACGATCCTACTTCAACCGTGTTCTCGTCCTTTAACCTGTTACCATGCATTTGCACACACTTTCACTTACATAGTTCATCAATAACATTCAATCATGATAAAGTATGAGATAGTTCATAAGATCACTTGGTCAAAAGACAGTCAACTTCTCTCAAACATTTCAAAAATATTAAAATTTTCATTCAACATATTGAATTTCCTCAATAATTCAATTTATCATATTATGATGTAAATGCATTAAAAAATGGGTTATGGCACAGATGCTACAACAAGAGATTTGGAAAGATGATTGGAAGTACAAATGTCAAGGTAGATGAAGACTTGTGTCAAATATCACATGAACCCGAGGTTCCTAGATCTGATATGCTTCCTTTGATTGAAGAAGAAGAAGAAGAAGAAGAACTAGAACCAATGAAGATTCTCAAGACTCTAAAATATGTGCAGAAGAACCACTCTCTAGATCAGATCATTGGAGACATAAATGAAGGTGTGTTGACAAGAAGAAATTTTTCAAAAGAAACTAAACAAGTAAACTTGTGCTTATTATCAACAATGGAACCCAATAACTTTGTTGATGCTAGCAAAGATGATAATTGGATAAAGCGAATGGAGGAAGAACTAAATCAAATAGAGAAGAATCAAACTTGGGAATTAGTTCTCGGACCAGTTGATAAAAATGTGATAGGAACAAAATAGATGTTCCAAAATAAGTTGAATGAAGATGGTAAGGTAATAAGGAACAAAGCTAGATTGGTTGTAAGGGCTATTCACAAGTTGAAGGTATTGAGTTTGAGGAGACCTTTTCTTTGGTAGCTAGATTGGAGGCAATAAGGATGTTTCTTTCTCTTGCTTCTCATAAGAACTTCAAATTATATCAAATGGATGTCAATTCAACTTTTCCTAAATGGTGATTTAGAAGAAGAGGTGTATATTAAGAAACTGTATGGTTTCTAATTATCAAAGGGTCTAGACATGGTTTTTAGACTCAAGAGAGCTCTTTATGGTCTCAAGCAAGCTCCCAGAGCTTGGTATGCTAGATTGGATAAGTATCTACTTCGACAAGGATTCAAGAAATTAATGCAAATAGTAATCTGTACATTAAGGTTCAAGAAGACAAGTTGTTGATTGTGGTTGTATATGTTGATGACATCATCTTTGGTAGAAATGATATTATGTGTAAAACGTTGCAGAAGAGGTGTAAAAAGAATTTGAGATGTCAATGATCGGTGAGTTTTTCTTCTTCCTTGGACTACAAATTATTTAGCAAGAGGGTGGCATCTTTATTCTCAAGCCAAATATGTAAAGGCAATGTTGAAGAATCTTGGGATGGAAGATTCCAAACTAGTGGGTTCTCCTATGGTGATAGGTTGTCACTTAAGAAAATATGATGAGTCTTCGGAGGATGATCAAACTCTCTATACGTCCATGATTGGAGGTTTTTTGTAGGTAACTGCTTCCAGACTGGATATCATGCATGTGGCATGTTTGGTTATTAGATTTCAAGCCAATCCTAAGCAATATCATGAGAAAGTTGTGAAAATATTTTTTAGATATGTGAAGGGAACTCTGGATTATGTCCTATGGTACAAAAAGGATCAAAATTTATCTTTGAGTGCCTATATTGATGTTGATTGGATGGGTTGTGTTGATGACCAGAGGAGTACAAGTAGAAGTGAATTCTTTTTGGGAGACAGATTGGCCTCATGGTTTAATAAAAAGTATGATTCAATGTCTTTTTCCATAACAAAAACATAATATATTGTTGTAGCATCTTGTTGTAATTAGGTGCTTTTGATGAAGTAGACTTTGAAGAATGTGAAGGTGGTTAATGATGAACCTATTCCTATACTACATGACAATACAAGTGTAATTAACATTTCCAAGAATCCAGTAATGCACTCAAGAACTAAACACATCTCAATTTGGTACCACTTTCTGAGGAAGAAGGTTGCATAACATGAAGTCAAAATGGAGTATGTTCCTAACCAAGGACCAAATTGTAGATATTTTCACTAAGGAACTTTTAAAGGATACTTTTGAGTATTTGCGGTAGAAGTTAGGGGTTATTGCCCCTCCTTGTTCTAATTAGATGGATAAATGGTGCATCTATCTAGGGGGATAAATTCATATCATATCCTTCTCTTGGATTGATGAGTTCT
>VDFB02000003.1:450532387-450542877 GCA_007258455.2 Sequoia sempervirens | reverse complement strand
GAGAGTAGTGATGACAGGGATGGGGATGGTAATAGAGATGGAGGTGGCGGGGATGATGATGGGGGTGATGGGGGAGGAAATGAGGATGGAGGAGGGCTAGGTCCCAATGTTGGAGAGATGAGAGTGCCTCGCAAGAGGCGACGTGTGGAGATTCGACTACCCTCGCCAGAATAGTAGACACAAATTTCTACCTTACATTTACAGGTTGAGACACTCTAGGATTAGCTTGAGCAGGTTCAGGCTTTACTAGCATAGGCCTAGGGGTAGATTATTGTATTGAAAATAGAGAGGGATGCTGCTAGATAGCAAGTACAATAGGTACAAGCTCAGCTCGCACAGGTCCAAGCTCAGGGATAGGGACAGATGCAAGCACAAGTTGCCACACTTACTGTAGAGAGGGACACTCTACGATAGTGGGTGGATTAGACTGAGGGTGTCTCCAACAGATTACAACATGTTGTAGCAATTTACGGTGCTTCAGACTATTTTAGGGAGATACATCGTACCACCCAGGAGGCTGATTTTTATAGAGTTAGGTATCATGATGCAGTTCCTCTAGAGCGGAAAGAGAGTTTTGCATAGTCCCAGTCTAAGACCATTAGCATGGGTGTTATGCAATCGCTTCCTAGGGATCAGAGAGATCCTAGTGCAAGTTCATCTGGTAGGGGAGGGCCTGGTCATGTGATGCCAGCACTAACTGAGGGGAGCACGACATAGCTTCTATTTCTAATTTTTTGTTGTACTTTGAACATGTATACACTGTTGTTTTTGAGACATTGATGATGTACCTCTTGATTTCAAACATTATGATACACTACCATTTTTTATATTGATGTTTCTCTTTATACCCTTGGATATCCTTGTACACTTTGACATTATGACTTTGAGGTTATATGACATGCGACGATGATTATGATCTATATGTCTATATGATGTTTATATATGATGATAATCATGATGATTATGATGGATGCATTTAATTTCTATTATATATGTTATGTGATGTTCTATATGATGATGATGATATGATATGCTATGGATGAAAATGATGATGCAACTGATGTGTTATGATTCTATGATGCTTTATGAATGATTCCTATGTGATGGATTTTATTATGCCAATGAAATGTGATGCATTTGATATTTTTATACTTTTCTCATGTAAATAAATGATGCAATGAATGAATGATGTATGAAATTATCACATGATGGTGCATAGTTCTATGTGTTTATGATGTTTATATGATGATGATCATGATGATTATGTAATGATGATTCTTATGTAATGATGATTATGGGACATATGCAATGATAATATGATAAAGCATGATTAATGATTATATATGCTTAATGGATGATGTTTTATGCTATGTGAGATGGATTTTACTATGCAAATGATGTATTATGTGTATGCAATCATCCAATTATTCCTTTGTCAGTCTTGGATTTGAGTAATAACAAATTCATCTTCACTACTGGTTTTAGATGTTCATAACAATGTGGCGTTATTTTTTTACCAGTCATGTTCTTCAGCAACTTTTCTTCTTGGAAATCTTACTCTGTTGGACATGTCTTTCAATCATCTTATGTGAATCCAAGATCCATTTTATAAAAGGAGTAAATGATTTCTTGATGCATCAAGTTCAATTATAGATGCATCAAGTTGAATTATACCCTTATTAAAATAGAAATGTTTTTCTACTTGGAAATCTTACTTTGTTGGACATGTCTTTCAATAATCTTAATGGACCAATTTTTAATCCATTAATAATTGATGAAGTGATTTGGATAATGCAAGTGAGATGGAATGCACTTCTTTTTGTGTTTTCTGATGCAAATATTATGATGTGATGAATGGATGGATGAATGATGTGATAATGTTTTCTAATGTATGCAAATGATGATGCAACTGATGTGTAACTATATGAAAATGTTTTCTAATTTATGCCAATGATGATGCAATTGGTGTGAAACTATATGAAAATGATGTGTTTTTGGAAATGTCAAATGTACTCAATCGATTAGTGCTAGAGATAATATCATTGTGAAATTGTTACAACTTTGGAAATCCCATAGATACAGATGCAAACTAACATGGATGCAATCTAACTTAACCATGCAAATCTAATTTGCAAATGTTGTCATTCGTAATAGTTGGTTTGTCGTTCTTTTTATCATCATTGATCCTTTAAAATGTTGAAAGTTAGTACAAGCATTGATGGCATAATGTAGACCATGATGACCTGAGTATTACTTCCATGATTTTTTGATATTGCAAGTTAACATAAGCATCTAGGTATAATTAAACTGAGATGACCTGAGTATTTCTCACATAAACAAACAAGAGTTAACCGTTTTCCTATGAAAATTTGCAATGTCATTAGTGATACTTTGTAGAGCACATCCCATGATAATTTGCATAGTAATAATGATCAACTTGTAGACATAAGACAAAGAAAAATCATACTCCTTCCTGGCTCCTCTAGTTTAATACATCATTGAGGTACTCTAGAGATATGATAACAAAAATCAAAGTTCAATAGTTGAACATTCATGCCACAGTGATAAAGCCATGATTAAGAAGAACATCATCCATTTAAAGTTTTCTTGGAATTTGATTGATTTGGGTGTTTGATTTTGGATGGTTGATGTGTTCATGTTTGTGAATGATGTTCAATGTTGTGTTGCATTGTGATCATTGTGTTTGTTGTGTTTGTCCTACTATTTTTTTGTTTGTTGGTTCAATCTCAAAGTTTATTTCCCCCAATGAGTTTAGGATTTTACCCCCAGACTAGGGTGAGACACGACCACGATGCCAGGATATGTACATGACGCTTTTTGATGATAGGAAAATTGATGGTGAAAGCGAGTGGCAAAAGTGAATGGTTGGCATGCTCAAATAGATGGAAAAGATAATCTATCACAAATAGCACCTATTGCCAGGTTTTCACTACTTTTTTTTATTGCACTTTTTGAAATTTTATGATTTTTTTGATTTTTTGATTTTTCACTTTTTTTGTATTTTTCTCTTTTTGTATTTTTTTTGTTACCAAGATGCATGTTTTCTAGGTTTTCATCAAGGAAACCATTTTTTTAGGACATTTTCTAATGTGTTTGTATTTTTTCAAGACTTTTTCTGATGCACTGGATGAGTCAAGAGTAGAATTTCTTGAGATGGAGGTTGTTGAGGGGTTCATCTAACAAATCCCCTTTAGGTGTAGATAATTGATATGCTTCTAATCAAAATACTAATACAATGACAAGGCCTAACTAGTTTGGTTCAAATTTCCCCTTCTTCTCTCTATCTTCTTAGTTCACAGTTTTCTTTCAAGACTAAATCACCCACCTGAAATGTTCTAGGCTTTACTCTGTGATTGTAACTTCTAGATATCCTCTACTGATAGGCTTTTAGGTGATCCACTGCATGTTGATGACACTCATCCAATAGTTCCAATTCCTATAACCTAGACACTCTATAATCCTCATCTGAAATGATCCCTTTTAGTGACACTTGGACTGATGGTAGCTCAACCTCAATAGGTAGAATGGCCTTGGATCCATAGACTAGGGCATATGGTGTTGCTCTTTTTGGGGTGTGGATACTATTTCTGTAAGCCCATAAAGCAAGGTTTAGTTGAACATGCCAATCACGTCCAACCTCGTTGATGGTTTTCTTCAAGATTTTTAGGATAGTCTTGTTTGAGGCCTTTTCTTGGCTGTTTCCTTAGGGATAGTATGGTGTAGAAAACCAATAATGTATATGGAACCTGTCATAGAGTTCTTGGACATCCTAATTTTTGAATGGTCTGTTGTTGTCTATGATAATGGATTGAGGGATGCCATACAAACAGATGATATAGTTTATGATGAATGATGAGATTTGATTTCTTGTGATGGTGGTTAGGGGAACCACTTCAATCCACTTTGTGAATTATTTCATGGATGTGATGATAAACTTGTGTCCATTGGATGAAGATGGATGAATCTTTCCTATGAGGTCCAATCCCCACTAACAAAAAGGCCATGTTGATGTGAAAGGTTGCAACTCTTGTGCCGTTACATGTATCAAGTTTCTATAGATTTGACATTTTGTGCACCTTTTGACATATTGGAATGACTCCTCCATATTTGGCCAATAATACCCCAAACGTAGGAGTTTATTAGCTAAAGTTAGGCCAATTGAATGTGTTCCATAGATACCGTCATGGACCTCGCGTAAAGTGGTTTCATCTTTGTTACACTCTAGACACCAAAGGAGAGTACCATCAAGACCCTATCGATAAAGCACATTGGCTATTAGGGTGTGTCTAGAGCTGCTTGTTGGATGAAATTTTATTTTTGGTTCTAGGATAAATTAGACCTGGGAGGGTATTGTTTTTCAAATAGGTGTAGATTTTCCTGTAGGTAGAAGCATCAGCCTCGGCTAGATGGTAGATGACTTGGGATTCAGGGTTGTCATAATATGGGTTAAACAATTGTTCCATCATGAACTCATAATGGGCTCATTTCTTAGGAATCTATAAGAGAGAAGCAATGGTAGCCATGGCATCAATAGCTTTGTTGTTGCCTCTAGGAATATGCTCAAATTTTATCTCCACAAAGTATTTTTTGAATTTATCAACCATTCGTTTATATGGCATCAATTTGTCATCTTTTGTTTGGTAATCATCATTCAACTAATTAATGACTAGTTGTGAATCACCATAGACATGTAACTCTGTGATCTTCCACTTGACTGCTACTTTGATTCCAATGATCAATGCTTTGTATTCAGCTGTGTTGTTGGTGCAAGGAAACATCAGTCTATAGGACTTGGGAATGGTGTGTCCTTATGGCGAGATAAACAAGATTCTTGCGCTTGATCCATGTTGTGTATAAGAGCCACCAAAGTACAACATCCACTATTGTGTAGATATTATAAGGACATTAGCATTTGGAAATTCAATGTCCATTGGATGATTGTCTTGCAATGGTGCTTTAGCTAGTTGATCTACTATCGCTTGACCCTTGATTTATTTTTTTTCCACGTATTGGATGTCAAAATCCCTCAATATCATGACCCACTTGGCTAGTCTTCTTGTTAAGGCAACTTTGTTGAGTAGATACTTTAATGGATCAATTTTAGCGATGAGTTTGATGGTGTGAGTGAGCGTGTAGATACTTTTTTTTTCACTTTATTACTCTCTTTGTTTAGCATCCTAATGATGGATCATGGAATATGATTTGAAACATTGATGCAAAAAAGATTACACACAGTTACAAACCAAAAATCTGACAACTAAATGATCATGGACTATGGAAACCTTATGATATTAATGTAATGTCTTAGTTGTTGAGTAGCAAATACTACTGCAAGAAAATATTTTTCAAGAAAGGTGTAATTGATAGCATTACCATTCAAGGTCTTGCTAATATAATAGATTGCCCTTTCCTTTCCTACAGAATCTTTTTGTGCCAATAAAGCTCCCAAAGATATCTCAGTTGTTGCAATATAGAGTATCAATGGCTTTCCTTCGATTGGTGGTACTAGTATTAGTGGTGACATTAGATATCAAGCTTGAGTTGATTGAAGGCAACTTCACATTTCTCATCCCTCTTGAAAGAGACATTTTTGTGTAATAAATGATTTAAATGATGAGTTTTGTCAGCCAGTTGCATGATGAACCTTCTGATAGACTGGAATCTTCCTTGTAATGATTTGAGTTAACTGATATTTTTAGGAGGAGGCATCTCCATGATGGCTTTGACCTTTGCAGGATCCACCTCAATGCCTTTAGCCGACACAATGTACCCCAAAATCTTAGTTGATGTTATGTCGAATACACATTTCTTGGGGTTCAACCTCACATTGAATTTCTCCAGTATGGTGAATATCTTGTCTAAAATTTCTAGATGTCCCTCTCTAGTGAATGATTTTTCCAGTAAATCATCTACATAATCCTCCATAAAAGTGTGCATCATGTCATGGAAGATGATGGTCATCATTCTCTATTATGTGTCTCTAGCATTTTTCAAGCCAAAAGGCATTACATTCTAGCAGAAAGTGCCCCAAGGACATGTGAAGGTTGTTTTGTCTTGATCTCTAGGTTCAATTTTTATCCGATTGTACCCTAAAAAAGTCATCCATAAGTGATAAAATTTCATGTCCCACTATCAAGTCTACTATTATATCAATGTTAGTTAGAGGAAAATCGTCTTTTAGGCAAGCTTTGTTAAGATCCCTGAAGTCTATGCATATCTTGATACTTTTGTATGGTTTTGAGATTGGCACAATATTTGATATCCACTCGGCATAGTTAATAGGTCTGATAAATCCCACATCCAGTAGCTTCTTTAATTCGGCTTTTACCAAGAGGGAAATATGAGGCTGCATTTTTCTCAACTTTTTCTTTACTAGCTTTACCCCAGGTGGTAGTGAAAAATGATGCATGATGAGTTATGGATCTATGCTTAGTATGTCAGCATAGGACCAAGCAAAGTTAATCTACCTCTCTTCAAAGAATTTAGTGAAACTAGGTTTTTCCTCCTCTGTCATGGATGCTGCTAGATGTAGGGTCTTCATTGTTTCAGCTGTGTTGATATTGATGGATTGTGTGGGATCAATGAGCACTCACAATCTCTCTTGATAGTGATCAAGAAGAGTGACAAATATTCCATCTCTTGGTGCCTCAGAGAGGTTTTCACCTTGAGATACACTCTTTGTTTTTTACTTTTTCTTGATTTAATAGTTCCATTAAATGGTTTTCACTATTAGATCCATTTTTTATGTTCATTTTGCAGTTGGAAGATTTGGAACTCCCCTCATCTGAAGCTCCATTATGAGTTTTGATGATGGAACATGTTTCAGGGTTATCATAATAGAGGAAGTTTATGATGGCATCATCATTTAAAAAGGTGGGTATGTCAAGCAGCTCAGATTGGTCCCAGTCAATCAGTTCAAGATGTATTAATGGCATGGAATCGTCAGATTGGCTAAGGTCAGAAGGGGTAAGCATCATGATGGAAATTCCATCAAAGTGTCTGATAGCAATATCGAGGTCTATGACATTACTCTCTTTCGAAGTATCTATCTCGCTCAAAGTATGATCATCCTCACTTGAGTCATCGATATAATGTGATCCAATTTCAAGTGGTCTATAACCCAAGCTCTATCCCTTCATACATGTTGGTGTATACTTTTGTACCACATCAATTTCCTTATCATGACAAGAATTTTCAGAGAGGGAATCCCATTCATATTCACTAGAGTTTCTTTCAGAACTATCTCTCAAAATTTTGAAGGATTCTCTCAACAACTTGATGTCTGGTTTCTTCTTTTGCTTCTTCCCCGTACGCTAGTCCCATCTTGTCCTTTGAATTCATTTTGATGGGCTATATTGGTTCTATGATGTCATCTTTTCTTTTACCAATAGGACGTTTTCCCTCATATCCCATATTTTCCAAGATTGTCTTTCCTTTGCCATATTTCTCTATTAGTACATTTGAAGTGGATGCTTGTGATTGTTCTTTGTCCTTGTACAGCCAATTTACAACCTCCTTTTCTTCTAATTTTTCCACTAAGGTGCCTGCTCTTACAAATTTTCCATCAAAGAGTGTTGTTTGTGATGATTTTTGTCTTGATGTTCATGGTTGTCCATATGACTTAGGAGAAGACGAAAGTTGTGATAAACACAAGAATTTCTCAAATGAGTATTCCCCTATGCCTTTGTCTTTCAATTGGATCTTTTCAACCTGTTTTGATAAGCCATTGAGTTGACTTCCATGATTTGATGGGTGATTTAGTACTCTTATCTTTTGATTGGTCCTTTTTCTCCACCAACTTTGACAAGACATTTAGTTTTTTTTCACTGTTGGATGAACCAGGAGTTATAGCTTCCCTATTGTGTGGCACAAAAGTGTCTTGGGTTGTTCTAAGTGTGTTGCAATATTGGGGGTCATTGGAATCAGCAACAATAGTGATCTCTTTTCTATTAAAAGGAAATTTCAAACACTGGTGATATGTCAATGTTAAAACTTGCATCTCATGAATCCACGAACGTCCCAATAGTATGTTGTATGTCAACTCTTTATCCAACACTTGGCGAACTATATCTTTGACAACTAGTCCTACTTGAATTGGTAAGATAATCAACCCTTGGGAGGATCTCTCTTCATCATCATATGCTTTTATTGTGATTTTCCTTCTAGGATCAATAGCATTTTCAAAATATCTAAGTGCACAAACAAGTTTTAGAGTGTAGATATTTAAGCCAGCTCCTCCATCTATTAGAGCACATTTGACATGATGTTTGTGGATTAATACCTCAATGTGGAGGGAAACATTATGCAGATGGGTGATTGATACATCATCGTGTTCAGAAAATGGTAAGCAGTGCATTGCAATCAAATGTCCCACCATAGTCTAAAATTGGAAAACCTCCAAGTTGTTTGGTACTGTGGTGGCCACTAGAGCTTGTTCTAAGATTTATTTATGTGCTGGTGAAATCTTGAGAAGTTATAATATGGATATTTGGGCAGGTATTTTTTGCAACTATTCAACGATGTTATATTGAGTTGCAGGTGTAATAGTTGTTTTGGACGTGGAAGGGGTAGCTCCTTTCAATGTTACCTTGGCTTGTCCTCTTGTGATTGCATTGATCAGTGAATTGTCTTGTTTTCCTTTGATTTTAATGACATTGATTTGGTTGTCATTTGCAGAAATGTTGGTGATCAAATTTATTGGCAGAAGGTCATTGATTTGATGTGAGGCGGTGTCGATATTGTCGTGGTGACTTTCAGTTGTAGCAATGTTTCTTTGGCTCTTGCTTTCGATGTCCTCGGTTTGATGTTCAACCACCTCAACACAATGAATGGTAGAATCATAAATGTAGTTTATGTTTTTTCCCTTGGTATTTGAAGAAGAATATTTCGCTTTTTCATAGTTGGGTAGAGGGTTCTTGAACGCTTTTGTTTGGAGTCCTACAAATATCATCTTGTTGTCAATCAAGTCTTGTATCAAGTGCTTAAATTGCATGCATTCATTGGTTTTATGCCCTTTGTTTCAATGAAAGTCATAGAAATGTGCATCATTCCACCATGGAGGCTTCACTTGTGGCTCCCAATTTCTTTCCTCTGGTAATGTTATGACTTTAGCTTCAAGAAGTTCCTTTAATGTTGATTCTGATGATTGTCCCAAAGGTGTGAACCTTCTTCGATTTGAGGACGTTCGATATGATGGTGTTCTAGATCCAACATTACCTTGATTGTTGTTCTAGTTGACATTTTGGTTGTTGTTTTTGTTCCTAGGTGAATTGTTGTTTTGATTAGTTTTGGTGGCAGTTGTTGTTAAGTTGAATACAGGTTTTGCATTTTGGTTTTCAATTGTGCCAACATTGTTACCCAAATTCTTGTTTCGTTGGCAAAACTTGGGTTTTTCACCACTATTGTAATTGTTAGAGGAGCTTGATGTGTTGTTTTCATTGTAAAGTCTTATGACTCCTCTTTTGACCAAAGCCTCTTCAATTTTTATTCCATTTTCAATCAATTTTTAAATGAACGTAGGTGGACATTTCAATTCCAATATGTAGCTCATCTCATCATTTAGGTTATCAATAAATATTTCTATCTTTTATTTTCCAATTACGGGACGAGAATACCTCGCAAATAACATTATCCATTTTTGTAGAAAAGTGAGGAACGATTCACCCTTTTTTTGTTTCAAGTTGCAAAGGTCTTTCATTTTTATATCATGTTGGATGTTATAAGACTATTAAGTGATGAACTTGTTAACCAATTCTTCAAAGGATCTAATTGGTGGTGTGAGTTTGGAAAACCATTCGAGGAATTGTCCACCTAGACTTCATGGGAACAATCTCATCAAATAAGTTTCTTCATGAGAAAATTCAAGACTCATGGTTCTAAATTCCCTCACATGATCTATTGAATTGATTTTACCATTGTATTTGTCATACTTTTGGAATTCGCAATGTTTGGGAAAAGGAATTATGTGGATATCTTGATCAAAAGGATATGGACAAATTTCTTGGATCAAGTATCATTTTGAGGTTCCCCTTTGCATGTCAAGAATTTGTTGTTGAAGGTTCATCATTTGATGAGTTAGGGCAACCACTTGTTCTGGATCATTTTTAGGCTTTTTGGGAGGTTCTTTTAATTGATTAACATCAAAGTCATCAAGCCATTTGACACCTTGTTTATCCAACATTAGGAGGTATTTTTTCCCATTTCTTTCAAAAATATTTTCTAAGCACTTGTGGAAATTCAAATCTTGATTAACATTTTGGATATCTTCCTCAGTTATTTCTTCCCCTTCATTGTTGTGGATTCCATGAAAACGATTCTCTTCAGCTTCAGCCATGGTGTTTTTTTTTTCATTGTTTTGAGTTTTGATGCTTTGAGTTCCAATGTTTTGCATTTCAATGTTTTGTGTTTCTAGTTCTTTTTCGTTGAGTTTTTGCTTTTGTAACCTTATTTGAATAGGCATACAAGTGTTA
>VDFB02000003.1:450430326-450532287 GCA_007258455.2 Sequoia sempervirens | reverse complement strand
TGACTTTAATCATGACTGCCCCCTCAAACCTAAAGGGCAAAACAAGCACATGGAGTGGTTTTATGAGGGAGAAGCATTGACTGATTTTTCTGATCAGCAAGCTCCAATCTATGATACAGATGGAGAAGAGTCAGAGAACGAGGCAGAAATTGTAGTGGAAACAGAACTAAAAGAGGCTCATATGTCCAGCATGCAGAAAGAGGGTTCTTTCAGACTCCGTGGGATCCTAGCTGGTCAAAGGGTCATTTCTCTTCTAGATACAGGTGCAACCCACAATTTCATTGATTCACGGTTAGTAGAGAAACGGGGAATTCAAACTCAGCAGTTTGAAGGCATACATGTGAAGGTTGCAGATGGATACACTCTCAACTGTGAGAGGATGATACCTGACTTGCCTTTGAAACTTAACAATTTTGAGTTCAAGGCAGATTTTTATGTTGTAAACATGGGAGGTACGGACATAGTACTTGGCATGAAGTGGCTTCATGCAATAGGTGAGTTCACGCTTAATTTGCGTGACATGGAGATGAAATTCACCGTTGATGGCACAAATCATATTCTAAAAGCCATCAAGGACAGCAACCTCAGAGAAATTTCACTCCGTAGAATGGAACGTTTGATTCGTAATGATATGGTAGAGTGGGCTGCTGAGTGCAAGCTAATGCCTTCATAGTTGGATCAGCAAGCTTCTTCATACCATCCAGATGTGCAGGAACTTCGAATCAAACATGCGAAGGTGTTCAGTGCAATTCCACCTGGTAGACCTCCTGATAGAGGTATTGAGCATATTATAGAAATGGCGAGCACGAAACCCATCATGATTACTCCTACCGAGACCTCTAAGCCGCCCGAAGATGAGATTGAGAAAACTATTCAGGAGCTTTTAGCTATGGGGCACATCAGGCCGAGTAAGTCACCCTTTGCTTCATCAGTTGTTTTGGTGAAGAAAAAGGATGGTACACTTAGGATGTGTATTGATTACAGAATGCTCAACAGGAAAACCATAAAGAACAGGTATCCTATTCCCCGGATAGATGAGTTGATAGACGAGCTTCATGGAGCTTGCTACTTCTCAAAGATTGATTTGAGAACAGGTTATCACCAGATCAGAGTTCGAGAGGAGGACATAGAGAAAACTGCGTTCAGATGTCACTGTGGACACTTTGATTTCTTGGTTATGCCATTCGGTTTAACCAATGCTCCAGCCACGTTTCAGTCTACAATGAACAGGGTTTTCCATCCTCACTTGAGGAAATTTGTATTGGTGTTCTTCGACGACATCCTGGTTTATAGCAAATCATGGGAGGAACACATGGTTCACTTGGATGAGGTACTGAGTATACTTGACAGGGAGTCCTTGTATGCCAAGGAGTCCAAGTGTGCTTTAGGCATGGCAGAGCTTTTATATCTGGGACACATCATCAGCGGTGCAGGAGTTAGCATGGATCCAGAGAAGGTTCGAGCCATCATTGATTGGCCTACACCTGAGACTTTGACACAGCTCAGGGGTTTTGTAGGATTGTGTGCCTTCTATCGTCGGTTTGTTAGTGGGTTCTCGCGGCATGCTGCGCCACTAACTGATTTGACTAAGAAGGGTGCTTTTGTGTGGACACCACTCGCGCAGGCGTGCTTTGAGAAGTTCAAACTTCTCATGACTACGTGTCCAGTCTTGGCTCTACCTGACTTCACTAGACCCTTTGAGTTACATTGCGATGCCAGTGGTGAGGGTATTGGTGCAGTTATCATGCAGGATCGACACCCGATAGCTTTCGAGAGCAGGAAGCTAAGAGGTCCTGAACGGAGCTTCAGTATCTATGATAAGGAAATGTTGGCCATTATGCATGCCATGGCCAAATTCAGGCAGTATTTGATTGGTAGTAAATTCACTGTGAAAACCGATCATAATAGTCTGAAGCATTTTCTTGGGCAGCGAGATCTTAATGAGAGACAACAAAAATGGGTCAGCAAGCTTCAGTCTTACGATTTTGACATCTCCTATGTCAAGGGCACTCAGAATGTGGTTGCTGATGCTTTATCTCGCCGTCCTCACTTGAGTTCTATTACACTGGTTTCAGAAGACTGGAGACATCTGATAGTAGCAGAGTATGCTAAGGACCCATGGGCCTCTAGCATAGTAGATGGATCAGTATTGGATGACAGGTATTCACTTGTAGATGACCTTATCATCTACAAAGGGAGGATTTTATTGGTCCCAGGTTCTGAGATGAGGGACAGGGTTTTGAGGTCATTACATGATTCACCCATGGCAGGACATCCCGGGTACTATAAGACCTATAGGCAGGTACGGGAGAGATTCTCTTGGAAGGGTCTCAAGTCCTATGTTCTCCAGTATGTCAGGGAATGTCTTGTTTGTCAGCAGAACAAGCAAGAGCACACATACCCTGCAGGTCTACTACAGCCGCTTCCTATTCCTGAGAGGAAGTGGGATTGTTTATCCATGGACTTCGTCACGGGCTTGCCAAAAGCTCAAGGGAAGGACAGTATTTTTGTGGTGGTAGATCGATTGACGAAATATGCACACTTTTTCGCAATCACTACTACACACACGGCTACTCAGTGGCAGATTTGTTCTTCCGTGAGATATTCAGACTGCACGGTTTACCCCGAGTATAGTTAGTGACAGGGACAGCAGAGTTTATGAGTAACTTCTGGCAGGAGTTATTCAAGCTTTGTGGGACAGAGCTCACCCCTAGTACCAGCTACCACCCCCAGACAGATGGGCAGACGGAGATCGTCAACAAATGGGTGGAAGGGTACTTGCGTAACTATAGTTCAGGGCAGCAGAAGGCATGGGTGAGGTGGTTATACCTATGTGAGTATTGTTACAATACCACCCATCACATGAGCATCCAGATGACACCTTATCGAGCATTATATGGATACGATCCTCCGAGCTTTCTTGACTTATTGCTGAGTGACAGTAGAGTTCCCAGTGTTGGTGATTTATTACAGGAGAACCAGGATATTATGAGGGCACTCAGGGAGAATATACAGAAAGCCCAAAATCAGCAAAAACAATATGCTGATCAGAGACGAGTAGAGCGGTCTTTTGAGATCGATGATTTGGTGTACCTGATGCTTCAGCCGTATAGGCAGTCTACCCTTCGTAAGAAGGGCTCTGAGAAACTTAAGCCGCGGTACTATGGACCTTTCAGAGTTGTCAGACGTGTGGGTCAAGTGGCTTATGAGTTGGATCTTCCAGTGGACAGTAGAGTTCACAACGTGTTCCATGTGTCGCGCCTCAAAAAGGCATTGGGACAACATGTAATTCCTTCTATTGATTTGCCACCCCTGGATGATGAGGGGAAACTAGTTTTGATACCTGAGGCCATTCTGGACTCCAGAGAGCGTCATCTTCGGAGGCGGGTCATCAGGGAATATTTGGTTAAGTGGAGGGATCTACCAGCAGAGGATGCGACGTGGGAGAGTGATGATTCTTCAAAGATCCTGCTTGAGTTTGCTTGTGGACAAGCAAACTGGGAGGGCGACCAGATGTCCCCTCAGACAGCTTCAGAATATGTGTTGGCCTTTATTGACCTCGTGGCTAGCCAGCTTTGGATAGAGGGTCGTTGATGCATCTCCGGAGAGTTTGATTGTTCTTACTTTTAGTGGACAAAGGATTGGATCACAGCGAGCGTTGGCATTTCAAGAGTCCACAGCTTCTAACGGCACGGGAATACTCTGAGTTTTGAGCAAGTTATGGAATTTTAAGTGATTAAGTTAATTATTTAACTTAATGTTTTATTAAAGTTACATTGACTTTAATAATATTTTATATCACTTAAAAAGTGTACAAAAAAGGGATTTAATATTTTAATGATTTAAAATATTAAAAGTGCGCTCAAAGAATTAAGTCTTAAACTATGGAGAAGACTTAATTAAAAATTAAAAGATTTAAATGATGCAAAAGGTCGTACTTTCTTGAAATGCGTGCCAATTAGGTATAAAGCATTTCCCTGGCAAATGAAACTCATCTTTTGACCATTTCTCTTTGCCTTGAGCATTTTTCCTGTGCATTCTCCTGTGATCAGGGTTTGAACAACTGCCATTGAAGAACGTTACCTCTTCAGTGTGAGCACTCTTGAGATTGTGAAAGATCAGTCGAATCAGTGCATGTTGAGAGCTTCAGCCAGAGGTTCTACAGATTCATACAGAGTTTATTAATTTTGAGTTTGCTTATTGTTTACAATAATTGAGGGTTCCTACTGGTGGCGCATCCTTCTTCACAGACAGAGGTTTCCAGCAGGGTTTCCTTCCTTTCTTTTCATAGCCGTACGGCCTTCATTGGGAATTGTGCCTTGAAAGAGGCGTGTGAAGGAATAATGTGAAACGCCTCCCTTTGGCTTGGTTTTAGTCTTCCATCATGGGCGTCCAGTATTTCTAGAGCATTGTGTCCAGTTTTTGAGCAGGAGAAATGTGTTCTGGAGATTTGGCGTGCCTTTATGCTTGATTTCATCATTTCCAGCTGTAGATCTGGCAACTTCTTTATTTAAAATAACTGGAGATTTCCTGGTATGTCTGATATTCATGATCTTATTGTTTCAGTATATTAACAACTTCTGCATTTCCATTTTGTGAGTTTTTGCTTTATATTTCAAATTACAAGCAAAAATATGTTGCGCCCCTTCTCTTCTGTCTACTAAGAATTCTCTAAAAAACTTAAAATACACCTAAAGACTTAAGAAAATAAGGGTTTTGAGTCAGAGAGACAAAGGTGGTCGTCACATTCTTTGCCTCTCAGTAATATCTACTTGCTATATCAAAATAAGGATTTCTCTATGTTAATTAGCATAACCTAAAAGAAAAAGCAAAAGCATCTATCATATCTCATCACATATCTAATAAAATTTTGAATCCATCTAATAATAATAGATTTATTGGTACTTCATTAACATCATCCATCATTCATTTCATTCTATTCTATCTATCTAATCATGCATTCTTCTATTCTATCTAGCATGTTGGAATTTATTATCATTGATGTCAACACTTGAGAAGTATGTTGTTAGTCCTTGTTATTGGTTGTCATTTTTATATTCAATTTGGGCTAACATTGGTGATGAAGTTCATGGTTGGATGTCATGCCTTATCAAAGAAGAATTGTTGAAGTTCATGGTTGGATGTCATGCCTTATCAAAGAATAATTGTTGAAGTTCATGGTTGGATGTCATGCCTTATCAAAAATGAGTTGTTGAAGCTTATATAATGCATTATTACTATCAACAAAGTTTATTTAATAATGATATATTCAAATGAGGATTAGAAGCATGGTTGATAGTGGAGATATGTTGTTAAAGGTCTACAATATGTCGTATGCCCTCTCCTAATGTTCCTAATGAAATATGTGCTGCTAAAAGGAAGTTTTTTCCTCCACAAGTTGCTCAAGTGTTTTTGGTTTAGGGAGATGCATTGAAGTCTGTTTGGGAGAATGATCTACGTTGCTTCGTTGTTGATGTCTTGGTCTTGTGGTTTGGTATTCAATGTCAGTGTACTATGAATGTTGCACTCCTATATTTTTAGGTCAGCTGTGTTGTTAAGGAGATATCTATGAATTGTAGAAGGTTGGCAATATTGTTGGTTGTTTAGACTAGTTTGAGAGATGTTGCACATTTCTCTGCATTGATGTCTCTTCCATGTGGCTTGGTGAATATGATCTCAATGTTCATGCAGTGTCTTAGATACAATCTCATGTGCTGAAGTGGTCTGCAAGATGATATGTTAATGTTATATCTCATGATTATGCATTCTTGTGCTTCCTAGATAATGTATTATGTACCTATTTGTTTTGCAGTGGTTGTAGATGGTATGAGAGTATAAAAGAAGTGTATGGAAGTGATTTTGGATGTTCAAGGAACATTCCCATGTGATCTGCACATTGCTAATTGGCCATTTTGGTGTTACACTACATCTTGAGTTAGCTTACTTAGTCTTTTGTGGATATTTGGCCACATGGCTCATTCCTTTGCTTGGACAATGTGCTTGAGGGGATGCACCAATATTGGAAGATGTGTTATGATAGATTTGGGTCCTGACCCATCCTGTTTGAGATTGCATCAAGTAAATACAATTAGAAGTATGTTTTTGAGCCAACTAGTATGCACTTTAATGTTTCATCCACATGTTTCCTTGATGTCAATGTAGGTTGATGTGCACCAATGTGTAAATTGTTTTAGATCACATTGGAAGAAGTACTAAGATTCTTTTGGTCCTCTCTATCTTTGAGATAGGACCGCATTATGATTTGGGTGGCCGACTAGTTAAACTCATTATTTATTCTCTTCATGGCCGACCTAATTGAAGAAATAAAGTGTTACGGTGGATATAAATGCAAGATCATTTTGAATGCAACTAAATGAAGCAATGAACAAGTGTGAAGAAGTGTGTGTGTGAATTGTATTGAATATCCAACAATGATAGTGCTAAAGTGTGAAAGGAAAGATCAATTGAGCTATAACGCCCTAGTCAATAGAGTATTGTGTTGGAAATCATTGTAATTCTCTCTAAATATTATTGTATCTTGCTTTGAGATAGTGAATCACATCAGATCCTTGTATCTTGCCCCTAAAGTTGTGTTGTCTTCAGTTCAACAAGTCCTCTATATCTTGCTCTAAGGAAATGAGCCTTCTTGCAATTATTTTTGGTATTGAACCTTATATTGTGAGTAAACTCTCATCATGGTTTCTCCCTCATTGGGTGTTTCACATAAATTTGGTGTTCTCCTTGTGCATGTGTGTGTTCTTTGTCTCACATTGTTGTTGATCTAGTTGATCTAGTTAGTAGTAGAATTGCTATATCTTTCATTGTTCAAATTGTGCTAAGGATTCAAATTGCTATATCATTTTTAGTTATTGTTTTTCTTAAAGGTTTCTTGATCTAGTAAAGAAGGTTGTATTGTGCTAAAAGAGCTAAGTTCTAAAAGGGATTAAGTTTGGATAAGACTGATCTAGTCTCCCCTCTCAATCTCCAGAATGTTCAACAATTGGTATCAGATTCAAGATCCTTTGTAGAAGCTTAACAATTTGGGGCAAAGATCCAGATGGCACATGATGGTTCATACAAGGGTCCTAGGTTTGATGGGACTAATTACTTCTCCTAGAAAATAAGAATAGGACACCTAAATTCTCTTGGGTTTGGTGTATGGAAATCAGTCAAAATTGGTTATACTACTCCTACCACTCCTCTTACATATCCAGCTGAAATCATACTATATGAGTGCAATGCCAAAGCCAAGAATGTTATCTTGTGTGGTTTGGCTAATTCAAAACTTTTGAAAGTGATGAATTATAGTTCTACCAAAGATGCTTGGGAAAAGCTTAGTAGAATCTATGAAGGAGTCACTAAATTGAAGAAAGCTAAGATGCATATCTATAAAATTAGATTTGAGACTCTAAAGATGATTGAAGATGAAGAAATTGTAAGTTATATGCTATGGGTACAAGAAGTTGTCTCTGGTGTCTCCGGAATTGGTGGAGAAGTGAAAGCAAATGAAATTGTAAAGAAGGTATTAAGATCTCTCCCAAAATCCTATAGTCATAAAGTGTCAGCCATTGAAGAATCTAAAGACTTGGATCAGTATTCAGTTGATGAAATGTTTGGTATTCTTACTACCTTTGAGATGAGAGAATTTGATAAAGATGTTCCAAAGAAGGAAGTTACTTTCAAAGTGAACAAAAGGATTGAAGATGAAGTTTCTGATCAAAATGATGATTTTGATGAGGTTGAAGCAAACTTTGTGAGAAGATTGAAGAAAGGCATCAAAAAATACAAAGGTAAGTTACCATTCAAGTGTTTCAATTATGGAAGAGTTGGTCATTTTGCATCTAGATGTCCCTATAAAGAATCTATTGATGATAACAAAATAGAGAATGTAAAAAGAGGATTCTATTCTAAGGAAAGCGGTTTTTCCTTTGAAGATGAAGATAATGATTGAAATGATGAAAATCTATTCATGGCTCTAGAAGGAAAAAACAACATTGGAGAATGCAAAAGGTCTAGTACCTTGCATAAGAGTAAGGTTAATGAAATATCTATGGAAATATGGACTACTTTTCGTGCAAAGGAAGAGGAAAATGCTTGGGTGATGGACAGTGGGTGTTCTCATCACATGATTGTTGACCAAAGTAATTTTATCAGTCTCAAGAAGGTCAATCATGGAGCCGTTAAGTTTAGTGATGCTAAGTCAGCATAAATTTGTGGAAAGGGAGATATAACAATTAATGGGAAGAATAGAATTGAAAATGTCCTTTATGTCAAAGGCTTGAAACATAATCTCCTAAGTGTCAGTCAAATGTGCACCAAAGGATACAATCTCACTTTTCATGCTAATGGTTGTGAGATAAAAAAGGAAGCTTCTAAAAGGCTTGTTGTTAAAGGAACAAGGACTAATGGTAATGTTTATCATCTAAAGGAAGTTAATGGAAGAATCTACTTATCTGCTCAGTCCGTAGAATGTTGGTTGTGGCATAAAAGAATGGGGCACATAAAATTTGATAACATGGTGAAGATCAATTCCTCTCATGCAATGAGATATATGCCTAGGATAACGAAGCCTACAAACACTTTGTGCAAAGAATGTTAGATGGGAAAGAAAACAAAGACTAGCTTCAAAAGCAAGGAGTCCTCTATTTCAATGTCATTGGAGCTGATTCATATTGATATATGCAAACCTACAAGGATAAGGATTCAACAAGGTGAAAGGTACTTTATGTTGCTTATAGATTATTACACTAGAATGACGTGGGTTACATTCTTAAGAGAAAAATCATAAGCCTTTGATAAGTTTAATATTTTTAAAGCAAAATTTGAGAATAAAATGGATGCTAGGATCAAATGTTTAAGGTTAGACAAAGGAGGTGAATTCACTTCCTATGAATTTGAAAAGTTTTGTGAAGAGCATGGTATTAGGAGAAATTTGTCTACTCCTAGAACCCCTCAGCAAAATGGAGTAGTTGAAAGGAAGAATAGAAAAGTGCAAGAAATGGATAGGAAAATTATGAAAGATGTTGACCTAATGGATATGTATTAGAAGGAAGCAAAACTTTACTACTGTCTACTTGCTTAACAGAGTGCAACTAACGGTCAACAACAATAAGACCCCTTATGAGTTGTGGTATGAAAGACCTCCCACTACTAGGTATTTTAGAATCTTTGGCAACATATGCTACATCAAAAGAGATGAACAAGACCTTGGAAAGTTTGATTCAATGTATGATGAAGGAATCTTTCTTGGTTACTCAACCAAGAGCAAGACATATAGATTGTAATAACCCATTCTAATTATTACTTAATTATATTATTGCAAATGACATTATGAATATTTAATTTTAAAAAGACATAACTAAGCAACTATTTTCAATCATAGTAACACATGTCTAATTAAAATAAGAGTCATAATATATGTATTAATTTCCATATAAATTACAATATCCAAGTTGAATTGGCTCATTGGGCCACAAAGTCAATACAATATACAATTTTACATCAAGGTTACATCATAGTCCATGATAATCATCAAAACATCCAAGGTTTCCTCTTTACACTCACCTCCACTGGTGAATGAGAACATGGTTGAAGTGCTTTACTACCCAACCACAAAGCTTATGCTTCCCCATAATTCTTCCAACTTGAAGAATACCCAACCCTGCATGGAAATTTTAGCAAGAGAACAATCTGTAAGGTGGAATCTGGTGCATGCCCAAACATCAACATACATCTCTATCTATGATTAGAAAAATGCAAGATCTATGCTAGGAATAACAGAGAGTGTTATCACAAAGTCCATACATACATAATGAGCTAATTTCTTGGCCAAGCATTAAAAATTAGTTGCAACAACAAAAGATAGGTTTTGGATAAAACAAAAACCTATACTCTCTTAACTCCATTTTGGCACTTATCTTGGAAGGTAACTTTCAACAACACAGTTTATACCTTAGCAACTATCTATCCTCTAGCAGCATCTACCCTGAGGTGCTCTACTCTACATAGGTGTTATTGTTCTACTCAATAAGGAGAATATTCTTTACACACATATCTATGGAAAAATAATTTAGCCTACTTATCTCCTCAACTTAATAAAATAAAAAAAATTCAATGGATTTGTTCAATACATTGTCCATTCATTTGAAACACATGTCATGTGATTATATTCAACGTAATTCAATATTCCTTCAAGAATAAATTAAAAAAGTAACAAAAGAAGGTATGTCACAAGTATGTGTATGTACATAGATGAAGGTCTATGTGCATACACATGTATGTTCCAACTTAAGTTAATATATTTGTGCATACATTTTGAAATGAAAACCATTATAATAGATTTCTTTCATTCAAAATAATGCTACAGATTGCCATATTATCTTACAGTAATACAAGATGTAAATTTTCCCTTTACAAAGAAATAAGAACAGATCTATTTGAATAGTTTTCACATACTGTTATGCAATTTTTAACATAATAATTACTGTTTGTAGTAAAACAATGTTATTTGTATCAAAACAATGTTGTTTGTAGCAAAACAATGTTGTTTGTAGCAAAACAATGTTGTTTGTATCAAAAAAAGTATTGTTTGTCGCAAAACAGTGTTGTTTGTATAAAAACAAATACTATTTGTAGCAAAACAGTGATGTTTGTATCAAAGCAAATACTGCTTGTAGTAAAACAATGTTGTTTGTATAAAAAAAATAGTGTTTGTAGCAAAACAATGTTGTTTGTATCAAAACAAATACTGTTTGTAGCAAAACAATGTTGTTTGTATCAAAACAAATACTGTTTGTAGCAAAACAATGTTGTTTGTATAAAAAAAATACTGTTTGCAGCAAAACAATGTTGTTTGTATAAAAAAAAATACTGTTTGTAGCAAAACAATACTATTTGTATCAAAACAAATACTGTTTGTAGCAAAACAATGTTGTTTGCAAAATTTTACAAGTTACTATGCCAATACATTTCATTAACAGTTTCAGATTATCCAATACATCATGTAAACGGTCAATGTTCTATCATTTTGGTTATATAATTATCTAGACAATACTAATGTCCTTTTTGAGAAAACAAAAAAATCTAATGACATGCTTGTCATTTCCAATCACATACAAGATGGAACATTTAAATTACTATTTCAGGTTAAGAGAGAGATAATCGAGTTTCTATGGGGAACTGTTATGGATATAAGTTCAAGCTACTGTCGTTCTAGGAACGAATTAACAATCGAATGACTACTTGGTTTCATCATTATTATTATCATTAGCCAACCTTGAAGAAATATTGATTATCGGCTTACAATGTTCAGCACTATGTTAAAACACATTCATGGTAATTGTTTGAGAATGATATGTGCATAAGCGGGCTAGTGAAATAAACATATATGAGCATCACATGTATGCAAAGAAAATGGTGATCATTCTGTTGAATGATTAATTGTATGTACTAACTATATACTGCAATAAATCTTAAGGATTGATTCCCACATAATATAATGGGAAAATGTAATCGTTCCTCCATCATTTGAGGAGAACGAGGAAACATGCTCAAATAGCAACGAAATATAAATATATATACATCATTCTATGAATGATGTTAGCAACCTTCACACCCATTTCGGGTGACATAACTATTTGTCCTAGCCGATAGGAAGAACCACAAATAATAAAAGAACTATAACAACAGAAATACAATCATTTTCCCTTTAAGGGTAATTATGACAATTTCAAAATCGTTCAATACAAACAATAATTCTAGTTATCGGCCGAATAACCATGAAATGGTTAATAAATTACATGCATAACATATCAATTTGAGGTGATAACAATAATTTATACCAGGACTAACCAGGTTTGACTTTCATGTTGATAGAATAAAATGAAAAGATATGGTGCATGCAAAGGTTGGTCGATGAGGCCTCTGCAATATAAATCAATAAATAATCGATTCTACATCAAAAGCCCTGGTTCTAAACAGAATGCAACTTGCAGTAAATGGGCATCTTATGTTTTTCCAACAAGGTTGAATGAAATTGACATAAAGGAAGGAAAATGAAGGTTTTCAAATAGCTTGTACTAAAAAATCATTCATAATCAGCAACAAAACAATGAATTTTACCTCTGTTTGTGGCTTTTCTTGTCTCTTTCCTAATTTTCCCCTATGACTCGATGCACTGCTTACCTTTTTCCTAATTTCCCGTTGCCACACTAGACCCCTGTCGATTTCTTCCTTAGTATTCTTGTGTTACCAAAATGGAAAATGCATGTTTCCCTTGTTTGTAGCATCATGGGGTCGTTTCATTCACAATTGATACTAATTTGGTTGCCACACTATTCAAATTTGAATATCTTGCCTTAATTCGAATGCAGGCCATGACTTCTTAAGATCTTCCTCATGATATCATTTGAATTAAATTAATATGATTTTGATAATTTTGATTTCATATTCAAGTTTTATAAGGAATATGTATATATGTATATATATATATATATGTTTATATGTGCACATATATATATATATAATCATTTTTGAGCAAAGAATAAACCTTTATTTTATTTGAATAATTGTTTTCAAAAGAAGTAGTTTTGTTATCCTTCAAGCATGCCTATTTTTTTGTTTAAAATTACATACAAATATGCTAAATCATGTTATAATTCTCTTTTAAATTTTGAAACCATATGTTCAGAGTGAACAATTGAATAAGGAGTCACATGTATAACATTCTAAAAGCTCATTATTTTCAAACATTGAATCACTTCTAATCAAGTCAATATAAATTTCTATATGAAAGTTTAAATGCAATCTATCATGTTGTTTTGTGGTGTGTGTATCCAAATTCCATCAAGCTTACCGTTCAACCTGACTAAACAATCCTACTTCAACTGTGTTCTCTTCCTTCAACCTATTACCCTGCATGTGCACACACTTGCACTTACACAGTTCAGTAGTAACGTTCAATCATGATAAAGTATGATATAGTTCATAAGATCACTTGGTCAAAAGATGGTCAACTTCTTTCAAACATTTCAAAAATACCAAAATTTGCATTCAACATATTTAACTTCCTCAATAATTCAATTTATCATATTATAATTTAAATGCATTAAAAATTGGGTTATGACATCCTTCCCCTCTTGGAAGAGACATCGTGTCAATGCCTATTTAATCAAAATTTAAGCATATATGTTTATTTCAACATCATATCATCTATTTCCAAGCCAAAACATCATAATATTCAATCCAAAAATTTTAAACAAAATTATCAAAAGTCTCTTTATAAGAAAGCAAATGTGGGAAGGAGCATTCTATTTCTTCTACATCCTCCCAAGTAGCACTGTCTTCTGAATACTAGTCCCATTGGACCTTAAACTGAGCAATGTCTCTGCTCCACAACTTAACGTTGTGTCTATCCAAGATTCTAATGGGCTCCACTAGCACCACTCCTAGGTCCTATACCTACAAGGATTTCCAATTGAGCACATGAGCTACATTAGGATGATATGGCTTAAGCAAAGAAACATGAAACACATTATGAAGTCGAGCCAGAGCAGGTGGTAGAGCAAGTCTATGAGCAACTAGGTTGATCACTTCCAAGACTTCAAATGGACCCACATATCTCAAAGCCAACTTGGAAGAATTTCGAAAGGAAATGAAACTTTTATGAGGCTTGACTCTTAAGAAGACTTTATCCCCTGCTGCAAACTGTCCAAGAGTCCTATTCTTGTTCGCATAAATTTTCTATCAATCTGCCACCTCCTTCAGTCTGCTCTTAATAACTCTCATTTGTTCTTCCATCTCCTTGAGCATCTCAGGTGCTAATGTGATCCTATCTTCCAGTCTATCCCAACTAACCAGTTTACGACACTTCCACCCATAAAGAGCTTTGAATGATGTCATACCTAGAGATGCGTGATAAGAGTTATTGTAAGCAAAGTCTACCAACGACAAGTATTCTTCCCACTTATACTATTGGTGCATGCAGTACATTTGAAGGAGGTCTTTGACTACCTAATTCACCCTCTCTATCTGCCCATCGGTTTGAGGATGATAAGTCAAGCTGAAATTTAACTTGGTTCCTAATGTGGCATTCACGGTCATCCAAAATCTTGAGGTCATCCAGGTGTCTCTATAAAAAATGATAGTCTCTGGCACTCAATGTAGATGGAAGATCTCCTAGACAAATTTCTTGTCCAAGGTCAACAATCCATCCTTAAGGTTTCCTGGGATGAAGTGCACCACCTTAGTCAACTTATCGATCACCACTAAGATAACATCATGTTGATTCTTTTCTCAAAGGTAACCCATGTACGAAGTACATATAGATCATCTTCCATTTGTACTTAGGTATGTCATGAGGATACAAAAGCCCTATTGGGTGTGCATGCTCAAGCTCGACTCATTGACACTCTAAGCATCTAGCTACGTACTCCACTACATCCTTCTTGATTTTAGGCTAAAAGTACAAAGTTTTCAATACAGAGACTCCCTTAGCTAAAATAATATGGCCTAGATAGTGCACCTTATCTTGATAAAATGAGCATTTGGATAGCTTCCATAAGAGTTTATTTTCTCTCATTCATTGTAAAACTATCCTTAGGTGCCTATCATGCTCTTCAATAGACTTTGAGTAAACTAGGATGTCGTCAATGAAAATCAAAATAAAGTCATCCAAACAGTCTTTGAACACACTATTCATGAGGTTCATGAAAGCTACAGGTGCATTGGTCAAACCAAAGGGTACCATAGTGAACTTGTAATGTCCATACCGAGTTCGAAAGGTAGTCTTTGGAATATCTTCTTCCTTAATTCTCAATTGATGGTATCCCGACCTGAGATCAATTTTGGAGAACACTGTTGCTCCCTTCATCTAGTCAAACAACTCATCGATCCTTGGGAGTGGGTATCAATTCTTGATGGTCACCTTGTTCAACATCTGATAGTCTATACACAGATGCAAGGTTCCATTTGTCTTTTTCACAAAGATAACTGGTGTTCCCCAAGGAGACACACTAGGTCTTATGTGCCCTTTTTTCAATAATTGCATTAGTTGGGCCTTCAACTCATAGAGTTTCAAGGTGGTCATCTGATAAGGTGTTTTGGATTGAGGCTTAGCTCCTGGTACAAGGTCAATAGAGAATTCATTCTCATTTTGAAGTAACTCTGTGAGTTCATCAAGGAATACATCTTGAAACTCCTTGAGAATAGGGTAGTCATCTAGATACATTTCCTTGTTCTTAGGGTTACTTATATGCACAACATAAATAGCACATCCCTTCTAATGAGCCTTTTTGAGCTACATAGTAGAGATATATCTAAGCTTTAAGGGTCTTTGCATCCCACAAATCTTGATTGGGTTCCTATAATCATCTAGATAACTACCTTATCCTCGTAGTTCACTATTGACTTATGCTCAATTAACCAATTTATTCCCAAAATTACATCATATGAGCCTAAGGATGCCACATACAAGTTGACCTAGGTTTGGAAGGTTGGAAGCTCTAACTCATTGTAAATGAGACAGGTGTCTACCCTCCACTCTGCTTGGTTTCCATACTAGACTTTCCATGATTTTGTCATGTATCCAGGTCTAATGGGTACCTTGGATATTAGTCTAGGTTCTATGAAACATTTGGTAGCTCCAGTATCAATTAAAATAGAGATAGTTCAGCCATAAAGCTTACCCATCAATTGTGTTGGTGAAGCCTGATACTCTGCCTACTTGATATCCAATGTAGCGTGGATCTAATTATGTTGAGACTACTGATAGTTTCCTTCCCTTTGCAACTTCGATCGATGTGGATAATTTGAAGCATGATGATAGCCTCCATAAGTATAGCACCCATTGTGAGGCCCTATGCAACCTCTTGACTTGTCCTCTATGAAGCCCTTCTACTTTTGGTCAACTTTTCCTTTTTCGTTATTTGCCTTCTTTCTTTTTCCACCTTTACCATCTTCGCCTTTCTCTTGTGACTCACTTCTCCTCTTCAGATTATGGATCTGATGGTTCTTAGTTGTAGGACATAATAACCCGTCAAAAATAGCCCTAAACAAAATAACCCGGTCACAATAACCCAAGGTCATAATAACCCAAGCCAAAATAACCCATGGACAGAATATCCCCATAAGAATATAGAGAAAGGAAAAAAAATTATAAATTACATACGGGTTATTTTGTCCATGGGTTATTTTGACCACGGGTTATTTTTTCCATGGGTTATTATGACCCTGGGTTATTTTGTCCTTGGTTTATTATAACGATGTTATTGTGTCCAAGGTTATTTTGGTTGGGTTATTATGTTTGGATACCGGTTGTAGGACATAATAACCCAGCCAAAATAACCTTGGATAAAATAACCCAGTCACAATAACCCAAGGACAAAATAACCCAAGGTCATAATAACCCAAGCCAAAATAACCTGTGGTCAGAATAACCCATGGACAAAATATCCCCGTAAGAATATAGAGAAAGGAAAACAAAATTTATAAATTACATACAGGTTATTTTGTCCATGGGTCATTTTGACCATGGGTTATTTTGTCCATGGGTTATTATAACCCCGGGTTATTTTTTCCTTGGGTTATTATGATGGGGTTATTGTGTCCAAAATTATTTTGGTAAGGTTATTATGTCTAGATACCATGGTGGTTGTAGTACATAATAACCCGGCCAAAATAACCCTAGACAAAATAACCCAGTCACAATAACCCAAGGACAAAATAACCCAATGTCATAATAACCCAAGCCAAAATAACCCGTGGTCAGAATAACCCATGGAAAAAATATCCTCGTAAGAATATAGAGAAAGGAAAACAAAATTTATAAATTGCATACGGGTTATTTTTTCCATGGGTTATTTTGACCACGAGTTATTCTTTCCATAGGTTATTATGACCTTGGGTTATTTTGTCCTTGGGTTATTATGACGTGGTTATTATGTCTAGGGTTATTTTGGTCGGGTTATTATGTCTAGATATCGGGAGAAGGTGGTCCAGGAGAAGGCCCTCTAGGTCAAATTGAGGAAGAACTAGGAAAGGATCTCAAAAGAGTAGCACCACCTAAGTTCGATGGAAAAGCCATTGAAGCAAGAGTTGAGGCATGGATCATTGAGATGGAGAAATATTTTGGACTTCATAACCTATCCGATCAAACTAAGGTTGTGTGGGATACATATCAAATTTTAGGAGAAGCATCTACTTGGTGGGATAATGAAAAGACTGAGAGGAATCTTCAACTTGCTGAGATTACTTGGGAACTCTTTATGCAATCTTTTAGGAAGATATAGTTATCGTAGCTCTTTTTTGAAAAGAAGGTGATAAAATTCCAAAACTTACCTCAGGGGAGCATGACTGTGACCCAATTCTAGGAAAAGTTCACCAACCTATTGAAGTATGTGCCCCAATATCAAGGAGACAAATGTTTCCACATCTAAAAGTTCATATTTGGACTCAGACCCCACATTGGAGCAGAAGTGGACATTTATGATCCTCTCACCATGAATGATGTCTTCCTGAAAGCAACCAAACAGGAGAAAAAGTTATAGTAGTTATCTAATTACCACAATAATTCAAATCCTAAGTTGTGGTTTGGGAACAAGAAGTTTCATAAAGGAGACAAGAACCATGGTATCTAGACATAATAACCTGGCCAAAATAACCCTGGATACAATAACCCCGTCATAATAACCCAATGAAAAAATAACCTAGGGTCATAATAACCCATAGACAGAATAACCCGTGATCAAAATAACCCATGGACAAAATAACCCGTATGTAATTTATAATTTTTTTTTCCTTTCTCTATATTCTTACAGGGATATTTTGTCCATGGGTTATTCTGACCACGAGTTATTTTGGCTTGGGTTATTATGACCCTGGGTTATTTTGTCCTTGGATTATTGTGATCGGGTTATTTTGTCTAGGGTTATTTTGGTTGGGTTATTATGTCCTACAACCCCTTCTCCCAGATTGAATTTCACATTCCTATGAACCCGGTCCTCGAATGCCACTCGAACTTCATGTTCTATGTGATCCATATGAGCCTCTTGTCTATTCAAAAGCTCTATAATCTATTCCATCCTCTTGTTTGGTCCATTGTCTAACCCACTACCACCCGTCTCTTGCTTGGTGGTCACCATAATGGTTTACACCTGACCTACATCACATTTCACGTCTATCGTAAGTTAATACTAGATTCTATGATTAAACATTCTTATTCACATAACATTACATAAACATGCATATATCACTCATTGATTGAACACATACACATTCATACACAATAAACATGTGTGGCGTTCTTCACTTGAACACACCAAAAATAAAATCTTGCATTATTTATATTATGTGTGGGACAATAAGCCCTTATTTACAAAAGATTCTTGTTACATTAGTCAGTTTTCTCATTCTCAAAGAGAGGAAACTCCTCTAGATTGTCATCAAAATTTACATGAATTGTCTCAAAAGTGGATGGTTGAGCACGCAAGCTCTCCTTTTCCTCTTTAGTTAATAAGGGTGTGTTTTAGTCCACACCCTAGGGGCCAATCTCTAATTGCATAAAGCTTCTTAATCTTATGCTTCAACTCCTCAATCTTCTTGCCCCTCTCTAGCTTAAGTCGAGTGAGGGCTTGAGCTAGAGTCTCATCATCGGGAATTTTGGGTTGAACCTCAATCTTGGAATTTTCTTCCAATATGAATTTCTTGTTTGAGGTCCTAACGGTATTCCCTTTCTTTCTTCCTGACTTAGACCTTCCCATACCTACATTCAATCCAAGTTCAGTCAATTCTTAGTACAACTCAATTTGGTCAAGGGTCAACTATTCCCTAGTCATGGCTATTATGGACTCAAAAGGCCTAGAGTTGAACCCTAAGCTCTGATACCAAATGTAATAATCCATTCTAATTATTACTTAATTATATTATTGAAAATGACTATGAATATTTAATTTTAAAAAGATATAACTAAGCAACTATTTTCAATCATAGCAACACATTTCTAATTAAAATAAGATTCATAATAATATATTCATTTCCAAATGTAAATTACAATATCCAATTTGACTTGGCTCATTGGGCCACAAAGTCGATACAATATACAATTTTACATCAAGGTTACACCATAGTCCATGATAATCATGAAAAAATCCAAGGTTTCCTCTTGACACTTGCCTCCACTAGTGGACGAGAACATGGTTGAAGTGTTTTACCACCCAACCACGAAGCTTACGCTTCCTCAAAATTCTTCCAACTTGAAGAATACCCTACCTTGCACGAAAATTTTAGCAAGAGAATAATTTGCAAGGTGGAATCTGGTGTGAGCCCAAACATTAACATGCATCTCTATCTATGATTAGAAAAATGCAAGATCTACGCTAGGAATGGCAGAGAGTGTTATCACAAAGTCCATACATACTCTCTTAACTCCATTTCGACACCTGTCCCAGAAAGTAACTTTCAACAACATAGTTTATATCTTAGCAACTATCTACCCTCTAGTAGCATCTACCCTGAGGTTCTCTAGTCTAATTAGGTGTTGTACTCAATAAAGAGAATATTCTTTACACACATATCTATGGAAAAATAATTCAACCTACTTATTTCCTCATCTTAATAAAATCAGAAATAATTCAATGGATCTACACAATACATTATCCATTCATTTCAAACACATGTCACATGATCATATTCAACGTAACTCAATATTCCTTTTAGAATAAATTAAATAAGTAACAAAAGAAGGTATGTCACAAGTATGTGTATGTGCGTAGATGAAGGTCTATGTGCATACACATATATGTTCCAACTTAAGTTAATATATTTGTGCATACATTCTGAAATGAAAACCATTATAACATATTCCTTTTATTCAAAATAGTGCTATAGATTGTCATATTATCTGATAATAATACAATATGTAAATTTTCCATTTTCAAAGAAATAAGAACATATCTATTTGAACAATTTTCACATATTGTTGTGTTTTTTTTAATTAGAGGTAAAACAGGTTTTGAAGGGGCCCCAAAACCCTTTACAAAAAGGACATTTGTATCAAGAGATAACTAAACAGAGAATTCAATATCCAAAACGCAGCAAAACAACAACAAGCTAGCTGCCAAAAGGGAGGGACAAAAATAAAAAATACATATTCTTCAAAATATTTGCAACTTCCATGTCACTCTGAATAGTCTTCTGATGTGCATGCGTGACTTCAGACATATATTTAGTAGGAACCCTAGCTTGCATCTTGGTCTTATTGCAAGTTCTAGCACTGGGCCCCAAAACATTTACCTCATTAACCAAAACATCCTACGAACCAGCAGCCTTATCAACCGAAGCTTCCTCCATCACCTGTCTTTCCCCGACAGCATATTTCTCACTAGGAGCTCCCTCCAACCATTTCTTGGCCTTCTCATTGATTATAGAATGGCCCTTAGCCTCATACCTCATAGCAGCTTTAGTCCCATCAACGACCTTATCCAGTTTCATGCTAACTCTTACCATCTGCTCTTCCAAGGTCAAAATTCTTCGTTCAAAAATCTACTTCATCTTCAGAATTTCCTCAACCACAATCTTCAAGGAATCAAACAACTCATCAACTTGAGTCTAAATAGAAGACTGTGAAGACTCCCCAACTTTGCTCACAACACCCCAAACCCTCACATTAGTAATGTTGAGCTCATGAAAAACCCATTCGAACAATCTAAATAGGGAAATGGTTCCCTCCTTAGCATGACCCAAAACATTGAGAAAATCCTCCCAATCAAAGTTAAACACATCCTTACCCTCCACATCTCCCTCCTAGGGGATACTATTCTTATCCTGGCTCACACGAACCTCCTTACCTTTATCCCCAACCACCGACATCTGAATTTTATGAAGAGAGCTAACAATGTCCTCAGCCACCATCCTTCTGTTCTGCTTCTCTAGATACACATCAAGGGATTCCAAAGCATCCTTCCCACCACCAATCTTCAGAGAAGAAGCAGCATGTACCTCCTGCACGGGGCTACCAAACCATATAACCAACTTCTTTTTGCTACCCTCCTTCAAACCCTTCTTTCTCTTAGACCCCGAAATAGAGGGTTCCAGAGACATACTATTGTGTTGTTTGTAACATAATAATTATTGTTTGTAGCAAAACAATGTTGTTTGTATCAAAGAAAATATTGTTTGTAGCAAAACAATGTTGTTTGTATAAAAAAAAATATTGTTTGTTGCAAAACAATGTTGTTTGTATAAAAAAAAATATTGTTTGTTGCAAAACAATGTTGTTTGTATCAAAATAAATACTATTTGTAGCAAAATAATGTTGTTTGTATCAAAACAAATATTGTTTTTAGCAAAACAATGTTGTTTGTATCAAAACAAATACTGTTTGTAGCAAATTAATGTTGTTTTGCAAAATTTACAAGTTACTATGCCAATATCTTTCGTTAAAAATTTCAAGTTATCGTTACATTATGTAAATGATCAATATTCTATCATTCTATTCATACAATTATCTAGACAATACTAATGTCCTTTTTTACCAAACAAAAAATTGAATGACATGCTTGTCATTTCCAATCACATACAAGATGGAACATTTAAATTACTATTTGGGTTAAGATAGAGATACCTAAGTTTCTATGGGAATTGTTATGGATATAAGTTCAATCTATTGTCATTATAGGAATGACTTAACATTCAAATGGTAGTTGGTTTCATCACTAATATTATCATTAGCCAACCTTGAATAAATGTAGATTATCGACTTCAATGTTTGATGATAATTAAAACACATTCCTAGTAATCGATGCAGAGAGTGATATATCCATGCAAGCGGGCGATGAAATCAACATATCGCGAGCATCACATGTATGCAAAGAAAATGGGGATCGTTTTGTTGAACAATTAATTCTATTACAAATGGTATACTTCAATCGATCTTAAGGATTAATGCCTACATAATAGAATGGAAAAATGTAATCATTCCTCCATCATTCGAGAGAACAAGGCAACATGCTAAAATAGCAACAACATATAAATATATGTACATCATTCTATGAACGATGTTAGCAACCTTCACACCCATTTCGGGTGACATAACTATTCATCCTAGCCAATAGGAAGAACCACAAATAATAAAAGAAATATAACAACAAAGATACAATCATTTTCCCTTTAAGGGTAATGATGATGATTTCAAAATTGTTCAATACAAACAATAATTATGGTTATCAAATATCATACGAATAACCATGAAATGGTTAATAACTTACATGCATAACATATCGATTTGAGGTGATAACATTAATTTATACTAGGAATAACCAGGTTCAACTTTCATGTCGATAGAAGAAAATGCAAAGATATGGTGCATGCACAGGTTGGCCGATGAGGCCTCTGCAACATAAATCAAGAAATAATCAATTCTATATCAAAAGCTTTGGTTCTAAATAGAATGCGACTTGTAGTAAATGGGAATCTTATGTTTTTCAACAAGATCGAATGAAATTGACATAAAGGAAGGAAAATGAAGGTTTTTGAATAGCTTGTACTAAAAAATCATTCATAATCAGCAACAAAACAATGATTTTTACCTTTGTTCGTAGTTTTTCTCGGCTCTTTCTTGCTTTTCCCCAATGATTCAATGCACTACTTGCCTTTTTCCTAATTTCTCGTTGCCACACTAGACCCCTGTCGATTTCTTCCCTAGTATTCTTGTGTTACCACAATGGAAAATGCATGTTTCCCTTACTTGTTCGTAGCATCATGGGACCATTTCATTCATAATTGATATTAATTTGGCCACCCCACTATTCAAATTTGAATATCTTTCCTTAATTTGAATGCAATCCATGACTTCTTTAGATATTCCTCATGATATTATTTGAATTCAATCAATATAATTGTGATAATTTTGATTCCATATTCAATTTTTATAAGGAGTATGTATATATGTATATATTTATATATGCATGCATACATATATATATATATATATATATATATATATATATATATATATATATATATATATATATATATATATATATATATGCACACATATATAGATATATAGATATATTTATGTATATATATATTTATTGATCTCTATTTTACTTTTATAATAGTATAGTAATCAATCATTTTTGAGCAAAGAATAAACTATTATTTTATTTGAATAATTGTTTTCAAAAGAAGTAGTTTTTCATCCTTCAAGCATTCCTATTTTTTTTAAATTACATAGTAATATGTTCAATCATGCTATCATTCTCTTTTAAATTTTGAAACCATATGTTTAGAGTGAACAATTGAATAAGGAGTCACATGTATAACATTCCAAAAGTTCATTCTTTTCAAATATTGAATCACTTTGAATCAAGTCAATATAAATTTCCATATGAAAGTTTAAATGCAATCTATCATGTTGATTTGTGGTGTGTGCATCCAAATTCCATCAAGCTTACCACTCAATCTGGCGAAACGATCCTACTTCAACCGTGTTCTCGTCCTTTAACCTATTACCATGCATTTGCACACACTTTCAATTACATAGTTCATCAATAACATTCAATCATGATAAAGTATGAGATAGTTCATAAGATCACTTGGTCAAAAGACAGTCAACTTCTCTCAAACATTTCAAAAATATTAAAATTTTCATTCAACATATTGAATTTCCTCAATAATTCAATTTATCATATTATGATGTAAATGCATTAAAAAATGGGTTATGGCACAGATGCTACAACAAGAGATTTGGAAAGATGATTGGAAGTACAAATGTCAAGGTAGATGAAGACTTGTGTCAAATATCACATGAACCCGAGGTTCCTAGATCTGATATGCTTCCTTTGATTGAAGAAGAAGAAGAAGAAGAAGAACTAGAACCAATGAAGATTCTCAAGACTCTAAAATATGTGCAGAAGAACCACTCTCTAGATCAGATCATTGGAGACATAAATGAAGGTGTGTTGACAAGAAGAAATTTTTCAAAAGAAACTAAACAAGTAAACTTGTGCTTATTATCAACAATGGAACCCAATAACTTTGTTGATGCTAGCAAAGATGATAATTGGATAAAGCGAATGGAGGAAGAACTAAATCAAATAGAGAAGAATCAAACTTGGGAATTAGTTCTCGGACCAGTTGATAAAAATGTGATAGGAACAAAATAGATGTTCCAAAATAAGTTGAATGAAGATGGTAAGGTAATAAGGAACAAAGCTAGATTGGTTGTAAGGGCTATTCACAAGTTGAAGGTATTGAGTTTGAGGAGACCTTTTCTTTGGTAGCTAGATTGGAGGCAATAAGGATGTTTCTTTCTCTTGCTTCTCATAAGAACTTCAAATTATATCAAATGGATGTCAAGTCAACTTTTCCTAAATGGTGATTTAGAAGAAGAGGTGTATATTAAGAAACTAGATGGTTTCTAATTATCAAAGGGTCTAGACATGGTTTTTAGACTCAAGAGAGCTCTTTATGGTCTCAAGCAAGCTCCCAGAGCTTGGTATGCTAGATTGGATAAGTATCTACTTCGACAAGGATTCAAGAAATTAATGCAAATAGTAATCTGTACATTAAGGTTCAAGAAGACAAGTTGTTGATTGTGGTTGTATATGTTGATGACATCATCTTTGGTAGAAATGATATTATGTGTAAAACGTTGCAGAAGAGGTGTAAAAAGAATTTGAGATGTCAATGATCGGTGAGTTTTTCTTCTTCCTTGGACTACAAATTATTTAGCAAGAGGGTGGCATCTTTATTCTCAAGCCAAATATGTAAAGGCAATGTTGAAGAATCTTGGGATGGAAGATTCCAAACTAGTGGGTTCTCCTATGGTGATAGGTTGTCACTTAAGAAAATATGATGAGTCTTCGGAGGATGATCAAACTCTCTATACGTCCATGATTGGAGGTTTTTTGTAGGTAACTGCTTCCAGACTGGATATCATGCATGTGGCATGTTTGGTTATTAGATTTCAAGCCAATCCTAAGCAATATCATGAGAAAGTTGTGAAAATATTTTTTAGATATGTGAAGGGAACTCTGGATTATGTCCTATGGTACAAAAAGGATCAAAATTTATCTTTGAGTGCCTATATTGATGTTGATTGGATGGGTTGTGTTGATGACCAGAGGAGTACAAGTAGAAGTGAATTCTTTTTGGGAGACAGATTGGCCTCATGGTTTAATAAAAAGTATGATTCAATGTCTTTTTCCATAACAAAAACATAATATATTGTTGTAGCATCTTGTTGTACTTAGGTGCTTTTGATGAAGTAGACTTTGAAGGATGTGAAGGTGGTTAATGATGAACCTATTCCTATACTACATGACAATACAAGTGTAATTAACATTTCCAAGAATCCAGTAATGCACTCAAGAACTAAACACATCTCAATTTGGTACCACTTTCTGAGGAAGAAGGTTGCATAACATGAAGTCAAAATGGAGTATGTTCCTAACCAAGGACCAAATTGTAGATATTTTCACTAAGGAACTTTTAAAGGATACTTTTGAGTATTTGCGGTAGAAGTTAGGGGTTATTGCCCCTCCTTGTTCTAATTAGATGGATAAATGGTGCATCTATCTAGGGGGATAAATTCATATCATATCCTTCTCTTGGATTGATGAGTTCTACCTCTCAAGGGGAGATGGTAGAAAGGGGGAGTCTTGAAGATTTTGTACAGTTGTTATTGGTTGAAGAAGTTGTGTTACTGGTCAAAAGGGGAGTATGTGCTAATGTTTCAATAGAAGATCATTTTTCCCTTTGTCACTGAAGAAAGAAAAGATGATATTGCTTTATACATACATATATGACCCTTTGTCCTTGATATCAAAGGGGGAGAGTGAGAAATCGGTGTTGCCATCAATTCCAAAAGGGGAGATTATTGGTAGTTGTTGTCATTGATGTCAACACTAAGGATATTGTTGGAAGTTGTTGTCATTGATGTCAACACTGATTGTTGGTTATCTCATTGATGTCAGCACTTGATAAGAATGTTGTTAGTCCTTGCTATTGGTTGGCATTGTTGTATTTATTTTGGTCTAACATTGGGGATGAAGTTCATGGTTGGATGTCATGCCTTATCAAAGAGGAGTTTTTGAATTCCATATAATGCATTATTACTATCAATAAATTTGATTTCATAATAATATATTCAAATGAGGATTAGAAGCATTAGAAAGGCTAAAGTGGAGAGATGTTGCTAAAGTTCCAATGTATGTATTATTCTCTCTCTTGATATTCCTAATGAAGTATGTACTGCTCAAAGGAAGTTCTAGATTTCATAAGTTGCTTAAGTGTTTCTGGTTTAGGAATATGCATTGAAGTCTATTTACGAGAATGCTCTACCTTCCTCCATTGTTGATGCCTTGGTCTTGTGGTTTGGTATTCAATGTCATTTTTTTGTGGATATTGCACTCCTATCTTCTCAAGTCACATGTTGTCGAGGAGATCTATGTGAATTGTAGAAGGTTGGAAACATTGTTGATTATTTAGATTGGTTAGGGAGATGCTCCACATTTCTCTGCATTGATGTCTCTACTCATACAGCTTGGTGAATATGCTCTCAACATTCGTGTAGTTTCTCAGTTCCAATCTCATATGCTGAAGTGGTATGCAAGTTGATATGTTAATGTTATATCTCATGATTATGCATTTTATGCTTCCTAGATAAAGTATTATGTACTTATTTGTTATGTGGTGGTTGTAGATGGCATGACAATATTAAATAAGTGTATGGAAGTGATGTTGGATGTCCAAGGAACATCCCCATGTGATCTGCATGTTGCTAATTGGTTGCTTTGGTGCCACATCACATCTTGAGTTGGCTTTCTTGGTTTTTTGTGGATATCTATCCGATAGGGCTTGTTCCTTTGATTGGACCATGTGCTTGGGGGGCTACAAAATAATTGAAGATGTGTTATGATAGATTTGGGTCCTGACCTATCCTGTTTGGGACTGCATCAAGTAAATGCAATTAGAAGTATGTTTTTGATCCAACTGGTCATGCACTTTAATGTTTCATCCACACATTTCCTTGATGTCGATGTAGGTTAATGTGTGTGAGCATGTAAATTGTTTTAGATTACATTGGAAGAAGTACAATGATTTTTTCTGTCCTCTCTATCTTTGAGATAGGACCACATTATGATTTTGGTGGCCGACCAATTAAATTCATTGTTTATTCTCTTCATGGCCAACCTAATTGAAGAAATTAAGTGTTGTGGTGATATACATGAAAGATCATTTCAAATGCAACTGAATGAAACAATGAACAAGTGTGAAGAAGTGTGTATTTGAATTGTATTGAATATCCATCGTTGATAGTGCTAAAGTATGAAAGGAAAGATCAATTGAGCTATAACGCCTTAGTCAATAGAGTGTTGTGTTTGTAATCATTGCAATTATATCTAAATATTATTGTATTTTGCTTTATGATAGTGAATCTCATAAGGTTCTTGTATCTTTCTCCTAAAATTGTGTTGTCTTTAGTTCAACAAGTCGTTTGTATCTTTCTCTAAGGCAGTGAGCTTTCTTGCAAGTCTTTTTTACAGTGAGCCTTATATTGTGAGTTAACTCTCACCATATTTTTTCCCTCATTGGGTTTTCCATATAAATCTGGTGTTCTCCTCATGCATGTGTGTGCTTGCTATTTCACATTGGTGTTGATCAAGTTAGAAGTAGAATTTCTATATCTTTCATCGTTCAAAAGGTGTTAAGGATTCAAACTGTTTAATCATTTTTAGTTATTGTTCTGCCTAAAGGTTTCTTCATTTGGTAAAGAAGGTTGTCTTGTGCTGAAAGAGTTAAGTTTTGGAAGGGATTAATTTTGGATAATATTGAATTCACCCCCTCCTAGTCTTCAAAAGTGCTCAACACACCATATTAACATTTCTATCCAAAGTAGCATGACATACACAAAAATATCCATCGCATCTTACATCCATAAACCATCAATAACATCTCATATCATCCATCATGCATGATAATCATATATCATATCAAAATACAAAAAGAAGAACCATGCCTGCATCATCATATCATGTCATATCATATCATACATCCTACATCCATCGATCACTAGCACATTATAATTAGAATATCATACATCATCATCACATCATGAAAATAGGAAATATCATAAGCATAACATCATAATCTAATGCATTGCATAACATCATAATCTTAGTCACATCAAAAAGGATCATCTCATCATATATCATAAAAAATGAATGTCATGATACAAAAAATCTAATACATTGAATGTGTGATACAATAATATACACCGAAAATACATGTACAAGAGGCTATCCAAAGTCAATGAATGTATATGCATCATAAATCTATCTAAATCAAATATTTGTACATAAAAAATATATGTACAATGTAACTACAAGGAACTACCCCTCTCCTCTTGATCAGGAGGAGGTTGAGGAGGTGGGGGACCCATCAACTGTTGATGTTGTTGATGTCCCTATCCACCTAACCCATGTACCTTCTATGAGGATCTACCCAAAAATCCACCATCAGATCGGCTTGACTGACCTATGGTGTTGCTCCTCACAGAGAACTTGGGTTGCCCCTATCTTGGTGGTACAACCATTTGATAGAAAGTATGGTATTATGTTACCTATCTCCCCAACAATATAACCTCTTGCATGTGTTGGGACATAGGTATCATATCACCCTCCCTGATGATGGTGTTTTTTGCACAACAACAACTCAGACAGAATATGATATCCTATCTCTCTTGAAAGGTAAATCTCTATCAACAAGCCTTAAGAGATAACCCCAAGGTCTTGAATGCCAAGTCTTGAAAATGCAAAAACAACTCAGTGATAAATGTGAAAGTGCTGGTAATCACAAGGTACCTTACAAAACAAATGTTGGAAACTTTAGACTTATCAAATTTTGCAATGTGGTGATACTTTTGATCCTAAAACCTAACTAAGACTTCAAAAGAAAAAGCAAAAGATAAGGGTTTAGAGAGATTTTTTGAAAAGTAAACTAAAGCTAAGACCAACAATGCAAATGATTAAACACTCAAAGTGGACCAATCCTTCAAAACTAATTCCTGTTAAACCCAGAATACATCTACAATCTCAAAGAAACAGTGCAATCTTCTAAGGAATTAAAGATTTTTAGATCATGAAGAATTCACCCATATCAACCTTATTTTGCAATTGAAATGAATAAATACCCACAATTGAGCTTAGCACATGAATTCAAGGCTTAGGCTAACTTTACACAACAACTTACAATCAACAAGTTGCTAAAAGCATGGACCAAGGATTGCTCAAACATTTCAAATATTAAACCATAAACACCATTGCATCATATCTAAATCTAAAATCTAACATACAATTAATAATCTCAAATCAATCTTAAAGATTTGGAACAACAAGAACCATGCAAAGTGAAGCAACACAAGAAAGAGAACCAAAGAACAATGTCTTTACTTATATTGAATCACCCAAATTTGCAACAATTCATGTATTCTCAATGTATCAACACTTGCTCTCAGAAAATGCTAACTCCTATCTCAATTCTAGCTTTGGCAACTATTTCTAACTGATTCTAAACCTTACAAATGAAGCTGGAGCCTCAATTTATAGAAGAGAAACATTAGGTCAGCCCAAAATTAGGGTTACATGCTTAGGTCGGCCTAGAGAATTTTGAATAAAATAAAATTTACATTTAATATTTGAAACATCATCTAGGTTGGCCTAGACCTTTCCAAAATATCCCTTTGATTGCACAAAATTCTAGGCGGATGCAAGATGGCTATTTTCTCCCTCCTGATTGGCTTCTGACTTGTTGGCTGATTCTTTGACCTTCTCCAATATTTCCTTCATATCTTCTGGATCTAGAACCGGAATAAATTTAATTCTAGTTTTATGATTTTTGAATTCCTCCAAATATTAAGGCATCACCTTATTCCATTAAACCTATAGCTCATGATATTTATCCAATTTTGAAATGTAAATTGTTGCATCCTCTAAATTTTCCTTAGTAATGGGAGCACCATTAGAAGGGGCATAGATTTCGTGCCACCATGATTGCAACCTATTGATGTTCATGTTTTTCTGACCAAACTTCTTTCTTTCAGTCATTATCTCCAAAAATTTGATGCAATTGTCATATATTTCTTTCACTTTCCCCTGTACCTTAATTATTTTCTTCAAAACCTTGGAAAGGAGTTCTTTTCTATAATTCCAGACCTCAATCCACTCCACCTTTCCAATTTCATCACGAGAAAAGATGTTCAATTTATCCAATTCATCTTTAGGTACCTGCAAAATATTTTGCAACTCCTTGACAGTTGATTTGTCAGTCCTTTTGCAGTATGCAACAACCTGTGAAATATGCTCTAGAAAATTAGAAGCATTGGTGTGAATTTTAAGAATTTTCTCATTTGCTTCATCCCCACTATTACTGACATCCTGCAGGCATCCATGAGTGCTATGAACAGAGGATTTTAACCTCTCAATTTCTAAAACTGCCTCCTTAGGCAACAATCCTTCTAGAATAGTGCTTTCACTTCTAGAAATTTGTAGAGGCTTCATCAAATGTTGAACATAATTGTAAACATCACTTATCTTCCTCTGTAGCTTCTCCTTTTCCTCAATTTCTTTGTCCAGTCTCCTCATAATAGCCTGAGAAGATTCCTGAAATTCTTCTTTTTCTTGTTCCTTGGTTGTTGGCCCTAAATTAATAGTTTGTACTTTATAATCAGAAGGCCTGACCTCATCCTTAAACTTATCTCCTATAGGGACAACCACATGAATGACCCTATTATTGAATCCATCTCTTGAAATTTTAGAAATTGTCCTTGCTCTTTTCCTCTATTTAGGCTTCCCCCATTTTTTAAGCAATTTATCCCAACTTGGAGTTTCTTCTTGGACAATTACTGGCTTCTTACTAAGCCTTTTCTCCATCCATTCAGATGAAATAGACTATTCAATTACTACTTATCTGGACTATCAACCACATTTTCTTCAACATTTTGTTCTACTTTCGATTGATCTTCTTGCTCATCTTTGTCCTGGTGAGGATTGTCAACAACTTCCTCTTTGTTCTCCCCTACCTCAGGGTGATCCTCTAGTTCATAAATGATTACCTTATCTAGAGACTTAGATGTTTTCCTTGAACAACCTCAGACTCCATATTCTTACTCTCTGTTTCAGAGGTAGATTGTTTCATTTCTTGCACAAATTTCTTCCATTCTCCACTTTGAGGAGTAGATACTTCATCATCTTCTTCCTCTAGTTGTTCAGGATCATTAGATATATTGCCTTCCTTGTGAACTGCTTCTTCCAAGACTTTTACATTATGATGAGAAGGGATCGAAGAATTATTTCCTATAGCTTCTTTGTTGTCCATATCATTAGTAGGTGCCTCTTCATCTTCCACTTCTTTCTCTATAGCTTTGATCCCCTCTACTGGAGAGACCTTATGTTTGGGAGAGTTTCTTCTGACATATACTTGGGGATTTTCCCCTGAACTCTCCACATCAACAACCTTTGTTGAAGGAGCATCTGTAGCAACATTTCCTTTCCTTTCCTTAGCATCCTTCTGTCTATCTATGATTATTCTCCTCTTTCTCATAAGTTGTGAGGTTTCACCCTCTTCCACAATAGTGCTAACCTGAGGAGCCTTCTTGGTTTTAGGAGACGGCTTCTCCCCTTGCTTCACTTGTGTCTGACTCTTGGTCCTCCTCTTGATTGACATAGGTCTTCCTTCCTCTTGAACATCCTCTTCCTGAGGTTCAGCAGTATCATCACCTTTATCAGCTTCAATTTCTTCCTTAGATTGAGACTCCAAGTCTCCCATCAAATCATAGGTGAATTTAGTACATTTAGCCTCTAGTTCTAACACCTTGTGCTTCACCTACAGCCTAGAGTATTTCTTTATAGGTTTGGTGACTTGGGCCAAATCTATTATCTCTTCCTCTAACCAATTGATTGGAGGAAATGACCTATTCCTGTATGGCTCAAAATCATGGTGTTGGAGCAAGTCTGCATCATCATCTTGTACCTAATCAGGTACCTCTATAACTTTGTATAATCTAATTGATTTCAAAGGAAACCTAGAGAACCTTCTCCTTATGGCCTCAAATTCATCTCGACAATTAGCCTGATAGTCCTCAATGTGGTCCTTATGCCTGAATGTTCTATTAGCTTGTTTTTGGGCCCTACCATAAGGATCAAAGTTATTCCTATTGGTATGAGAATATAGCTCAAATTGTGCCATCTCCTTTTTAGAATGTTGGGCACTTTGAATGGAAGGATATGCCTCTAGAGTTCCCATCCTCAAAGGGAATTCTACTCCCAATCCTTTCTTTTTCAATTCTTGTTGTAAAATATCCTCGAAGCCAACCTTTTGCCCTGTCAATTCTAGCATTAGGAGTTTATTGGTTGGATACCTTGGCAGCCTGAGTGGAACAATAGGAGATCCTTATATCTAGATGTATGTGAACCTTTAAAATTGAATAAACCATTGACCATATTGTTTGATCAAATCCATGGCATTAGAAGAAACCATGCTATGAAGAGCATCTTGCAACAATCTGGGAATGCACATGAAAAAGGCATCATTGGCTCTTCTATAGTTGGATGTTTTATGTTACAATTGTGGGTAAACATCCCATATCCTATCTTTTCCTATAGTCCCCTTGCAACTGAGATCCTTGTACTTAGTCTTATGTGCCAACATATAGACAAGATATGAAGTCATGGTGAACTTGTTGGTTTCTTGCACACTTCTCAATTGGACATCCAGATTGTTGCTTATGATTCTAGCCCAATGATAATGCTTGTTAGCCACAATTTGTGTGATGGGGTAGAACATCCAAATCTAGAAGATGTGAGCTTCTTCTACTCCCATGACCTTTCCCAAAAGAGTTATAATATCATGATACTCCAACTTCAAATCACTCCTATGCAGTTGTTTTGGTAGCTTTGAGTAGTGTGGCCTAGGTTTCAATATCCAAGAATTGTTTTTGATTTCCAAAGCTTTGTTGGGGTCTTCATCATAGAATTTAATTTCTTCCCAAATGTTAATCTCCTCAATGAGCTTGTGATGTGAGGCGATGTTGAAAACCTTTGTAATGGAATCCTCATTTAGATTTTCCATAACTCTTCCTTGTGGTCCAATTATAATTCTTGTCCTAGAGTCATAGTGTTTTGCACATTCCAAGACCAGCTCCAGAAATAGTTGTGTTGGTAGGAATCCTGCTGCTTGAGAAAATCTAGTGTGAGTAATGATTTGTACCAATTGAGTTGGTTCATTTCCAAACATTCCCTACTAAAATTCATCATAATCTACATGTCCCATGTTTGTATCTGCAATCTTTGACCAAGCAAAAGCAATCTTGGTCTCTAGCCATATGCCCTTGAAGTCATACTTCATCCTTTCCAATCTTCGCTTAACCTCTTCTTGCACTAAAGAAGCTTTTGACTTGGTGGTCTTGTCAGGGCTTAGTTTTTCCTACATCTGTTAGAAAGGACTAAAATCACCAAAATGGAAAACACCAATATAACACATTGTATCGATTCCATGAAGCACCAATATATGCAATGGTAATGCCATTAAATCAAAATGATAATGATATAACTCCAATGGAAATACAAGACAAGCAATTCATTTTTAAAAATATCATATTCTCACATCATGTATGCATACAAAATTCACTCAAATTAATCACCATCTCATAAAATAATCATATAATCCAATATGCAAACACTTTATCCATCAACATTGATATTTTAAAGCAAAACGAAGAGGGTTCAGGTAATCCGAGCTAGCTTAGATTCCCCGACCGGATTAGAGCTCAAATTTCCTGGATTAAGCATGCCTAAACTCATGACCAACAGGAATCTTTGACACATAGGGTCCTTCGACATAATTGGGTACATGAACACATAAAACACCTTGAAGTTACATAATAAATCACCCTCATTCAAAACTCAAGTTATCTTATGCATCGAAGATTCACTATTCATGGAGCTCGGGTACTTCAAGGGGTCTCGGATTACCCAGGTGAACTAACGTTTGGGTAAATCCAAGATGGCTCAGAATTACCGAACGAAAGACGAGGCTGATTTTTGCTAAGTGTTCACCATTGAGTTCAGGTTTTAGGCTGGACATAAGATTCAAATAATCTGAGGGGGCTCGGATTCTCTGAGAAAATTAGGGCTCAAAAAATCTGAGCTACCTCATAATTCTCAGGATTTGCTCAAGTACCAAATTTTATAAGTGATGAAATCACCTTGCCCTAAAACGACAAATGGAAATGAATTCTGCCTCTAAAGATCAAATCAGTTTCACTCATGATGAACTCAATTCAAACAACATGTTCTAAAATCTTCAACATCATTCATTCCTTATCAAATTCACAAGCATAAAACTAGGGTTTTGATTTATCATTCAAAACAGGGTGACACTCCAAAACCTTGATATCAATCATGAAAATAGAATGCAACGAGTGAATCCTACGAATTCTCAACAAACTTCATTCATTGAATGCGCTCAAATCGAAGCCCTATTTTAACCTTTTAGAGTAAGCACTCTAAAGAACGGTAAACCCTAGATGGCAAAACAAAACCAAAATTTTGAACTCATCAAATGACTCACTGCCCAAGAATTTAGCAACAAAGCTCGAAATGAAGCAAAACCACTCAAGGAATACCAAAAGAAAACCTTGAAATGGTGCACAACAAAGGAAGATGCAATGGAAGACCAATAGTGGATATTCTCAAACCCTAGAATGATTTCTTAGAGAAGACAAACCCAACGTTGGAGCTCAGATCGAATGCAAGATAATGGAGACCTGCTTAGCTTCAAGCACAGACAAATGCAAAATGACCAAATGACCCTCCAAACCTCATTATATTTCCAAATTGTCCTTTTAAAACTTATTAATGCAAGTAATAAATGCTCATGCGTACGTCTGTAGAAAACTCAGAAACTCGATGGGAGCTCAGACTCAGGTGATCTGAGGTAGCTCCGATTACCTAGCTGGACTAAGGTTCGAGTAATCTAAGGTACCTCAGAATTACCAAACCTGCTCCGAACTTAACCAATTTTGCCTCAATTTCAAAATTTTGAGCAAGGGTCAGCCTCAAGGAGTTAGGAAATCATCATGAAGCTACAAAATGACATCTCAAATGTTGATTTACCATTAAGTACACAAGCGAAACAAGACCAAGACCAAGAGACTTATCCCTTAAGGGGATGAAGTCAGGGCCCTACGAAAACAAAGAAGCAAACAAAGCAAGAAAAGAGGGTCCCTACTTTCAATGGGGTGTGTGTGCAAAAATTGTACAACACTACCCAACCTCCAACTCCATCCTCTGAGATCTCTCAACATCTCTCTCAACTATCATCTGAGCTATATTTTCCTCTGCCTTCTAACGACAGGTGATCTCAACATCTCTCTTTGTAGCGTGTTGATCCCTACCAGTATAGCTTGGTCTCTCTTTGAGCTCCTCTAAATCAGTTGTGTAACCAAGTTATCCTGCTCTATGCAGTATCCATATCACTCTTGGTAAGCCTAGTCTCTCTAAGATAAAATGAGTACCAACCACACATCCTAGTCCTCCTATCCCATAACATCCTCTTCTCATGGGGATACCTTAGGCACTACTTGTTGCTAGTGCTCCTGGTCTCTATGATCTCTTCAATCATCATCTCCCCTAGCTGCCTCAGCCTCTACCTATGTTCATTTCCTCATGTCTTCCATCGCCTCCAAACACCTAATTCTCTAGCTCCACCATCTAGATGAGTGAATCACAACAGTCTCCTAGAGACCCACCATGCATCATAATCTAGAGTACTATCGAGATCCTCCAATATATTTTCCCAAATCCAAGTTAAGGGAGCCATCTATCCGAACTCTATGACTGCAACCTATGGTACAACCATAGGACCCCACTCAATTATCTCTTTGGTAGTCATCCACAGGCACATCTTGAATCTCCCTAAACTGACGGCATACCCTATTTGATAGATGTCTCTCAAGTATATGTGTAGTCCACCTAATGAGCCATTGTGTCTAGTGAAAGTGTGTTAGGTGGAGATTTTCATCAGTCCAAGCCTCACATCATAGCCAAGGACTCCATACAAAATGATCCATATCATCAAAAATCCCTCTCTAGTAGTGAAGATCTCCCACTCGTTGATATGTAAGCATTGTGGCATTCAGATAGACATAGGAATCACCTACTGCTTTGTCTGATTCTCCAATAAGTCAAGTAAGTTCATGGCATAGAGATAGACATAGGGATCACTTGTTGCTTTATCTACCTCTCCAATAGGCCAAGTAACTACTATATACTCCCATGCCCAAACATGCAGAAGTGTCACCCCCAAAGATAGACTGGTAGTTGTTATGTAAGCTACCTAGTGCATTTCATGGTAAAGGTGTGCAAGGATGCAAGGTCCCCATGCAAACATGGTGTCATCCTGAATCATACTCTTGATGAAGAATCCCCATCCAATAGAAAAACCTTCGGCTCGTCGATCAGGCATGATATGACCACTAATTATCCCTTCTAGTACTAAGATAATTCATTGACTGCACCAATGTAAAGTCTTAAGTCGATCTTCCCATCATCGATCTCAAGTTCATCATCTCCTAATAGCCTCTCCAATGACTCTGTACCTCTATCTAGGTCATATACCACTCTAATGTCATCAATAGGAATCCTCAAAATGCGCCAAACATCCTCGAATGTGATGGTAGCCTCTCCTGTCAAATTTGATTGTCATCTTTGAATGTCATCACTCAATGATATCAATCATAAAAGATCAGTGAGCCTGAATCTCAAGTATGTATACGATGTAGTAAAGTCCAATTAACAATAGGAAGTCTATGTTAACCTCAACCAAGAGATCCATCCAGTCCAAAATCCTCAGTCTTTGCTCCTAGGAATAAATAGGTTGTAGTACCACTTGCAAGCATAGCGCCCATGATGTCAACTTGTCAATTTTTTTATTATAAAAACTTAAGTATGTCAAGCCCTAAAAGAAAAAGTGACCTTTTACTTAGACACGTCATTTGGTAATAGCCAAAAGTGGTCACTTTTTCAAATGTGTCATTTTCCCTTTTCAAACACGAGCCTTTTGCAAATGTGTCAATTTATAATAGTCAGACATGATCCACTTTTACAAACATGTCATGATATCTCAAATGAGGAACAGTAACACAAAGGCGATGCTTCACTAAATTAAACACAATGTGTCAGGTTTCATACGCGTCAATCCTATATCGACACTTTTTTTTCCTACATTTGGCTAGAAATTAATGATCCTAAAACTAGGTGCAAAAGCAAAAAAATTAAATACGTACTAGGGGCTCTACTCCGGCAAGCTGTTGGAACTGACAGACCTTGTCTATGTGATGTGGGGTGTGAACTACGTGAGCCATAGTGATCAGGTCTCTAAACAGAAAATCACTCAGAGCTCTAGAATTCTCAATCTCTCAAGGTGAAAATGAGTTGGAGATAAACCCAAATGCATATATATGGTCCTCCAAAACCTAGGGTTTCATCCCCTATTTCCCACTAGCCTATTTTTCATCCTTGGCTATCTATCTTGATCAATTTATGGGCCTCCCAGGACTTGATTTTTCATCCTCTTCTCTACAAAATTAGTGCATCATCTTGTCATGATCCTGACCCAAAAAAAAATGTTCATGCCGATCTCTCGAGGGAGCAACCTACCACACTTCCTTTGTCCATTGGGGCATAGTGGGGCATCAAATAAACTTTTTTAATTTTTTAAATTTTTTTTCAATCAACATCAAGTCTTTGAAACAACGTAACAGGTATATTGTCTCAAAGAGAGGAAAAATTTAGACACCTAAAATTGTCTAAATGCATTATACATTCAATATTCACCTTTTAACATCATTTTCTTCATTATCTACTAATTCCTCAATTTTAACAAAATAATTTCCAATTATTTGATTAAATTCACTATTTTCCTTTATTAATTGAATAATTAACATTATTTAATTAGTTCACCAAAAATCATCATTTTCTTACTAATTTCCCTTGATTAAATAATTTACAACTATTTAATTAAAATTCTAATTTTCTTCAATCCCACATGATTAAATAATTTTGAATTATTTAATTAAAAATCATAAATTCCTCTCCTCACGATTACATAATATTCATATTATCTAATTTAGTAATTTTCCTCCAACTTGCACAAAGCATATTCTTTCCAAGAAGCAATATTCCCTTTTCAAAATATCTTCTTCCCTCCAAAATATCTAAAAAGCATATTCCCTCCAAAGGAAATATTCCATAATTCAAATTCAAATTTGAATAGATATTTTCCCTCCAAAATATATTTAACCAATTTTCTCTGAAAATAGGGATATTTTGGGCTCTTATTCATTCTTCACCCTTGATCTCCTTAGTTTCCTCTCATCCATTGATTTTCAAATTCAATCTCCACCATTGATCAGGCATCCTGAAAATCTATAAAACAAGTCATTTCTTCATCAAAATCATTCACAATTATCATGATCATTCACAATCTTAATCATTCTATCAATATCATGTGAATCAAATCAAATCATCCATATATCATCAGTCAATCTTTTGCAATCATGGGTTATGCTTAATAGAGCAATATATATACATTTGAAGCATGATCCCCTAATGGGATTGAAGATTTGCATGTTCTTTTAGATTTAATTATCATTTGAATTGATTTCATGTCTTTAACTTGAATCTTTGAAGCATTGTTTTACTAATTTCATTGAGTATGGGCTAATATGATCTTTATCTTGTGAGATTTTAGTTTTTTCTAACTCTAACCACTCTTATTATGTTTTTTTGATTAATACCCATATTTCCCCTACGACACATGTTTACATAAATTTATGATCAATTTGAAGAGTATTTGGCATGATTGGTGAAGCTTCTAGGTGATATTCCTTTCTCTCCAAACCTATTGCAACATGTTATAAAGTGCTATTAGACTTTCACAAGATTTATTCATCATTCATTCAAGGTATCTCATTGGCATTTCATGGTTGAGTTTGGTTGTTTCATAATATTTGGATCTATTTATGGGTGTTGGATCTATTTGGATTTGAATAATGTTCATTGATGTAAGTGCTTACCCCACTAAACAAGTGGTTACATTTATAATTTTCTTACCCACTGTATAAGTGGAAGTGCCCTTGTTTTCCCACTAAATAAGTGGATGTTTTGTAATCACACTTCACAGAATAACTGTGTAGTGTTCTTTCTTTCAGTATTGTATCTACACTCTACTGAACAAGTGAGAATTGGTTGGGTTGTTGCTTAGTTCTTTTTCCTTTCAGTTGTAGCATTCAATTTAATTGTATAATCTTGAATATTGTATGCTCTCACCTTGCACATATCAAGAAATAGGTGATTGAAATTGGAAAGGACGTTGTATTGCATCTTGCTTTAAGCTAGAAGTTATTCTTAAAAATAATAATTAGAGGTGTATATTACAACATCAACCACCACATTATTCATTCCCTTCACATACTCAATATCAAAATCATAAGCCTATAACTTGTTTACCCACTTCTACCACCTATCATTCAAATCCTTTTTATTCAAGAAGAACCTTAGACAATTATGGTCTATAGATTCACCATGAATTTTCCACAAAGCAAGTACTAATTGAACTTTGTCAATGCATGCATGATGGCTAGCATATCCTTACATGATAAATAAATAAATTTCTCTCAAATTCCTTAAGCTTGTGACTCTTAAATGGTATTGGGTGTTTATTTTGCATTAATACTACTCTAATACTTTCTCCTGAAACATCACATTCTAATACAAATGGGAGTGAGAAATCAGGGATGGCTAATAGGGGGCATGAACTCATTACCTCTTTGATCTTATCAAAGTATATTTGTGCCTCCTCACTCCATGAAAATTCTCTCTTCCTAGCTATGTTTGTTAGTGGGGCAACCAACCGTAAGAACCCTTTGACAAACTTCATGTAATAGCTACAATAGTCCCACAAATCCTTACAAATGTGACAAATTCTTAGGTTGAGGTCAATCCACCATCACCTTGATCTTCTCCTCATCTATGCTGGCACTTTTGGAACTAATCTTATGCCCCAAATACAAAATCTCAGTCATCCCAAACTCACATTTGGATGCCTTGGGGAATAGTGATTTTTTCTCAAGTATTCCCAATACCTTGTCTATATGTTTTAAATGGTCCTCCCAAGTTTTACTATGAATCAATATATAATTTAAAAAAAATCAAAAGAAGTTTAGTTAATTACTTACTAAATGCTTGGTTCATGCAACATTGGAACATAGCTCGAGCATTAGTCACCCCAAATGACATGAATATAAACTCAAAATGTCCAAAGTGAAATTTGAAGGTTGTCTTGTGAGCATCCTCCTTCCTCTTATTTGGTGGTACCTAGAACACAAATCAATCTTAGAGAAATATACTGCAATATAATCGACACACGTCCTCATAGAACCATCATTTTTCTTCACTAATACCACAAAGGAATTAAAAGGACTAGAGCTTGGTCATATATGTCCCATATCGAGTAGCTCTTTAATTTCCTTCTCAATTTCTTCCTTGTAACCTCTTGGATGACAATAATATGTAGCAATGACTGGCTTGGAACCTTCCTCTAACTTAATGACATGCTAAAACCCCCTATTAGGTGGTATCCCTAGAGGAATATCACAAAATACCTTACTATGCTTATCCAAAATGGGTTGAATATCTACATGATTAGCTTGTTCATCTATCATTGAAAGTCCATTAGTGATTAATTATTGCACTACCCAATCTACTTGTCCCCTACAAAAATATCTCCCCATTCTCTTTGCAGAAACAATCCTCAAAGCTCCATTAGAAAAACCTTGAATAACCACCTCCTTACCCTCAATTTTGAATTTTATTTCCATGGTTTGATAATTCTATGTGGATTCCCCAAGTGAGTGCAACCATTGCACCCCTAAAAATGCATATGTCTCATTGATACCTACCACATAAAATTCATCAAAAACTTTGTGCCTACCCAATGTGATGTCAAGTTGTTATATCCTTTATGTGCATGAAAGATTAAATCCATCAGCCATAACCACATGGAAACCCTCAAAGTTATCTTTCTTCAATTTAACCTAGTCACTAACCCCTCATCAAAGAAATTATCGGTAGACCCACTATCAATTAAAATTGTTACCTTATGTCCTTAAATCACTCCTCGCACATGGAAAGGGTGATATCTAGGTGCTCCTAAAAGTGTAGCTAGTGCACCTCGTGAAGGATTCTCTACTTCCTAAACCTCATGCTCAACCTCCAAAAGACCATCAAGCTCATACTCTTCTGCCTTTGAATCCTACTTTGTGAGTACCTCTATATAACAAACATGTCCTTTACATAAGAATTTATGCCCTAGTTGCCACAACTCTCTACAAGAAAAGCACAATTTCTTCCTTTGAAGCTCATTCTTGGATTCTTCCACCTTGTTGAATTGATGAGGTAATGCCTTTGGTTGCAAAAAATCCTTGTGAAATGGTTGCTTATGTGACCCTAATGGTACATTCTTGGAATAGGTATTGTTCTTGGATGTGTCTTATGATTTTAAAGCTCTTCTAATAGTGTCTTATAGAGATGATGACTCAAAAGCTTTGACCAATCCCCAAAGTGACTTTAAAACCCCTTCAATAAACAAAAACTTAAGTCTCTTCTTTGTAATATCTACATCCATAACTAAAATCCTTTGAAATTTTGCTACCTTGTTTCCTCAGTGATGTCAACCCCCTAAAGTGTATCTTTGTGTCTTTCCTATCAAATCTATTTATGAGCTTTTATGTGAAGTCAGCATATGGCATGATTTGATGATTCCCTTGTGTGATTATCCCATTACGCCACCACTAATGTGTTGTACTCTCTAAGTGAAGAATGAAAAACTTAACGGATTCATCTCTTTTCATCAAGTTGAGAGAAGATAGGTATATTTTTTTTGGACCCATGCTCATGCAATGACCTTCCATGAACCATCAAAAGTGGGGAGAGTCAACTTAACCTTTTTTTCCAGATCTTTGTTGGGTTATATTTTTTCTCCTCTTGAAATATTCCTTGATGTTGCATTATGAAATTGTATAAATGAAAGTTTTCTTTTGATATCTAGATCAAGTCTTGAGTATGCATCTATGCACTTATTAAACTCATTTTTTTCTATGTTGGGCTCTTCTTGTTCATGTGGCTGCTCAACTCTAGGTAAAAATGTGGGTTGTGTGATTTTGGGTGGTGATCCAAGTGGAGTTCCATTTTTATGTTTTGACCTTGAATTATTTGAATTACTACCTTGTCCTCCATTAGTTTGTGCAAGACTAACGGAAATGATTGTATTATTCATATTTTGAATCATTTGAAGGAGAAATTGTGTTGTTTGTTCTTGTCTTTGTATATAAGCCTTCAACTTATTCTCTTATTATTTCTAATTTGGTTGCTAGCCTCTTTCAATGATTCCTTTAGTCTTTTATTTTCTCTCTCCAGGACCCTTTGATCTCATTGGCTCCATTGCATAAACTAAATTTAGACCTACAAACTAGCAATACATTGCTCTAATACCAATTGTAATATCATGTTCTAAAATTCCTTATTTTTTACTTAAATAAATAACCCTCATTCACAATAATACTTGCACATGATTAATTATAATATTAATTTAACCTTGAACTTATAATTTTGATTATCATATACTTTGGATTTAAAGCTTATAATATAACTTTGAAAATATAAAACTTATTCTTTAGTCTATGTTGCAACCCTTCATCCAATTTGTAGCTATCACTCTTTGCATAAATATCTTTGAAATGTTTCCAATTTCTTGAACAAAGTGAAGGGTTTTCATTCACTAACTTGACAAGAGAAATTAAGGGTTTTCGTCCTTTAATTTCTGATCTTAAGGGGTTTCATCCTTAGGTTGTTGAATCCTTAGTTCATATTTCACAAGGGAAAGAAATAATATTTCTTCAACAAAAAGATTCCTCCTCTTGATTTTATCTTCTTGTATCTACCTTTTCAATTTAATTGACACGACTTCATTTCATGCCTTTTGACCCTTTCATTAACTTAATTAATTTTTCAATTTTAATGATATTTCTTATTTCTCCTTGATTGCTCTTTTTACTATAATATACTACCGGCATTGATAAAAAAATTCCATGTTATGAGGAAAATGATCTATTTTATGTAGTTATCCTTGGTGTTTATATTTTTTATTAGATTAGCAAAGTAGGGACTTGATCCCTTACAGTAACAAAACAAAGTAGAAATAGCTCAGAGAAACAAACTAGTGAACAACATCCAGTCAAACAACAAAAACAACCACAAACAGACTAGCAACTATAAAGGATCAAGCAGGGAACATGCTAGATATAAGATTTTCATCATGGAACGCAAGCCTCTTAACTGAATCAAAAACATAGATAGTAGTTATAATATAAACAGACCACAATTTAATATCCATAACATAATAGAAATTCTTAATAAAACTATTAAAACCAATAGCTTGACCATCAAAAAACCAAAACACCATAGAGCAATACAACATTATTTGGTAGTAACAATCAATTCCTAGTTATCCCCAATTCCTTGGTGTTTATGTTTTATTAAAACCATGTACATTATTTATTTGTTACATTGATGGTTGTCGTTGCACCAAAAGATCGACCTACTAATCCCCGATACAACCACTAGATTTATACAAGATCTATGGGAGGCAGTTAAACCATGTCACAAACCCAAGCACTTCATTGCACCAAGGAGACCAAGGGACACACCATCTTGCAATGATCCCTCTAGTGCAAGCGAGGGGTTCAAACCCATGACCTCAGCTCTGATACCAATTGTTACATTGGTGGTTGTCATTACACCAAAAGATTGACCTGTTAATGCTCGATACAACTGCCAGATTTATACAAGATCCACGGGAGGCGGTTAAACCATGTCATGAACCCAAGCGTTGTGTTTCACCAAGGAGACCAAGGGACACACCATCTTGCAATTGTAATAGACAATGCATAAACATGGATTTTTATGAACACTAAAATTATGGATCATAAAACTAGATGTAGGGACAAGTGTTGAACAAGGTTAGAGTAGGAATACATAGGTTGTACTATAATTACAGAAGTGTGCTGAAATATAGCATTTGTGATTGCATCCACCAATAGTGTATGTGCCAAAACTCATAATCAAAACCAAACAAGTGTTTATTTAACTTTTGGTGACTACATAAATTCTTCTTGGGCCAAGGAGACTATTATCATGAGAAATATATAAAAGGGGCTTGCATTGGTTTGCAAATCATGTGAGAAATATAAATATCATTGTATTGAGCAAGGAAAGTCCCAATCATTTGTAAGTGTTTATAACTTGATTTAGTGATAATAAACTCCCCAACAATTTACAAATTGAACAACAATCTATTGCCTGATTTAGTGATAAAAGATTCCTCTCCAATTCACAATTAAACAACAATCAAAGAGTTGATTTATTGTTAAAATGTATCAAATTTCAAAGATAATTGAAAAATTGCTTTTGAAAAGATAGAATAGTATACAGATAATTAACTACTTCATGAAAATTAGAAAATTTTAGATAAGATGGAATTTCCACAGTTAATACACATATAATAAACTACTCTACCATGAAAGTCGGTGATTTTTCTAAGATAATCAAGTACTTACCATGAAAGCAATTATTTGATAGAATCAACTACTCTACTATGAAAGTTAATGATTGTCATCAAGTTGCATATTAATATTTTAAGCCTACAAGTTCTAATCCTTTCTTGATTCCACCTATTAAGAATTAAGAGTATATAAAGAAATATAAATTCAAATTTTAAACAAACAACTATTGCACAAAAAATAAATACATATCATAATTATGCGGTTCATCATTAATGGCTACATCCACAAGAAAAGTAGGGAAATATTTGATTTGTTATCATCTTTGCTATAATATTTTATGAAATTACATGCATATTACGTTATCCAAAAGTTATTTTAAAGTCTCCAAAATATGAAGAGACAACCAAAAGAATTGAAGAGGCATAAATGAGACGATAATGGTCCAAGACTGTTGAACTTCACACTCAAAAATCTCCCACTTGAAGTTAAACCACTGTTGCAAGTAAATACCCTTAGAGATATCCACACTTTTCTAGGCTTATTGTTACATCTCGACGAGACCAAGTGAAGATTTTCAAAACTTGAGCTTCTCCTTTGTGACTACCTTCGTAAGTGCATCAACATAATTCACACTAGTATGTACCTTTCCCAACTTCAACTTTCCTTCTTCAAGAAAACTCTATATGAGATGATATCTCAGCTCTATGTACATTGTTCTATTGTGAAAGGAAAAAATTTTGGCCAGATGTATAGCACTATTGTTGTCACTATACAACGTGAAGACTTTTTGTTTACAACCCATTTCATCCAATAAACGTTGCAACCATAACATTTCCTTAGCACCTTCAATGAGAGAAATGTATTATACTTTGGTAGTAGAGAATTCTACCACTTTTTTCAATATAGAAACCCAACTAATCATTTCCCTTACAAATGTGAAAACATAACCATTGGTAAATTACCTTTTGTCCAAGTCACCAGTCATATCAAAATCAAAAAAACCTTACAGTTAAGCTTATTTTCCTTTAAATGTCAAAACATGGTGTGAAGTGCCGTAAAAATATCATAAAATACACTTCATTTCTTGCCAATGAGTCTTACCAATATTTTTCTAGAATTGGTTATGGAGATACCCTGCGAAGATCTTGATGCCAAATGAAAAGCACAAAGAGAGAATATAAATATGACAAGAATAAACTATATTTTTATCAACTATGCAAATATGATTCAATTTTGTGTGTACAATTTATGATATATCTCTTGGTTATATAGCCAAGGTGAGACATAAGATAACATAATATTATGACAAGTTTCTTAATCATATGACATGAGACAACTTATCACAACTACCTGTTGATGGTCAAAATAGCACAGCATTAAATAGAATATCTCTATCCTATTTCTCCTAAAAAAGATAACCAATCTAAAACCACCTATCTTTCAAGGTCCTAGTAGTTGGTTCTCAACTATGTTGGTGTGATTCAGTGGCCAATGCAACTATAATATTCAAGGGGCCTGTTGGTAGAAAGGAATACAAACTGCATCATGTGAACTAATCTACTTTGGGGGGTGTAAATAAATAGAAAAAGATAGAACAAGGCATAGAACAGCAAAACATGAACATAAATTTCTTCACATCCAGACATGTACCTTAACAATGAGTGTTTTCTCAAGTAACCAAAACTATAAAATGATGCAATCCATAGCTTGGCCTATACTATTGCATACATTCACAGTGCAAAATTCAATAATCATATCCATTCATCAAAACTTCATTCCAAAATCAAAACACATCACCAACTCATTGCTAAAATTAACAGATCAATAGATATAAATAAATTCCATTCATAGATAATTCAATGAAATAGTCTCAGATTTGAGTTCTTCTATTGATTTGCATCAATAAGAAATAATTATGCAAAACATTCACTGGCATACGAATGACTATAATTCATTAACATCATCCCTTAACCACTAAACTTGAAAGTAATATGAAACTGTATTGAAATCTTCTAAAAAAATCTAAGTATCCTTACATAAAAGCTGTAAAACAGAGTTTTATCAAAGTATCTTGCTTGAAAACTGGTAAAATCCTAAAACTATTACAACACTATTTTGTTATCTCATCAGGTGGTAATCCTTCTTCAATCAACTGACCTTTACAAAATGGAGCCCAAAATTACATATAGGCAAGCTATGCACTAATCCCTCTCAATCAAAAATTGAGATCCACCAATTAAGGAACTGGAACTTGTCAAAATTTGACGCCTAAAGGAGGAAGGTAGATATGTTGGATGAGATCTGCAATTGAACTCATGTCACAATCCTGCAAAATAGGAGGGAAGAGAAAGTTGTCCACTAGGAAAAAAATGTTCCATTGCCAGTTCATTCTCGTGTAGTTTCCTCAAGAAGGTATTCATCATAGCTGGTGAACACTTGTTGAATTATATTTGCATCAGGTCCATCTACCCAAACATCTTCAAATTTGATTCTTTTAAATTTTGTAGAGGAAAATTCTTGCATATCTTTTAATTTAATCAACTTCCTCCTTCTGGCCTTTACTTCATCTTTGATGTCCATGAGCCTATCTAACAACAAGTCTTCACCACATCCTCTTTCTACATCACTTCCTCAAATCTATTATTCTATTTCTACTTCAACTTATCAAGAGGAAGACCTTCCTTTTCAACGATATCTACATTAAAAAAAATAGCAATCATTACTTCTAATTCATCAATTTGTTCATTTAAATCTTTACTGGCTTCTTGAACTTCATTTTTATGTTCATAGATGAATTTAGATCTGAACCTGATTATGCTTATTGTATTCTCAATGAATTCTACATTATCCTCATCAAGGATTCATTGCTTCAAGAGAGTCTTCTTTGGCACCTTGTTGATGTCCTTTAATTTCTTGGTATGCTCTTTATACTCTTCTTCTTATTTCTCCAAGACTTCAACATGTTGATTCATATCTTCCACCAACCCCAATGCACCTTCATGAACTTTAAAACCATCAACAAGCAGCTCATCAACCTCTTGATTAAGTCGATCAACCCATCTATCAAGCATTCCAACCTTCTCAATTGTACCAAACCATCGGCCTCTTTCTTGCTTAATAAGATTGGGGTCTCTGGAACAACAACTTGTTGAGAAATAGGAGCGGAGACATCCTTCAAGAACTTATGCAACTGATCCAACTAGGCTTTAAGTTCATCCTTCCTTTGTTTATCCTTGATCATCCTAGATTTGGTGGAGGATGCCATGATATCAATAAGGTTCATTTGTTGATTCCTTGTGGGTCTCCCCAAATTAACAGTACCCAATTGGTAGTCAGTCAATTGCATATCTTGTTTGTCCTTATCCACCATAGGGATTGCACATTCAACTATGATTTCTCCTACATCTATGAGATTTGTGGAATGGAGGACTTTGGCATTTTTCTTGGGCCTTTCTTTTTCTATTTCTTTCATCATTTCTTCCCAATTCAAGGGCTAAGGTTCAACGATTTGTTTCCTCTCAAGGTCTAATTTTAGCCATGTTGGAGTAGCAGGAGTAGTAGCCACTTGTGTGGAAGAAGAAGCATCAGTCGTAGAGGAAAGAGGTTGCAAAATGGTGGTCTTAGGTTGAGAATCAACCTCTTGTACCTGTTGTTGTTCCCTTTTTGTAGCTTCTTTTGCAAGCCTTTCAACTTCAGCCTTGTCTTTTTTCTCTTGCACCCTTTTAGCTTCTAGCTCCTTTTGCAAACATTCTTCTTCTAGCCTCTTCTCCTCATACATTTGATCCCTTTGTCTTTCAAGCTCTTTAACTCTGCCCCATGCTTCATTAGACTTTTGTTCATGTTATGCCAATGCTTCTACCTCCTTTTCTCTCAACAGGTGTTATTCCTCCTCTTTCCTCTTGTGAGCTTCCTCAATAGCCTTAAACTTAGCTTCAAGGGCTTCTCTTTCTCTCCTTTGTTGAGCTTTCTCCTCCTCAAGCTCATGAATCTTCTGCAACATAGCCAATTTTTCCCTCTCCTCTTTGTACTTTAATTCTTGTTTTTTTGTTGTTGTAGCAAGTCTTCCTTCTCTTTTTGTTTTCTAACTAGTTCCTCTTCCTTAGCCTTAGCCTCAAATTCTTGTTTTTTAGCAAGTACCTCAGCTTGTGCTTTTTCCTTTGCTTCCCTTTTGGCATCTTCAAATAATTTCCACTACTCCTCAGAAGTGAGGACATGTTCAGTTCCCACACCTTCAGTTTCTTCATTGGATGCCAACACATGAGTTTCCTTATTAGATTGGGTGGCCTCAGAATCTGTATCAATATCATGGATTTCAAACTCCTGCTCCTTTCCTTTTAAGGATTCAACCTCCTTATGAAGGGGTCCAATGAGAATCCCTTCAATTGGTTGCCCTGCAAGAGGAGGTTGAGTTGAGGTTTGACCTCTAGCTTCTGTTGTGGCCTCCTCTTCATGTAATTCAAGAACATCCTAAGTAGGAATTGCAGGCTCAAGCTCTTCTCAAGAATTAGGAGGGAAAAATTCCAATGGCTCCTTAGGAGTTGTCCTTTTTGTTCTCTTATATCCCTGGGTGGTACGTAAAACTTTTCTCTTTTTAGAAGGTTGAGCATCAAGCTCATTAATCCTCATAACCACCCGCTGGATACTTCTATCCAAGACTGGCCTTGCAATTTTCTTGATGTCAATGGATTCATCTTCATCCCAATTCACTAGATCCAAGTCTTTGGTGCCTATATTTTTAGCATCATATTGGGGATCCAAGGTTACACCATCATCTGACAATGTGTCAATAATATCTTCTTTAACCCCATATTCAATCATTAATGGGATGGGAAACCTTCCATAATTCCTTCTCCTCAAATCATACTCATCCTGTAAATCCATCCAGAAATCCTCCAACAAATTAAAATGTTTGTCAAAAAATGTAGGAAGAAAACCTTACATCTTGTGCTTGGGATCAAAATACTTCCTGGATATATATAAGCCTAATTTCAAATGGATCAATTCATCACAAATTACCTTGGTTGCCACATTGTGTGCACAACTATATTTCATGGTAAATTTGTGACAACCAGGCTTATGTTTATTAGCAAATTTGGTGTTGACCCCTATAGCTTGATAAATGAAATCCATCAAAACAATTTTGTTATTGCAGTATCTGGGCAATAAATGAGGATGGCCATCAAAACCAGCCAACCTGAAATAGGTGAACTTGGGTTATTGGATGTACCAATGTCCCCACTCTGCAATGAATGCCATGGCATCTCTGCTTAGCCTATACCATGCATCTCATGTTAGTTGATTATTAATGACATACAAGAATGCATCATTAACTCTTCTATAGAGCAACTTAGAAGTTTGCAAAGTCAACTAATCATAGTGATCCCACACCTTCTTCTATCCAAGAGCTTCTGCCAGTGCCCCAACTACATTCAAACCAAGAAAAATACCCCTTCTTGCAGCTGTATATATCACATAAGAAGTCATGAAGAAGCTCTTGGTCTCCCTCACTCTGAGCATCTAGTTATGTAGGCACTTTGATAAAATCATTGGCCAATCAAATTATTGCCTGCCATCTAGAATGGTTTGAATGAATGGAAACATCCATTCCTTGAATTGTGAAGAATCCCTCTTCCCAAACACTCTGGAAAGCATCATGATTATGTCACTGATTTCTTTGTTGAACTCTAATCTCTTGGGCTGATCAGGAAGCTTGGTCAAGGATTTCTTTTCAACTCTCATCCACTTTTTATTCATATGAATCTTCCTGGCTTCCTTTTTGTTGTTGTATAATTGCAATGCCTCTGCCTCATTGAGGTTCCTGGGGTTCTGTGGTGTAGGTGCATTAAACATGAACCTTATCATTTATGGATTAAGATCAATAATGATGTTCCCCTACAAGTCCACACATTGTCTAGTTGCGGGATTGTAAGCATCAGTTGTAGTAAGTATGAGTCATAGACATTGGACTGATAAAGGAAAGAGGGAAACATGTGCCAACTCAAATTGAACAATTCTCTCTATTCTCCCTATTGTATCTTCTGTGAATATTTCTTCATGCAACTCCTCATAATTGAATGGGCCTAAGTTTGTATCTATGATGTCTGCCCAATCTGAAATCACCTTGCTAGTTGTAATAGTGGGACTTTGGTGCTTGTACCTCTAGGTGTAAGGGATTTGTTCCACTTTTATATTTTTAGGCTTGGTTCCCTACCTTGAACTCTCTGCAGCTTGGCTTCTTTGATAATCTTCTTCTGATGCTCCTAACATCCTCTATTCATGCAATACAACCCTGGATTAGATGAACAAAGGCATGAAAAGTATTACATCATACATTACCAATCATAACATTCTCTATTCCTTCAAGATAAGTCTCCATACTTAGTCAAATTTTATATCTACCAGAAGCAGATTCAAGGAAGAATTAGGAACAAAAAGCCTTTAACATAGACAAGATCAGAACCGGAACTAGAATGAGACTGGAACCGAGATCGGAATGGAAACCGAAACTAGAACTAGTTGATAATTCCCAATTCATTTCCCACTCCGCTTCTACTTCCACCAAAGAACAAAGGTGAAGACCGGAGTCAATGGTCATCAGAAGAGGGATCATTTTGGGAATTAACCCTTATGCAAAATTCTTATGAGACGAGTTCATTCTTGGATCCGCTTCTGCCAGTTTACCATTTAATCAAAGCAATTTTGAAGATGCAATCACATGAGCTTAAGACTTGGGTCACATGAAATCATAAGGAAACCTTAAATAAAGGGGCTTAACCTCACCCTCTAATAGGACAAACATGAGATTTAAACTTTTAGGACTCGACATTGTAAAGGTCATCGCACAAACCCTAGTTTGCACAACTCGTCGATTTAGGTAATTAGGGCATCAAAAACCCAACATGAAAACTTTTGAATCAACATGGGAATAGGATCAAGGGGGTCGTCAAACAGAATTCAAAGCATTTAAAGCATAGAAGACCCCATAAAATGAAACCCTAGTTAAAAACTAGGGCACGGTAGAACGGACACGCCACGAAAACAACAGCAAAATAACAAAAGAACAAACGGAAAAGCAGAAAGAGAAAAATAGGAAATAGGAAAAAGATAAAATGAAACCAAAAACAAACAAGGGAAGGAGTGAAGATCCACAGGAAAGGTCCCGTGAATGCACATTAACACCAAAAATAGGAAAACAAAAATGCCAACAGAACAAGAAAAAAGAAAACACCAACAAAATGGGAAAATGACCCTACCTCGAAATGCCACCAAGAAAGTTTGAAACTCGATAAGAATCCGCTCACCAATGTGCCTCCGCAATCAAATGTGCTCCTCTCAAAGTTACTCAGGCTCTAGTTCGCTAAAACAACTTGAGCAATAAAGATAATGAGCTAGTTAACCTTGATTAAGATTTAAAAAGCATTTCGCATGTGTGAGGAGGTTGTAATTAATGCAATAAAATTGGTTGATTGGGCATGAAACCAAAAACGTAAATGAGTAAACAAACAATGTGAAAACTGAAGGTAGGGTGGACGCGGAAACAGATGTCAGTAGAACAAGAAAATCACCCATGTCTCTTAATCCAATTCCCACATTCGGTTTATCTCGTTTAGAATAGACAACAAAGGGAAATCCAGGCAGAATTGGAACTAAAATCCGACATGGAACTTTTCAAAGTTCTAATTTGGTTCATTTTTTCATTCTTGACTGGAACAAACACCTAAAGCAATGACAAAGATGCAAAGGAGATGAGGACCAACCTGGCCTACTAAGACACCATGCAAGTTAAAACCACAAACAAACAAGCAAGGCTTCATCGTCAGGTGATCTAAAAATTTACAAAGTTCCAAGTTAGTTCCTTTCCCATTCAGCTTCTGTAGGGAAAAAAATACTGATCTTGTGAAAATAACTTGGGAGACTATCAAGTACTGTCATCCATAAAGAAAACAACTGGGAGGGTTTAGCCGGAGGTGATCTGAACCCAGATTGGAACCTCCACAGAATTTCTGAGTTCTTTTCCATCTTGGATCTACTTGACAGACCAAAAAAGTCAAGGTTATGGGGAAAAGAACAACTGTAATACCCAAACAAATCTCAAGACATAGAAAAACCAAGGGGGCCCTTGACCAAAAACAATAAGGGGGGTTATCAAGGCATAGGTTGTGACTACAGTTGGGATATGGTTGTCCATCTTCTAACACTGAAGAATTCAATCACCAGATCCTCTTGTTTAACTAAAATGCTGGACAAGTAGATCAAATATATTGACATGTGGTTGGAATCTCAAATGTAAATCATCATGACTATTTAATCATTGTGGATATATGGTGCAACATCCATAAAAAATTTATTTACCTTGAACAAGCAACCTAAGATTCAAGCTAATATTGTTGATTCCTTTAATGTAGAATAAGATTAGGCTTCTCTCTCCTCCAGCATCCATAGCTCAAAAATATCTGAATTCTCTCAAAGTATGCTCACTATCCAAATAGGCATTCCATAGCCCTGATTTGAGATAGAATTATCATTTTATTCTTTTTCCTTCTTTCAATAGTTACTTTTCCTCATTTTTTTTATATAGGCTCATCTGTACAATTCTTTATTAACTTTTCTCAATATCAGAATAGGCAATTGAATGTTGTTGAAAACTAAATGGACCTTATGACAGTGTTGGAATCTATATTTTTCACTTCTAGAGATATAACCCAGACAAATAGGAATATTACATAGTAGATCTTCTTATCTATTTTCTGACAGACTTAGAAAGGTTCATGAGAATTTACATATACTTATTCTCTAACTTTTAAACCATTTTTAAAATTTCATCTTGACACAAGTTTAGGATTGAAATTCAACAAATACTTAAAAGTACCCGATGATGGTTTCTCTCCTGTGCCTTTATATTTGAAAACAAGCTTCTTCCAAAAGAGGAAGTGATTCCCCCCCCACCAAGGCAAACTAAATAGAAAACAGTCACAAAAGAAAACAAACCAAACCGCTGCTCGGTTAAAGAGGAATGAACATTAGCTGAGATTGAGTTAATTGATAAGGTGTACCTTATGCAAAAAGTTTTTGAGAAACTAACAATTGATAGGACACTGAACAAGTTCTAGTTGTTAGGGCCTCAAATATCAACATTTGACCCAAGATTTTAGCTGTCTGATATGGACCCAACCAAAGTTTATCAAACTTTTGGTGATCTCTTTCTTCTCCTTTCTCCTATCCCATAACAATACAAAGTATGATATCCTTAAAGGCCTTAATTTTGGCTCTTTTTGAATCAACTTTTCAATGTGATGTTTAAGATGTTGTAAAGTTAGGTTTTTATCATCTTCAGAGAAGTAAATTGGCTAGCCTAATCTATCCACATCTTTGAATAGGTTATATGAATAATGTGGGTATTGCAGTGTAAGGAAAAAAGGCTCTTGGTCTAGACTAACTTAGAGAAGCCCTAAGGCGGCTTTGTGCGAGTTTTCTGTAAGGAAAATATTAGTTTGGTTGAAGCTAGGGTTGTTTTGTGACTTATTAATGCACTTCCTTGGTTTTTATTAGGACTCTAACTATCCCCTCTGGAGTTTAATTAGACTGATCTTTAATACATTTTGGTTTGATAAGCCTTGAATAACTCTCAAAGAAAAACAGGTTGTTGTCACATACCAGAGCAAACCTACTCCAAACTTCTTATGATGTATTCATTGGACAATTGATGACACATTAATGGCTATAAAAATAGGACTGAGCTCAGCCATTCATGTGCAGAGTTGTGGTTGTCAAAAGAATTTATGACCTTAGATCAGTTTGGATTAATAACTCCTAAAAATTCCAATTCCTATAAAATCTTACCTCATACATGTTTAATCTCCATAGTTTCCCAGATGCAGGGTTGAATTGTGCATTGTCCCACATGTGGCTGTCATCTGGAACAATGGGGCCAATGTAGTTGATCAAGAATCTGATGTCTAATGAATCAGAAATTGTAATGCCGCCTACCATGAAACTCAGATATCTGTTTTGCTTCTTGTTGATGCAAACAGCTTATAAACACCTTAAAATTTTTCTGATAAAGAGCTCCTCCTTTAAGTTGTAATGTGAAATTTTTGCCTTGTGTCTCCCTTAGCATTATGTTTGACATTTGAGAAAAATTCTTGAGAAATATCAGGTATCTTTTATCTCATATTGATAAATTACTCACTAGGTCAATTCTCAAGATCATCCTATAGAATATCCAATTGTTCCGCATTTCATAGGTCCAACATGGTAATGGACAGATTATATAGTGTCCTTCGCAAAGGCTTGAAAGATATATCTGCTGGGGAACTCATTATAGGAGTCATCTTCTTTTCGCTATGTGGAGGTACATATATTTATAGTAAGAATCTTCTGAAATTGCTTTTAATCTGTGAAAAAACACAACTCCATTAGGTTGCATCATTTTCATCATTTCATTTGGCGAAATTAAGATCTCTTGATCTCTTGATCTGGGTATTTTGTCCACAACTCCACATCATTGACTTAAATAAGGGTTTGTTTGGCACCCTTTGTTGATTATTGACTTTCCAAGTGAACTTATCTTTGTTTTGTTCATCATAATACAACTTCATCCACATTTACTGTTGGTCAACTAGATAGGCTCCTTGTTGTATTGGTATTACATGGTGAAAGTTTGAGACTTTGAGTATCAAAGTATCAAAGGAAGTGAAGCTACTATCTTTTGTGATGTTGGGAGGCATGTTACTATTGTGGTTGGTCAGTGAGATGAGATCAGGTGCATACTGAGAGGCCATCTTTTCCTCTAGGACTAGGAGATCTAGAAGGGGTCCTTGACCGCCTTCTACTTCTTGGTGTTTTGGAAGGGGTGGAGGGAGGAGAATTATGTCCACTTTAGCACCCCTTGTATTGTATTGTTGTTTAATTGGTGGGAAACTACCTATCTTGCTCCTCTTGATGAGTTTCCTTTGTACTTCCAATAAAGCTTGGCTCTCTTCCTCAAGTTGTCTAAATTTTCTTGCTTTGTAGCTTGTTCATCTAGAAAGGCTTTCTTTTCGCGTTCAATTCTTTTGAGCCTATCACTTGTGAACCTTGAGGTATGTTGAAGTCCTGAGCTTGGTCTAGACTATTTGAACAAGTCATTGGTATACGTTGTATTGACATGAGCATCACGAGGTTCATTGTCTTGGTCTTCGTGTTGTGACCATTGTTCTTGGTGAGCTCGTCTCTTATACCTTTCATCCCATTGATGGGCATCCAAATATCTTGCATTAATGAGGGGTGAACCAGGTTGATCATCATGAAAAGAATTTCCAAATATCATGTGGTTTCTGTGTTCATAGATATCATCAAGATTTTGATCCATGGCTTCCCTCTCCCGCTGAGTGATAGTATAACTCATATCCATACCTGAGTGGGAAGGTGCTGAGGGGGTACTCAAGTCACTAAAAAGGCTCTTTGGGTCAAAATAGGTTTCAGACTGACTCCTAGGTGACTGGTCAAATATTGGTTCCTTTTCCTTTCTCTTTTGACGAGTCTGAACTGGGGGTAGTTGGTTAAAGACTATCTAAGGTCGCTTTCCTTGGCTCATGTGATGGTCTTGTTGTGACTGACATGAAAGGGAGAGTTCAGGTAAACAGACAATTCTAAGAAACTCAATACCAGACTAGGATAGTAAAAGTTTTCTCTTTCCGAGAGAGATGGTGATCTTGAACTGTTGCAAATAGATGAAACCAACACTGCCACAGAGGTGCTCAATTTTTGGGTGAACACCCTAGCACATATGGATTAGGAGGATGACTTACACAAAGTGTACTGAGTTTGAATTGTATGAAAATGGGTGGACAAGGAGACTACTAACACTCTCCAAGTGTGTTATCAAAGGGTCTAAAAATTTATCTATTTGACAGGAACAATTCCTAATTTGCCAATCTCAAGCAAAATCGCTTATGAGATCAAGGATCACTAATTCAAAAGGTCAAGGACACATAAACCCTAAATACAGAACAAGTCTCTAAAACTGGGACAAGTCACCTAATCGAAGAACTTAGTATTTCAGTTTGTTGTTTATTTTCAAAGATCAAGCAAGTATATCCAATAGATTTTGATCAAGCACATAGGTTTCAATCAGACAAGTTGTGATACAAAAAGTAGTCGATAACAGATCTATCAAGGACAAAGCAACTTGATAGTATCGGGGAAGTCTTGTTTGAAGATGTTTGGACAATGTTTAAGACTCAAAAACAAACACATAGCTATCCCTACCAAAGAAAATGGTGAGAAGCCAAAACCTTTGCCCCATTGCTTATGCGCATACGTGCACCTCACACAGCCGTGTCACCCCCTAGAGGGCGCCCGTGTTTTTGGTGTTTCCAAGGAATCAACAGTGTACGTTCAAAGGTTACCCTTGTAGCAGGGGCCAGTGTCGCAACCGCCTCCAAACGTCTAGGTGTATGCCTATGATGGGAATCTGTGTATGATCAACATACGGAGAGATTCTTCCCCCTCCTTGCGCAAAGATTATGACTCCTTTCGGAGGTGAACCGGGTAGGCAACTAACTAAGAGGTTTTTACTTGGCTTCCGTTCACAATAACCTTTGGTGCCTCTGATACAGAGCTTGGGCCTCGCAGCCACACCAACACCTGAAAATCACACACCCATAGCAGGGCTCGGAGCGGCGCCGCTCAGTGCAATAAATAGAGCTTTTCCATGATGATCGTCCAAGTCATGGAAAAGAAGTTACTATGGTCTTGGAGTCTTTAGACTCAACAAGGCGTTCTTTATTATAGTGAGGTGGAATCACCGGTGATAGGTGTGTACTCACTTGGTCGTTCGTTTCAACTTGGAGGCCTCTAAAGGTGACACTGGACATGGCAGGATAGGGTTTTAATTTTTTGATTCTCCCAAAAGGAGAAGAGCATACTTCTCTAGCCCGTCTCTTTACCCAAACATGCTAAACAACCTTAATCACCGAGCTAGTTTCACTTCACCAAATCCACACGCTTTTGGGTTTCTGATTCTCTCAATGAGAGAAGAGCATAATCCCCTGACGAGTGAAAGTGCTAAAGATTCACTACCTTGCTCCACTCCCTAAGAGTTCATCATATTAGTAAGATCATCAGGAGCCTGGATTTGTCCATGGTCATCACCTCCATGTAACAAAGAGCCAAATTCCCTACTCACTATCGAAACTCCTAAGAATTTTAACGAAGCCCTAATTAGACTATGTGAATTGAAAAGCAGGAAAACAAACACAATGTTTTTTTAAATAAGATCTTTGACAAGCGTAAGTGTTTGTTTTCAAGTCTTTGTCACGCGTCCTGCAATCAAACCGTTAGTGTGTTTCAAGTTCTCTGACTGGCGTCCTGCAGAAACTGTTATGCTGTGAAAAAAAAAATTCAGAAGAACCAGAAGAACAAAAGTTGGAATCTATCAAAAAAAGAGATTAATTAAAAATCTAATTTAATCTAGTCAAAATTTAATCTAAAAAGAATTAGTTAACAAAACTAAAATTAAACTAAATTAATCTAATACTAAACTAAAAATTTAAAACAAAACTAATCTAAATTAATAAAATTAAAAATCTAATCTAAATTAAAAAAAAAATTCCTCTTGGATCTAAAAAAAACTCCTGATTGCACGTTTCCCAAGAAAATAACTCAAAAGATAAAGGCTGAGTTCTGACAAATAAATCAGATACCTGGTAAAAATTTTGCAAAAAATAGGTCTGATATCTGAGAAGAGGGCAGAACCAGCTTTCCAACGCCTATTTGTTTTCGAAAAACAGAGCCAGGATGCAAAAGTTACGCCTTCCGGAGTGAAAACAACAACTTCTGGCTTTGACAGGCGAAAAAGGTATCAAAATGGAAAAATCAGAAAAAAATACCAGTACCACTGGAACGGCGTCGGAAGCAGCTTTCCGACGATATCTCGTTTTCGAAAAACGGAGACCATATGCTCAAGATATGACCATTTTACTAAATATGCTCATTTAGGCTTTAAACCAAAAATTTTATTAATTTAAAGATGAAAAAATTAATAAAATATTTAGCTGAACCTTCATGCACGAAAATCGAGGTAGCACAGAAATCAAAATGGTACAGAAATCGATGTGTCCGTACGGATTTTTTCTGGCAATTGTTTTGAAATTTTTCAAAACACTAAAAAATTAATTTTCAGCAAACCCTATCATATTTTATATGAAAATAGGGGTTTTTGGGCCTTCTGAGCACATCTATGGAAGTCTTTTTTGCACTAGCATGCACTATTTGAGAGATCAAAGTCAAAATTTCTTAAAAAATGATGAAAAACCACGGTGGGCGCCAAAATGTATAACTGAAAATATGTTATACTTCTGTGAATCCTTGCATGCAAGGATACTCAATAATGAGTCCTTGCAAATTAATTCACAGCTCTCTATCCGAGAAGAGCAGGGATTGATATTGTGGCCCTCAGGTTGACCCAATTACCCCTGCAAATACAGTCTCAGAATGAGAGATTCAAAGAGGAGAAGCAAGAATGCCAATCTCCATGAATCCTATTCTTGCAATGCAACAATGAAAACTAATCTAAATGACTGTAAAATGCAATAAACAAAACTAATTTATTGAAATGAAAATTGATCTACATGCAATGCCATAAATGAATTACTTTGCAAATTAATCTATTATGAAGATTAAGCTAAAATGTAATATTAAACTATATGCTCTAAAACTAAGATGCTTATAAAATCAAACTAATGTGTAATCTCAAATGATGAAATTCAAGAAAATTTGTAGCATAAGTCTGATGTAAAAATTCATGATTTTCTGAAATGAGAATGAGAGGGCTCATTTTATAACTATGAAGATTAAGCTAAAATGTAATATTAAACTATATGCTCTAAAACTAAGATGTTTATAAAATCAAACTAATGTGTAATCTCAAATGATAAAATTCAAGAAAATTTGTAGCATAAGTCTGATGTAAAAATTCGTGATTTTTTAAAATGAGAATGAGAGGGCTCATTTTATAGGCAAAAGTGGAATTGAAGGCAAATTCAGAAGCAATGTGGGATAAATAGAAAAATAGAAACAAATCTTGATTGGAATTCTTTTTTTAGTTTATTTCCCTTTTAACTGATTTGTTTCCTTTTTTTCATCATAGGATATTCTTGAGAGGATATTTCATTTATTTTATTTAATTTAAGATGATAATATCTCTTTTAATAAAATAAAATAAGATTATGTAATTTAGAAATGAATATTAATAAAATAAAATAAAATTATTTAATTAAAAATAGATTTAATTAAATAGCATCATTTTATTTAAGTAATATTAACTTCAATTAAATAACATTATTTTATTTATTAAAAGGGATTTATTTCTTTTGATTAAATAAAATTAATGAAGCATTCAAACCTTAGGGAAAATTGAAACATTTGAAATAGTTATGAATTGATTAAGAAATTTGATTTGAAAATGCGACAATCATTGATTAAGAAAGTTGATGTTGACAAATTAAATAAATGGGGCCCAAAGTCTAGGTGACCATTTTAGGTTGCATACACCCTTAACCACTAAACTTGAAAGTAACATGAAACTGTATTGAAAACTTCTAAAAGTATCTAAGTATCCTTACATAAAAGTTGTAAAATAGATTTTATCAAAATATATTGCTTGAAAACTAGTAAAATCCTAAAACTATGACAATACTATTTGCTATCTCATCAGGTGGTTAATCCTTCTTCAATCAGCCGACATTTAAAAAATGGAGCCCAAAATTACATATAGGCAAGCTATGCACTAATCCCTCTCAATCAAAAATTGAGATCCACCAATTAAGGAACTAGAACTTGTCAAAATTTGACGCCTAAAGGAGGAAGGTAGATATGTTGGATGAGATCTGCAATTGAACTCATGTCACAATCCTGCAAAATAGGAGGGAAGAGAAAGTTGTCCACTAGGAAAAAAATGTTCCATTGCCAGTTCATTCTCGTGTAGTTTCCTCAAGAAGGCATTCATTATAGCTGGTGAACACTTGTTGAATTATATTTGCATCAGGTCCATCTACCCAAACATCTTCAAATTTGATTCTTTTAAATTTTGTAGAGGAAAATTCTTGCATATCTTTTAATTTAATCAATTTCCTCCTACTGGCCTTTACTTCATCTTTGATGTCCATGAGCCTATCTAACAACAAGTCTTCACCACATCCTCTTTCTACATCACTTCCTCAATTCTATTATTCTATTTCTACTTCAACTTATCAAGAGGAAGACCTTCCTTTTCAACGATATCTACATTAAAAAAATAGCAATCATTACTTCTAATTCATCAATTTGTTCATTTAAATCTTTACTGGCTTCTTGAACTTCATTTTTATGTTCATAGATGAATTTAGATCTGAACCTGATTATGCTTATTGTATTCTCAATGAATTCTACATTATCCTCATCAAGGATTCATTGCTTCAAGAGAGTCTTCTTTGGCACCTTGTTGATGTCCTTTAATTTCTTGGTATGCTCTTTATACTCTTCTTCTTATTTCTCCAAGACTTCAACATGTTGATTCATATCTTCCACCAACCCCAATGCACCTTCATGAACTTTAAAACCATCAACAAGCAGCTCATCAACCTCTTGATTAAGTCGATCAACCCATCTATCAAGCATTCCAACCTTCTCAATTGTACCAAACCATCGGCCTCTTTCTTGCTTAATAAGATTGGGGTCTCTGGAACAACAACTTGTTGAGAAATAGGAGCGGAGACATCCTTCAAGAACTTATGCAACTGATCCAACTAGGCTTTAAGTTCATCCTTCCTTTGTTTATCCTTGATCATCCTAGATTTGGTGGAGGATGCCATGATATCAATAAGGTTCATTTGTTGATTCCTTGTGGGTCTCCCCAAATTAACAGTACCCAATTGGTAGTCAGTCAATTGCATATCTTGTTTGTCCTTATCCACCATAGGGATTGCACATTCAACTATGATTTCTCCTACATCTATGAGATTTGTGGAATGGAGGACTTTGGCATTTTTCTTGGGCCTTTCTTTTTCTATTTCTTTCATCATTTCTTCCCAATTCAAGGGCTAAGGTTCAACGATTTGTTTCCTCTCAAGGTCTAATTTTAGCCATGTTGGAGTAGCAGGAGTAGTAGCCACTTGTGTGGAAGAAGAAGCATCAGTCGTAGAGGAAAGAGGTTGCAAAATGGTGGTCTTAGGTTGAGAATCAACCTCTTGTACCTGTTGTTGTTCCCTTTTTGTAGCTTCTTTTGCAAGCCTTTCAACTTCAGCCTTGTCTTTTTTCTCTTGCACCCTTTTAGCTTCTAGCTCCTTTTGCAAACATTCTTCTTCTAGCCTCTTCTCCTCATACATTTGATCCCTTTGTCTTTCAAGCTCTTTAACTCTGCCCCATGCTTCATTAGACTTTTGTTCATGTTATGCCAATGCTTCTACCTCCTTTTCTCTCAACAGGTGTTATTCCTCCTCTTTCCTCTTGTGAGCTTCCTCAATAGCCTTAAACTTAGCTTCAAGGGCTTCTCTTTCTCTCCTTTGTTGAGCTTTCTCCTCCTCAAGCTCATGAATCTTCTGCAACATAGCCAATTTTTCCCTCTCCTCTTTGTACTTTAATTCTTGTTTTTTTGTTGTTGTAGCAAGTCTTCCTTCTCTTTTTGTTTTCTAACTAGTTCCTCTTCCTTAGCCTTAGCCTCAAATTCTTGTTTTTTAGCAAGTACCTCAGCTTGTGCTTTTTCCTTTGCTTCCCTTTTGGCATCTTCAAATAATTTCCACTACTCCTCAGAAGTGAGGACATGTTCAGTTCCCACACCTTCAGTTTCTTCATTGGATGCCAACACATGAGTTTCCTTATTAGATTGGGTGGCCTCAGAATCTGTATCAATATCATGGATTTCAAACTCCTGCTCCTTTCCTTTTAAGGATTCAACCTCCTTATGAAGGGGTCCAATGAGAATCCCTTCAATTGGTTGCCCTGCAAGAGGAGGTTGAGTTGAGGTTTGACCTCTAGCTTCTGTTGTGGCCTCCTCTTCATGTAATTCAAGAACATCCTAAGTAGGAATTGCAGGCTCAAGCTCTTCTCAAGAATTAGGAGGGAAAAATTCCAATGGCTCCTTAGGAGTTGTCCTTTTTGTTCTCTTATATCCCTGGGTGGTACGTAAAACTTTTCTCTTTTTAGAAGGTTGAGCATCAAGCTCATTAATCCTCATAACCACCCGCTGGATACTTCTATCCAAGACTGGCCTTGCAATTTTCTTGATGTCAATGGATTCATCTTCATCCCAATTCACTAGATCCAAGTCTTTGGTGCCTATATTTTTAGCATCATATTGGGGATCCAAGGTTACACCATCATCTGACAATGTGTCAATAATATCTTCTTTAACCCCATATTCAATCATTAATGGGATGGGAAACCTTCCATAATTCCTTCTCCTCAAATCATACTCATCCTGTAAATCCATCCAGAAATCCTCCAACAAATTAAAATGTTTGTCAAAAAATGTAGGAAGAAAACCTTACATCTTGTGCTTGGGATCAAAATACTTCCTGGATATATATAAGCCTAATTTCAAATGGATCAATTCATCACAAATTACCTTGGTTGCCACATTGTGTGCACAACTATATTTCATGGTAAATTTGTGACAACCAGGCTTATGTTTATTAGCAAATTTGGTGTTGACCCCTATAGCTTGATAAATGAAATCCATCAAAACAATTTTGTTATTGCAGTATCTGGGCAATAAATGAGGATGGCCATCAAAACCAGCCAACCTGAAATAGGTGAACTTGGGTTATTGGATGTACCAATGTCCCCACTCTGCAATGAATGCCATGGCATCTCTGCTTAGCCTATACCATGCATCTCATGTTAGTTGATTATTAATGACATACAAGAATGCATCATTAACTCTTCTATAGAGCAACTTAGAAGTTTGCAAAGTCAACTAATCATAGTGATCCCACACCTTCTTCTATCCAAGAGCTTCTGCCAGTGCCCCAACTACATTCAAACCAAGAAAAATACCCCTTCTTGCAGCTATATATATCACATAAGAAGTCATGAAGAAGCTCTTGGTCTCCCTCACTCTGAGCATCTAGTTATGTAGGCACTTTGATAAAATCATTGGCCAATCAAATTATTGCCTGCCATCTAGAATGGTTTGAATGAATGGAAACATCCATTCCTTGAATTGTGAAGAATCCCTCTTCCCAAACACTCTGGAAAGCATCATGATTATGTCACTGATTTCTTTGTTGAACTCTAATCTCTTGGGCTGATCAGGAAGCTTGGTCAAGGATTTCTTTTCAACTCTCATCCACTTTTTATTCATATGAATCTTCCTGGCTTCCTTTTTGTTGTTGTATAATTGCAATGCCTCTGCCTCATTGAGGTTCCTGGGGTTCTGTGGTGTAGGTGCATTAAACATGAACCTTATCATTTATGGATTAAGATCAATAATGATGTTCCCCTACAAGTCCACACATTGTCTAGTTGCGGGATTGTAAGCATCAGTTGTAGTAAGTATGAGTCATAGACATTGGACTGATAAAGGAAAGAGGGAAACATGTGCCAACTCAAATTGAACAATTCTCTCTATTCTCCCTATTGTATCTTCTGTGAATATTTCTTCATGCAACTCCTCATAATTGAATGGGCCTAAGTTTGTATCTATGATGTCTGCCCAATCTGAAATCACCTTGCTAGTTGTAATAGTGGGACTTTGGTGCTTGTACCTCTAGGTGTAAGGGATTTGTTCCACTTTTATATTTTTAGGCTTGGTTCCCTACCTTGAACTCTCTGCAGCTTGGCTTCTTTGATAATCTTCTTCTGATGCTCCTAACATCCTCTATTCATGCAATACAACCCTGGATTAGATGAACAAAGGCATGAAAAGTATTACATCATACATTACCAATCATAACATTCTCTATTCCTTCAAGATAAGTCTCCATACTTAGTCAAATTTTATATCTACCAGAAGCAGATTCAAGGAAGAATTAGGAACAAAAAGCCTTTAACATAGACAAGATCAGAACCGGAACTAGAATGAGACTGGAACCGAGATCGGAATGGAAACCGAAACTAGAACTAGTTGATAATTCCCAATTCATTTCCCACTCCGCTTCTACTTCCACCAAAGAACAAAGGTGAAGACCGGAGTCAATGGTCATCAGAAGAGGGATCATTTTGGGAATTAACCCTTATGCAAAATTCTTATGAGACGAGTTCATTCTTGGATCCGCTTCTGCCAGTTTACCATTTAATCAAAGCAATTTTGAAGATGCAATCACATGAGCTTAAGACTTGGGTCACATGAAATCATAAGGAAACCTTAAATAAAGGGGCTTAACCTCACCCTCTAATAGGACAAACATGAGATTTAAACTTTTAGGACTCGACATTGTAAAGGTCATCGCACAAACCCTAGTTTGCACAACTCGTCGATTTAGGTAATTAGGGCATCAAAAACCCAACATGAAAACTTTTGAATCAACATGGGAATAGGATCAAGGGGGTCGTCAAACAGAATTCAAAGCATTTAAAGCATAGAAGACCCCATAAAATGAAACCCTAGTTAAAAACTAGGGCACGGTAGAACGGACACGCCACGAAAACAACAGCAAAATAACAAAAGAACAAACGGAAAAGCAGAAAGAGAAAAATAGGAAATAGGAAAAAGATAAAATGAAACCAAAAACAAACAAGGGAAGGAGTGAAGATCCACAGGAAAGGTCCCGTGAATGCACATTAACACCAAAAATAGGAAAACAAAAATGCCAACAGAACAAGAAAAAAGAAAACACCAACAAAATGGGAAAATGACCCTACCTCGAAATGCCACCAAGAAAGTTTGAAACTCGATAAGAATCCGCTCACCAATGTGCCTCCGCAATCAAATGTGCTCCTCTCAAAGTTACTCAGGCTCTAGTTCGCTAAAACAACTTGAGCAATAAAGATAATGAGCTAGTTAACCTTGATTAAGATTTAAAAAGCATTTCGCATGTGTGAGGAGGTTGTAATTAATGCAATAAAATTGGTTGATTGGGCATGAAACCAAAAACGTAAATGAGTAAACAAACAATGTGAAAACTGAAGGTAGGGTGGACGCGGAAACAGATTCAGAATAGAACAAGAAAATTTACCCAAGTCTCTTAATCCAATCCCACATTCGGTTCTAGTCTCGCGGCAGGGATAGACAACAAAGGGAAACGGGGCAGAATTGGAACTAAAACCGAACATGGAACTTTTACAAAGTTCTAAGTTTGGTTCTAATTCTAGTTTCATTCTTGACAAAGGAACAAACACCAACACAAAGACAATGACAAAGAACGAAAGGAAGCAGGACCGGAACGGAAACTGGACCTAGCCAAGACACCAATGAAGACAAAACCACAAAGCAAACAAGCAAGAGCGAGATCATAACCAAAGAAAAATCTAAAAATTTCACAAAGTTCCAAGTTCAGTTCCATTTCCGCTTCCGCTTCCGCTAGGGAAAAAAATAAAACACAAGGAAACGAAAGATAACTCAAGGGAGAAACATACCCAAGAGTGTAAGACAAACCAAAAACATAAAGAAAAACAACAAGGCAAGGGTGGAGCCGGAACCAGATCTGAACCCAGACTTGGAACCTCCACAAATTTCTGAGTCTAGTTTCCATCTTGGATCTACTTCCACAGACCAAAAAGAAACAAGGACTTAGGGAAAAAAGAACAACTCCTAAGACCCAAACAAAAACACCAAGGACAAAAAAAAACCAAGGGGGACCCATTTTGACCAAAAACAAAATGGGGTGGTTATGCAAGGCATAACAAATTGTGACTCAGTTGGGAAAATGGTTTACCCATTTTCAAGACACTGAAGAATTCAATCACCCAGAACCTCTTGTTTATGAAAATGCTAACTCAAGTAGGATCAAATATATTGAGCAAGGTTGAGTTGGAATCTCAAATGTAAATCATCATGAACTACTTTGAATCTAAGTGTGTGCATATATGGTGCATCTTTCTTCATAAAAAATTTATTTACCCTTGAACAACTATACCTAAGATTCAAGCTACATAAGTTGATTCCTTTAACTATCATGCAATAATATCATAGGCATTGCTCTGCTACCAACCAGGCATCCATAGCTCCAACAGAGATACCTCTAATTCTCTCAAAGTATTGCTCTACTACCAAATAGGCATCCATAGCCCTGATAGAGATATTTGAATTACCCATTTGATATTGAGTTTTCCTTCTTTCAATAGTTCTCTTTTCTTCTCATTTTTTTTATATAGGCTTCACTTGTAGGAATTCTTTATTAACTTTTCTCAATACTCAGATATAATCAATCTGAAATGTGGGTTGAAAACTACAATGGACCTTATGACAGTGTTGGGAATTATATTTTTCACTTGAATCAGAGATATAGGTACCCTAAGACAAATAGGAATATTACATAGAGAGATGTTTTATCTATTTTGTGACAGACTTCAATCATGGTTCATGAGATTATTTACAATATACCTTATTCTTAATAACTTTTCAAACCATTGTTTAAAATGATCATAAGACACAAGTTTAGAATGAAATCTTTCAACAGACATACCTTAAAATACCCGAACCATTTTCTCTCCTAGTGCCTGTAGTATACTTTGAATAACAACCCCTTCATTCCAAAATGGAGGAAAATGAAATTCCCCAAAAACCAAGGCAAACAAAATAGAACAACAAAAAGAACACAAAAGAAAACAAACAAACAAACAAACAAACAACACACAAAACAAAAGAATAACTAATTACATATATACAATCAATAGAAAATCATACCTTCATTGGCCAAAGTAGTGCTTGAGAAACTAACAATTGATAGGAAATGGAACAAGTTCTCTTGTTAGGGTGCTCAAATGAAAAGCATTCTCACCCAAGATTTTAGCTATCTGATATGGACCCAACCAAAGTTTATCAAACTTTTGGTGGTCTCCTTTCTTCTCCTTAGCTTTATCCCATAACAATACAAGGTATGATATCCTAAAGGCCTTAATTTTGGCTCTTTTGTGAAACCAACATTTGACAATGGCTTGATGTTTAGAGAACTGTTGTAAAGTAGTGTCTCTTTATTCTTCCAGATTTAGTAAATTGGCTAGCCTAACCTCTATCCTATCATCTTTTGAATAGAATTATTGCATGAACCTAAGGATGGGTATCTGCAGATGTATAGGAAAAAATGGCTCTTGGTCGTAGACTAACTTAAATGGTGAATTCCCTAAGGCGGCTTTAATGCGAGTTTGATCTGCCCATAAGGAAAATATTAGTTGGGTATGCCAATCTCTAGGGTTGTTTTGTAGCAACTTATTAATCACTTCCAACAGGTTTTTATTAGCAGACTCAGCTACTCCATTCCCCTATGGGTAGTAATTAGATGAATATTTCAAGACAATTTTGTGTTCATAAGCCCATTGAATAAACTCAACAGAAGAAAAATCAGGGTTGTTGTCACATACCAGAGCAAATGGTACTCCAAACTTGGTTATGATGTATTCATTGAGAAATTTGATGAACATGTATATGGTACTAAAAATAGGACTGAGCCTCAGTCCAACATGTGCAGTAGTCTGTGGTTGTCAAAATGAATTTATGACCTGTAGATGAGTTTGGATTAATAACTCCTACAAAATCCAATTCCTATTGGGAAAACAGTCTTACCTCATACATTGGTGGTAGGGGCATCGTTGGATTGTGTTCCCTAGATGCAGTGGTCTGACATGTGTGACATGTCCTCACATGTTGGTGTGCATCTCGGAACACATGGGGCCAATAGTAGTCTGATCTAAGAATCTGATGTGCTAAAGAATCAGCAAATCCATGTCCAATGCCATGCCTACCATGAAACTCAGAGATGGCATGTTTTGCTTCTTGTTGATCCAAACAGCGTGGGTAAACACCTTCAAAATTTCTTCTGTAAAGAGCTCCTCCTTTAAGTATGTAATGTGAAATTTTTAGCCTTAGTGCTCTCCTCTAAGTAGCATTCATTATGTTTGGGCATTTGTTATTCAACAACAGAAAAATCAAATCTGAGTACCAAGGATCACCTGTAAATGACTGTATTGTGTATTGTTGACAGGTGATCTTAGTATCTACATCTTCCATTGCTTTGGATAAACCTTGACCTCATACTAGCTTCATTGTATGAATCTCAAGATCATACTCCTATAGAATGCCCATCCATTTTCCTCGCATCTCCCCCAGTTCGCTCTGCATGAGAAGAGACTTCATAGCTGGATCAAGAACTATGGTAATGACCTGACTACGAAGGATATAGTGTCTAAAATTTTTGACTTCCCGTATAAGTGCAAAGGCTTGCTTTTCAAGAGATGGATATCTGACTTCTACATTCTTAAATGGGGAACTCATAAAATTGATAGGTATTTCATCTCCCTCGCCTTTTCGCTATGTCAAAACAATAGCACACTAATGATCAAATGAAAAAGAATACATATAAAAAGGCTTTAAGTAGTCAGGGCTGGTTAGAATCGATGCATCTGAAATTGACTGTTTAATCTGTGAAAAAACATATTTAGCATCATTACTCCATTCTATTTTTGCATCATTTTTCATCATTTCATTTAGGGGTTTGACGATCTCCGCAAACCCAGTTATAAATTTCCTTACAAAATTGATCTTTCTAAAGAAATATCTCATTTCCTTCTTCCTTCCTAGCATTGTCAACTTTAAGAGGGGCTCAAATCTATCTGAATCTATGGATATCTCCTTTTCTAAAATTATGTGACCCAAAAGTTTCCCTTCAGAAACTCTGAACACACACTTTTTGGGGTTAAGAGACACACCATAGCTTATACATCTTTTAAGAACTTTTGTTAAATCCGCAACATGGTCTTCTTTGTTCTTAGAAAACACAGTTAAGTCATCCATATAAATAATGATACATTTACCTATTAGGTCCTTGAATGCCACATCCATTGCACATTGAAACGTAGCTCCAACATTGATAAGACCAAACGACATCCTCTGATAGGAAAATGTCCCCCACTTGGTAGTGAATGCAATTTTCATTCTGTCTTTATGACTGACAAGAACTTGATTATACCCCAAATAGCCATCCAAAAATGACATCATATGGGATCCATTAATATTTTGCAACACTTCATCAAGAGAAGGGAGTGGATAATTATCCTTCTCTAAGGCCTTATTTAGATTTCTAAAATAACCACATAATCTAATCTCACCACTTTTCTTGCAAACAGGAACCAAGTCAGCAACCCAAGTGCAATGTCATACTAGAAAGAATATCCTTGCAGATAGAAACTTTTGTAATTCCTTGAAAATTAAGGGTTCGATTAAGGCATTGACCGGGTGCTATTTTTGGTGAAAGGGCTTTGAGACCGGCTTTGAGGGTATGGTATGTGTGATCACTGAAGTATCAAAGGTCTTCAAATCCTTGTATCTCCAAGCAATTGCTGCAATTTCTTCTTCTAGCACCTTAATCATTTTGTCTTTGATTTCCTTGGGGTAGGTTTTACCTATATACACATTCCTTTTTGGACCTAAATTAGCCAATTTGACATATTCATACTTCCCTCCATCGCTTTTTGTTGACTCCCTTTCACGAGCCCGAGGATTGGAGTCAAAGATCCTTTCCAAGGCTACCATCCCCTTGGGAATGTTGTTGCTTTTCAAATTGAGTATCCCTTCTGCATCACAATTCTCAGGATCCCAATCTTCGTGGTCTCTTTTTGTTTCATCAATTATTTGTCCCTCAAAGACATCTGAACTTGTCAAGAAGGCAAGTATATGCTGGTCATCATCAAAGAACTAAAAATTTTGGACATTATCCAGGACGGCTGGGACAGAGACTAACTCCACCGAGAATCTCTTCAACTTGGAGTCTTGCATAGGTTCTAGAGTGCTAGCAGTAATAGCAAGGGCATTCACGATCTGATTGTCCTCTCTAGGGATCAACTTGATGCCAAAAGCATCAAAATCTTCTATTAAGTTCCAAACTATGTTCCTGTATGCAGCCAATTTTTTGTTGTGGTAGGTGTATTGACTGCGAACTTGATTGACAATAACTTATGAATCTCCCATAATCATGAGAGTTGTAACCTTCTTCTGATGAGAAAACATTAGTCCTCGAGCCAACGCTTCATATTCCACCACATTATTCATGCAGCCAAACTACAACCTGTAAGAAGTAAAATACGTTTTCCCTTTCGGGTTGGTTAGTTCAACCCCAGCCCCACTTCCTAATCTAGATTTAGAGCCATCAAATTTAAGACTCCATAGTTGATCTGAAGCTGGAACTTTTTTCTTTTTGGGGACTAGAGGTGATTGCTTGCTAAAAGTGGATGGCAGCTTGGACTGGTGCTGGCTATCTAGATTTAAAGGCTGATGTGAAAGATGTTTATCAAAAGATTCACCTAGATTCAAAACTTGTTCAAAAACTACTTCTTGAACCTCTTCTTGGATTACTTTACAATTTGGTATCTTTTTCATCAATGCCTTAGGCATTGGAAGGTTATCTAGAGCAGGTGTGATAGACAAAGACTGAGATTCATTAGTCTTGGTCTAAAGATCAGAACATAGAACCTAAGTTTGGCCAAGTTGGGAAGGATCTTCCTCTTAAGTGAGACTTGTTCTTGTCAGGATGGTGGCATCCCTAGTTTCAAATGAAAATTGATTGGTGGGTTTTTCGGGTTGGCATTCACAACTTTCCTCAACCTGATAGACATGGTTCAAAATATCTACGCAAGGTTCACATGTCAATTTAGAATGGATTTGGTAATGAATCTTGCACCAATTGGGGAGAAGCAAATTCCATACCTATTCTCCCAGAACCAACCTATCTTGTTGCAACTTTCTAATTAGAACTTGTTGGTTGACTGTGGTCATTGGGTCACTATGTTCTAAAGGAAATGGATCATCAGAATTGAGCATTGAAAAGGTCATGATTTCCTCCCTCTTGTAAACTCCTATCTCGGTTTCGAAGTAAGGTACCTCATTAGGAGAATCGTATTCAGTGATCATGTGTTTGATCCTAGGCTTACTCTCAATCCCGATTTGTGTTGCTACCCCTTTCCATGGCAATCACATATGTGAGAAGTCTAAGGACAAATATCACCCGCTGCTTTTCATTAGGTCTCGGCTTAGAAGCATACCATATGTTTCTGGGATATCAGGCACTTGGATATCCATATAAGTTTGGATCCTTGAGTCAGATCCAACTTGTACATGAATATTTTTTAGTTCTCCTACCACATTCACCTCAGTTTAATCCAACTAAATAACCTTTTTGTTTGTCTGAAACGAATTCAAACCTAACTTTCTACAAATGGAGAAAGGCATGGCATTACCTAATGCTCCAGAATTCAAAAGGCAATTGTGTAGATTCTTTTTGAAGATCCTTAAGCTTAAAAGGAAATGTGGAGTCCCTGTCTTACCTTTGTACAGGGTTGCATTCATTTCATTTGTTGGAGTCGCCTTATTTTTTCCTTTTGACCGATCTTCCTCCTCTAGAGCTCTCAACACAATGTCTTGTTGGGAAGGGCACCACTTCATAATGTCAAAGAATGGCAGTGAAGTCTTTTGCTTCTACATTTCTACAATAAAATCAAACTTTGTGTCATTCTTCCATGATATTTAGGAACAACAAAAGAGTTACCTTTATTTTGAGATTCAAGTGGTCCTTTTGGTGGTGGCAGGTTGTTGTCTACATTCTAATTGGGTGGAACCTTGGTGGTTGGAGGGGCAGATGTGGTGAACGGGCCTTTATTTTGATTCCTCAAGAAATGACCTCCTTTGGATTGGAAGGCCTCAACATCATATACATCTTCTACTGGTTCATTTTTTGTTTGACTAGGGAATGGAAGTTCTTCATTGAAGATGTCATAAGCCATGGTAGTATCTATGGATCCACCAGACTTGTTGGGAATGCCTTGCAATGGAGCATCAGCTTGGCAATCTTGATCATCTCCATTTTTGGGCAGTTGACCTCAGAATGTGTTGCAGTGTCGTGCAACCTACGCCAATTTGTCATAAAGTTGAGATCTACAACATTTGCAGTATGTGGCTTGTCATCACCAGCCTAATAATTATGGGAAAATCCCCCATTGTTTGGCCCAGTATTCCATTTTCTATTGTTGTTGGACCTCTGGTTGTATCCCCTATTTTAATTCTGATAATTTTGGTTAGGGGAATTTTGGTTTTGGAAGTTCCTATTGGTGTTTTGATTGGAATTCTTATTAGAGTAACCCCCCTGATTGGAATACCCTCCCTAATTTTGGTAGTTCTAATTTTGGTTTTGATTCTGAGGAGGGTTGTATCTAAGTTGGGCCATATCATTGGACATCTAAGATAAAGTCTTCTTTAGAGTTTTCATTTCATTAGTCAATTGAATAGTTCATTCACTTTTTGCAGTCTTTGTAACAAATGGTTGACTAATAGGATTTGACCATCCAGCTTGATTATGGTAATTTTGTGATTGTTGGGAGGAATCTGGAGCCCCATTAGTGAAGAATGGTAGAGGAGGTGGAGTTTGTAACTCAGCCATGGGTCCATATTGGGAATAAGACATCCTTGGAACTGTATTAAATAGAGGAGTTGAATTAGGCATTTGATATCCTAATTGAGGAAGAACTCCTCCTAAACTCCTTGATTGTAAGCTTATCTGTTGTTGCAATTTAATGGCCATGTGATAAAATTTAGACAGAGAATTAATGTCAACAACAACATACGTCCTCTACAAAAATAGGCCAATCAAGGGATCTATTGCCCTTAAATATGCCAAAATGGCAATATTTTCAGCAACCAAGTAAGGATCATGTAGCCTTTGGTACATCCTCTAGATTCTTGTGTTAAACAATGGTAATGGTTCATGAGGTTCTTTTCTTATGGTAGAAAATTGGTGATACAAAATGGCAGGGTCTGTAAAGACCCAGAATTGATTGATGAAGGCATTTTCTAAATCTGTCCAACTCAGAATAGACCCCTGGGGCAGATTCAGTTAATAATTGTATGCCATGTCACCTAAAGAGTAGGGGAATAACCTACACACAACATCATGGTGGGCTACTTGAGCATAGGTACAGGCATATTTAAATGCATGTATGTTCTCTTCAGCACTCCTTGACTCTCCGTGGATATATTTGGGACAAAATCTCTCTAGATTCTTGGGTAGATCGTGTATACCACCAGGATAGTCCCCAGTGGAGAGGGATTATTTACGAAGAAATCCATAGGTGGTGGTGGGACTGGTTGAGCTAGTTGTGGAATAGGTGGATTTGGTGGAAACCCGGGTGGAGTAAGTGGTGTTGACAATGGTGGGATCAAAACTCTATGGGCTTTGGGTCTAACAGGGGTTTCAAGTTCAACTAATGGTTATAGATTCTGATAAGATCTAAGAACTCTTTCAAACATTTATGGTGAGAATGACCCAATTCCACCCATTTTGTTCCTTAGGCCTTCCTTCTAGCGCCAGATTTGTTGATGGTCAAAATAGTACAGCAACATTAAACATAATATTTCTATCCTATTTCTCCTGAAAAAGATAATTGATCTAAAACCACCTATCTTCCAAGGTCCTGGTAGTTGGTTCTCAGATGTACTAGTTTGAATCAGTGTCCAATGCAAATGTAATATTCAAGGGGCCTACTAGTAGAAAGGAATACAAACTGCATCATGTGAACTAATCTATTATGGGGGGGTGTAAATAAATAGAAAAAGATAGAACAAGGGTTTAGAACAATAAAATATGAATATAAATTTCTTCACATCCAAACATATACCTTAACAATGAATGTTTTCTCAAGTAACCAAAACTATAAAATGATGCAATCCATAGCTTGACCTATACTATTGCATACTTTCACAGTGAAAAATTCAATAATCATATCCATTCATCAAAACTTCATTCCAAAATCAAAACACATCACCAACTCATTGCTAAAATTAACAGATCAATAGATATAAATAAATTCCATTCATAGATAATTCAATGAAATAGTCTCATATCCAGGTTCTTCTATTGATTTGCATCAAATAAGAAACAATTATGTATAGCATTCACTGGCATATGAATGACTATGATTCATTAACATCATCCCTTAACTACTAAACTTGAAAGTAACATGAAAGTGTATTGAAAACTTCTAAAAGTATCTAAGTATCCTTACATAAAAGCTATAAAATAGAGTTTATCAAAGTATCTTGCTTGAAAATTGGTAAAATCCTAAAACTATGAAAATACTATTTGCTATCTCATCAAGTGGCTAATCCTTCTTCAATGAACCAACCTTTACAAAATGGAGCCCAAAATTACATATAGGCAAGCTATGCACTAATCCCTCTCAATCAAAAAATGAGATCCACCAATTAAGGAACTAGAACTTGTCAAAATATGACGCCTAAAGGAAGAAGGTAGATATGCTAGATGACATTTGCAGTTGAACTCATATCACAATCCTACAAAATAGGAGGGAAGAGAAAGTTTTCCACCAAGAACAGAATGTTCTATTACCAGTTCACTCACGTGTAGTTTGCTCAAGAAGGTATTCATTATAGCTGATGAACACTTGTTGAAGTATATTTGCATCAGGTCCATCTACCCAATCATCTTCAAATTTGATTCTTTTTAATTCTGCGGAGGAAAATTCTTGCATATCTTTTAATTTAATCAACTCCCTCCTCACATCCTTTACTTCATCTTTGATGTCCATGAGCCTATCTAACAACAAGTCTTCACCATCATCATCTTTCTACGTCACTTCCTCAAATCTATTATTCCATTTCTCCTTCAATTTATCAAGAGGAAGACCTTCCTTCACAAGGATATCCACATTAACCAAAATAGCAATCATTGCTTCTAATTCATCAATCAGTTCATTTAAATCTTTACCGACTTCTTGAACTTCATTTTTCTATTCCTAGATGTATTTAGATCTAAACCTAATTATGCTTATTTTATTCTCAATGAAGTCTACATTATCCTCATCGACGATTGATTTCTCTAAGAGAGTCTGCTTTGGCACCTTGTTGATGTCCTTTAATTTCTTGGTATGCTCTTTATACTCTTCTTGTTTCTCCAACACTTCAAAATCTTGATTCATATCTTCCACCAACTCCAATGCACCTTCATGAACTTTAAAACCATCAACAAGCAGCTCATCAACCTCTTGATTAAGCTGATCAACCCATCTATCAAGCATTCCAACCTTCTCATTTGTACCAAATCATCAGCCTCTTTCTTTCTTAATAAGATTGGGGTCTCTGGAACAACAGCTTGTTGAGAAACAGGAGCGGAGACATCCTTCAAGAACTTATGCAACTGATCCAATTGGGCTTTAAGTTCATCCTTCCTTTGTTTATCCTTGATCATCCTAGATTTGGTGGAGGATGCCATGATATCAATAAGGTTCATTTGTTGATTCCTTGTGGGTCTCCCCAAATTAACAATACTCAATTGGTAGTCAGTCAATTGCATATCTTGTTTGTCCTTATCCACCATAGGGATTGCACATTCAACTATGATTTCTCCTACATCTATGAGATTTGTGGAATGGAGGACTTTGGCATTTTTCTTGGGCCTTTCTTTTTCTATTTCCTTCATCATTTCTTCCCAATTCAAGGGCTAAGGTTCAACAATTTGTTTCCTCTCAAGGTCTAATTTTAGCCATGTTGGAGCACTAAGTAGTAGCCACTTGTGTGGAAGAAGAAGCAGCAGTCATAGAGGAAAGAGGTTACAGAATGGTGGTCTTGGGTTGAGAATCAACCTCCTGTACCTATTGTTGTTCCCATTTTGTAGCTTCTTTTGCAAGCCTTTCAGCTTCAGCCTTGTCTTTTTGCTCTTGCACCCTTTTAGCTTCAAGCTCCTTTTGCAAATGTTCTTCTTCTAGTCTCTTCTCCTCGTACATTTGATCCCTTTGTCTTTCAAGCTCTTTAACTTTTTCCCATGCTTCTTTAGACTTTTTTTCATGTTCTTCCAATGCTTCTGCCTCCTTTTATCTCAACAGGCATTCTTCCTCCTCTTTCCTTCTATGAGCTTCCTCAACAGCCTTCAACTTAGCTTCAAGGGCTTCTCTTTCTCTCCTTTGTTGAGCTTTCTCCTCCTCAAGCTCATGAATCTTCTACAACATAGCCAATTTTTCCCTCTCCTCTTTGTTCTTTAATTCTTGCTTTTTTTTGTAGCGAGTCTTCCTTCTCTTTTTGTTTTCTTGCTAGTTCCTCTTCCTTAGCCTTAGCCTAAAATTCTTGTTTCTTAGCAAGTGCCTCAGTTTGTTCTTTTTCCTCTCCTTCCCTTTTTGCATCTTAAAATAATTTCCATTGCTCCTTAGGAGTGAGGACATGTTTAGTTCCCACATCTTTAGTTTCTTCATTGGATTCCAACACATGAGTTTCTTTATTAGATTGGGTGGTCTCAGAATCTGTATCACTATCATGGATTTCAATCTCCTGCTCCATCCCTTTTAAGGATTTAGCCTCCTTATGAAGGGTTCCAATGGGTATCCCTTCAATTGGTTGCTCTGCAAGAGGAAGTTGAGTTGAGGTTTCACCTCTAGCTTATGTTGTGGCCTCCTCTCCAAGTAATTCAGGAATATCCTGAGCAGGAATTGCAGGCTCAAGCTCTTCTCAAGAATTAGGAGGGAAAAATTCTAATGGCTACTTGGGAGTTGTCCTCCTTTTTGTTCTCTTATATCCCTAGGTGGTACATGCAGCTTTTCTCTTTTTCGAAGGTTGAGCCTAAGCCTCCTTAATCCTCATAACCACCCAATAGATACTTCTATCTAGGACTAGCCTTGTAATTTTCTTGATGTGAATGGATTCATATTCATCCCAATTCACTGGATCTAAGTCTTTGGTGCCTATATTGTCAGCATCATATTGGGGATCCAAGGTTACACCATCATCTAAAAATGTGTCAGGAATATCTTCTTTCACCCCATATTCAATCATTAATAGGATGGGAAACCTTTCCTAATTCCTTCTCCTCAAATCATACTCATCCTATAAATCCATCTAAAAATCCTCCAGCAAAATGAAATGTTTGTCAAAAATTGTAGGAAGCAAACCTTGCATCTCTTTCTTGGGATCAAAATAGTTCCTAGATGTATATAAGCCTAATTTCAAATGGATCAATTCATCACAAATTACTTTGGCTGCCACATTGTGTGCACAACTATACTCCCCTAATTTCATGGTAAATTTGAAACAACTAGGCTTATGTTAGCAAATTTGGTGGTGTTGACCCCTATATCTTGATAAATGAACTCCATCAAAACAATTTTGTTATTACAGTATTTGGGCAATAAATGAGGATGGCCATCAAAACCAGCCAACCTAAAATAGGTGAACTTGGGGTATTGGATGCACCAATGTCCCTACTCTACAATGAATGCTATGGCATCTATGCTTAACCTATACCTTGCATCTCCTATTACTTGATTAATTATGACATACAAGAATGCATCATTAACTCTTCTATAGTGCAACTTAGAAGTTTGCAAAGTCAACTAATCATAGTGATCCCACACCTTCTATCCATGAGCTTCTCCCAGTACCCCAACTGCATTCAAACCAAGAAAAATTCCCCTTCTTGCAGTTGCATATATCACATAAGAATTCATGAAGAAGCTCTTGGTCTCCCTCACTCTAAGCATCTGGTTATGTAGGCACTCTGATAAATTCATTGGCCAATCAAATTGTTGCCTGGCATCTAGAATGGTTTGAATGAATGGAAACATCCATTCCTTGAATTGTGAAGAATCCCTCTTCCCAAACACTCTGGAAAGCATCATGATTATGTCACTGATTTCTTTGTTGAACTCTAATCTCTTGGGTTGATCAAGAAGCTTGGTTAAGGATTTATTTTCAACTCTCATCCACTTTTTATTCATGTGATTTATGTTGGCTTCCTTTTTGGTGTTGTATAATTGCAATGCCTCTGCCTCATTGAGTTGCTTGGGGTTCTGTAGTGTAGGTGCATTAAACATGAACCTTATCATTTATGGAGTAAGATCAATAATGATGTTCCCCTACAAGTCCACACATTGTCTAGTTGCGGGATTGTAAGCCCCAATTGTAGTAATATGAGTTCTTGATGTTGGACTAATAAAGGAAAGAGGGAAACATGTGCCAACCTAGATTGAACAATTCCCTATGTTCTTCCTGTTGCATCTTTTGTGAATTTTTCTTCAAGCAACTCTTCATAATTGAATGGGCCTAAGTTTGTATATGTGATGTCCACCCAATCTGAATCCACCTTGCTAGTTGTAATAGTGGGACTTTGGTGCTTGTACCTCAAGGTGTAAGGGAGTTGTTCCACTTTTATCTTTTTAGGCTTGGTTCCTTGCCTTGAACTCTCTGCAACTTGGCTTCTTTGAGAAGCTTCTTCTGATGCTCCTGATATCCTCTATTCCTGCAATACAACCCTGGATTAGATGAACAAAGGAATGAAAATTATTACATCATACATTACCAGTCATACCATTCTCTATTCCTTCAGGATAACTCTCCATACTTAGTCAAATTTTATATCTACCAGAAGCGGAGTCAGGGAAGAATTAGGAATAGAAATCCTTTAACATAGGCAGAATAAGAACCAAAACCAGAACCAGACTGGAATCAGGATCAGAATGGAAACCAAAACTGGAACTAGTGGACAATTTTGAATTCATTTCCCTCTCTAGTTCCGCTGCCACCAAAGAACAAAGGTGAAGACCAAAGTCAACAGTCATCGAAAGTGGGATCATTTTGGGAATTAACTCTTATGCAAAACACTTATGAGACGAGTTCATTCCTGGATCTGCTTCTACCAGTTTACCATTTAAATGAAGCAATTTTGAAGATGTGATCACATGAGCTTAAGACTTGGGTCACATGAAATCATAAGGAAACCTTAAATAAAGGGGCTTAACCTCACCCTCTAATAGGACAAACATGAGATTTAAAATTTTAGGGCTCGACATTGTAAAGGTCATCCCACAAACCCTAGTTTGTGTGACTCATCGATTTAGGTAATTAGGGCATCAAAAACCTAACATGAAAACTATTGAATCAACATGAGAATAGGATCAAAGGGGTTGTAAAACTAATTTTAAAGAATTGCAAGCATAGAAGACCCCACAAAATGAAACCCTAGTTAAAAACTAGGGCACGACAGAATGGACATGCCACAAAAACGACAGTAGAGTGACAAAAGAACAAATGGAAAAGCAGAAAAAGCAAAACAGAAAACAAGAAAAAGACAAAATGAAAGCAAAAACAAACAAGGGAAGGAATGAAGATCCACAGGAGAGGTCTCGTGAATGCGCAAGAACACCATGAACAAGAAAATGAAAACCCCAATAGAATGGGAAAAAAGAAAACACCAACAAAACGGGAAAACGACCCTACCTCAAAATGCCACCAAGAAAGGTTGAAACTTGATAAGAATCCACTCACCAACATTCCTCCACAATTAAATTGTGCTCCTCTTGAAGTTACTTAGGCTCTGGTTCACTAAAATAACTTGAGAAATAAAGATAATAAGCTAGTTAACCTTGATTAAGATTTAAATAGCATTTCGCGTGTGAGGAGGTTGTAATTAATGCAATAAATGTGGTTGGTCGGGTGTGGAACCAAAAACATAAATGAGTAAACAACCAACATGAAAATTGAAGGAAGGGAAAACACGGAAACGAAGTTGGAATAGAATAAGAAACTTTATCCAAGTCTCTTAATCCAATCCCACATCTGGTTCAAGTCCCGTGGCAGGGACAGACAACAAAGGGAAATGCAGCAGAATCAAAACCAAAACTAGACATGGAACTTTTACAAAGTTCTAAGTTCAATTCTAATTCTGGTTTTGTTCCTGACAAAGGAACAAACACTGACATAAAGACAGCAATAAAGAATGACAGGAATCAGGACTGGAATGAAAAACAGACTTGGCCAAGACACCAACGAAGACAAAAACACAAGCAAACGAGCAAGAGAAGGATCGAAACCCAAACAAAATCCAAAACTTTCACAAAGTTCCAAGTTCAGTTCCATTTCCAGTTCCGCTTCCGCCAGGGAAAAAACAAAACACAAGGAAATGAAAGACAACTCAAGGGAGAAATGGACCCAAGAGCACAAGAAAAACCAAAAACACAAAGAAAAACAACAAGGCAAGGGTGGGGTCGAAGCCGGATTCAAAGCCGGACTTGGAACCTCCACAAAGTTATGAGTCCAGTTTCCATCCCAGACACGCTTCCATGAGACCAAAAAGAAACAAGGACTTAGGAGAAAAAAGAACAACTCCTAAGACCCAAACAAAAACACCAAGGACAAAACAAAACCAAGGTGAACCCATTTTTGACCAAAAACAAAATGGGGTGGTTATGCAAGGCATAACACTACCTAGGTCACATGTGTTACAAGTCAAAAGATAAGATAACAACTAATGACAACTAACACCTTCTAGAAAAATTCCTAGGACCTAAGTAAACTTAACATGTAAATAAGTCCCTTGAGTCCCCTAGTAATGAATTAACTAGGTATAAGACTTTATTTACACCAACACCTCCCCTTAAGTGCAACCTAGGGAGTAGTATATTATTATGCAAATGATGCAAATATGCAAGAATGGGTCTTGACTACTAGGCCATGTTAGGTACCCATGTACAAATGTAAAAGAAATCTCTCACAAATAGAGAAAAGGAGAAAACCTAGTGGGACAAAACTCCTCCGCAAAAGAGATTAAATACAATAATAAAATGCTCTCAATGATGCATGAGAAGGCCAAAACCCCATGTGATGAAAAAGACCCCCCCATAAGAGAGAATAAGAAGAGAGACAATGCAGCCCCCCCTCAATGGTGAGTCTCCTGCAATGATGGTAGAAGCTCAACATTGAATGCTGAAAATGATCCAAAAGTGTCAAACAACATTCCTCCCCTTAGGAAGAAACAAAACCATGAATGTATGTAAGAGTTCTTATTTACACCAACATATTTCTCATATACCTACTAACCACTCTCGCTGCATGATCAATATCGAGTCTTGTGCAGACCATTGCATACATAAGTGTGGTGTCGTAAAACATCACCCCTGATAATTTTACATTAGTTTTGGCACTTTATTTTTCATGTATAATTAATTATGTTCATAATATGACCATTTTGGGGCTATATTAAGAAAATATATTAAATTCCATGACATTTGGAATTTTAGGAGCAAAAAAGATTCAAACATAGTGATTTGCGCCTTTGTCTTGCAAATTAGCTTTTAAAAAGTTCTAAATTCAAATGTCAGCCATTGGTGTCTTAAAAATTATACCTTGTTGACCTAACTCCAAAAATTACTTGAGATGCATATATAAACAACTCTTTCTCTCTCATTTAGACATCAAGATGAATTATGCACTAATTATGAACACACATGCTACTTCTTTATGAGAATTCTCTGGTGCTCTCTCTCTCTCTCTCATGTACATTATTTTTGTAGCTCTCTATTTGTTATGAAGACTAAGCCTTCCAAGTATTCAAGTCAACTTATTCCTTCTTCATCAACTCCTTGTGGCAACTTGTGATAGGACATCACTCCAACAAGGGTTTCACACATAAGGTAACTCTATTTCATGTCATTTTATTTACAACATTCCTTATCATCTTTTTTTCCTCTACTCCCCTAAGAGTGTACACTCTTTACCATCATTATCATTTATGTTGTGGAGGTGGGAACACCAAAATGAGGTTTGACTTAGGAAAGCCCCTATACAACACAACCATTTCCTCTCTTTTTGTGTGTGTAGATCCTTGAATCTAGAATTATTGATAGTGACAAGTTACAAGAAGATAAAGCAGACTATGATAGGTGTACAAAACTTCAAATCAATCCAAAACCCTAGGAAAAGGGTGCCCAATGCCCCTATCCATCTAGTTTGAAGCATTTTCTTTTGGTGATAGGTTCTTGTTTGTCCACATTCCTCTAATTTGTGTAGTTTCTATAAATTTCTATTATTCATCTATGTAATTATTCATGTTTCTCATATTAGGGCTTATATCAATCTTCCCTCTTTGCAACAAAGGAACAAAACCTAGATAGTTTGGATCTCCTTTGAGGAAGTTACGCAAACATAACACCTTTATCAATGTGTGCTCCAAAGTTGAGTAAAGAAAATATTGATTCGGGTTAATCTATTAATTAGATCTAGAATCTCTTTTCCCATTTGACAATATGACTCCCAACAATAGAGGAGTAAAGCACTCCTTTCATATATGTTTTTTCTTCTTGTGTCTTAGTACACATTTCAAAGGATAACTTGAAATGATCAGCTAAAGGAGTGAAAAATAGCTTGGTTTCTTTCATGTGAAACCTATCCAAAAACTTTCCAATATATTTTTCTTGTGATAATTTTGTGTTTCTTTCTATCTCTTATAATTATCATTCAAATAATTTTCTTTGCAACTCCTAAGTCCATCTAAAACTTGTTAGCCAATTTTTGTTTCAGCTTGCTGACAACATTCATGCCAGTTCCAATTACTGGCATATCATCAACATATAATAACAACACAAATTCACCATTCTCCAAAACCTTGTAATAAACACACAAATCAGATTCACACCTAGATAAATTTTGATCAGTCATGAAGGAATCGAACTTGAGGTACCATTATCGTAGAACTTGTTTCAACCCATACAAGATTTGTTTCAATCTACAAACTAGATTCGCATGTTCGTCTTTCTTGAAATATTTCAGTTGTTGTATATATAACTCTTCTTCCATATCACCATGTAGAAATATGTTCTTGACATCAAGCTTCTCCAATTCAAGATCGTAAATAGCAGCTAATCCCAACAATGCATGAATAGTAGTCATATTTACTACATGTGAAAAAATTTATGAAATCAACGCCCTTCTACTAGTCATATCCTTTGACCACTAATATAGACTTGTATTGTTTCTTGTCACTGTCTTCTTCTTTCAACTTGTATACCCACCTATTTTTCAAAGCTTTATGATTTGGAGGAAGAGGCACTAGGTCCCAAGCGTTATTTGTTATCTATGGTCCCATCTCCTCTCTCATTGCATCCATCCAAAGTTTGCAATATTTGTCATTGCAAGCTTCTTGAGAAGTAGTGGGATCAATTTTATTAGAAATTAGTAAATAATGAATAAAAACATCATATTTATATGGTGCTCTACGCTCCCTAGTAGACCTCCTCAACTAAGGAAATATTTCATGTGAAAAAATATGTTCTAAATTACTAATTGAAGGTTGTTTTTGAGACAAAATTTGAATGTTTTGGGGCATTAGACTTATTGAATTGGGTGATTTAATTTGTGGTGGTTGATTGCTTGCAATAGATGACAAACGTTTCGTTTGTGAGGGTCACAAGTTTGAAGTTGGCCGCTCATATAAAATCACAACATACTATTATCTCCCACAACATGTGCCAATTTTTTTTAACCTTGCACAAAGGATGGAGGAACGTTAGGAGGAATTGTAGCATGTAAGGAGGTAGATGGTATTTATGGAGTATACAACACAAGAGTTTGAGAGATATTTTTACCATTAGCAACTTTGTAATTGGCTACTACACAAGTGTTGAAATAACAAATTATGATCCTTACATTCTTCAATACCATTCAATGGAGGATTTACATTTGATTATGGAAAAGTTTAGAAATACGACTGGACTATGCTAGTACTAACATCAATAATGTCATGTCCAAAGGTACAATTTTTTTTTAAGATATCCTTTATTCTTGTAGACTAGGCATAATTTTTTAGTAAAGATTAAATCATGAATTTGGGTAACCTATTTAGCAATCAGATCCCACAACCTATAGCCATATTTTTCATCTCCATATCCAATGTGAAGATGTGTCTCTTTGAATTAACATCAAGTTTCATTAATTTTTCCTATGGGATATGAACGAAGGCTTCATGTCAAATACCCACAAATGCCATATGAAATTATCCTTCCCTGTTACTTTTCCTTCAGAATTTTAGAATCCAATTGAGAAGATGGACCTCAATTAATCAAATAGATAGCTATATTAATAGCCTTTTCCCAAAAGTGTTTTTCCAAGCTGGCATTAAATAACATATTGTGAGCCCTCTCCAAAATTCTTCTATTCAACCTCTCTACTACACCATTCCCTTGAGGAGTGAAAGGAACAATTTTGATTCTTTGAATACCATTATTTGCACGAAAATGATCAAATTCTAATGAAAAAAACTCACCACTATTATCTATTTTTAAACATTTAATTCTATTGTTGGTGTGATTTTCTACAAGTGTTTTAATTTTTTTGAATGTGCTAAATGATTTGTATTTTATTTTTAGAATATAAATGTAAAATTTTCTTATGCAATCATCTAGAAAAGTAACAAATAAATTAAAACCACCAATTGATGTAATCTCCATGGGCCAAAGAAATCTGAGTGCACAAGCTCCAATGGTATTGTCTTCATATCATGTCCTTTGGTAGATAAGTTGATCCTCCCCTGGTTTCCATAGATACAATGCTCACATGACTCTAAATCAACTGATTTCAAACATGGAAGCTGATTTCTTTTATGCAAAATCTCAAGTCCCTTTTTTCTCATATGACCGAACCTCTTGCACTAAATTTGTGTGTCATTGTCCATAACGGGCATTTCAACTCCCACTTAAGCATGACTCTCTAGCACATACAAAGTGTTTGATTTGTTGTCTCTAGCAATCACCAAGGATCCTTTTTTCACCTTCTACGTGCTTGACTCAAAAGTGATGCTACAACCTTGTGCATTGAAATGTCTTACAAAAATCAAGTTCTTTTTTAGTTGAGGGATGTGTTTAACATCCCACAGTAGCCAACTATTTATGTTTTAAATTTCAATAAAATATCTCCTTTGGCAAAAATATCACAAGGTTCATCATCACCAAGATAAACCTTACCAAAGTTACACTCTTGATAGCTTTTAAAAATATCCTAGCACAATGTGGCATAAAAAGAATCTCTAGAATCCAACACCCATTCACTTGTTATAGCTCCTCCTATAGAAAGAACTAGTGCAATTGCATTATCTTCATAGCTTGCATTTAGCTCATTTTCCTTCGATTGACCTTTCGCCTTCTTGAATGACTAGAAATTGTTATTTATGTGGCCTTCCTTACCACAAAACCAACAACTTGTATTTTTTCCTCTAGATTTGGATCTCCTATTGGATTGAGATCTTCTTGTGTGGTTATTTCTTCCTCTTTCTTGGGATCTACCCTATTTCCGAATACTAAAGCCTCTCTAAATGAGGTACCTTGATGTTTTCTTCTCATGTCTTCACTGAGAAGAGTTGCAACAACATCATCAAACTTCAACATTCCTTTTGTTTTATTAGATCTTTTTCTTTCAAATATTGAGTTACTAATTGTCATAAATCCTTCCCAACTATCAAGAAGAGAACACAAAAACAAAACGGCTCTATTTTCTTCTTAAAAATTAAAATAAACATAAATTAATTAGTTGATCAAGGTATTATATTCATTTAGGTGGTTGGAGACATTTTTACCTTCATCTGCAAATTAAACAATTTCTTCATTAAGAAAACTCTATTAGTTGCAAAATCCCTCTCATACATGTTGCACAATCGATCGCATATATCTTTTTTTGTCTTCTTTGTTGCAACATTAAACAAAACATTGTTGGATAGAGAAAGGATGATAGTTTCCACAACCTTCTTGTCCAAAACATCCCAAACCTCATTAGACATTTTTTCAAGTTTCTTCAGCTTTCCCTCTAATGCAATTGAGAGATCTTTTCGAATTAGGAGAGCTCCTAATTGTGGCTTTCATATCCCAATTTTTTTTCTAGAGAAATTTTCAATTCTCCACTTATCTGCCTCCTCCATGTTTGGTCAGAAAATAAAACCTCCATGACTCTGATACCTATTATTGAGAATTAAGAGAAAATAAAGAAATACAAATTCATATTTTAAACAAACAACTAATGAAAAACAAATAAACACACGACATTTTAATTGTGTGATTCATCATTAATGGCTACATCCACAAGAAAAAATTAGGGAAATCTCTATTTTTTTATTATCTCTGCTACAACAACTTATGAAATTACATACATATTGCATTATCCAAAAGTTATTTTAAAGTCTCCAAAATATGAAGAGACAACCAAAAGAATTGAAGAGGTAGAAAAGGAGAGTAATATATCAAAATCATTGGACTTCACACTCAACACCACCTACTCTTATTATAATATATTATTAAAATAAATCAATATAAACAAGTGCACTCGAGGAATTTTCTTGCCTTATTGGGCAAATTTTATATCACAAATAAATACTTTATTATTTAGCATCCTCCTAAGGGTGCATGATTCAAAAATGATTTCTCTACACAATAATAAATAAAATTAATTATACTCAAAGAAGAACACTATTACTACTAATGGTAAAATGGTGCAGATTGAAGATTGAGGGTTTTGTCAAACTATCAGTTCAAGCAACAAATTACACAAATTTCACCTGGTTTTGACAAATTATCAATTCAAGCAACGATTTACACAAATTCTTCACAACACAAATATTATTTTATTGAAACAAAGTTATAGCTACAAGCAAAAGAAAATGGAACAAACTACATTACAAAAATGAAACAAAAATAAGGAACCCCTATTTGGTGCTTAGCTCACAACTACTTTAAACACTCACAACTTTAATAAACATAATACTCCTCTTCATGTATTCCCTTCTTCCAAAAAAATGACTTAAAAAAAATCCTTCCTTCTCTTACCTTTATGTTTCTTTGCCTATGTTTGGTATCTTTGGCTACATATAAATAGAGATGAGAAGTCTAACTTTTGTAATCACCACCAAAGAGGCTACCACCTCTAAAGGAATGAGGACTAGAGCTACCAATAGAACATTTGAAAACCATTACATGTATGGATAGGAATCACCATTACTAGTTGTTGTGGTCATAATCTATCTTTTGGAGTCACCTTCATCATGGTAGGATATGACCATTTGCTAAATGGAGGAAAGAAATTATCACTTACCCCATGTTCTCATACAACTACTTAAATGTATTTTCTACTTAAATTTAAGAAGTTGGAGAGAACCCATACAAAAAAATTATTATGGATAAAGGATAATTTGGAATCTTTCCCCATTTTAATGGAACAACTATTGTTTAGGAATTACAAATAAGCTATGGAAAAAGGGAGGGTTGAGAATAAGCAACAACTGTATATTGCCAAAAATGCCAAGTGGCTCCCTTAGCTTATTTTGGCTAGTAGCCACTGCTCAACTTATTTAGGAATTATTTGTGGAGTTGGTGGCCCCATGAATATTTGTTCTTATTTCCAAGCAATCATCTTAAATTTTTATTTATAGTATTAATAATAATTTGTGCAGTTAAAAATTGGAAAAAAATTGGAAGCAAATATTAAAAAGAGGGAAAGAAACTTGTGGAACCATCTAGCATTTTTGGCAATATGCAACTATTGTTTATTTCCAAACCCTCTTTTTTTCATAGCTTTCAATTCCTAACAGTAGTTGCTCCATTAAAATGGGAAAAGATTCTAAATTATCCTTTTCCCATGATTAAAAATTTGCATGGCAACACTCCAATTACTCAAATTTAAACAAAAAACACACTTAAGTAACTGCATGGGTACATGGGGTTAGTCATCAACATAAAGGAAGACATTACCAACAAATAAGGAGAAAACACCAAGAGTAGTCATCATAAATTGAAAGCCACTAGTCCTTAATTTAAATAGCCACACTTAATTAAAATTATGGTAATAATGGTTTCTAGATCTCTCTACCACCATCTAGTCCTTAGTTGGATGCTCCTCCTATATCATGAAATTAGCATGATCTTGCTAATTTCCATTTAACTTTATGTTCAATTTGATAGTAATATCTTAATACAATAATTTAGTGATATTGATATATGTTTGTGTTAGGTTTGGTTTATGGTTCTATCCTCTCAACTCCTCCTGTATCATGAAATTAGCATGCTCTTGCTAATTTCCATTTAGCTTTATGTTCAATTTGATAGTAATATCTTAATACAATAATTTAGTGATATTGATATATGTTTGTGTTAGGTTTGGCTTATGGTTATATCCTCTCTTTTTAAATCTTTATTTCACTTTTATTTATATTCATTTCTATATACATTATTTTTATTTTGAGATCACCATTTAAACTTTACAAATAATTTTCAAATGATATGGAATTGTCTTAGGTAAATCTTGAGAAGTGTGAAAATGATTGTGAAATCCCAAGACACTAAATTTGAATTCAAAATTTCCTTCCCCCCTTTTCTAGCTTTTGTGAAAAACCTAACCCATATTTCATGTAACATTTTTCTATGTAATGGTATTTAAAGACATTTTTTGTGCACTTCAAATATAGAGGGTGCAAGGAAAGGAGGAGAGTAATTAGATCACACTTCAATTCTAAAGGAAATAAAAGGATTTAAATATGCATCATTGTATAGGTCATTTGCATGTTCATGAATTTTGTCTTTGATGTTTATTACCCTTGCGAAATTTGATCCACTTAAGGGTTTGACCTAAGAAAATTTGTTCACATGTTGAGTCGACAATCTCCTTAATGGTATTTTTAAACATCTTTACTTCTGAGACATCCAATAGAAGAAGGGTGAACATATTTTGTGGGCATACCTTTTGTCAAATGTACCCCATGCAACACATTTCAATTCCACATGTCAAATCAATTTTGTAGTGGTTAGGATCATACTCATGGGGATAAAGTTCAATGTGCTTCATTTTTTGAGGTAGTTTAGACTTTGAGACATCTATCAAATTGAAGCAATTAATTTTCTAACAATGACAAATTGTTCTAGAACAATATTAGTATCATTTATCCACCATTGATCCCAAACCTAAGTACACTTAATCTACTTATTTAATTTACATATGTTTATTTCAATCATTTATCATAGCTCAGTTATCTAGGTCAATTTGTACTTAATTTGTTGCATGTATTTAATTAGCTAGATAGTTCATGTAAAGCAAGTGCATAATTTATTTTCTTTATACTAATAGAACTATGGAAATGTAAGCTTTTGATTTCACATAAGATGACAATAAATTAAAATGATTAAGAACTATTAAAGAAGGTTTTAAATTTGTTAGTTTTGTTCAATAGAGCTTGAAATAGAGGATCATTTTATTTTGAGATGCTTTCTTTATTATGAGATTAGGGGGTGATTATTTTTCCTCTTTAAATACTCATATAGAACACTTGCAAACATTGAGGCTATGTTCAAATTGATTATTTTTAGATGTTCTCTTGAATCACTTCCACTTTTTATTTTAACCATAATTTTATATTAACTTGGCCCCTATTAATTTCCATACCCAAGATATATGTTGCAACCACTAAATCTTTCATATCAAAGGTACCAGATAATTGAACCTTAAGTTCCCTAATCATTTCTTTATCATTCCCAATAAACGATATATCATCAACATATAGGACAATGATTAGTAGTCAATCATTAATTGGTTTAAACTAAACACAATGATCTTCTTCACATCTAATAAATCCATGATTTAATGCAAAAACATCAAATTTATGACACCACATTCTTGGTGACTAATTCAAACCATACAAATATTTCTTTAACTTGCAAACCAAGTGTTTCTTTCCCTTCACCACAAAATGATTAGGTTGTTTATTTCCTCATTGAGATCCCCATGTAAAAAATTTGTTTTAACATCCATTTTATCTATCTAAATTGAAATCAACAACAATACATAAAAGGAATCTAGTAGATGTTAATTTAGCTATGAGAGAAAAATCTCACCAAAATCCACTCCCTCAACCTAGGAGTAACCTTTACCACTAACCTAGCGTTATACTACTCCAACTTACTATCTTCTCCAAAAAAACTTTAAATGCCTAAATGTCCTATGGCTTTCCTTCCTTTGGGTATCTCAACTAGATCCCATGTGTCACATTTATCTAAGGCCTTTATTTCATCTATCACAGCCTCCAATCAAGACTCATGCTCCATATGAAGACAAAGCCTCCTTCATTGATATAGGTTCATTGTTAGTACATGATAATGCAAAGATACAATGAAAATCAAATGGACTATATCCATACCTATCAACATGTTTTCCATGTCTAGTAGATCTTCTTAAAGGTGTAACAGGAGGCTCTTTTGGCTCCTCATCAAAACTTGAATATGAACCTTCTTCTTCCTCAACATATCCATATTGTTGTTGTTCTTATAGCTTTTCTAAATGTGCATCTTCTTGTTTATCAATCTTAATATCTATTGTGTTAGGCTTTACATGAGGTTGTTCATCATATTTGAATTCCCTAATATCCCTAAAAATAACATTCTTAGAATATAACATTTTCATTGATATAAGATCCCAAAGCTTATATTCCTTAATATTCTCGCCATAACCAACAAAATTACACTTGTTAAGCATGCAATCAAGCTTAGCACATTCTTCCTTAAGAACATAAACATATGCCTCACTATCAAAGACTCTAAAATGTGAAACTAATGGTTGTTTACCTATCCATACCTCATAAGGAGTTTTGTCAACAAGAGCAGAAGTAGGAGACTTGTTAATTAGGTAACAAGCAGTGTGAATTGCTTAAATAGCCCAAAATTATTGTTCTAGCACTACTCAAAATGCTTTTAGCTCTATCCATGAAAATCATATCCATCCTTCATACCACTCCATTTTGTTGTGGGGTATATAAAGTTGCTTTTTTATCTAAAAATTTATGCATGTTTGCAATAGTCATCAAAGTCCCTAAAGGAAAACTCACCACTACTATCCATTCTTAAAACCTTTACTTTTTTATATTTTGTATTTCTCAACAAGTGTTTTAAAGTCTTTAAATATAAAAAATACAATAGATTTATCCTTCAGAAAGTAAACCCATTCATATTTGTAATAATCATCAACAAAGGAAATATAGTGGCAAGAATTTCCAATCGAAGACACATCCACATGACCAAATACATCACTATGGATAACCTTTAAAATCTATTTAGCTCTAATACTTCCAAATTTGAAAGAAACCCTATGTTGTTTTCCATATACATAATTTTCATAGAAATCAAAATCAATAGAGTAACTAGAAAAACCATCAACCATATTTTTATTTATGACGGTTTTGAGACCCTTCTCACCAATGTGACCCATCCTATGGTGCCACAACTTACAAGATACATATTTATTAGTTGCATTAACATAGTTAGAAAATGTAAATGCATCAAGCCTAAATAGGGTACCACATCTAGTGCCCCTAGCTAATACCAAATTCCCTCTTCTTAATTTGCAACCACTTCTCAAAAGTAACACACACCCCTAAATAATTCATTTTATATATAGAAATTAAATTTCTAGCTAAACCAAGGATATGTAATACATCTTTAAAGGTTTTCACCCTTCCATCACTGAAAATTAATTTTACCTCTTCACAACTAACAATATTGCATGTGTTGTTATCCCCTAGGAAAACTTCCCCACCATCATATTGTGAATATGTTGTAAAACACTCCTTATGAGGAGTCATGTGGTAGGATGGTCCTATATCTATCAACCAAGAGCCATTAGAAGTCATGTTAGCATAATAATAAACAAATCAATTATAGCTTCATCATCATAAGAGTTATCTATAGAGGAATCATCAATTTTTTTCTTTTTATTTTTATATTCCTTTTTAGACACCCTCATTTACAGTTTCATCACCTCAACCTATTTTTATCAAGTGTTTTAAACCTTCCCTTTAGATTAGAATAGTCCTTAGACTTTCCCTTATCACCCTTCTTCTTGTCTTTACCTCTCTTCTTAGATCTTCCTTGCACATGTAGAGCATCCTTAGAACCCTCTAAAGACCACACTTCCCCTGAAAGCGAGGTGTCAATGAGGGCATCCAAATTTGGATCTTCTGTAAAAGAATCACTGATGGCAAGTACAAGATTATCCCAAGACTTAGGTAATATAAAATACATTTATCCTCCTCATCTATTTTTACATCAACTAACTGTAACTAACTCAAATTTAGATTAAGCAAATTCAAGTGTTCTACAACTGAGTCCCCATCCTTCATCTTAAGAGAATATAACTTTATCTTTAGAAAGAACTTGTTAACGAGACTCTTAGTTTGATAAATGTCTCTCCTATTCTATTCCATATATTATATGCAATACTCTCATTAGAAACATTCAATAAAATAGAATCAAATAAACACAAATGAATAGTGCTGCGGTATTTTTTTTTACTTTTACCCATTCTCCATCTAAAATCTTTTATGGTTTATTTTCACTCTTCACGACAATCTATTGATCTCTTTCTTCCAAGAGATCCTCCTTCTTTAGCTTCCAAAGCTCATATCTTGTATTTGTTGAACTTTTCAATTTCCAATTGAGATTAACTAGCAATATCATTTATCATCTTGAACCTGAAACTGCAAGCAACACAAAGAAACTCCCACTGTAGCAAAAAACCCTATCACACACTCAAATAAATGCGTCCCTCTCTCTCAAAAAAAATGTGGCTCTAATACCAATTGTAGAAGCATGATATAACTTATAAGTGAAAGTATGTTGCAAAATCAAAGCATCCAAGTACAAAATAGTGATAAATCATAGATGAAAATGGAATTAACCCCATACAAGAGATGCAAATCATTACAAAATATATATATGGAGAAACCCTTGCAAGAAAAAACTCCATGCCCAAAGAGATCCAAATTTTGAATTAATCATTCAATAGAATTACAACAATACAACTTCTCTCTTTGAATTTCTACAACACTTCATTACTTCTTCAACTTGCAAAATAATTTATTTCCATCCTACTCCAAGCTCCAATATATAGCCAAAAGTAATACAAGAAACCATAAATGGTTTTTGATACCATGGACTAAAACCATGATTCAAGTGTTCTACATGCAAAATATATGGATATGACGTGTTAAGGAGTTACAAACATCTTTCTAGAAGCTTCAAGACTTTTAACATGAGTTTGGTCATCCAACTTCATAAAGTGGCAAAAAACTTCTTGCTAGAAGACAAAATAACAATTCTTTATGTCTAAAAAAAGGCTTCCCACTTTTTACACATAGTCCAAGATGTTTTCTTACACCTCTTGCACTCTCATAAATGCTTACTACACCACTATAAATGGTGAGATTCTCTTCCACTTCATGTAAGTGTCTAAATGTGTTATCATCGACCTAATTAAGCTTCCCCATTGAATGCACCCTATAAAGAATTCCAAGTGTCTAAACAATAATATTTAATTATAAAAAATAGAATAATATAAAAAAATAATTGACTATAAAATATTCAAATTAAAATGTATAGTCTTGAGATTGCAATGTTAATATCACAAATCCTAATCGTTGTAGTCCATAAAAGATGATCCTAGATTTGGTTTTGAATACTCTATTTATTCTTTGCTCAAATATACTGCTTAGGAAGGCCATCTGTCGTTGGGTGTAAACCAGCCTTGTGCTTGTATCCCTTATTTTTAATTCAAGCTTGTGGAACGAAGGGAGTGAAATGTGGAAAAACATTAATGAAGTAGCAGAAATTTTGGAGATTTCCAAGCTCTGCTGGCCTTTGCATCATTATAGCTCCAACCAAAAGCTATTGCGCTTATCATGGCAATTGATATTCCCATTTTCCTTCCCAGTCGAATGCCATCTCCCAGTTCAAGTGATTCTTAACATCCTTGAAATCAACCATAGATCCGCCTAATGCGTAGGCTGAGAATTCGTGAATTATTTGATCTCATGTTTAGATGATGATGTCAGTGAAGGCTGAAGATCTATATGCTCCATTGTTGCCCATGCTATGAATGAATATTGCTTACTTGTATTCATATTTTAGATGGAACTTAGAATTAAATAGTTACCACTTCTTCTCATTGTCATGAATGGTACAATCTTTGCAGCTTCTTTCATTGTAGATTATTATTCTTGTTGTTGATGGCGTAGTTCATTAAGAAATCTGTTTAGCGGAGAGGATCTAATAGTTGAGTATGTTCTAATAGTTATGATAGTAGTTGTTTATATAATGTTCAATAGTTGTGACTTGACTACCTATAATTAAATAAAATGTATTCCTTTGATCTAAAAAGCAACCAATCATGTGCTGCCACATTAGTGCTCAACTACCCATGATGTGAATGCATAAGTATTGGTCTCACTTTTTTTTTGGGTCTTTTTGGACACCTTGACAAAAAGCATGCTGATGTGGCATCATATTTAGTGATGTGGCCTTGAAACGAAAGTTATAAGAAGGGGACTTGCCAAGTAAGTTGTTGTAAAAAATTGGAAGTGATTTGAAATTTCCATGTAGGATAATTAGAAGCACGAAGTTAGGGTGCACAACTACAGGGTCCTCTCCCCTAATCCAACAATTCACATCTTTTACATTGTAACTGCATTCTTTCAATTTATATAAGAAAGAATGCAGTTACAATGTAAAAGATGTGATATATAAGTGAATTCAACAATTCAGCTTTCAATTGATCGAACCTTGTTTTTGAAGGACATTAATTATTACCATAGAGTCACCCTTAATCTGCTCATTCTTAACTCCTTATATTTGACAAATATGAAGACCTAGGAAAACCTATGGCCTTTAGTTTTTCTTCAATTTATTTATTAGGATTTTAAAGGTTGCCCCTATCAATTTCTCAAGAGAATCATGAATCAAGCATCCTATATCTAATTTCTTTAGTAGCATTATCAAAGTTCATTTTTGTTCAAGCCAAGGGTGGTGGCATCTGTTTTATTGGTCACCAAGAATTTAGATTAAGATTGACTCTTTCATCTCCATTAACGAGGGTAATTTGTTATAAAATTTATGTTCGTGTTTAATTATTTAATTATTATTATTTTCTTGAAAATAATTAGAAGTTGAATGGTTTTGAATAAGCCCACCAAAAATCAAATTTTGCTAAGTGTAAGGTCCTAAAATCATAAGGGATGAGGTTGGGATCATGCTCCGGATGAATTTGGATGAATGGATAACCCTCATTCCTTGGCTCTCAATTGAAGAGGTTTCAACCTAAAGGCCCATGCTCTCGCATTGGGTAGCTAAAATTTCTTTGTGAATGATATAAAATCTTTCACAAAAAAAATAAAAATACAATATATATATATTGTATTAAAACAAATGTTTCATTTTTTTATATAATATAATGAATTAAAAAAATACATTCTAAATGATGGAGTGTAAAATATTTATATATATACACACAAATAATTTTAAAATACAATGGTTTGCTTATATTAAGAGTGTATATATATATAACTTGGTTTAAGGTACACGAACTAGTAAAACCATAGAAACTAAGCAAAAATACCACCAAAAAACTACGTCTGATAGCAGTTGGACCCAAAGTAAATCTAACTACTATATTAACCAATGGTATATAACCAAGTCTAGGAACCCTAACATATACTACTAACTATAATTCAATAAGTAGTTTGAAGAAAAGATACAAGAATGTAGGCAAATTACACAAGCCTCACAACCCCCAGTCATAAATTTATATTTTCATAGAAAACTCTCTGACCAGGAATACTTGTAGCATTCTCCCCTTCCATTGGACCAAAAACCTTCACAGAGTCCTCTACTTTCATCTCATCAACATCACCACAACAATCAGAAGCCATCAGAAAGGCGTCCAAAGGGAGGAAGATCTTCAAACTCTTAGCAATTTCTTCAACATGTTGGACAAAAAGTTGACATTGTTTAATGGCATGCAAATGCCCCAAGAAACAATCAAAATGTACCTTTGGTTGATGAATGACATCCCTAATATCATCATGAACTAGGAAAGAACTTGTCATCAACAACATGGAAGCACATGTGAGTGATTGTGCTACATCAAATGTATTCCATCTCCCATGAGAATAACCAAGGTCAAGAAAAAGATTCACCATCATTGTACAAATACAAACCCCTAAGGAATCATCCATATCTTTGGCCAAGACCCACATTCTCTCCATCCAAAGTCGAAGACCAAGGTTAGCAATGTCCCTATCCACCATAGCTATAAAATCAACCACCGCCTCCTCACCAAAGATAGGTTTTTTGCTTCTTAGGAATCTTATCTACCATGACACCTTTACTCGTGGAGGTACAACCACCTTCCTCCCCACACCTCTCACACCAACAACAAACACCATAATCAAACACCAAATTCTTGAGACACTACATAAGAAAGGAATTGTTGAGAGAACCAATGCACATACCAAGAAGTAAATACACAAGTTGTCATCCCATGGCATAATTACAAAACACATGTTGCCTTCATCATTAGTATAACTAACTTTATTGCCAAAACAACCCATTATCGAGTGAAGATATTAATCAATTATAATTTATAAATATTTTATTCCTTAATTTAATTGATGATTTATGTTTTTGATTAGAGGTAAAACAGTGTTTGATGGGGCCCCGAAACCGATTTTAATGATTTATATTGATTTAAGTATTTTAAAAATTAAATAGCATATACCAAATTAATATTTAATTAAACATTAATACTATTAACATATCGACTTTTCATATTACATTAACCACTAAAAAATCATTTTTTAAATATTTTATTAATAAAAATTAAATAATTAATAAAATAATAAAAATATGAATATTACAGCCACCACTTGTAGTGGAGTTGGTTAGGGCCTAGGGTTAGCTCCCTCGAGGTCTTAGGTTCGACTCCCACTTCATAGTGTGATCGGTTAAGGGGGTTAGTTACAAGTGTGCTAGTGGTCTGCTCCGCTAACCTGGTTTATAGTGTGATTGGCTAAAGGGATCAATTACAAATGTGCTAGACCTAAAGTATAGGACTGGACTTTAATAAATAATAAAATAAATAAATATTACAATTTAAATTATATAAAAAATAAGCTTTATATTCATATTAATTTTGCATAATAGCTTTCCATATATGATTAATTAATTACAAGTTCTTATATTATGATAGTTAACGAGTTTGAATTGTGAGTTTATTTGAATATTGAACTCCTCCAATTTTCCTTAGATGAAATCATGAAGATGATGTGGCTTAATGTTTATTTTATCTTTCACTTTCCAAAGTCCAAATCACTTACAATTTGATAATGACATAATCTAGTCAAATGTCATGTTTGAGTAGTAAATAAAATGATAATTTTTTGTTTCATGAAAGTATGTTTTGACCACTTTCCAATGCATTTTCAACACTAATCATTTCTTTGTTTAAAATATGTTCTAAGTTTAAAGTGAATTAGTGCAAAATTTAATTTTATAAAATTTGTGAAACTAAGGTATCATAATTACTCTAAATATTTTTTTATTACACAACAAATTAAATTAATTTTTATATTTATTTAGATTTTTTAAAATTTCTTAATGTATTGAAAAAAGATCTTTTCTAATTTAGGATTAATATAAAATTTTGTGAGTTTTTGGAATATGATTATTAATTTTTTTTATTCTTTATTTATATTACTAAAAAATATTTTCTGATGAATTATATTTAAATGATATAAAAATGTATTTCAAAAATTTATATGTTTTTTATTAAGGTAAATTTTTGAAGAGATCATAAATTCTATACATTAGATAGAACAAATCAAAACATACACAACAAATTCAAATGAGAGGAAACCCTAATTGTAGCCAAGTTGTCAAATGAGAAGCAATACAACAAAAACAAGTTGTTAAGCAGAAAAGAGTACCTAAAAATCCAACCTAAATAATGTTAAACCCTACCCTATTTAATCTCACAACCTTCACTGTGGAGTGCAGTAGGGAGATAGATTTGGGAAGAGCCTTCTTTCATCTTTAAACAATTGTCCAAGATATGTTATCAACCATGTCCTTAGATCTAGGAGAAGGGAGGGTTCCCCCCTCAAAAGGTCTATCAATGGACACAACAAAAATAGAGGAATATTTAGTTGGTGTTGCTAATCATTGATCAACAACCTCAATGCAAACAAATGCTACACTAAAGTTGAGGGTGCAACAAGAGTAGAGGAAGTGGGACACTAAGCAATTGGATTAGTTGGTGTGTGGGACTCACTAAAAGGAGTTGAAGGAATCAAAGGAGCAAAACTCTCTAGAGTTGTGTCAAATGCATGTGAAACCCCCTCACAAACATGAGTGGCCATGGGGGAAATAGAAATGATAAGATGAAATAGTATTTATGGTGTGGGAAAATGAAAGGTGAGGAGTTGAATTAGGTGGGGATGAAATGGTGGGGGATATAGGGGGAAATTGAGTCATTAAGTTTTAAGTCATTCTTCGCCTTGATATGGTTCCATTACAAGTTTGTGCATATTTATGGTCAAATTATTGGGCCCTTAACAAATTTGATAAAAAAGGACCCATTTGATTAATCTAAAGTAGTGGAGGTTCCCTTTGATGCACTCAAAGTCTATATACATGTTTTAGTCTAGTTTTGGCCCTATCTAATCTTCACATTTACTCTTCATTCTAGAATGTGATACCTTTGGAAATGTGTCTTTGGAGTATAAAAAATGGATTATTTGGGTCAAATTGTTTCACAAGATGGTGTCTAGGTGGACCCTAAGAAGATTGCCATAATCCAAGAGTGGACATGCCCTAAGTCCCTCAAAGGATTGTGAGGATTCTTAGTCTTGATACATGGTACCATTACAAGTTTGTGCATATTTATGGTAAAATTATTGGGATCTTAACAAATTTGATTAAAAAAAGGAGGTCCATTCGATTGCTCTAGACACACAATAAGATAAAACCTACATAATATATAAGGTGAAATAAGAATGAAAGAACACTTGTATTCTATACTACCAAGTATTTTACACACTTCCCTCATCCTATATGTACCTTATGAGTTACCATGCTTTCCAATCTACTCTTCACAACATACAGTATGTCATTCCCCATCTTGTTCTCATATTCTACCTCCACAACCACCCTTCCCCATATATTCCCATACCCTTCACCCCTTACCTACCACTTGACTATTGATCCTCTTGATAATAAATTATGAACATTCCACCCCATCATTTACTCATCATGAGATATTACCTTCCTCATGCACTATTTACCTTCCCCCATAAAATTAAACTTACATATTTACCCTCACCCCTTTTAATAATTTGATACATACAATGGTCATGGGGACCCTAATTGACATGTAAGACAATTTTATTTCCTTTGTACCATATTGGCATCCTCTATTTTTATCCTTGCCAAATTATCTTTAAATGACTAGTGATTTGAACATCCAATCACTACCTCATGTATTGTCAATTGTAATAAGTAAATTTAATTAATTATGATAGAACATTTTAATGTCAATTCAAAGTTTGTTTTAGAGGTTTTATAATCACTAATTCCATAAAGTTCATGAAAAAACATTCATCCCATCACAACTACATTATGTATTAATTTTTTCTCTAAAAGCAAACATTATATGAAACATCATTTCAAGTAGAGATTGAGATGAGACCATGCAGTATGAATGTGTATCAAACATAAATAATAATTAATATTCATAAATTTAATAATAATATTTAGAAGCATTGTCCAAGGCTTTATTTAAACATCGATGTAATACAACTATAACATGATTATATCATGTATGAGGGAATGCCTCACCACATCAAATGAGCATATACAATTAGCTAATGGGTCCACTTTTAATTTGACCACAAAATTGATCTAACATTTGTATGATGAAAACTTGTAGTGACAATCACATCATCTAGTTGTAGGAGACCTGCAACAAAAATGATAAAAAAAATTATAATGAATGTAAGTAAATTAACTATAGATGCACGAGTCCTAACTCCAAGACATGTGAGAAAATTACAATAAATAAAGTTACAAAACACTATTAGAAAATTTCTTACATTTAAGAGATGCCTACCATAGGGAAAATTATCTAGTATTTTTTCATGAGTTGAATGCACAAGTAGTGATAAAAAATACCATCTACTTGTAGGAGACCTAAAACAAAAATGATAAAAAAAGTACAATGAATGTAATTAATAATATGCATATATAATCTAGTGTAAGTAAATAAATGAACTATATAGATGCATGAGCCTTGACTCTAAGTCATGTGAAAAATTTAACTATAATTAGGAGATGGCTTAAGGGGAGGTAAGAGGATAGATTAAGGGGAGATAAGAGGATGAATTAAGTGGAGATGTACATGAGTCCTGACTCTAAGTCATATGAGAAAATTAACTCTAATTAGGATATGACTTAAGGGGAGGTAAGAGGATGCCTTAAGGGAAGCTAAGAGGGTGACTTAAGGGGACATAAGAGAATAGATTAAGGGTAGATACATGAGCTCTAACTCTAATTCATGTGATAAAATTAACTATAATCAAGAGATGGCTTAAGGGGACATGCAATCACTTATAAACAATTTAGGGAATGATAGTAAATTAATCAACTATACATAAACTATCAATTAAACATATACAACTATATATATACTGCAAATTTATTCCATTATACCATTTGCATCCTCTATTTTTGTAATGCATCTATAATTATCTCATGTTCTTCCATAGAAACCATCCATAACTCTTTATTAGTAGGTCTCCCTTGATATTTGACTAGTTTTATAGTTGTTGCCACAACCAAATGTGAGTAGTCTATAATCTTCTTATGTCTTTCATAATCTTCAAATGCAGGAAAACCATTCTTTCTTACTAGATATTTTCATAGCCAAGTGCCAACAACAACCACACAACCTATTGGATACTCATAGTTATCGTCATCTACTCTAGAATGTGACAACTTATGCTTTGTCTCAACACATTGAGCCAACCGATACTCTATTTCCTCTTCATTTTCCTCAGGTGCAAAAACAACATACACATATCTTGTAAAAACTTATAAATTCAATAAAGTGTGACATATAATTCACATAAATACATGCATACATATAAAATTATATATTGTAAAATAATGTAATGAAACTATATATTGAATTAAAGTACCTTCTTGTACAAGGTATAAAACATGATCATATTCATATGATGCAAACACTTGATTATTCTCTTCAAATGTTGTTTCATGTTGATCATGTGTTTGTCTAGGTGTCAAGGATCTTTGTTTCCATTCTTCAACCCATTATGTATTTTCACATGCTTGCATTTGTACTCTTAATGAATGTCATTTTGTTGATCCACTAAGTCATGTTGACTAAGAATATTTTCTTCTTCAAATAACCAAAATAAATGTCGATGAATTATAGATTTCTCACTTGATCCCATAGATAATTTTGCATTACACCAATCCACAATTAC
>VDFB02000003.1:450399521-450415921 GCA_007258455.2 Sequoia sempervirens | reverse complement strand
ACAGATCTTCTGATAATACCTCATGCAGTTGTTCTACACTTTTTCGCACACACACCTTCTCACTACTTCGTACACCACTCCACATCTCTATCTAAAAATGATTTTCTAATCTCACATATATATTCGCTTAACAAGATTTTATTGTTATATGTCGGCTTTAAACAAAATATAATATTCTTCCATAAGTTGGCTCAAATCACCAATTAGAACTAATGTGTACCCACACAAGTTGGCTAGACTATAGTAGGGACCCAAACCAAAATTCCCAACATAAGAAATAGTTAAACACATACTCCTCATACATTTGGAACACGCCATACACAACAGGTCGGCCATAATGAGAAAGTAAGCAATAAATTATTCTACCGAATCTCCAAACTCGTACATGGATAAATGTAATATCATAAAACTTATCAAACAAATAGTATACATGATTGAAAAGCACTCGTGGGGATCCACACAACAAAATAATGATCTAGTGAAGTATCCAGATCAATTTACCAACTGGATATTTTGTTCTTTGTGCATTATGTTGGTAGAGTATTGAATTCTACTTTCATTGCTAGTAGGAATTGCTTCTAAACTACGGACCACACTACTAACTCTAGTTGCCATCAATGACAACACTAGCAACCAAAAACAATCTCCTAAAGCCATATGCCAACACCTTCTACCAGAATTCTCAACTGTACTGCCAAGGGTTGGGATGAGTCTCCTTGGATGTTAGGAAATTTACCTTGTATTTCCTTTACTAGGTCCTCTAACTGGTCGGAGCTCTCCACATGATGTTTTAGAATCTCTTCCCTTGTAGTTTGGTACAAGATATCGCCCAATTGAAATTTATGCAAAGGGGATATGCTCCCAAGATCTACTTGTGATCCTACCAATGGGAGTTGTAGAAGTTGTGTAGAGGCTACTGGTTGGAGTTGCTTCTATTTAGCCAAGAAGTCCTTGATAGACTACATGGAGGGTGTGGTGAAGGAAGAGGGTGTCTCAGAGTGTGGAGGGGGAGACAATTTTTCCTGCTCCGAAGAAACTATTTTTTCGTTTTTCCTCTTCCTTCTGTAGTTGTTGATATGCTCTTTCAGTTTCTTCTTTTATATCCTTTTGTATTTTTTGGGTGAATTCTAGTCTCTCTATCATCAACTTATCCAATATTTTCTTGGACCAGAGATCTTTAGTTTGAATCTCCACTATTTGTTGCTTTTGCAGAGGGGTCACCATGGTAGCCACTTCTCCAATGGCTAGATCTTTCAATCGTTCTTCTTTTGTTGCTTTCTCCCTTCTCCTTTTCAATTCAGTAGTCAATTAGTCTGGAAAATGATCAATCAGATCTTCTAAAGTTATATTTGATGCATCATATATCTGATAATCACCCTCTCTTTAATTTCTTGGTTTGGTCCTGCCATGTTTGGGTACTTTTGTAGTGTCATGTCCATTACCTCTTTCTAGAATAGACCACTATACAGTTGGTCCTCATCCACCAACGAGGAGACTTTAGGGATATTGGTAGTGTCCAAAATGGATGTGTCTTCTAGGATTATCTACTCCTCTTCCTCTACATCCACCACTTGCGAAGAAACTTCTCTCTATGCCTTTCCTTTCTCCTCTTAGGATTCTTCTCTAAACTCATTTGCAAGAGGGATTTTGTAGCCTCCCTTTCTAATGGTTCCTTACAAGGAGGGGTGGTTGTAAGAATTTTTTCTTGGCATGCTCGTCTCACCTTGGGGAAGGTTCTGCTGGTAGGGTGCCAAGGTGGAGTCTTTCGGACCTTTCAGGAGTGGACGTGTTATGTTCTTCTAGTTCATGTTTTGGTAGGCCCCATTTCTCATGCAACTTCTCCTCATTTTTGTCAAAATGTTTCTTAGCCTTTTTCTTTGCTAGATTATCCATGTATTCTCGGTAAGTGTTGAAATTCTCGACTTGTGGATCCTTTGGGTGGTTGAGGAGTGTAGAGGCATGGTTGTGGATCTTGGTGTCAGATACTTCATATGGAAGTTGGTGTATCCATGGGGTTCTAGGATCAATGGCTTCCATAAAGTTGCATTCTTTATCCACTGGGAAGACTATCTTTTATATATTGGAAAACCACCTCATATGAGATGTGTTCCCTAGCCTAGAGCTTTTGTTGGAGAGATTTGAAGAACACCCAGTAGGTTGTGGTAAAGGAGGTGGCGTCTTGGAAATATTTGATATGGTCTTGTATTTGGGCCACCATTGCTAGGTTGGATCCCATATTTTCCCTGTAAACCCCAGTAATTACTTCATGAAATAGAAGGTTAGGCATATTAAGAGAGTCACATACCTAAATTAATAGTGGGACTACTTGGTGGATTGTATATTGTCCATGAGTTCCTATCACAGAACCTCATAGAGATCTATCTCTTTGACATTTGTGACCATTTGATACCCTGTGTGGATGGCGGTTGTGATGGTGAAATCCTCTCAGTTAGTGTAGTATAATTTTTAGGCTATACCCATGGTGGCATACTTGACCATGAGGTTGGTTATTTTGGTCTAATCTAAGCTCCAACAATCATAGGTTTCCCTAGTTAGCCAAGTGACCTCTGCATTTTTAATGGCCTTCTTTAGTGAGACTTACCCTTAATCCCATAGGCTTATCATTGCTTGGATAACATCTTTTGTAATGCGGTATGGTTGGTCCAAGTAGAGGTGATAGTCATGAAATATGCTCAGGATTATTTGGACCCAATTTGCTTGTCCAATGAAATTTGAGAATTCTTTCCACACGTCCAATCATTTCTCTGCTATGTTCTTGAATTGAGGAAAATATTGTTGTGCATTTTTATAGAATATTTAGCCTTAGGACTTCAAATTTTGTATGATCTATCCCACTGATGGGTGCGTGGATATACATCCTGATGTCTTCTATATAAATCAGTTCCACATGCACTTTTGAGAAAGCCCCTATTGGGTTTGTCTCAATCCCCTTGTAGAGGAATCATTTATACTTTGGCCTTGATTTTTGGGAGACATCCATGATAATAGGTGTGACCATTGTAGTAGCTAAATGGTTTGCAGTGGAGTGTGGACGAGCTAGGGTTTTAGTCTAGAGTGGTGAGAGTGTAAGAGCTTAGCAGGAGTAAAATGCATAGTGAGTGGAAATGAAGTGGTGGAGGGGGGTTATTTATAAGTTTTATGTGAAGTGAGTGCAATAGATGGTCTAGCCATTTTTCCATCTTATTGTATTTTTCTACTCGTTATCTTTCTACCACTCTATTTTTTTGGTGAGTGTTCATTCTTTGGTAATGGATGGAAGGATTATAGTACATTGATATGTTAATTTTATTTGAGTTACATTAATGTGGTTATATAAAATGTTTGTACAATCCCTTGTTTTATGTGTCTAAGGTTAGGTCGAGGAAATTGATGTTCACACTTAGGCATACCCTTTAAATGCAGATACTTTGACATAGCTATTAAAGTTTCCATTGTCTTTTTTTGATTGGTTGTCCTATGTTGAATTGTTTTGTTGACCTTGTATGTTAGATAGCCTTGCTTTGTTCTGACGATTAGTAGATTTTTGGTATATTCAGTGTTTTATTTTTTCTACTTGGATAAGTCTAGAAAATGGTGGATTGGTTTTTGTGTCATTCTTTTGTGTATTTGCAGTATGTTGTATTTGTGGTAATTTGCAGAGTTGTGATGGGTTGTTTGTGTACCATGAATTCTCTCTGGAAGCCATATACTTTTCGAGATGTTAGTTCCTATTCTTCTTGTATCCATGCCTCTAAAACATCATCACTGTCAATACTATCATTGTTTACTTTCTATTTCAATTTCTCTGGAACTATTGGGGTTGTCCTCTTCTTTTGCAATGGGTAATCTTGAGATAGAGTAGAGGTTTCTTGAATCTTCTTCTTTGTCTTGTGCTATCTCTTCCACATATGGTCTATCTTCTCTTTCTCCTAAGGGAATGTGAACTATTCTATTGTCATCTTCCAAGGAGATTTCTTCCTTTTTGGAATCTATAATCCCACTAGAATTTATAAACCATCTTAATTTGAGTGGTGCTCTAAAGTTGTTGAAAGGATCCTTCATCTCTACAACTTTAAAATCAACAGTTTGTGTAATTCCTTTTATGTTTACCTCCACATTTCTCCATGTCCCTAATGTTTCCATGCTAGAACTGTCTGCTAAATTGATATTCATGGACCTATTCTTATGAGCTTAAGCTTGCTTAGCCACTCCCAAGTAGTTGTTGAAATGATATTTAGGTTTGCACCTAGATCTATCATGACACATGTTTAACTTTATTGTTATTCAAGTTTGCAGTAATCAATAGGGGACCATTCTTCCAATTCCAATTTTTTGTAATATGATGTACTTATTATCTTTGTTTATTCCAATATTTTCCTAATTATTTCAAATTTACTAAAATATCTTTTTGTTGAGCTAGTGATGCTAAAACATTCAACATCATCACTTCTTCTTTTGAAAATCATGTTATCTCATCTTTTTGATGTTGCATAAATTCTTTAATATCATCACTTATTCTTTCGAAAAGCATGTTATCTCATCTTTTTGATGTTGCATAATTTGTTGCTTTGATTTCTCCACTATTTTATCATGTTATTTCTTACTTGGTCGGAAGTAGGACCATACTCCTCTTCTTCTAGTTCTGATTCTTTAGTGCTCTCTTCAATCTCCCTTCCATGTCTTCTAATATTTGTTCTCTATCTAGTTAACATTGTGGCTTTGTTCTTTATTCTAGATTTATTCTTTTTGTTTTTTTTGTGGTGGTTGTTCTTCTCTGGAATAACCTTCATTTGATGCATCTGATGAACAATTATCTATTATCTGGTAGCTTTTTACTCCTTTCCATACTCTTTTAATCACTCTAGCTCCTTTATTGTCTTGTAAATCATCACTTCTTGAACATGTTGTATTCTGATAATACTATTGTGCCTTATCACACTTGAATATATCATGTGAATCACCTCTACAAAAAGGACATTTTCTTCTCTTCTTTGCCTAACATTTTGTGGCATACTGACCTATTTTCCCATAGTTGTAACATGTGGGATCACTTCTTTGGTGGTTGTTTCTATTGCATCCTCTTCCTCCTTTGTAATTTGACTCTCTATTATCTCACATATAGTCTTGCAGTGGGTTGTTTTGTAATGCATATGCACTTCTGTTATCCCTCCATGGTGGTTGTCTATATCTTGCATCATATAGAGGTCTTTCTGCTAGTCCTTTGACATATGCCATGTTATTGTCTATGTTTGTATCATAGTTGTGGTGCATAGGGCATCTAGGATCAGGATGACTCTGTGTGTTCTGGATCTGAAATTGGTTTGCAGGACAATCCTTTGTGAGGTGACTATCCCATTATGGGCATGTTCCACAATATACCGAATTTGTCTTGACCGATATTATTTTTAATTTGACATGTAGTGTGGCTATTTTTTTTTTTCTCCATGTTCTTTAGGACAATCATTCTAGAGGCACGACATTCCCTTGAACAATATTTGCACCAAATTTATTTGTTTTTCTTTGTTTCTCCCCTTGCTAAAATTGAGTTTTATATGGTTAACCCTTCTATTGTAAGTTGTAACTTCTCAATATTTTCCTTCATGTCATCCTTTTGAGGTCTACGCCAAGTTTGGGCTTCAATACGATAGGTCATGGTAATTAGGTTTGCCTATATTGAATATTTTTCCATCCAAAGCAACTCTTATGTCTTTTTGTAGCCCATAAATGAACCATTCTATCTTTTGTCATTCAGTAAGGGGTTCTTCCAATTTGTGTCAGATTAGTAGTTAGGTTTGATAGGTCCAGTCAAATTATTAGACTTTTAGGAGTTTGCGGTAGTATTGGAGTCTCTGTAATAGCAATTTCCTAGATTCTCCATAATCATTGATATTCTTCCTTAGACTAGTTATCAGTTGTCTTGCTTTTCCCAACATAATTCTGAATTTTTTAGAGTTTTCCATTCTTTATTTTGATCTTCTTCTCTCTTTTCTTTGGCAGCACCCTCATTGGCATGCTCAACAACACCATCATTGGGGTGCTCAATTCTAATTTTCTCCATAATTCCCATTCTTCTACAATGTCTTTCTTCTCTCTCCATCTTTTATTATTGTCTTCTCTCTTCTTCGTTTAGGCTTGTCATGTTTACTTTTCTTGCCAATTCAATTTGTTCTCTAATATTTCTTGAAGTTATTTTATCTCCTTTTTCCATGGGTGTGATTGATTTGGGGTTTCATTAATCCTTTTATTGTTCCACATGGTAGTTATTTGGTAGTTTTTCTTTAGAAGTCACATCTCTTCGGAGATCGCTTTTGGAATCTCTCCTATTTTCCATTCTTCATCCCCTTGGTGCCTAAACCCCTCTCACAAGGTAAGAACCAAGAGGATAGTTCCACAAATTCTCATCTCTTCATTGATTTTCGTCTTCTTTTCTATGTTTGATTTCAATTTTTAAAATTTTAGGCGTTATTGTCCTTTATATCACCTAACCAAGGTCCCAACAATGAAACCAATGTTAGCAAGAAATTTGAGGAAGCATAGACCGAAGTTTTGAGCTCAATGTACTTTTCGAGTGTTGTAGTTTATACCCCGAACTCAGGCATATAAAGATAAACACCACTTAATTCAGATACAAGATTAACTAGTTGCTTATCCAATTACATGATTACAAGTAACAACATATAGATGGAATTCAAGTAATCATTTTATTAATTGTGTCAAAAGGGTACATTAATAGATCTCCCTCTATACTCTACCTATATCTTTCCTTTCTTACATATAAGCTTTATACATATACAATCTCATATACAATTCTTTCATATAGCCCTCTGGTTTCTCTTTCTTATATTCCCTTTTTTTCTTTTTTTGTCATTCATATCTTTTCCTATACATATATCTAAGGGATGGGACATGACCCATCTATTCTATCCCTAGTCTAGATGGTATCTTTACAATATTAGGCTCCACAAGTGCTTTGCGACAAGACATATGATTTGTCTGGCAGTCTCTTCATTGTTTTGCTTTTTGGCTAACAATCTCCTTATGACTTACACTTGAAAATGGGGCATGACAAATGCCTTTAAATACAAGTGCTTCAACAATTTGTGCAAATGCATGTTTAGTGGGTTTATAGCAACTAGTGAAATGTGTGAGAGTTGGTTGAATTTAAATTTTAATATTAGAAATTCAAAGGTTAGATCCATGAAGGTAGGATTGATCATGCACCCATGTGAATGATCCTAAAGACAATGAAATACATGCACAAAATAAGTGGTTGATTATGTATGGTGCAATAAAAATGAAAAATATGAGGAAGTGTGTATATATGGATAAGATGCACGTAAACATGCAAGAATGTGTGTCTATGAGAATAGATGAAAGCTAGAAAAAAAAACCTAACTTCATACTAACCTGTACCATTTATCAATATATGATTATATAAAAAGATTCTTCCAAAATAAACACAAAATTAAATAAAAGTTGACATAAATATACAAATAAAAAAATAACACACATCTAATACATAATTTAATAATTTTATTTAATAACCAAATAGAAGATGCAAACCATGCAATTTTTTATTTTAAAACTAATCCATCGTAAAACAGTCTCCTTGGAAAGAGGAAGGCGGGTATATAAAAACATATTCTATAGGTTGGCTGTTCTACCAACTACCCTGTCCAATTATGAAAAACATCTTAAAAACAAATAACTACTTTTTATTTTTTTTAAAAGGAAATACTTTTATTAAATAGCTTCCGAAAATGTGAAAGGGGATACATTGACGATAAGAAAAAAAACCCTAAATCGGCATGCATGGAAATTAGTCAAATATTCTAAAATCAGAAGTCTACGTCTGAATGGATAGATTCCGTGTGCATTTAATACAAGGAAAAAAAACAGGAACTCTGACATGTAAATACCACCGAGCAGATCTAAGAGAATATCTACTATTAGACTTTTCTTTTAGAAGCCCCAATCATCAATATACTGCATGATATTTTAACTAGAAGATCCTCTCCATTGATGGATATTGAATCTTTAACTGGCTAAGATTCCTTGTACCTGCCTCCACAGGTAGAATATTTTTTAAGAACATGCTGGTACTAAACAGCCAATGTGAACACTCGCTTTGAGATTTGGTGATACAACAGAGAACGCTACAGCTACCCATTTGATAAACTACATGTGAAATCAGGCTTTGTAGACAGTAACAAACGGGCACGTAAGATATGGAATCATTGGAATTGTTTTAGCATTAGTTGACTAAAAATATGCAGTGATTGTGACAATAAAAGGCATATTTCACTCCTCTTAACACGGCTATTTGGAATAATATACTTAAATGAAACTTGGTGCTACTGGAGTTCAGGGAATGCAAAGCAACCCACTTTTGTTCCTGTGCTGTTTTCACGACACAGCTTTGTATCTTTGAACTTCAGGTATGCTTGCTGGCCGAAATCCAGTGCATGTATTGTATTGGTTGCCTTCTGATTTTTTTCCATTTTTTATCAATTCAAGGGGTTCTACAAGAAAAGTTGGATAGAGAGAAACTTATGTTAGGAATTGTATGAATGGCACAAAGAGACTGAGTTCATGTTTGAGATGTTGGGGACAATTTTCTTATTGGTGTTTGCAATTTGAATTCTTATAGGCCTTCCAGATCTCCTTATAGGCCTTCCAGATCTCCTAAGACCAGGCGGGTATTTTCACTTTGCAAAGCATTCCAGAGCAAAACAAGTGTGCTGATAGGCTTCGAAATATTAGCCCTTCATTTTTACAATTTTCCACTGTTCCCTTCTATTCATTCACCTTGTTTTACACTAATACCTCTATTTTTACCTGCACACCAGCCTAAAAGTTTAAAATTAAAAAACATCCCCTGTATGCACTCGTAGTATTTGCCTTGTGTTAAGGGTGTCTCCTTGTGTAAGATCAACAGGGTCTATCAGGCATACAAATCAACAAATGACCTGTGACCTCAGTCTCAAGAGTATTTCCTCTGTTACAAATTTGGGGGACTGCTTTATTTCTCCATGCAGGTAAAAGAATAATTCCCCAGTGTCATAGCTACCTTCTCATAGTAAAAGCTCTGGACTTATCACTTCATAACTTCTCACCTTCATAGTATAGCCGAACAAACCTTGGATTCAGGCTACCTGTACAAGATTAGCTATAGATCATGCGAGCTCCAAATTCTCTAGCAGCAATCTTATCACAGCATACTTCTCAACCATAGGTTCTAGTAGTCTTCACTCGTAAAAAAAGTTATTTGTTTTGTGTTTTACAGATGCTTTAATCTAATCTTCTTTGTGAATCCCCCTTATGTTCGGTACCATTGGCCTCTAATAGATATTAATATTACATTAAAAAATTCTGTTAAATACATTAATTATTTATTTGAGCAAATTGGAAATTAATTATTCTCCGTGGCAGCTCTTGTGATTCAATAAGATTGTGAAAGTTCTTAGACCTATTCTGCATATCTTTTAATGATTACAAGTATGATTCACTAAGATAATGCAAGTTCATAGACCTCTCTCTGATATCTTTTAATGATTGTTAGTGCTTTATATGTTGAACGCTATGCACGCAATATGATGATGCTTGCAGGCAATTTGGCAATTTTACTTTACTCTTGTTTTTGTATCTTGTATGTAGATAGTGCTGTTGTCTCTCCTAACTTTAGAATGATACCTTTTTAACTCCTGTTTTTTAGTAGACTGGATGAACTTGCCATATCCCTGCCCTATCAATTGTACATGTCAATGTTCCAGGGTGTGCTTTCCTTCCTCTCTTAGTATTCAGTTCAAAGAATTTTGTCCACTTAGAAAAGTCAGTAGAACCTGGATTTTCCTGCCAATGTAGTTTCTTGGGAGCTTGAATTGATTGGACAAACTTGATGGTTATCTTGTTTTTGTACTCTTAAGAAAAGCATTGAAGTCTCAGCGTATGAGTTAGCATAAATGCTTTATCTAAAATTGATATGGAATTTTACATTAAGGTGCTACACAATTTCCAAAAGCATCTTTAGTTGCTAGACTAAAAATTCTGTTATTTAACATATGACAAGTTATGGTGGATAAACACAAGATGATTAAGTGCTTAAATAAGGGAGAGAATACTTGGTGAAATTCTGTAATGGTCACAAAAGGGAAAGAAACAGAATATCATAAAAGCAGTCAAACATGGTTATGGATAGAATTTCAGGGGAAGCCTCTACGGGGAAACATCCAATCAACCACGATAATGGCAAATTTTGGTTGAGTAACAAGTATTTACTGTTGCATTTACTCTTTGACTAGTGATACAAAGGCAGTAATCCTTAAAAACTGTTCTGTAATAATCTCTGTTGTGTGATGTGTTTTATATTTTGACTGTTTATAATTTCTGTGATATGAAAGTACTGCTACACAAAGGTAACATCCAATAAGGTTGGAAGACTTTGGTAATCGGCTAAGTTGAGTAAATGATGAAGTAATCTTAAGAGTTAATAGTTATCTTCTGTAAAGACACCACAACTCACTTTCAACTAGAAGGGCATGCTGGGAGATAATATACGATTGCTAATTAACAGCCCTTACTTATATGAGAAAAAAATTGAGTTTGGTACTAAGCGAAGGAGATTTAAATCAAAAGACAGGATCAAGTGTTCTGAAGAAATTTGTCATGTGAATACACCAAATCCTTGCATAGACGTTCTAATATGGCATTTTCTAATGGATAATTCTGGGTTGTTTTTTCTCCTTTACCTAATCTCTAAATTGCGTAATAGCTTATAGGAAGAAATTTGTAAACCTGTAGATCAGGAGCATATGTGGAAACAATTGATGTAAACTTGAAATCTAGCACCAGATATGCATTATGAACATTCAAGTATGGCCTATCTAGGCACCCAAAAGGATGCTTGCAATATATAGAAAGAGTTGAGAAAAATCTCTTCTCCGCTCAAGCAAAGCATGGGATTGAGGATACTGATTAGAAGTATAGTGATAGCACAAATGAGTGATCAACAAATGTACTACCATGATTGTGACAAATTAAAACTGTGGCTTATTACTTAGACTTTTGAACTCCTTCATAAGCAATTGTGAGGAATGTCCACATAAAAATCACATATAAATTCTGATATTCGTTGGCATCGAATGCATTGCATAGGTCAAATTCTGAGAAATTGCAAGAATTTCCAAGGTAGTCTAATAGAGACTCCTTTCCCTTTAATCACCTGAACTAGTTGTATCCTATTTAGTGGTACCTTGTGTTGGTGTTTTTTCTTGCAACCCCCAATCCTAAGGAAAACCACAATGCCAAAACCAAGGGATCCAGAGGTTAAGACAAAGGTCTTGCACTATCAACATATCAGGGACAAGAAAGGCCAACAAACAAGGCTATAATCAGCCTTCTGCACTTTGAGCTCCATAGTACTCAAGAGGGTGTTCCTATTCAAGGATCTGCACATATAATAAGACTTGCACTAAACAACTTATTGCAGAGTTCTAACATGTGGATGGTTCTCAGATGAATGTATAAAGGATGTTACAAATTTAATTGCATTTTAGGCATGATCCCTTTGCACCTTGCATCAATACTGAGAACAGATAAATTAAGAGAAATATTCATCTCAAACACACAAAGAAGTTACAACAAGATCATTCTTAATCATAACCTCTGTGTTCTTTAACCTCCATGAAGATACAAAAAACCAGAAATAAGTTAAACATGGAAATAGGAAAGATTCATTAAGTTTTTAAGTGGTGATTCCTTCCAAGGTTTGCACAAAGGAAACATACTAGACCAGTGTCTTGTCCATAACAGAGTCAAAATAGAATAACCCATCTGATAATAGCCCAAACACAAAACCAGTGACCATTAAGCCATTACTGCCTTACAATAATGAGGTCTCTTTAGGACATATCTGAAACATTCTTACTAATCCTTAATGCAATACAATATATTCAGTATTCAATTGAGAGCACACTTTAACCCATTTTTTGAACAGGAGCCAACAATCTAAACACCTATTACAACAAATGTGCAACAAAAACCATCATAATCCTTGATTACTTTGATTGAAAATATAATGCATACATTCTGAAGGAATTGCAGTATGACATTGTTCATCATAATTTGCACACTGATTTGCTTGCCATTAACATAAAATGGATTACACCATTGGAACTCTGAAATTTAAAGAACTCCTAACTCTAGAGACAAAACCTTGTACAAGGATTACAATATCCTGAAATTGGAGAACCTGGAACCCCTTACAATGAAAACAGCTTCTCATTTAAGAGAATTGAGAAGAAAGAAGAAAAGCCCTAATATCATAATGCTGTAAATAAATGATAAATTTTGTGACCTATTTGGGACCATATATATTTCCTAAACTTTTTTTTTCTTTATATTGATATGAAATAGATTTACAATAATGGAGAACACATTTTAAATCATGCCAACCTTGTGGAGATTGGAAGATAGCTGTACACACTAGAATTTCATCAGCTGTATTCTTCACAAGATGTAGAGAAGTAACAGCTATTTAGTACAAAATTCCTGTTGGAGAAAACATAAGAGTTGCATAGAGATACGAGACTACTATTTACATTGAGCAGACATAGATCCAAGCTGAGAACATGAAAGAACTGAAAGGAGCTACTGCTTCCCTGGACCATGGTAGCCATGGGAGAAGTGGAGTCAGCCATCCTCTTGAATTGCTTGCCAGAGGTCGATTGTCATGGATTGCTCACCAGAACTTGCTTGCCAATTAGTTCCTCATGTCCCTTGGGAATATCAGACATACATGCATAGAGTTTTAACAGAAAAGATACAGTTGAGTGATTGATGTCATTATAAGAACATAATTTTACTAGTGTTTTCTTAAATTATGTGCAAATGCTCCTCTTTCCGGGTGTCAACTTCTCCTTGGCACACTTGGATGATTGTGTATAATTTTGCTGTCCACCATTAATTTCTGATGGAATTCCAAGGTGTATGGAAAATATTTTCTAGTTTTTTCAGTTGTAGAACTTCCTAAACTTGGAACCTTTCAAATCCCTTATAGATTTATTTCTTATTCTGAAGTTATTTCTTGCAGAGGAAACTCTACTTATACAATCATAGCTTTTCTAGCATTATTAGAGATAATAATCCTTAAATGACTGTTTTACAAGTTATCTGATAATTCTGAAGATAATTTCTCTCCACATGTTTTGTACCATAATAATCTCCTAACATTTTTTATACATAGAATTTTGAAATTTGCTTCTCTATTCAATTTTTTTAATGGTTGATTTCCTTATAACCACTTTGCTTTAATTTGGATAAATGCAACCTGTTGTACCCTTACAAAAAAAATTGTATGGAGTCTTTTTTGCACAATTTAACAAATTTTCTTGTTATTCTGAGAAATTATTGATTTTTTTGTCAAGGCAATGGACAAGTGTGAAGATGAGAAGTTGAGATTCAAAGTGGAAGTGTTATGTTGTTTTATTACAAACTTAATGACCCATATTTCATGATTAGTGGTTCACATGAACCCATCTCTCATGAGCATGAATGGTCCACTTAACACTCATTGCATCTAGGTGATGCTTATAAAAGTTATAAGTTATATTATAGTGCAGCTTATCATGCGGTGGACAAACAAAATCAATTAATTAAAGTTTAGGAAATTTCTTGTTCAATTATCAATAACAATAAACTATGGAACTTGTTTTGGCACACGCTGAATTTACTTTCAATTCCAGCAACAAGAGATCAATAGATAAGTCTCCTTCTAAGTGGTCTATGGAGGAAATCCAAGAGGGGTAGTGGGCTTGGTTGACATTCTTGATGGAATTTAAGTTAGTCAGGATACTGAAGATCCTGCAAAGCACATTCCTGATGCACATCAGCAAGTTAAGCAAAGATACTTGAAATGGATGATCAATAAAAGAAGAGCAGATTTTCTTGCAGAGAAAAAATTTAGCAAGAAAGTGAATTAGTTACGATTCACTTGTGTTGGGAGATACTTGTAATAAATTGAATTCAGAAAGATTGGCCATTGATGAAGTCTTGAAGAGGATTAATGACAATGAAAATGTAATAGACCTACCTGGGGAGCTTAACATCAGCACTATATTTAATGGAGCAGATCTATACCCATTCTAGTAAGTACATAAGAAGTTGAGGATGAAAAGAAGGTTGGAAAATGAACAAGACGGTCTCAGAAAGTTTCTGAGCAGATTGAATGAACAATAAACATCAAGTTCTCAGCTACAGGATCCAAGGAATATAAAACGTGCTTGGTAAAGTGGAAGGAATTTCCAGATTCTAGTGACACTTGAAGTTGAAACATAGAAGAAGAGCTATGGATTTTAAGTAAGCCCAATGACTACCAGGAGGTTCAAATATTTTCTGACAGGGAAAGAAATGGTGTATACTAAGCTGAACTGGTAGTCCCACTGCCTGATTTTAATTTGGAGGGCCACATGGCAGACCAACTCTGCTAGATTTAGGACCACGTAGTAGGAATCCAAGGAAATTAGTTAGATGATTTGTTAGTTGTGGTTTTCATTGAGTGAAAGTAGGGGTTCATTTGGATAAAGATTGGCAAAGTAAAATAATAACTAATCTATAATTTTTGAGGGTAATGGAATATTTCTCCTGGATGGCAAGAGCTATTTGTTGATCTTAGAAAGGGAATATATGAAACAGTTCTGTTTCTCGATTGCAGAATTTTGTAACTTCAGTTCATCATATATGTAGACTGTCCTTTTGCTAATGTTGCAGTTGCTCATATTAATGTTACAAGTTCAATTCAGTTTAGCAAGCTAATGAAGATTGTTGTTGATTTTTCACATCAGTTACAGATCCAGGCTCTTAAACTTCAGCTGGCCAACCAACCACTTTTTCATTGAATAGCACCATGCTATTTGTTAGATACTTGTAACTCAAAGAACTATCAAACTTTTAATCTGAAAATGAGCATGTTTAAGCCTCTTTTTATAATAGATATTAGATAGTATATACTTGATTAAGAACATATAATTGCTTAGCAATTTTGTAGATGGTTAACAGTCCAATTTCCTATAGACTTCATAAGTTGAAAGGCTGAATTTGGAATAGAAAATTGATGCATAGACTAAAAGAACGTTATCTCATTGAAATTATGATATTATCCAGTGATAAGCGCTAGAGCAAAATCATATTGGAAGTCCAAGCATGACAATAGATGGTGCTGTTACAGAAGATGAATTTCAAGGCTCTCTTCCTCCGAAGAAGGTAAGATTCCCGAATTTATGAATATGATTGCATGATTAACAATAAAATTATAAAATATTTCATATTTATTTTATTTGCTTGATCTATATCTAACATGACACAATTTTCTTACTCATATAACAGGGACAAAACAGTGCATATGCAGTTTGTTGGCTTCTTGGAATTGGATGCCTTTTCTCTTGGAATAGTATGTTGACAATTGAAGATTACTATCAATATCTATTTCCGGTTAGTACTGCAATTTTTTATTTTATTCTCTTGATTTTTTTTTTCAAATATATCTGCTTGTTATTCCAATAAAATCTAAGTTGTGATGGCCTCTCTTGTATGTTTTTATTTCTTAATAATAATTATAGGAAACAAGGTAAGCATTATTGCTAAGTTGCCAGTTCCGGTACTGGTTCGGGTTCGGGTTCAGGGGTTTGGTTTGCCGGTTCGGCTAAAATTTTTTTTTTGGAGGCGGGGGTTGTGGTGGTCGGTTCGTAAAGGGCACACACTATTGATATCTCAGAGATCTTCATTACTGTCATCATGAAGCTCCATGAAACTGTTGCTTATCAGTTTTAGACTGCCCCAAACTTTCTGAAATAGTTTTGTTGAAAGGTTGCATCTCAGAGATCTTTATTAATACCATCATGAGTCTCTGTGAGACAATTACTGGTCAGTTTCTGACTGCTTGTGGGCTCTCTGACTTTGTCAATAGTAGTATAAGAATCAAAATAGGTTATCTTATCTCATTGATTCTCTTTCAGATCTATGATGGTGAGCATTAGAACTTTCTAGACAGAGCACTCTTCCTTGCATCATTTATTAATATTTGTACTGCTTTCTGTTGATGATGTGGTCCACTTCACTCATTCTCCTAACGTTTTTATGAGAGAGATGCTTTTGTTGAGCCTTTCCAATGAGTGGTTAAACTTTGTAAAACTAAGATCATGATCCTCAGATTTCAACACATTGAGAGATGTTATTTCCTGGTTTCAGTTTCCTACAAAGGCAAGCCAGTGGAGATCATGGGAAATGATACTTAAGAATACAGTCTACTACATGTTCATCTCCCAATTTAAATAATGCTTCAATACGGTGGCTAAGAGATATGTCTCCATTTCATTTTTGGAGTGTCGATGCTTTCATGTATGTTT
>VDFB02000003.1:450270324-450399421 GCA_007258455.2 Sequoia sempervirens | reverse complement strand
TAAACCTTACCAAAGTTACACTCTTGATAGCTTTTAAAAATATCCTAGCACAATGTGGCATAAAAAGAATCTCTAGAATCCAACACCCATTCACTTGTTATAGCTCCTCCTATAGAAAGAACTAGTGCAATTGCATTATCTTCATAGCTTGCATTTAGCTCATTTTCCTTCGATTGACCTTTCGCCTTCTTGAATGACTAGAAATTGTTATTTATGTGGCCTTCCTTACCACAAAACCAACAACTTGTATTTTTTCCTCTAGATTTGGATCTCCTATTGGATTGAGATCTTCTTGTGTGGTTATTTCTTCCTCTTTCTTGGGATCTACCCTATTTCCGAATACTAAAGCCTCTCTAAATGAGGTACCTTGATGTTTTCTTCTCATGTCTTCACTGAGAAGAGTTGCAACAACATCATCAAACTTCAACATTCCTTTTGTTTTATTAGATCTTTTTCTTTCAAATATTGAGTTACTAATTGTCATAAATCCTTCCCAACTATCAAGAAGAGAACACAAAAACAAAACGGCTCTATTTTCTTCTTAAAAATTAAAATAAACATAAATTAATTAGTTGATCAAGGTATTATATTCATTTAGGTGGTTGGAGACATTTTTACCTTCATCTGCAAATTAAACAATTTCTTCATTAAGAAAACTCTATTAGTTGCAAAATCCCTCTCATACATGTTGCACAATCGATCGCATATATCTTTTTTTGTCTTCTTTGTTGCAACATTAAACAAAACATTGTTGGATAGAGAAAGGATGATAGTTTCCACAACCTTCTTGTCCAAAACATCCCAAACCTCATTAGACATTTTTTCAAGTTTCTTCAGCTTTCCCTCTAATGCAATTGAGAGATCTTTTCGAATTAGGAGAGCTCCTAATTGTGGCTTTCATATCCCAATTTTTTTTCTAGAGAAATTTTCAATTCTCCACTTATCTGCCTCCTCCATGTTTGGTCAGAAAATAAAACCTCCATGACTCTGATACCTATTATTGAGAATTAAGAGAAAATAAAGAAATACAAATTCATATTTTAAACAAACAACTAATGAAAAACAAATAAACACACGACATTTTAATTGTGTGATTCATCATTAATGGCTACATCCACAAGAAAAAATTAGGGAAATCTCTATTTTTTTATTATCTCTGCTACAACAACTTATGAAATTACATACATATTGCATTATCCAAAAGTTATTTTAAAGTCTCCAAAATATGAAGAGACAACCAAAAGAATTGAAGAGGTAGAAAAGGAGAGTAATATATCAAAATCATTGGACTTCACACTCAACACCACCTACTCTTATTATAATATATTATTAAAATAAATCAATATAAACAAGTGCACTCGAGGAATTTTCTTGCCTTATTGGGCAAATTTTATATCACAAATAAATACTTTATTATTTAGCATCCTCCTAAGGGTGCATGATTCAAAAATGATTTCTCTACACAATAATAAATAAAATTAATTATACTCAAAGAAGAACACTATTACTACTAATGGTAAAATGGTGCAGATTGAAGATTGAGGGTTTTGTCAAACTATCAGTTCAAGCAACAAATTACACAAATTTCACCTGGTTTTGACAAATTATCAATTCAAGCAACGATTTACACAAATTCTTCACAACACAAATATTATTTTATTGAAACAAAGTTATAGCTACAAGCAAAAGAAAATGGAACAAACTACATTACAAAAATGAAACAAAAATAAGGAACCCCTATTTGGTGCTTAGCTCACAACTACTTTAAACACTCACAACTTTAATAAACATAATACTCCTCTTCATGTATTCCCTTCTTCCAAAAAAATGACTTAAAAAAAATCCTTCCTTCTCTTACCTTTATGTTTCTTTGCCTATGTTTGGTATCTTTGGCTACATATAAATAGAGATGAGAAGTCTAACTTTTGTAATCACCACCAAAGAGGCTACCACCTCTAAAGGAATGAGGACTAGAGCTACCAATAGAACATTTGAAAACCATTACATGTATGGATAGGAATCACCATTACTAGTTGTTGTGGTCATAATCTATCTTTTGGAGTCACCTTCATCATGGTAGGATATGACCATTTGCTAAATGGAGGAAAGAAATTATCACTTACCCCATGTTCTCATACAACTACTTAAATGTATTTTCTACTTAAATTTAAGAAGTTGGAGAGAACCCATACAAAAAAATTATTATGGATAAAGGATAATTTGGAATCTTTCCCCATTTTAATGGAACAACTATTGTTTAGGAATTACAAATAAGCTATGGAAAAAGGGAGGGTTGAGAATAAGCAACAACTGTATATTGCCAAAAATGCCAAGTGGCTCCCTTAGCTTATTTTGGCTAGTAGCCACTGCTCAACTTATTTAGGAATTATTTGTGGAGTTGGTGGCCCCATGAATATTTGTTCTTATTTCCAAGCAATCATCTTAAATTTTTATTTATAGTATTAATAATAATTTGTGCAGTTAAAAATTGGAAAAAAATTGGAAGCAAATATTAAAAAGAGGGAAAGAAACTTGTGGAACCATCTAGCATTTTTGGCAATATGCAACTATTGTTTATTTCCAAACCCTCTTTTTTTCATAGCTTTCAATTCCTAACAGTAGTTGCTCCATTAAAATGGGAAAAGATTCTAAATTATCCTTTTCCCATGATTAAAAATTTGCATGGCAACACTCCAATTACTCAAATTTAAACAAAAAACACACTTAAGTAACTGCATGGGTACATGGGGTTAGTCATCAACATAAAGGAAGACATTACCAACAAATAAGGAGAAAACACCAAGAGTAGTCATCATAAATTGAAAGCCACTAGTCCTTAATTTAAATAGCCACACTTAATTAAAATTATGGTAATAATGGTTTCTAGATCTCTCTACCACCATCTAGTCCTTAGTTGGATGCTCCTCCTATATCATGAAATTAGCATGATCTTGCTAATTTCCATTTAACTTTATGTTCAATTTGATAGTAATATCTTAATACAATAATTTAGTGATATTGATATATGTTTGTGTTAGGTTTGGTTTATGGTTCTATCCTCTCAACTCCTCCTGTATCATGAAATTAGCATGCTCTTGCTAATTTCCATTTAGCTTTATGTTCAATTTGATAGTAATATCTTAATACAATAATTTAGTGATATTGATATATGTTTGTGTTAGGTTTGGCTTATGGTTATATCCTCTCTTTTTAAATCTTTATTTCACTTTTATTTATATTCATTTCTATATACATTATTTTTATTTTGAGATCACCATTTAAACTTTACAAATAATTTTCAAATGATATGGAATTGTCTTAGGTAAATCTTGAGAAGTGTGAAAATGATTGTGAAATCCCAAGACACTAAATTTGAATTCAAAATTTCCTTCCCCCCTTTTCTAGCTTTTGTGAAAAACCTAACCCATATTTCATGTAACATTTTTCTATGTAATGGTATTTAAAGACATTTTTTGTGCACTTCAAATATAGAGGGTGCAAGGAAAGGAGGAGAGTAATTAGATCACACTTCAATTCTAAAGGAAATAAAAGGATTTAAATATGCATCATTGTATAGGTCATTTGCATGTTCATGAATTTTGTCTTTGATGTTTATTACCCTTGCGAAATTTGATCCACTTAAGGGTTTGACCTAAGAAAATTTGTTCACATGTTGAGTCGACAATCTCCTTAATGGTATTTTTAAACATCTTTACTTCTGAGACATCCAATAGAAGAAGGGTGAACATATTTTGTGGGCATACCTTTTGTCAAATGTACCCCATGCAACACATTTCAATTCCACATGTCAAATCAATTTTGTAGTGGTTAGGATCATACTCATGGGGATAAAGTTCAATGTGCTTCATTTTTTGAGGTAGTTTAGACTTTGAGACATCTATCAAATTGAAGCAATTAATTTTCTAACAATGACAAATTGTTCTAGAACAATATTAGTATCATTTATCCACCATTGATCCCAAACCTAAGTACACTTAATCTACTTATTTAATTTACATATGTTTATTTCAATCATTTATCATAGCTCAGTTATCTAGGTCAATTTGTACTTAATTTTTTGCATTTATTTAATTAGCTAGATAGTTCATGTAAAGCAAGTGCATAATTTATTTTCTTTATACTAATAGAACTATGGAAATGTAAGCTTTTGATTTCACATAAGATGACAATAAATTAAAATGATTAAGAACTATTAAAGAAGGATTTACATTTGTTAGTTTTGTTCAATAGAGCTTGAAATAGAGGATCATTTTATTTTGAGATGCTTTCTTTATTATGAGATTAGGGGGTGATTATTTTTCCTCTTTAAATACTCATATAGAACACTTGCAAACATTGAGGCTATGTTCAAATTGATTATTTTTAGATGTTCTCTTGAATCACTTCCACTTTTTATTTTAACCATAATTTTATATTAACTTGGCCCCTATTAATTTCCATACCCAAGATATATGTTGCAACCACTAAATCTTTCATATCAAAGGTACCAGATAATTGAACCTTAAGTTCCCTAATCATTTCTTTATCATTCCCAATAAACGATATATCATCAACATATAGGACAATGATTAGTAGTCAATCATTAATTGGTTTAAACTAAACACAATGATCTTCTTCACATCTAATAAATCCATGATTTAATGCAAAAACATCAAATTTATGACACCACATTCTTGGTGACTAATTCAAACCATACAAATATTTCTTTAACTTGCAAACCAAGTGTTTCTTTCCCTTCACCACAAAATGATTAGGTTGTTTATTTCCTCATTGAGATCCCCATGTAAAAAATTTGTTTTAACATCCATTTTATCTATCTAAATTGAAATCAACAACAATACATAAAAGGAATCTAGTAGATGTTAATTTAGCTATGAGAGAAAAATCTCACCAAAATCCACTCCCTCAACCTAGGAGTAACCTTTACCACTAACCTAGCGTTATACTACTCCAACTTACTATCTTCTCCAAAAAAACTTTAAATGCCTAAATGTCCTATGGCTTTCCTTCCTTTGGGTATCTCAACTAGATCCCATGTGTCACATTTATCTAAGGCCTTTATTTCATCTATCACAGCCTCCAATCAAGACTCATGCTCCATATGAAGACAAAGCCTCCTTCATTGATATAGGTTCATTGTTAGTACATGATAATGCAAAGATACAATGAAAATCAAATGGACTATATCCATACCTATCAACATGTTTTCCATGTCTAGTAGATCTTCTTAAAGGTGTAACAGGAGGCTCTTTTGGCTCCTCATCAAAACTTGAATATGAACCTTCTTCTTCCTCAACATATCCATATTGTTGTTGTTCTTATAGCTTTTCTAAATGTGCATCTTCTTGTTTATCAATCTTAATATCTATTGTGTTAGGCTTTACATGAGGTTGTTCATCATATTTGAATTCCCTAATATCCCTAAAAATAACATTATTAGAATATAACATTTTCATTGATATAAGATCCCAAAGCTTATATTCCTTAATATTCTCGCCATAACAAACAAAATTACACTTGTTAAGCATGCAATCAAGCTTAGCACATTCTTCCTTAAGAACATAAACATATGCCTCACTATCAAAGACTCTAAAATGTGAAACTAATGGTTGTTTACCTATCCATACCTCATAAGGAGTTTTGTCAACAAGAGCAGAAGTAGGAGACTTGTTAATTAGGTAACAAGCAGTGTGAATTGCTTAAATAGCCCAAAATTATTGTTCTAGCACTACTCAAAATGCTTTTAGCTCTATCCATGAAAATCATATCCATCCTTCATACCACTCCATTTTGTTGTGGGGTATATAAAGTTGCTTTTTTATCTAAAAATTTATGCATGTTTGCAATAGTCATCAAAGTCCCTAAAGGAAAACTCACCACTACTATCCATTCTTAAAACCTTTACTTTTTTATATTTTGTATTTCTCAACAAGTGTTTTAAAGTCTTTAAATATAAAAAATACAATAGATTTATCCTTCAGAAAGTAAACCCATTCATATTTGTAATAATCATCAACAAAGGAAATATAGTGGCAAGAATTTCCAATCGAAGACACATCCACATGACCAAATACATCACTATGGATAACCTTTAAAATCTATTTAGCTCTAATACTTCCAAATTTGAAAGAAACCCTATGTTGTTTTCCATATACATAATTTTCATAGAAATCAAAATCAATAGAGTAACTAGAAAAACCATCAACCATATTTTTATTTATGACGGTTTTGAGACCCTTCTCACCAATGTGACCCATCCTATGGTGCCACAACTTACAAGATACATATTTATTAGTTGCATTAACATAGTTAGAAAATGTAAATGCATCAAGCCTAAATAGGGTACCACATCTAGTGCCCCTAGCTAATACCAAATTCCCTCTTCTTAATTTGCAACCACTTCTCAAAAGTAACACACACCCCTAAATAATTCATTTTATATATAGAAATTAAATTTCTAGCTAAACCAAGGATATGTAATACATCTTTAAAGGTTTTCACCCTTCCATCACTGAAAATTAATTTTACCTCTTCACAACTAACAATATTGCATGTGTTGTTATCCCCTAGGAAAACTTCCCCACCATCATATTGTGAATATGTTGTAAAACACTCCTTATGAGGAGTCATGTGGTAGGATGGTCCTATATCTATCAACCAAGAGCCATTAGAAGTCATGTTAGCATAATAATAAACAAATCAATTATAGCTTCATCATCATAAGAGTTATCTATAGAGGAATCATCAATTTTTTTCTTTTTATTTTTATATTCCTTTTTAGACACCCTCATTTACAGTTTCATCACCTCAACCTATTTTTATCAAGTGTTTTAAACCTTCCCTTTAGATTAGAATAGTCCTTAGACTTTCCCTTATCACCCTTCTTCTTGTCTTTACCTCTCTTCTTAGATCTTCCTTGCACATGTAGAGCATCCTTAGAACCCTCTAAAGACCACACTTCCCCTGAAAGCGAGGTGTCAATGAGGGCATCCAAATTTGGATCTTCTGTAAAAGAATCACTGATGGCAAGTACAAGATTATCCCAAGACTTAGGTAATATAAAATACATTTATCCTCCTCATCTATTTTTACATCAACTAACTGTAACTAACTCAAATTTAGATTAAGCAAATTCAAGTGTTCTACAACTGAGTCCCCATCCTTCATCTTAAGAGAATATAACTTTATCTTTAGAAAGAACTTGTTAACGAGACTCTTAGTTTGATAAATGTCTCTCCTATTCTATTCCATATATTATATGCAATACTCTCATTAGAAACATTCAATAAAATAGAATCAAATAAACACAAATGAATAGTGCTGCGGTATTTTTTTTTACTTTTACCCATTCTCCATCTAAAATCTTTTATGGTTTATTTTCACTCTTCACGACAATCTATTGATCTCTTTCTTCCAAGAGATCCTCCTTCTTTAGCTTCCAAAGCTCATATCTTGTATTTGTTGAACTTTTCAATTTCCAATTGAGATTAACTAGCAATATCATTTATCATCTTGAACCTGAAACTGCAAGCAACACAAAGAAACTCCCACTGTAGCAAAAAACCCTATCACACACTCAAATAAATGCGTCCCTCTCTCTCAAAAAAAATGTGGCTCTAATACCAATTGTAGAAGCATGATATAACTTATAAGTGAAAGTATGTTGCAAAATCAAAGCATCCAAGTACAAAATAGTGATAAATCATAGATGAAAATGGAATTAACCCCATACAAGAGATGCAAATCATTACAAAATATATATATGGAGAAACCCTTGCAAGAAAAAACTCCATGCCCAAAGAGATCCAAATTTTGAATTAATCATTCAATAGAATTACAACAATACAACTTCTCTCTTTGAATTTCTACAACACTTCATTACTTCTTCAACTTGCAAAATAATTTATTTCCATCCTACTCCAAGCTCCAATATATAGCCAAAAGTAATACAAGAAACCATAAATGGTTTTTGATACCATGGAACTAAACCATGATTCAAGTGTTCTACATGCAAAATATATGGATATGACGTGTTAAGGAGTTACAAACATCTTTCTAGAAGCTTCAAGACTTTTAACATGAGTTTGGTCATCCAACTTCATAAAGTGGCAAAAAACTTCTTGCTAGAAGACAAAATAACAATTCTTTATGTCTAAAAAAAGGCTTCCCACTTTTTACACATAGTCCAAGATGTTTTCTTACACCTCTTGCACTCTCATAAATGCTTACTACACCACTATAAATGGTGAGATTCTCTTCCACTTCATGTAAGTGTCTAAATGTGTTATCATCGACCTAATTAAGCTTCCCCATTGAATGCACCCTATAAAGAATTCCAAGTGTCTAAACAATAATATTTAATTATAAAAAATAGAATAATATAAAAAAATAATTGACTATAAAATATTCAAATTAAAATGTATAGTCTTGAGATTGCAATGTTAATATCACAAATCCTAATCGTTGTAGTCCATAAAAGATGATCCTAGATTTGGTTTTGAATACTCTATTTATTCTTTGCTCAAATATACTGCTTAGGAAGGCCATCTGTCGTTGGGTGTAAACCAGCCTTGTGCTTGTATCCCTTATTTTTAATTCAAGCTTGTGGAACGAAGGGAGTGAAATGTGGAAAAACATTAATGAAGTAGCAGAAATTTTGGAGATTTCCAAGCTCTGCTGGCCTTTGCATCATTATAGCTCCAACCAAAAGCTATTGCGCTTATCATGGCAATTGATATTCCCATTTTCCTTCCCAGTCGAATGCCATCTCCCAGTTCAAGTGATTCTTAACATCCTTGAAATCAACCATAGATCCGCCTAATGCGTAGGCTGAGAATTCGTGAATTATTTGATCTCATGTTTAGATGATGATGTCAGTGAAGGCTGAAGATCTATATGCTCCATTGTTGCCCATGCTATGAATGAATATTGCTTACTTGTATTCATATTTTAGATGGAACTTAGAATTAAATAGTTACCACTTCTTCTCATTGTCATGAATGGTACAATCTTTGCAGCTTCTTTCATTGTAGATTATTATTCTTGTTGTTGATGGCGTAGTTCATTAAGAAATCTGTTTAGCGGAGAGGATCTAATAGTTGAGTATGTTCTAATAGTTATGATAGTAGTTGTTTATATAATGTTCAATAGTTGTGACTTGACTACCTATAATTAAATAAAATGTATTCCTTTGATCTAAAAAGCAACCAATCATGTGCTGCCACATTAGTGCTCAACTACCCATGATGTGAATGCATAAGTATTGGTCTCACTTTTTTTTTGGGTCTTTTTGGACACCTTGACAAAAAGCATGCTGATGTGGCATCATATTTAGTGATGTGGCCTTGAAACGAAAGTTATAAGAAGGGGACTTGCCAAGTAAGTTGTTGTAAAAAATTGGAAGTGATTTGAAATTTCCATGTAGGATAATTAGAAGCACGAAGTTAGGGTGCACAACTACAGGGTCCTCTCCCCTAATCCAACAATTCACATCTTTTACATTGTAACTGCATTCTTTCAATTTATATAAGAAAGAATGCAGTTACAATGTAAAAGATGTGATATATAAGTGAATTCAACAATTCAGCTTTCAATTGATCGAACCTTGTTTTTGAAGGACATTAATTATTACCATAGAGTCACCCTTAATCTGCTCATTCTTAACTCCTTATATTTGACAAATATGAAGACCTAGGAAAACCTATGGCCTTTAGTTTTTCTTCAATTTATTTATTAGGATTTTAAAGGTTGCCCCTATCAATTTCTCAAGAGAATCATGAATCAAGCATCCTATATCTAATTTCTTTAGTAGCATTATCAAAGTTCATTTTTGTTCAAGCCAAGGGTGGTGGCATCTGTTTTATTGGTCACCAAGAATTTAGATTAAGATTGACTCTTTCATCTCCATTAACGAGGGTAATTTGTTATAAAATTTATGTTCGTGTTTAATTATTTAATTATTATTATTTTCTTGAAAATAAGTAGAAGTTGAATGGTTTTGAATAAGCCCACCAAAAATCAAATTTTGCTAAGTGTAAGGTCCTGAAATCATAAGGGATGAGGTTGGGATCATGCTCTGGATGAATTTGGCTGAATGGATAACCCTCATTCCTTGGCTCTCAATTGAAGAGGTTTCAACCTAAAGGCCCATGCTCTCGCATTGGGTAGCTAAAAGTTCTTTGTGAATGATATAAAATCTTTCACAAAAAAAATAAAAATACAATATATATATATATATTGTATTAAAACAAATGTTTCATTTTTTTATATAATATAATGAATTAAAAAAATACATTCTAAATGATGGAGTGTAAAATATTTATATATATACACACATAAATAATTTTAAAATACAATGGTTTGCTTATATTAAGAGTGTATATATATATATAACTTGGTTTAAGGTACACGAACTAGTAAAACCATAGAAACTAAGCAAAAATACCACCAAAAAACTACGTCTGATAGCAGTTGGACCCAAAGTAAATCTAACTACTATATTAACCAATGGTATATAACCAAGTCTAGGAACCCTAACATATACTACTAACTATAATTCAATAAGTAGTTTGAAGAAAAGATACAAGAATGTAGGCAAATTACACAAGCCTCACAACCCCCAGTCATAAATTCATATTTTCATAGAAAACTCTCTGACCAGGAATACTTGTAGCATTCTCCCCTTCCATTGGACCAAAAACCTTCACAGAGTCCTCTACTTTCATCTCATCAACATCACCACAACAATCAGAAGCCATCAGAAAGGCGTCCAAAGGGAGGAAGATCTTCAAACTCTTAGCAATTTCTTCAACATGTTGGACAAAAAGTTGACATTGTTTAATGGCATGCAAATGCCCCAAGAAACAATCAAAATGTACCTTTGGTTGATGAATGACATCCCTAATATCATCATGAACTAGGAAAGAACTTGTCATCAACAACATGGAAGCACATGTGAGTGATTGTGCTACATCAAATGTATTCCATCTCCCATGAGAATAACCAAGGTCAAGAAAAAGATTCACCATCATTGTACAAATACAAACCCCTAAGGAATCATCCATATCTTTGGCCAAGACCCACATTCTCTCCATCCAAAGTCGAAGACCAAGGTTAGCAATGTCCCTATCCACCATAGCTATAAAATCAACCACCGCCTCCTCACCAAAGATAGGTTTTTTGCTTCTTAGGAATCTTATCTACCATGACACCTTTACTCGTGGAGGTACAACCACCTTCCTCCCCACACCTCTCACACCAACAACAAACACCATAATCAAACACCAAATTCTTGAGACACTACATAAGAAAGGAATTGTTGAGAGAACCAATGCACATACCAAGAAGTAAATACACAAGTTGTCATCCCATGGCATAATTACAAAACACATGTTGCCTTCATCATTAGTATAACTAACTTTATTGCCAAAACAACCCATTATCGAGTGAAGATATTAATCAATTATAATTTATAAATATTTTATTCCTTAATTTAATTGATGATTTATGTTTTTGATTAGAGGTAAAACAGTGTTTGATGGGGCCCCGAAACCGATTTTAATGATTTATATTGATTTAAGTATTTTAAAAATTAAATAGCATATACCAAATTAATATTTAATTAAACATTAATACTATTAACATATCGACTTTTCATATTACATTAACCACTAAAAAATCATTTTTTAAATATTTTATTAATAAAAATTAAATAATTAATAAAATAATAAAAATATGAATATTACAGCCACCACTTGTAGTGGAGTTGGTTAGGGCCTAGGGTTAGCTCCCTCGAGGTCTTAGGTTCGACTCCCACTTCATAGTGTGATCGGTTAAGGGGGTTAGTTACAAGTGTGCTAGTGGTCTGCTCCGCTAACCTGGTTTATAGTGTGATTGGCTAAAGGGATCAATTACAAATGTGCTAGACCTAAAGTATAGGACTGGACTTTAATAAATAATAAAATAAATAAATATTACAATTTAAATTATATAAAAAATAAGCTTTATATTCATATTAATTTTGCATAATAGCTTTCCATATATGATTAATTAATTACAAGTTCTTATATTATGATAGTTAACGAGTTTGAATTGTGAGTTTATTTGAATATTGAACTCCTCCAATTTTCCTTAGATGAAATCATGAAGATGATGTGGCTTAATGTTTATTTTATCTTTCACTTTCCAAAGTCCAAATCACTTACAATTTGATAATGACATAATCTAGTCAAATGTCATGTTTGAGTAGTAAATAAAATGATAATTTTTTGTTTCATGAAAGTATGTTTTGACCACTTTCCAATGCATTTTCAACACTAATCATTTCTTTGTTTAAAATATGTTCTAAGTTTAAAGTGAATTAGTGCAAAATTTAATTTTATAAAATTTGTGAAACTAAGGTATCATAATTACTCTAAATATTTTTTTATTACACAACAAATTAAATTAATTTTTATATTTATTTAGATTTTTTAAAATTTCTTAATGTATTGAAAAAAGATCTTTTCTAATTTAGGATTAATATAAAATTTTGTGAGTTTTTGGAATATGATTATTAATTTTTTTTATTCTTTATTTATATTACTAAAAAATATTTTCTGATGAATTATATTTAAATGATATAAAAATGTATTTCAAAAATTTATATGTTTTTTATTAAGGTAAATTTTTGAAGAGATCATAAATTCTATACATTAGATAGAACAAATCAAAACATACACAACAAATTCAAATGAGAGGAAACCCTAATTGTAGCCAAGTTGTCAAATGAGAAGCAATACAACAAAAACAAGTTGTTAAGCAGAAAAGAGTACCTAAAAATCCAACCTAAATAATGTTAAACCCTACCCTATTTAATCTCACAACCTTCACTGTGGAGTGCAGTAGGGAGATAGATTTGGGAAGAGCCTTCTTTCATCTTTAAACAATTGTCCAAGATATGTTATCAACCATGTCCTTAGATCTAGGAGAAGGGAGGGTTCCCCCCTCAAAAGGTCTATCAATGGACACAACAAAAATAGAGGAATATTTAGTTGGTGTTGCTAATCATTGATCAACAACCTCAATGCAAACAAATGCTACACTAAAGTTGAGGGTGCAACAAGAGTAGAGGAAGTGGGACACTAAGCAATTGGATTAGTTGGTGTGTGGGACTCACTAAAAGGAGTTGAAGGAATCAAAGGAGCAAAACTCTCTAGAGTTGTGTCAAATGCATGTGAAACCCCCTCACAAACATGAGTGGCCATGGGGGAAATAGAAATGATAAGATGAAATAGTATTTATGGTGTGGGAAAATGAAAGGTGAGGAGTTGAATTAGGTGGGGATGAAATGGTGGGGGATATAGGGGGAAATTGAGTCATTAAGTTTTAAGTCATTCTTCGCCTTGATATGGTTCCATTACAAGTTTGTGCATATTTATGGTCAAATTATTGGGCCCTTAACAAATTTGATAAAAAAGGACCCATTTGATTAATCTAAAGTAGTGGAGGTGCCCTTTGATGCACTCAAAGTCTATATACATGTTTTAGTCTAGTTTTGGCCCTATCTAATCTTCACATTTACTCTTCATTCTAGAATGTGATACCTTTGGAAATGTGTCTTTGGAGTATAAAAAATGGATTATTTGGGTCAAATTGTTTCACAAGATGGTGTCTAGGTGGACCCTAAGAAGATTGCCATAATCCAAGAGTGGACATGCCCTAAGTCCCTCAAAGGATTGTGAGGATTCTTAGTCTTGATACATGGTACCATTACAAGTTTGTGCATATTTATGGTAAAATTATTGGGATCTTAACAAATTTGATTAAAAAAAGGAGGTCCATTCGATTGCTCTAGACACACAATAAGATAAAACCTACATAATATATAAGGTGAAATAAGAATGAAAGAACACTTGTATTCTATACTACCAAGTATTTTACACACTTCCCTCATCCTATATGTACCTTATGAGTTACCATGCTTTCCAATCTACTCTTCACAACATACAGTATGTCATTCCCCATCTTGTTCTCATATTCTACCTCCACAACCACCCTTCCCCATATATTCCCATACCCTTCACCCCTTACCTACCACTTGACTATTGATCCTCTTGATAATAAATTATGAACATTCCACCCCATCATTTACTCATCATGAGATATTACCTTCCTCATGCACTATTTACCTTCCCCCATAAAATTAAACTTACATATTTACCCTCACCCCTTTTAATAATTTGATACATACAATGGTCATGGGGACCCTAATTGACATGTAAGACAATTTTATTTCCTTTGTACCATATTGGCATCCTCTATTTTTATCCTTGCCAAATTATCTTTAAATGACTAGTGATTTGAACATCCAATCACTACCTCATGTATTGTCAATTGTACTAAGTAAATTTAATTAATTATGATAGAACATTTTAATGTCAATTCAAAGTTTGTTTTAGAGGTTTTATAATCACTAATTCCATAAAGTTCATGAAAAAACATTCATCCCATCACAACTACATTATGTATTAATTTTTTCTCTAAAAGCAAACATTATATGAAACATCATTTCAAGTAGAGATTGAGATGAGACCATGCAGTATGAATGTGTATCAAACATAAATAATAATTAATATTCATAAATTTAATAATAATATTTAGAAGCATTGTCCAAGGCTTTATTTAAACATCGATGTAATACAACTATAACATGATTATATCATGTATGAGGGAATGCCTCACCACATCAAATGAGCATATACAATTAGCTAATGGGTCCACTTTTAATTTGACCACAAAATTGATCTAACATTTGTATGATGAAAACTTGTAGTGACAATCACATCATCTAGTTGTAGGAGACCTGCAACAAAAATGATAAAAAAAATTATAATGAATGTAAGTAAATTAACTATAGATGCACGAGTCCTAACTCCAAGACATGTGAGAAAATTACAATAAATAAAGTTACAAAACACTATTAGAAAATTTCTTACATTTAAGAGATGCCTACCATAGGGAAAATTATCTAGTATTTTTTCATGAGTTGAATGCACAAGTAGTGATAAAAAATACCATCTACTTGTAGGAGACCTAAAACAAAAATGATAAAAAAAGTACAATGAATGTAATTAATAATATGCATATATAATCTAGTGTAAGTAAATAAATGAACTATATAGATGCATGAGCCTTGACTCTAAGTCATGTGAAAAAATTAACTATAATTAGGAGATGGCTTAAGGGGAGGTAAGATGATAGATTAAGGGGAGATAAGAGGATGAATTAAGTGGAGATGTACATGAGTCCTAACTCTAAGTCATATGAGAAAATTAACTCTAATTAGGATATGACTTAAGGGGAGGTAAGAGGATGCCTTAAGGGAAGCTAAGAGGGTGACTTAAGGGGACATAAGAGAATAGATTAAGGGTAGATACATGAGCTCTAACTCTAATTCATGTGATAAAATTAACTATAATCAAGAGATGGCTTAAGGGGACATGCAATCACTTATAAACAATTTAGGGAATGATAGTAAATTAATCAACTATACATAAACTATCAATTAAACATATACAACTATATATATACTGCAAATTTATTCCATTATACCATTTGCATCCTCTATTTTTGTAATGCATCTATAATTATCTCATGTTCTTCCATAGAAACCATCCATAACTCTTTATTAGTAGGTCTCCCTTGATATTTGACTAGTTTTATAGTTGTTGCCACAACCAAATGTGAGTAGTCTATAATCTTCTTATGTCTTTCATAATCTTCAAATGCAGGAAAACCATTCTTTCTTACTAGATATTTTCATAGCCAAGTGCCAACAACAACCACACAACCTATTGGATACTCATAGTTATCGTCATCTACTCTAGAATGTGACAACTTATGCTTTGTCTCAACACATTGAGCCAACCGATACTCTATTTCCTCTTCATTTTCCTCAGGTGCAAAAACAACATACACATATCTTGTAAAAACTTATAAATTCAATAAAGTGTGACATATAATTCACATAAATACATGCATACATATAAAATTATATATTGTAAAATAATGTAATGAAACTATATATTGAATTAAAGTACCTTCTTGTACAAGGTATAAAACATGATCATATTCATATGATGCAAACACTTGATTATTCTCTTCAAATGTTGTTTCATGTTGATCATGTGTTTGTCTAGGTGTCAAGGATCTTTGTTTCCATTCTTCAACCCATTATGTATTTTCACATGCTTGCATTTGTACTCTTAATGAATGTCATTTTGTTGATCCACTAAGTCATGTTGACTAAGAATATTTTCTTCTTCAAATAACCAAAATAAATGTCGATGAATTATAGATTTCTCACTTGATCCCATAGATAATTTTGCATTACACCAATCCACAATTACACACGCATCTCTAAATTTTGTTGCATCGTCAACTTTTAGTTGCACTCTAGAAAGAGCTCTTTTCACATATGATCCAACTCCATCATGCTCTCCTTTACCATGCCCAGCTTAAAAAGAACTCTACATATGTTGGATATTGTTTTCTTTATGAGCCCTACATAGCCAATAAAATATTTGAGCATTTTTTAAAATTGTCCTATATATTATTTGACAATATGAGATTTTATGTCATCTAGATTTCTCTTTCTTTTCAATTTTCATAAAAAGATTACTTTTGAAAGTATATTGCACAAACTCTAATGAGTGTAATTGGTCATCACTCAAATAAGAATGGTACTCCCTAAAAAAATTGTTATTTTCTATACTATCATCTACATGTATCTATACAATATGAACAAAGATGACCACATGTACTAAATTATAGTACTGAGATTGGATTTCCTCTTGTGGAGCAAAAGTATAGTTTTTTGCAAAGTGAACCATTGATAGTATAGTTCCAATTGAAAATATGTTTTTACATATGCGAAATTGTTCATCAAGCCACCAAACATATTGGGAGTGTTTCACATATTTTGATACAATCTTATCCTTAAATCTCTTATGAATGCATGTACACTAATTTTTTCTATGAATAACTCACAACGCTTTCCAATTTTTCCATCCTTTAAAGAATATTCAACATTCTTGAATCTTTTCACATCCACTAATTGTTGTCCAAAATAATGTGAAATAATTTCATGCATAATTCTCCTAACAATAAAAGGTTATCACATTTGTTGCATTGTCCAGAAATACATGTTTTTAAATAAAATAAGTGCCTATTAGATGTCTCACAAAATAAACTTGCTATAAAGTCCTTGATTGTTTTAGGTGGCATATTAATACCACATTTTGCATAATTTGGTTAGTATGCAAAGTACAACCTATATATCGAAAAAGATCATAATAATAATGAAATTGTACATGAGTTTTACAACAAGAAGAGATATATTGTTTATTAATTCTCACATACCAATGTTTACATTTCTCATATGATCTTTGACTTATGGTAATATTTGGTAACACTGAATCATCTAATTTTTTTTATAAATTTTTTTTTTATTCATGTTTAATAAATGTTTTGGATGAAGATCATGATTTTTTTACTCCACTCTAATTTTAAAACATCTTTAACATTAGATGATACCTCTATATTATCATGCTAATATTTTTCAATTAAAGATTTGATTTCATTATTTAATTTCATGTTGGACCTTGGGAGTCTACCACTAAAAGCCCAATATTGGTTAATTGGATCATTCTCAATACTTTCTCTTCTCTTTACCGCTCTTCTCAAATTTTTAGGATTTACATTTAAAAATTCACTTGTCTTACTTATCATTCTTTTACTCAAAATTGATTTATTAACTAAAGCAAATGTTATAGCTCTTCGTGCTACATTTTTATGTTCAGACTGACTCTTTTTTCAATAGAATCAAAAGCATTAGCAATAGTAGACATTACTTGTTTCATTGATTCATCTTTCTTTTTAGGTTTTACAAAAATGGTTATCTTTTCATTAATTTTTATATTTTCCATATTTTGATCAACTGCATTATGAGTTGACATCAAAATCCTAGACTTTTTCTATAAAAAAATAATTTATATAATCTATTTACATGGGTTCTAGTTTGTCTCCAAGAAATATTATGAGGAATATAATCCAAAACATTTATTTCAATTTAAAAATATTTTAATTTTCACTCATACAAAGGATTTCATTCAATAGTACAATTGAGCTCATCATTAGCATATCCAGCTTCATTTGAATAACTAATATTAATATCATTGAAAGGTGAGTTTGAAGACATACCTGGATTTGTTTATATAGTCACATTTTTCATATCATTGAATTGTGAGTTTGAAGACATACCTAGATTTGTTTTTATAGTCTTATTTTCCATATTATTGAAAGGTGGGTTTGAAAACATACTTAGATTTGTTTTTATAGTCATATTTTTCATATCATTGAAATGGTGGGTTTGAAGACATGTCTGAATTTTTTTTTATAGTCACAATTTCTACCATGTTCACCATTTCCATATTTACATCATTTACATTCACCCCATCTTTTATGGTCTCTTGAATGTTCTTCTCTTCAATATTCATGGAACTATATACTTCAATATTCTTCATTTCTCGAATCTTTGTTCTTTTATCTCTTTTTCATTTCGGCTCTCTATTTACTTCAATATTTCTAGAGGTCATGAGCTTCCTATGTTTTTTTCTTTAACGTTGTTTTAATCCCATGATTACCAAACCCTCTTGATAAAAATAAAAATATATTTAATCTATTTTCAAATTGATACCTTCTGAAATTTCTAAATTACAAGTGGATGTAGATCCTTTATTCCATATATTCTAAAGTGCAAGTAGATGTGAATAACAAAAACCTTTTTCTTGATTCCTCGTGAAAATAGCCCTTGTATTTAATTTCACTTCAAAATGGTTCCTATGATTGAATCCTTTCAAAAATTGAATATAATATGGCATGCCAAGAGATTGCACAAGACACCTATAAATTAAGAACATATAAATTATCACTATCGAGTCGTACACATAAAATAGCAAGTTACAAAGATACAGTGGTAGTACATTTTACTTAAAATGAAAAAACAAATATATTAGGAATGTTCAAAACATGTACCCACTTTAATGGGTATGCATTTAGAACGGGTACTCGTTCTAAAAAGTTTGAAATCTCTACTTGTGTTTTCTTTTTGGTTTTAGGCAAAGGCTTGGTAAAGTCATGGTAACCCAACCCTTAGCCATGGACTTTCAACCACAAGTCCATGTTAGCAACAAGAGGAAATATCGACTTTACCAATACGGCTGATGACTTTTTTTATTTTTTTATTTTTTAAATTAAAATCCATTATGATGATGATATGTATTTTTTTATTCAAGGGGTAAACGCTTTTGACCGGAGCTATGAACCGGAATACAACCATTCAACAATACCACCCCAACGGGGTTTGAACCTTGGTGGCAAGAACAACAATGCCACCTATAAACCATCACACCATGCCAATACTGGCATTATGATGACAATATGTAGTTTTCAAATATGTAATTTATTTTATGATTCAACTTTTGTCCATAAAATTGAAATGTCAAGTTTTAGTAATTTTTAATAACTCAATTTTTAAAGTTTAAACAAAAAATTATATGACATCAATCTAGACATCATTCTTTACACGATGAAAAAATATTTTATGATTAGTTTAGCTCAAATTATGTTGGTTGTACGTGAGGATTTTTCAAATACAAAAATTAGGGCCAATAAAAAATTAATTAAAAGATATCGTCATCAATATTCAGTATAATACACATCTTTCCCCAAAAGGATTTAGAAAAATACTTTTATTTAGGTCAAATTATGTTGGGCATACATGTGCATGTTATGGTCATAAAAAAGTGACTTTTCAAAAGTGGTTTTTATACAAGGCTATACAAAATCAATTTGTATCATTTGGGTATTAGAATAAATTACATATTTAAAAACTAGACTCAACATCTTACATTTCATATTACTGAACTATTTAAAGATTTTGTGTAAGTGCTTCAAATTTTTAGTCCAGCTATGACAAACTTTGGTTTTCAAGAAAAACACATTTTTTGACCAAAAAATGGACCCAACTTCTTGCACTTACTTAACATAATTGATAATAATTCTATTATTATTGCTATTATTATTATTCACCAAAGAACTCCCTTCACCATTTTGATTTTGAATAGATCTATGAACATTCAAGTCTTGCATGTTTTGTATCAATTGAGCCATCATATTTTTCATCTATTGTTTCCCTTGGGTAAGGGAATTAAATCATGTATCTTCTTTCTCTTCATTTTTCATGACTCTCTTAACTCTTCGCATTGTCATAAACCCTTCTATTTCTAGACCTTGGTGCTCACACTAATGTTCTAGGGACTAAGATTTTCTTCTCTCTGATACTAGGTTTTATTCTTAACCACTCGTGGTGTATCTTGCATCAATTGTTAGTTTCTCTATAGGCTAACAAGATCACCATCTCTAATACCATTATAATGTCACAAATAAAAAATTATATATTTTTTAAGTTTCACAAAGAATAATACATGAAACCATAAAATCTTTTGCCCACCAAGATCCCAATGTGGCCAAGGTAAGAGCATAAAGTGAAAAAATAAAATAATATTATAATAAATGCTTGTTGGTAGCAAACCACACAACTCAATATTGTAATTGTTACAGAATCTAGGAATAATGAAATGCTTCTTATGGTATCAAGCCTTCTACATTACAAATTGCCAACTAAATTAACCAAAATTAGTTCTAGCAACAAGCCTTCTAGATTACAAATTGCTAACTAAAATAATCAAAATTAGTACTAGTGGCAAGTCTTCCAAAATAATTACAAACTTAATATTAAATTTGGCGATGAACCACACAAATTAATATTCAAAATATTAATGTTGAAAAATGAATAATTTTCTAATGTCGTGGTGGCATAGCTTTCCAGACTTACCAAGAAGGAATCAACTACTAAACATTATTTTTTTGGTGATAAATCATGCATAAAATTATAAGGCAATCAAAAGTAGATTATTATATTATTATTGGGTAGAACAAGGAATATAAAAATAATCATAATATCAACTGAAATGAACCAAGGTTGCGATGTAATTAACAATAATCCCTTGTCTTAAACAATTGGTAGATCATTTTTATAGACCCAATGGCCCCACATATAAGTAATAAATTTTCCAAAGATGCGAGAACTAAGATGGTGTGTGACAACCAAGGTAAGATGTATTAATAACAAGTTGTTTGGAGTGACAACCTTTACTATTGAATCGCGTTGTCTTTCAAAGTATGAAAAGCCAAGAATAAATTGAATATAAATCATTCAACAATAAAAATCACAGCCTTTTATGATGTGAATAACAAATAACAGTATGACTAGAAGATATATAAATATTTTAGTCAACATATAGTTATTATCCAACTATCTAATTGATAATTAACATAAACTCATTAAAATTTAGAAACTTCAAACACACAAAAATTTGGAACACTCACACAAAACTATAGAATATTATGAAAATCCCACACAACCAAAATAATTGAAACTAGAAAATCTTCACACTCACACATTACCATTTGAAAACTGAAAAACTTTCTTACAACTATTCAACTCATCAGTAATCCTTGAATGGTATTACTTAAATAAATAGGAGGGATTTTTCCCTCAAATCTATTTTTTTATCTTCCTTATATAAGTTTTTTGAGAAAAATAATAGTATTTTATTTTTCTTCATTTCCCTCCATTTTTTTGAAATGTATATATAGTCATTTTAATTTATATTACTTTTCAACCCATTCTTAACAACACCTTTTGTCTTTTTTTTAAAACAACATTTTTAATAATAAAACATAAGTTATTTTTTTATGAATAAATCACAAAGTTAATTTTTGATAACTTAATTTAAATTATTAAATCATTTCCCTTGTGCCACTCCATTAGCCTACGTGAAATTAAATAATAGGCTAAGAGTCTTTGTTAGCAAGAAATCTGGGGAAACACAGACCGAAGTTATAAGCCCTAAGTACTCTTTGAGTGTTGTAGTTTATACGCCAAACTTAATCATATAAAGGTAAACACCACTTGATTCAAACTTAGGATTAACTAATTACTTATCCAATTACAAAATTATAGGTAACAACATATAAAAAGAATTTCGATAATAATTTTATTAATTGTACCAAAAGGGTACATTAATATATCTTCCCCTATACTTTTTCTATCTCTTTCCTTTCTTACATATAAGCTTTATACATATACAATCCCATATATAGTTCTTACATATAGTCTTCTAGTCTCTTCCTTATATTCCCTTTTTTTCCTTTTTTGCCATTCATATATTTTCCTATACATATATCTAAGGGATGGGATGTGACCCATCTATTCTACCCCTAGTCTAGATGGTATCTTTATAATATTAGGCTTTGCAAGTGTTTTTTAGCAAGATGCGGTATGATCTACTCGGCGGTGTCTTCACTGTTCTACTTTTCGGCAAACATCATCCCCCCTTTCAAAATGTTGACTAGTACTCAAGTCAACGCTACTTTGTTGGAAGGATGCCCTTGTAGATCTCCTTTAAGCTAGAAAAAGTGGCATCCCATTGGGTCTTGGCTAGATGTAATTGTTATTTTTGCACTTGGATCTATAAGAGGAGCTTTTCTACCTTCGGGAGTGTTTGTGGAATCAATATTTTTTGGGCCAATTGTTGGGATTCCTAGAGGACTTTTATAATATGAGCTAATCTTAAACTGAGAACCTCCCAAATTTGGTAAAATCTATGTCAGATATGGTCTCTTTGATCTTGGAGCTATTGAAATTATGCATGTAATTCCTCTATCTGTACCCTAGACTACCCATTTGTGTCTTGTAAGGCATCATATGTTGTGGATTTTTGGAGGATTTGAACTTCCAATTGGTTCATCTAAGCCTTGGTTGTTACGGTCACTATTAGCTATTATAAATAGAATTGATATAAAGCATTTAGATTCCCCTTTGTGTTATTTAGGGTACTAATATATGATTCCAAAGAGGAGTGTGTGGTGGTGCACTTCTTCCTTTCCTCATTTGTTCTTGTCTTTTTAATTTTTGCATGTATTTGTTGCCTTAGTGTTTTCTTTTGGAGTTGGTTATCCTTGAGTACCCCTTCTGTTGGATACTAGGAACACTGAGAGGGGGGGTGAATCAGTGTTCCACAATTTGAATCTCAAATTAGATCTTAAACTATCAACAACAATATTTAACCTCTAATAGCATCCACAACAAATAAATAGAAGGAAACATGCATGTTCATTAATAAGACAATGTGAACACTATAACACAAAAACATTTACATGGAAACCCTATTAGGGGAAAAACCATGGTGGAGATTAATCCACAAAGTATACTATGTTAAAAGTATGATAAAAGGGGAATGCACTTGCATTCAGGTGCACTGCCTAGAGCTCACTGCTCAAGATACAAAAGAGGAATCATTGTCCAAAAGAAGTTTGGATTAAAGATATTCAAAATATGAACTGAGAAAACAACATCTCTAAATTCCTCGATTCAATTCCAATGAAGCATAGGAAGACTAATTTTGGACCTTCTTCCCAATTCGCACTTCTGCTCTGCTCTGCTTAGCAAAGACCCTTTTGCTGCACAAACAAAATTCTCTCGACAGATCTTTTGATAATACCTCATGCAGTTGTTCTGCACTTTTTCACACACACACCTTCTCACTACTTTGTACACCACTCCACATCTCTATCTAAAAATGATTTTCCAATCTCACATATATATCCGCTTAACAAGATTTTATTGTTATATGTCGGCTTTAAACAAAATATAATATTATTCCATAAGTCGGCTCAAATCACCAATTAGAACTAATGCGTACCCACACAAGTCGGCTAGACTATAGTAGGGACCCAAACCAAAATTCCCAACATAAGAAATAGTTAAACACATACTCCTCATACATCTGGAACACACCATACACAACAGGTCGACCATAATGAGAAAGTAAGCAATAAATTATTCTGCTGAATCTCCAAACTCGTACATGGATCAATGTAATATCATAAAACTTATCAAATAGATAGTATACATGATTGAAAAGCACCCTTGGGGATCCACACAACAAAATAATGATCCAGTGAAGTATCCAGATCAATTTACCAACTGGATACTCTATTCTTTGTGCATTCTGTCGATAGAGTATTGACTTCTACTTTCATTGTCGGTAGGAACTGCTTCTAAACTACGGACCACACTACTGAATCTAGTTGCCATCAATGAAAACACTATCAGCCAAAAACAATCTCCTAAAGCCATATGCCAACAATCTCCCCCTTTGGCATTGATGGCAACACTTAGTGAAAAATGACTAAGTGTTGAAACCAAAATTCAAAACTTCACAGCACAACAAAATATTACTCCCCCTTTGGATGTCAAGGCATTTTTCACTACATTCTCTCCCCCTTTGACATCAATGACAACTTTCACTACTTTCCTTAGCTGCACTTCTTCCTTATTGCATTCTCTCCCCCTTTGTTGATGCAGAAATTTATCAAAATTTGAGGAATTGCAACTACCACACAAATCAAAAAATTATTTTATACTTAACTTTCATTTCAGGGAGAAATTTCTTCCAAGAGTCCACTGCAATCCCAGTAGCAATTATCAGACTGTTATTTTATGATGTTTTGTTGATGACTTGAACAAGTGATTCAGGAATGGTAATGGTTTCTTCTAGCTTTTCTCCTTTCTTTAAAACTTCAACCATTTGCTCTAATCTACATTCAGTTAGGTCCTTCACTTTCCAAAAGGTGTCCATAAGAGTAATTTTGGCAAAGTGAATCTTTGCATGCTCAACTTGCAGCTCGTGAACTTTCTTCTTCACTTCTTCATCCTTGTCCTGAACCATACTATAGTATTGTATGATTCTAACAAGCTCATTCTCAATTTGTTCCAACTTATCCTTGTATTTTCCAACCACGTGAGGCCACCTAAGACAGTAATTGAAGATCTTATTCACTGAGTCAATGCATTGTCTTAGTATATTCATTTTCTTCTTCAATTTGGCGAGAGATAGCCTAAACTGCATCTTTAGATGTGAGATTATTTCCTCTTCTTTTTTGTCCTAAGACACAGAGTCCATAGCCTCCTTGATACATTCAATAAATTATTCTGAAAGCACATTCTCCAGACTTTTCAGTTCAATGTTGTTATCAATAAATTATCTTCCTAGATTTCCCTCAATGAGGTCATGTTCATAAGATGGACCATTTATCCATATGTCAGTTATCTTTTGCATTCCATTTTCTTCCTGAACAATCTGTAATATCTTTGCTTTGAGTAGGGCACCTTCTTCATCACTTTCTTTTGCAATTACCACAACCGGTTCAACTAGTTTTGGTTCATCTCTTGGAGTATATTCCTCAAAATTTTCATCAACTACATCCACAACTATTTGCTTTTTACCTTTTTCCTTCAACTTTTGTTGGCTTAGGCACTGGAGCCGAAGTGTCACCAGCCAACTCTCTTTCTCTCTTCAGCTTTTTCTCTGACTTACTGAAGGATGATCCAATTTCAATTGCTTTTACCGAGAGAGGAATACCAAACTTTCCTAACAAGTCTCCAAAGAAGTTCTCATAAATATGTTCACCATTTTCAAAAGAATTGAAATTCTCAAAGATTTGCTTGCAAACCAACATATTTTGCTTCCATACTACATTGTCATTCTGAGGCAAGCAATTCAAGAAATACATCATAATGCATATAGCCAAGGTGCAAAACCTGAAAGAGTAATCTATGTCCTTCATCAATTGCACATTCTACATCAGTTGATCCTTCAGCAATCCACAGAGGTCGAAGTCTTCATTTTCTATTATCATCTTGTGCGCAATATAGACTGCGCCTACAAAGGTTGCACCTTCCATATTTTTGAAGATCTTGTATGAAATTCCATATGCAATATACTTTGTTAATGGGTCTTTGATCGATGTAATTATCAGCGCCCTCTAATCTCCTTTTACACCAGTTAGGGCTTCAACTTCAACATTTCGAATCAATTTCTTTTTTGGAACATCACCAACATTGCACAAACCTGTTAGAATTCTGATTACATCCTTAGAAATTTGATAGGGTTTATCGAGAGTAAAGATATCACCATCCAATCTGTTCAAGATTAACCAGACTACCTCTGCATTGACGAAATGAGGAAATTCATTCCAGATATCTAGATTCTTGTGTTTTGCTCCTCCAAGCTTCTTTAATTCAACGTGAGACAACGAATTTTTTACATCCCTAACCTTTGGACTACTAAACTCATCCAGAATTATTGTTCCTTTAATTTGTTTCATTTTTCATACCGAACAGGGTTCTACTGATCATGAAACAAGTATAAAATTGATAATCAACAGAAATACCTGGAAATTCACCACTAATTTGACTTTCACTCCTTCAAAATTTTGCTGAAAAAGGGTTCTCCAACTATTCTCCTTCGGTGCACAGTGACAAATGAGGGTTTCAAATTCCCTTTTATAACTTTGCACACCTAACTTTCTTATCGCATTAAATGCTTTTCCCTAGAAGTTTCGGTTACATTGTTTTCAAACAACAAGAGATAAATCCATCTGCGGACCTTCAAGAAGTGATCACCAGTAAATTTGAGAATGAATAACACATCTACAATCAACTTCCTACAATTCAGAACCAACTACACATGGGGGGACAAAATATTTTCATGAAAAACTCCCCCTAGGCCAATGGCCTGAAATCAATTGTCGGATGAGCTATCGGAGGGAACTTCTGGTACAGTCTTATTACCTTCATTAGATACATTCTTCTTTACCCATGTTTTTTTCATCTGATCTCTTATCTCTTCCATAGATGCTTTTCCTTTACCTTTACCACCGTTCTGTGAATTTCTACCTTGATGTTCCAAACCTCTTTTATTCATGTTTTTGTTTCTGCAAACTCTTGCAATGTGACCAAATTTGTTACAATTGTAGCATACCAGATATTTCTTGCTATACCATCCATTCCACTGATTTCCTCCTGATTTGCACTGATTAGCAATATGTCCAAACCTTCCATAGATATAAAATTTAACATCCCTTTTTCTGACAGACATGCTTCTGCATTCTAATGACTTATGACCAAACTTTTTGCAGTTAAAACATTGACCAGAAAATGAAGGATTTCCAGAACTTATCTTACTTCTACACTGAGAAGCCATATGCCAAAATTTATTACAAACAAAGCAATATCCATTAAATTTTTGAGCATTAGATTGCCTTATCTGATATCTTCTACCTTTGTTCTTCTTTTTAGGGTTCTTTTGTTCAGATCCAAAGCTCGCATCCTTCACATAGCCAAGACCTCGCCTATCATTTGCATCCTTTTGTCCTTTAGTTATTTCATCAAGCTTAGCAAAATTGATCATGAACTTCTCCTTAAACTCATTTGCAGTGGCAAGCTCATCTATGAGAATAACTACCTGTCTCTCAAGCTCTTGTTCATTGTTTCTAGATTTTTGCAGTTCAATCTCCAACTGAATGAATCCACTATTTATTCTACTGTATTACTCAGATTTCTCTTTCAAGGACTGGGCCAGATTCTCCTCATTCTTCTTTCTTTCTTCAATCTCTTTAGTTAACTTCATTGCCACATTTTTTTTTCAAGCTTCAGAGCAGTATTGTCCTTAGCAAGCTTTTCACATTCTTTTGTTATTTCTTTTAGGGTTTGATTCAGATGAAAATCTTATGGGCCTCTACTTTTTTGTTCTTCAACTAACCACATAGTTCTTTCCTCTTTTCCCTTTACTCATTTATTTTATCCTTCAGTGATTGAATGAATTTTTTGGTAGCCACAAGGTTTCCTTTTAGTTTCATGACCTTTTCTTTAGATTGATCAAGATCATCAAGTGCCACCACAAGTTGTTGAAGACCACCTGCGTCCATTGTAATCCAAGATCCACCTCAAGCTGTTAAACTTAGAAGATGAACCTACTCTAATACCAATTGTTGGATAATAGGAACACTGAGAGGGGGGTGAATCAGTGTTCCATAATTTGAATCTCAAATCAGATCTTAAACTATCAACTACAATATTTAACCTCTAATAGCATCCACAACAAATAAATAGAAGGAAACATGCATGTTCATTAATAAGACAATGTGAACACCATAACACCAATATTTTTACGTGGAAACCCTGATAGGGGAAAAACCATGGTGGAGATTAATCCACAAAGTATACTTTGTTAAAAGTATGATAAAAGGAGAATGCACTTGCATTCAGGTGCACTGCCTAGAGCTCATTGCTCAAGATACAAAAGAGGACTCATTGTCCAAAAGAAGTTTGGATTAAAGCTATTCAAAATATGAACTGAGAAAATAGCATCTCTAAATGCCTCGATTCAGTTCCAATGAAGCATAGGAAGACTGATTCTAGACCTTCTGCCCAATTCACACTTCTGCTCTATTCTGCTCAGCAAAAACCCTTCTGCTGCACAAAAAAAAATTTCTCGACAGATCTTCTGATAATACCTCATGCAGTTGTTCTACACTTTTTCGCACACACACCTTCTCACTACTTCGTACACCACTCCACATCTCTATCTAAAAATGATTTTCTAATCTCACATATATATTCGCTTAACAAGATTTTATTGTTATATGTCGGCTTTAAACAAAATATAATATTCTTCCATAAGTTGGCTCAAATCACCAATTAGAACTAATGTGTACCCACACAAGTTGGCTAGACTATAGTAGGGACCCAAACCAAAATTCCCAACATAAGAAATAGTTAAACACATACTCCTCATACATTTGGAACACGCCATACACAACAGGTCGGCCATAATGAGAAAGTAAGCAATAAATTATTCTACCGAATCTCCAAACTCGTACATGGATAAATGTAATATCATAAAACTTATCAAACAAATAGTATACATGATTGAAAAGCACTCGTGGGGATCCACACAACAAAATAATGATCTAGTGAAGTATCCAGATCAATTTACCAACTGGATATTTTGTTCTTTGTGCATTATGTTGGTAGAGTATTGAATTCTACTTTCATTGCTAGTAGGAATTGCTTCTAAACTACGGACCACACTACTAACTCTAGTTGCCATCAATGACAACACTAGCAACCAAAAACAATCTCCTAAAGCCATATGCCAACACCTTCTACCAGAATTCTCAACTGTACTGCCAAGGGTTGGGATGAGTCTCCTTGGATGTTAGGAAATTTACCTTGTATTTCCTTTACTAGGTCCTCTAACTGGTCGGAGCTCTCCACATGATGTTTTAGAATCTCTTCCCTTGTATTTTGGTACAAGATATCGCCCAATTGAAATTTATGCAAAGGGGATATGCTCCCAAGATCTACTTGTGATCCTACCAATGGGAGTTGTAGAAGTTGTGTAGAGGCTACTGGTTGGAGTTGCTTCTATTTAGCCAAGAAGTCCTTGATAGACTACATGGAGGGTGTGGTGAAGGAAGAGGGTGTCTCAGAGTGTGGAGGGGGAGACAATTTTTCCTGCTCTGAAGAAACTATTTTTTAGTTTTTCCTCTTCCTTCTGTAGTTGTTGATATGCTCTTTCAGTTTCTTCTTTTATATCCTTTTGTATTTTTTGGGTGAATTCTAGTCTCTCTATCATCAACTTATCCAATATTTTCTTGGACCAGAGATCTTTAGTTTGAATCTCCACTATTTGTTTCTTTTGCAGAGGGGTCACCATGGTAGCCACTTCTCCAATGGCTAGATCTTTCAATCGTTCTTCTTTTGTTGCTTTCTCCCTTCTCCTTTTCAATTCAGTAGTCAATTAGTCTGGAAAATGATCAATTAGATCTTCTAAAGTTATATTTGATGCATCATATATCTGATAATCACCCTCTCTTTAATTTCTTGGTTTGGTCCTGCCATGTTTGGGTACTTTTGCAGTGTCATGTCCATTACCTCTTTCTAGAATAGACCACTATACATTTGGTCCTCATCCACCAGTGAGGAGACTTTAGGGATATTGGTAGTCTCCGAAATGGATGTGTCTTCTAGGATTATCTACTCCTCTTCCTCTACATCCACCACTTGCGAAGAAACTTCTCTCTATGCCTTTCCTTTCTCCTCTTAGGATTCTTCTCTAAACTCATTTGCAAGAGGGATTTTGTATCCTCCCTTTCTAACGGTTCCTTCCAAGGAGGGGTGGTTGTAAGAATTTTTTCTTGGCATGCTCGTCTCACCTTGGGGAAGGTTCTGCTGGTAGGGTGCCAAGGTGGAGTCTTTCGGACCTTTCAGGAGTGGACGTGTTATGTTCTTCTAGTTCATGTTTTGGTAGGCCCCATTTCTCATGCAACTTCTCCTCATTTTTGTCAAAATGTTTCTTAGCCTTTTTCTTTGCTAGATTATCCATGTATTCTCGGTAAGTGTTGAAATTCTCGACTTGTGGATCCTTTGGGTGGTTGAGGAGTGTAGAGGCATGGTTGTGGATCTTGGTGTCAGATACTTCATATGGAAGTTGGTGTATCCATGGGGTTCTAGGATCAATGGCTTCCATAAAGTTGCATTCTTTATCCACTGGGAAGACTATCTTTTATATATTGGAAAACCACCTCATATGAGATGTGTTCCCTAGCCTAGAGCTTTTGTTGGAGAGATTTGAAGAACACCCAGTAGGTTGTGGTAAAGGAGGTGGCGTCTTGGAAATATTTGATATGGTCTTGTATTTGGGCCACCATTGCTAGGTTGGATCCCATATTTTCCCTGTAAACCCCAGTAATTACTTCATGAAATAGAAGGTTAGGCATATTAAGAGAGTCACATACCTAAATTAATAGTGGGACTACTTGGTGGATTGTATATTGTCCATGAGTTCCTATCACAGAACCTCATAGAGATCTATCTCTTTGACATTTGTGACCATTTGATACCCTGTGTGGATGGCGGTTGTGATGGTGAAATCCTCTCAGTTAGTGTAGTATAATTTTTAGGCTATACCCATGGTGGCATACTTGACCATGAGGTTGGTTATTTTGGTCTAATCTAAGCTCCAACAATCATAGGTTTCCCTAGTTAGCCAAGTGACCTCTGCATTTTTAATGGCCTTCTTTAGTGAGACTTACCCTTAATCCCATAGGCTTATCATTGCTTGGATAACATCTTTTGTAATGCGGTATGGTTGGTCCAAGTAGAGGTGATAGTCATGAAATATGCTCAGGATTATTTGGACCCAATTTGCTTGTCCAATGAAATTTGAGAATTCTTTCCACACGTCCAATCATTTCTCTGCTATGTTCTTGAATTGAGGAAAATATTGTTGTGCATTTTTATAGAATATTTAGCCTTAGGACTTCAAATTTTGTATGATCTATCCCACTGATGGGTGCGTGGATATACATCCTGATGTCTTCTATATAAATCAGTTCCACATGCACTTTTGAGAAAGCCCCTATTGGGTTTGTCTCAATCCCCTTGTAGAGGAATCATTTATACTTTGGCCTTGATTTTTGGGAGACATCCATGATAATAGGTGTGACCATTGTAGTAGCTAAATGGTTTGCAGTGGAGTGTGGACGAGCTAGGGTTTTAGTCTAGAGTGGTGAGAGTGTAAGAGCTTAGCAGGAGTAAAATGCATAGTGAGTGGAAATGAAGTGGTGGAGGGGGGTTATTTATAAGTTTTATGTGAAGTGAGTGCAATAGATGGTCTAGCCATTTTTCCATCTTATTGTATTTTTCTACTCGTTATCTTTCTACCACTCTATTTTTTTGGTGAGTGTTCATTCTTTGGTAATGGATGGAAGGATTATAGTACATTGATATGTTAATTTTATTTGAGTTACATTAATGTGGTTATATAAAATGTTTGTACAATCCCTTGTTTTATGTGTCTAAGGTTAGGTCGAGGAAATTGATGTTCACACTTAGGCATACCCTTTAAATGCAGATACTTTGACATAGCTATTAAAGTTTCCATTGTCTTTTTTTGATTGGTTGTCCTATGTTGAATTGTTTTGTTGACCTTGTATGTTAGATAGCCTTGCTTTGTTCTGACGATTAGTAGATTTTTGGTATATTCAGTGTTTTATTTTTTCTACTTGGATAAGTCTAGAAAATGGTGGATTGGTTTTTGTGTCATTCTTTTGTGTATTTGCAGTATGTTGTATTTGTGGTAATTTGCAGAGTTGTGATGGGTTGTTTGTGTACCATGAATTCTCTCTGGAAGCCATATACTTTTCGAGATGTTAGTTCCTATTCTTCTTGTATCCATGCCTCTAAAACATCATCACTGTCAATACTATCATTGTTTACTTTCTATTTCAATTTCTCTGGAACTATTGGGGTTGTCCTCTTCTTTTGCAATGGGTAATCTTGAGATAGAGTAGAGGTTTCTTGAATCTTCTTCTTTGTCTTGTGCTATCTCTTCCACATATGGTCTATCTTCTCTTTCTCCTAAGGGAATGTGAACTATTCTATTGTCATCTTCCAAGGAGATTTCTTCCTTTTTGGAATCTATAATCCCACTAGAATTTATAAACCATCTTAATTTGAGTGGTGCTCTAAAGTTGTTGATAGGATCCTTCATCTCTACAACTTTAAAATCAACAGTTTGTGTAATTCCTTTTATGTTTACCTCCACATTTCTCCATGTCCCTAATGTTTCCATGCTAGAACTGTCTGCTAAATTGATATTCATGGACCTATTCTTATGAGCTTAAGCTTGCTTAGCCACTCCCAAGTAGTTGTTGAAATGATATTTAGGTTTGCACCTAGATCTATCATGACACATGTTTAACTTTATTGTTATTCAAGTTTGCAGTAATCAATAGGGGACCATTCTTCCAATTCCAATCTTTTGTAATATGATGTACTTATTATCTTTGTTTATTCCAATATTTTCCTAATTATTTCAAATTTACTAAAATATATTTTTGTTGAGCTAGTGATGCTAAAACATTCAACATCATCACTTCTTCTTTTGAAAAGCATGTTATCTCATCTTTTTGATGTTGCATAAATTCTTTAATATCATCACTTCTTCTTTCGAAAAGCATGTTATCTCATCTTTTTGATGTTGCATAATTTGTTGCTTTGATTTCTCCACTATTTTATCATGTTATTTCTTACTTGGTCGGAAGTAGGACCATACTCCTCTTCTTCTAGTTCTGATTCTTTAGTGCTCTCTTCAATCTCCCTTCCATGTCTTCTAATATTTGTTCTCTATCTAGTTAACATTGTGGCTTTGTTCTTTATTCTAGATTTATTCTTTTTGTTTTTTTTGTGGTGGTTGTTCTTCTCTGGAATAACCTTCATTTGATGCATCTGATGAACAATTATCTATTATCTGGTAGCTTTTTACTCCTTTCCATACTCTTTTAATCACTCTAGCTCCTTTATTGTCTTGTAAATCATCACTTCTTGAACATGTTGTATTCTGATAATACTATTGTGCCTTATCACACTTGAATATATCATGTGAATCACCTCTACAAAAAGGACATTTTCTTCTCTTCTTTGCCTAACATTTTGTGGCATACTGACCTATTTTCCCATAGTTGTAACATGTGGGATCACTTCTTTGGTGGTTGTTTCTATTGCATCCTCTTCCTCCTTTGTAATTTGACTCTCTATTATCTCACATATAGTCTTGCAGTGGGTTGTTTTGTAATGCATATGCACTTCTGTTATCCCTCCATGGTGGTTGTCTATATCTTGCATCATATAGAGGTCTTTCTGCTAGTCCTTTGACATATGCCATGTTATTGTCTATGTTTGTATCATAGTTGTGGTGCATAGGGCATCTAGGATCAGGATGACTCTGTGTGTTCTGGATCTGAAATTGGTTTGCAGGACAATCCTTTGTGAGGTGACTATCCCATTATGGGCATGTTCCACAATATACCGAATTTGTCTTGACCGATATTATTTTTAATTTGACATGTAGTGTGGCTATTTTTTTTTTTCTCCATGTTCTTTAGGACAATCATTCTAGAGGCACGACATTCCCTTGAACAATATTTGCACCAAATTTATTTGTTTTTCTTTGTTTCTCCCCTTGCTAAAATTGAGTTTTATATGGTTAACCCTTCTATTGTAAGTTGTAACTTCTCAATATTTTCCTTCATGTCATCCTTTTGAGGTCTACGCCAAGTTTGGGCTTCAATACGATAGGTCATGGTAATTAGGTTTGCCTATATTGAATATTTTTCCATCCAAAGCAACTCTTATGTCTTTTTGTAGCCCATAAATGAACCATTCTATCTTTTGTCATTCAGTAAGGGGTTCTTCCAATTTGTGTCAGATTAGTAGTTAGGTTTGATAGGTCCAGTCAAATTATTAGACTTTTAGGAGTTTGCGGTAGTATTGGAGTCTCTGTAATAGCAATTTCCTAGATTCTCCATAATCATTGATATTCTTCCTTAGACTAGTTATCAGTTGTCTTGCTTTTCCCAACATAATTCTGAATTTTTTAGAGTTTTCCATTCTTTATTTTGATCTTCTTCTCTCTTTTCTTTGGCAGCACCCTCATTGGCATGCTCAACAACACCATCATTGGGGTGCTCAATTCTAATTTTCTCCATAATTCCCATTCTTCTACAATGTCTTTCTTCTCTCTCCATCTTTTATTATTGTCTTCTCTCTTCTTCGTTTAGGCTTGTCATGTTTACTTTTCTTGCCAATTCAATTTGTTCTCTAATATTTCTTGAAGTTATTTTATCTCCTTTTTCCATGGGTGTGATTGATTTGGGGTTTCATTAATCCTTTTATTGTTCCACATGGTAGTTATTTGGTAGTTTTTCTTTAGAAGTCACATCTCTTCGGAGATCGCTTTTGGAATCTCTCCTATTTTCCATTCTTCATCCCCTTGGTGCCTAAACCCCTCTCACAAGGTAAGAACCAAGAGGATAGTTCCACAAATTCTCATCTCTTCATTGATTTTCGTCTTCTTTTCTATGTTTGATTTCAATTTTTAAAATTTTAGGCGTTATTGTCCTTTATATCACCTAACCAAGGTCCCAACAATGAAACCAATGTTAGCAAGAAATTTGAGGAAGCATAGACCGAAGTTTTGAGCTCAATGTACTTTTCGAGTGTTGTAGTTTATACCCCGAACTCAGGCATATAAAGATAAACACCACTTAATTCAGATACAAGATTAACTAGTTGCTTATCCAATTACATGATTACAAGTAACAACATATAGATGGAATTCAAGTAATCATTTTATTAATTGTGTCAAAAGGGTACATTAATAGATCTCCCTCTATACTCTACCTATATCTTTCCTTTCTTACATATAAGCTTTATACATATACAATCTCATATACAATTCTTTCATATAGCCCTCTGGTTTCTCTTTCTTATATTCCCTTTTTTTCTTTTTTTGTCATTCATATCTTTTCCTATACATATATCTAAGGGATGGGACATGACCCATCTATTCTATCCCTAGTCTAGATGGTATCTTTACAATATTAGGCTCCACAAGTGCTTTGCGACAAGACATATGATTTGTCTGGCAGTCTCTTCATTGTTTTGCTTTTTGGCTAACAATCTCCTTATGACTTACACTTGAAAATGGGGCATGACAAATGCCTTTAAATACAAGTGCTTCAACAATTTGTGCAAATGCATGTTTAGTGGGTTTATAGCAACTAGTGAAATGTGTGAGAGTTGGTTGAATTTAAATTTTAATATTAGGAATTCAAAGGTTAGATCCATGAAGGTAGGATTGATCATGCACCCATGTGAATGATCCTAATGACAATGAAATATATGCACAAAATAAGTGGTTGATTATGTATGGTGCAATAAATATGAAAAATATGAGGAAGTGTGTATATATGGATAAGATGCACGTAAACATGCAAGAATGTGTGTCTATGAGAATAGATGAAAGTTAGAAAAAAAAAACCTAACTTCATACTAAATTGTACCGTTTATCAATATATAATTATATAAAATGATTCTTCCAAAATAAACACAAAATTAAATAAAAGTTGACATAAATATACAAATAAAAAAATAGCACACATCTAATACATAATTTAATAATTTTATTTAATAACCAAATAGAAGATGCAAACCATGCAATTTTTTTTATTTTAAAACTAATCCATCATAAAAGTCTCCTTGGAAAGAGGAAGACAGGTATATAAAAACATATTCTATAGGTTGGCTGTTCTACTAACTCCCGTGTCCAATCATGAAAAACATCTTAAAAACAAATAACTACTTTTATTTACTTTAAAAAAGGAAAATACTTTTATTAAGCTTACGAAAATGTGAAAGGGGATACATTGACCATAAGAAAAAAAACCCTAAATCGGCATGCATGGAGATTAGTCAAATATTCTAAAATCAGAAGTCTACGTCTGAATGGATAGAATCCGTGTGCATTTAATACAAGGAAAAAAAACAGGAACTCTGACATGCAAATACCACCGAGCAGATCCAAGAGAATATCTACTATTAGACTTTTCTTTTAGAAGACCCAATCATCAATATACTGCATGATATTTTAACTAGAAGATCCTCTCCATTGATGGATATTGAATCTTTAACTGGCTAAGATTCCTTGTACCTGCCTCCACAGGTAGGATATTTTTTAAGAACGTGCTGGTACTAACAGCCAATGTGAACACTCGCTTTGAGATTTGGTGATACAACAGAGAACGCTACAGCTACCCATTTGATAAACTACATGTGAAATCAAGCTTTGTAGACAGTAACAAACGGGCACGTAAGATATGGAATCATTGGAATTGTTTTAGCACTAGTTGACTAAAAATATGCAGTGATTGTGACAATAAAAGGCATATTTCACTCCTCTTAACACGGCTATTTGGAATAATATACTTAAATGAAACTTGGTGCTACTGGAGTTCAGGGAATGCAAAGCAACCCACTTTTGTTCCTGTGCTGTTTTCACGACACAGCTTTGTATCTTTGAACTTCAGGTATGCTTGCTGGCCGAAATCCAGTGCATGTATTGTATTGGTTGCCTTCTGATTTTTTTCCATTTTTTATCAATTCAAGGAGTTCTAGAAGAAAAGTTGGATAGAGAGAAATTTATATTAGGAATTGTATGAATGGGATAAAGAGACTGAGTTCATGTTTGAGATATTGGTGACAATTTTATTATTGGTGTTTGCAATTTGACTTTTTATAGGCCTTCCAGATCTCCTAAGACCAGGTGGGTATTTTCACTTTGCAAAGCATTCCAGAGCAAAACAAGTGTGCTGATAGGCTTCGAAATATTATTATATTAGCCTTCATTTTTACAATTTTCCACTATTCCCTTCTATTCATGGCACCTTGTTTTACACTAATACCTCTGTTTTTACCTGCACGCCAGCCTCGAAGTTTAAAATTAAAAAACATCCCCTGTATGCACTGGTAGTATTTGCCCTGTGTTAAGGGTGTCTCCTTGTGTAAGATCAGCAGGGTCTATCAGGCATACAAATCAACAAATGACCTATACCTATGACCTCAGTCTCAAGAGTATTTCCTCTGTTACAAATTTGGGGGACTGCTTTATTTCGCCATGCAGGTGAAAGAATAATTCCCCAGTGCCATATCTACCTTCTCATAGTAAATGCTCTGGACTAATCACTTCATAACTTCTCACTTTCATAGTATAGCCGAACAAACCTTGGATTCAGGCTACCTGTACATGATTAGCTATAGATCATGCGAGCTCCAAATTCTCTAGCAGCAATCTTATCACAGGATACTTCTCAACCATAGGTTCTAGTAGTCTTCACTCATAAAAAAATAATTTGTTTTGTGTTTTACAGATGCTTTAATCTAATCTTCTTTGTGAATACCCCTTATGTTCGGTACCATTGGCCTATAACAAATATTAATATTACATTAAAAGATTCTGTTAAGTGCATTAATTATTTATTTGAGCAAAATGGAAATTAATTATTCTCTCTGGCAGCTCCTGTGATTCAATAAAATTGTGAAAGTTCTTAGACCTATTCTGCATATCTTTTAATGATTACAAGTATGATTCACTAAGATAATGCAAGTTCATAGACCTCTCTCTGATATCTTTTAATGATTGTTAGTGCTTTATATGTTGAACGCTATCCACACAATATGATGATGCTTGCAGGCAATTTGGCAATTTTACCTTACTCTTGTTTTTGTATCTTGTATGTAGATAGTGCTGTTGTCTCTCCTAACTTTAGAATGATACCTTTTTAACTCCTGTTTTTTAGTAGACTGGATGAACTTGCCATATCCCTGCCCTATCAATTGTACATGTCAATGTTCCAGTGTGTGCTTTCCTTCCTCTCTTAGCATTCAGTTCAAAGAATTTTGTCCATTTAGAAAAGTCAGTAGAACCTGGATTTTCCTGCCAATGTAGTTTCTTGGGAGCTTGAATTGATTGGACAAACCTGATGGTTATCTTGTTTTTGTACTCTTAAGAAAAGCATTGAAGTCTCAGCGTATGAGTTGGCATAAATGCTTTATCTAAAATTGATATGGAATTTTACATTAAGATGCGACACAATTTCCAAAAGCATCTTTAGTTGCTAGACTAAAAATTCTGTTATTTAACATATGACAAGTTATGGTGGATAAACACAAGATGATTAAGTGCTTAAATGAGGGAGAGAATACTTGGTGAAATTCTGTAATGGTCACAAAAGGGAAAGAAACAGAATATCATAAAAGCAGTCAAACATGGTTATGAATAGAATTTCAGGGGAAGCCTCTACGGAGAAACATCCAATCAACCACGATAATGGCAAATTTTGGTTGAGTAACAAGTATTTACTGTTGCATTTACTCTTTGACTAGTGATACAAAGGCAGTAATCCTTAAAAACTGTTCTGTAGGCTATGTCATATGTAATAATCTCTGTTGTGTGATGTGTTTCATATTTTGACTGTTTATAATTTCTGTGATATGAAAGTACTGCTACACAAAGGTAACATCCAGTAAGGTTGGAAGACTCTGGTAATCGGCTAAGGTTGAGTAAATGATGAAGTAATCTTAAGAGTTAATAGTTATCTTCTGTAAAGACACCACAACTCACTTAAAACTAGAAGGGCATGCTGGAAGATAATATACGACTGCTAATTAACAGCCCTTACTTATATGAGAAAAAAATTGAGTTTGGTACTAAGCGAAGGAGATTTAAATAAAAAAACAGGATCAAGTGTTCTGAAGAAATTTGTCATGTGAATACACCAAATCCTTGCATAGACGTTCTAATATGGCATTTTCTAATGGATAATTCTGGGTTGTTTTTTCTCCTTTACCTAATCTCTAAATTGCATAATAGCTTATAGGAAGAAATTTGTAAACCTGTAGATCAGGAGCATATGTGGAAACAATTGATGTAAACTTGAAATCTAGCACCAGATATGCATTATGAACATTCAAGTATGGCCTATCTAGGCACCCAAAAGGATGCTTGCAATATATAGAAAGAGTTAGAAAAATCTCTTCTCCGCTCAAGCAAAGCATGGGATTGAGGATACTGATTAGAAGCATAGTGATAGCACAAATGAGTGCTCAACAAATGTACTACCATGATTGTGACAAATTAAAATTGTGGCTTATTACTTAGACTTTTGAACTCCTTCATAAGCAATGTGAGGAATGTCCACATAAAAATCACATATAAATTCTGATATTTGTTGGCATCGTATGCATTGCATAGGTCAAATTCTGAGAAATTACAAGAATTTCCAAGGTAGTCTAATAGAGACTCCTTTCCCTTTAATCACCTAAACTAGTTGTATCCTATTTAGTGGTACCTTGTGTTGGTGTTTTTTCTTGCAACCCCCAATCCTAAGGAAAACCACAATGCCTAAACCAAGGGATCCAGAGGTTAAGACAAAGGTCTTGCACTATCAACATATCAGGGATAAGAAAGGCCAACGAACAAGGCTATAATCAGCCCTCTGCACTTTGAGCTCCACAGTACTCAAGAGGGTGTTCCTATTCAAGGATCTGCACATATAATAAGACTTGCACTAAACAACTTATTGCAGATTTATAACATGTGGATGGTTCTCAGATGAATGTATAAAGGGTGTTACAAATTTAATTGCATTTTAGGCATGATCCCTTTGCACCTTGCATCAATACTGAGAATAGATAAATTAAGAGAAATATTCATCTCAAATACACAAAGAAGTTACAACAAGATCATTCTTAATCATAACCCCTGTGTTCTTTAACCTCCATGAAGATACAAAAAACCAGAAATAAGTTAAACATGGAAATAGGAAAAATTCATTAAGTTTTTAAGTGGTGATTCCTTCCAGGGTTTGCACAAAAGAAACATACTAGACCAGTGTCTTGTCCATAACAGAGTCAAAATAGAATAACCCATCTGATAATAGCCCAAACACAAAACCAATGACCATTAAATCATTACTGCCTTAATAATAAGGTCTCTTTAGGACATATCTGCAACATTCTTCCTGATCCTGAATGCAATACAATATATTCAGTATTTAATTGAGAGCACACTTTAACCCATTCTTTGAACAGGAGCCAACAATCTAAACACCTATTACAACAAATGTGCAACAAAAACCATCATAATCCTTGATTACTTTGATTGAAAATATAATGCATACATTCTGGAGGAATTGCAGTATGACATTGTTCATCATAATTTGCACACTGATTTGCTTGCCATTAACAGAAAATGGATTACACCATTGGAACTCTGAAATTTAAAGAACTCCTAACTCTAGAGACAAAACCTTGTACAAGGATTACAATATCCTGAACTTGGAGAACCTGGAACCCCTTACAATGAAAACAGCTTCTCATTTAAGAGAATTGAGAAGAAAGAAGAAAAGCCCTAAGATTAATCCACTGATGACACATGGTATCTCTCAACTCCTTTGATCGGCAACCTGATTTGCATTTAAAAGATGCTTCTCCTCCTTTATTTTCCCTCCTCTTGTTTGCAATTGAAGTTGATTTGGCCCAAATCTGTTTTGCATTCCCATGCAAACTTTTTACCTGCTTGTAAAAAGTCATTTACTAGCTTCAATTTAATTGTAAGTGAAAAAAGTCTCACTTCTGGGTCAAAAACCCATTTATTGGCAATTAAAAAATGCCTTTCAACCTGCATTTTAATATTTAAAACTTTCATTTTACAAAGCATTTAATTTGACATTTTGTCAAACATTTGTCTGAAAACTAATTCTCTGTGCAATTTTCTATTACCAATTGAACATTTTCACTATTTTCCAGATGTATTCTTTTTATCTTCAATCTTCTTTCCTGGCACAAGATTCACTATAGACCATTTTCAACCTTCACATGATGATTAATGATTGCACAGAAAAAGAATGAGATGTAGGGTGTGAGAATGAGATATTGGGCGTTTTTGACCTCACCGGCAACCAAAGAGTGCATACAACATTGCCAAAATTGCCTCCCAAGCAATATAAATGGTTGAGGCACCATTCTGGAAGCAAAAGCCATGGTTTGCAGCTCAAAATTGACAATAAAAATCTACCTAAGAATTTGGATGTGATTAGATTTTATCACAGCGTGAACAACTTTTATTTTATGCTCCGTCAATAATGAAAACCCCTTTATACATGTCTTATGCAAATATTTAAACTCCCCTTATTCTCCCTCCAGCTCTCCCCACTTCCCCGCTAGCTTCTACAATCGTAGCTTTCACTGCTACGGGCTAGCAGGAAAAGCATTTTAACAGCCAAATAAAACATTTTGCAAAGTTTAATAACATTGTTTGCACATAATTTTCTCCTCCAAAAGTTTTAATATTAATTATCCTCACCACAAGCTCCATGCTTTGCTTCCCCGCTTCCTTCTCCTAGCGTAGCAAATATTGAGCGGGTTGGCGGGCAAAGCAACTTTATTAAAGTTTTTAACTTTATAAAGTTTGAATATTATTAAACTTTGCCCTAAATGATTTCAATTCACGTGTATTTTCCCTTAATAACATTTAAAATATTATGTTTTAAAACTTTAGGAATTTTGCAAATTTTAATATTACCTATGGACCAAACAAAAAAAATTCACTACGCGCAAAGGAGACCCTTGGAGCCGTGATTTTTTGCGTGCAGCCATAATCAATTATTTAAAATATGGGTTTCAAACCAGATTTTGCCAAGCCATCAAAATTTAGGTACCTTCTTTGTAAATTGGCCCATCAGACGTGTTCACCGCAATCGAGAAGCATTAAAATAATGCATCATATGACCTTCGTTTTTTATGAAATCGGAAGTGGAGATGTTTTAAACCAAAATGAGAAATGGGTTGCCTTTAGAATTGTGAAATTTGAAACTTTACGGAACACTAGTTTTAGCCCGGTCGCAGTTAGAAAAGGATTAAATAACATATCAAAACTCATCCTGGGGGTTTGAAACTAAGCAAGCACATAACCATTTGCACCAAAAAACATTCTACCAAGTGGATTTGCAAGATGAACTCTGAGTTGCAAAATATTAATCAGCAAAGAGGGCCTCCAGGGTAGATTTGACAGGATGTAGGCCTAAGCTTTGTCGACACATTGAAGAGATATAGGCACTTCAAATTTGCAAAATTTGAAGGTGCCATCACCTTGGTGGACCATTCCATTCCTCTTGCATTAAGACTGTACTTCCCAAATTTCTCGCTTGTGATTCTCTACCTCACAACTATGGAGTGATCTTGTTAAGTCTGTGATTGATTTTCTTAGTTAAGCTGACAAAGCTGGAGTTCTCTTCTAATCAGATTAGCCATATCAAAGATTCTCGCTAGGGTTAACTGAAGGTTTCCAAAATAAGTAATTGACAGTAACTATGTATGTTTTGGCATCTTTTTGTGCTTCAAGAATCATTCAACTTAGTTCCTCAAGGTATGTTTACTCATCCACAATGCACTTCATCCTGCAAGCAATCCTCAAATTCGGCATAAAATCAGGTTTGCGATACAATCTTTCTCAATGTAAATGGATCATAATCAATACTACATAATAAATAGTAAATACCCTTGAACTTAATATCATAATGCTGTAAATAAATGATAAATCTTGTGACCTATTTGGGACCATATATATTTCCTAAACTTTTTTTTCTTTATATTGATATGAAAAAGATTTACAATAATGGAGAACACATTTTAAATCATGCCAACCTTGTGGAGATTGGAAGATAGCTGTACACACTAGAATTTCATCAGCTGTATTCTTCACAAGATGTAGAGAAGTAACAGCTTTTTAGTACAAAATTCCTGTTGGAGAAAACATAAGAGTTGCATAGAGATACGAGACTACTATTTACATTGAGCAGACATAGATCCAAGCTGAGAACATGAAAGAACTGAAAGGAGCTACTGCTTCCCTGGACCATGGTAGCCATGGGAGAAGTGGAGTCAGCCATCCTCTTGAATTGCTTGCCAGAGGTCGATTGTCATGGATTGCTCACCAGAACTTGCTTGCCAATTAGTTCCTCATGTCCCTTGGGAATATCAGACATACATGCATAGAGTTTTAACAGAAAAGATACAGTTGAGTGATTGATGTCATTATAAGAACATAATTTTACTAGTGTTTTCTTAAATTATGTGCAAATGCTCCTCTTTCCGGGTGTCAACTTCTCCTTGGCACACTTGGATGATTGTGTATAATTTTGCTGTCCACCATTAATTTCTGATGGAATTCCAAGGTGTATGGAAAATATTTTCTAGTTTTTTCAGTTGTAGAACTTCCTAAACTTGGAACCTTTCAAATCCCTTATAGATTTATTTCTTATTCTGCAGTTATTTCTTGCAGAGGAAACTCTACTTATATAATCATAGCTTTTCTAGCATTATTAGAGATAATAATCCTTAAATGACTGTTTTACAAGTTATCTGATAATTCTGAAGATAATTTCTCTCCACATGTTTTGTACCATAATAATCCCCTAACATTTTTTATACATAGAATTTTGAAATTTGCTTCTCTATTCAATTTTTTTAATGGTTGATTTCCTTATAACCACTTTGCTTTAATTTGGATAAATGCAACCTGTTGTACCCTTACAAAAAAATTTGTATGGAGTCCTTTTTGCACAATTTAACAAATTTTCTTGTTATTCTGAGAAATTATTGATTTTTTTGTCGAGGCAATGGACAAGTGTGAAGATGAGAAGTTGAGATTCAAAGTGGAAGTGTTATGTTGTTCTATTACAAACTTATTGACCCATATTTCATGATTAGTGGTTCACATGAACCCATCTCTCATGAGCATGAATGGTCCACTTAACACTCATTGCATCTAGGTGATGCTTATAAAAGTTATAAGTTATATTATAGTGCAGCTTATCATGCGGTGGACAAACAAAATCAATTAATTAAAGTTTAGAAAATTACTTGTTCAATTATCAATAACAATAGACTATGGAACTTGTTTTGGCACACGCTGAATCTACTTTCAATTCCAGCAACAAGAGATCAATAGATAAGTCTCCTTCGAAGTGGTCTATGGAAGAAATCCAAGAGGGGTAGTGGGCTTGGTTGACATTCTTGATGGAATTTAAGTTAGTCAGGATACTGAAGATCCTGCAAAGCACATTCCTGATGTACATCAGCAAGTTAAGCAAAGATACTTGAAATGGATGATCAATAAAAGAAGAGCAGATTTTCTTGCAGAGAAAAAAACTAGCAAGAAAGTGAGTTAGTTACGATTCACTTGTGTTGGGAGATACTTGTAATAAATTGAATTCAGAAAGATTGGCCATTGAAGTCTTGAAGAGGATTAATGACAATGAAAATGTAATAGACCTACCTGGGGAGCTTAACATCAGCACTATATTTAATGGAGCAGATCTATACCCATTCTTGTAAGTACATAATAAGTTGAGGATGAAAAGAAGGTTGGAAAATGAACAAGACGGTCTCAGAAAGTTTCTGAGCAGATTGAATGAATAATAAACATCAAGTTCTCAGCTACAGGATCCAAGGAATATAAAACGTACTTGGTAAAGTGGAAGGAATTTCCAGATTCTAGTGACACTTGAAGTTGAAACATAGAAGAAGAGCTATGGATTTTAAGTAAGCCCAATGACTGTACCATGAGGAAAGAAATGGTGTATACTAAGCTGAACTGGTAGTCCCACTGCCTGATTTTAATTTGGAGGGCCACATGGCAGACCAACTCTGCTAGATTTTAGGACCACGTAGTAGGAATCCAAGGAAATTAGTTAGATGATTTGTTAGTTGTGGTTTTCATTGAGTGAAAATAGGGGTTCATTTGGATAAAGATTGGCAAAGTAAAATAATAACTAATCTATAATTTTTGAGGGTAATGGAATATTTCTCCTGGATGGCAAGAGCTATTTGTTGATCTTAGAAAGGGAATATATGAAACAGTTCTGTTTCTCGATTGCAGAATTTTGGAACTTCAGTTCATCATATATGTAGACTGTCCTTTTGCTAATGTTGCAGTTGCTCATATTAATGTTACAAGTTCAATTCAGTTTAGCAAGCTAATGAAGATTGTTGTTGATTTTTCACCAGTTACAGATCCAGGCTCTTAAACTTCAGCTGGCCAACCAACCACTTTTTCATTGAATAGCACCGTGCTATTTGTTAGATACTTGTAACTCAAAGAACTATCAAACTTTTAATCTGAAAATGAGCATGTTTAAGCCTCTTTTTATAATAGATATTAGATATTATATACTTGATTAAGAACATATAATTGCTTAGCAATTTTGTAAATGGTTAACACTCCAATTTCCTATAGACTTCATAAGTTGAAAGGCTGAATTTGAAATAGAAAATTGATGCATAGACTAAAAGAGCATTATCTCATTGAAATTATCCAGTGATAAGCGCTAGAGCAAAATCATATTGGAAGTCCAAGCATGACAATAGATGGTGCTGTTACAGAAGATGAATTTCAAGGCTCTCTTCCTCCGAAGAAGGTAAGATTCCCGAATTTATGAATATGATTGCATGATTAACAATTAAATTATAAAAGATTTCATATTTATTTTATTTGCTTGATCTATAACTAACATGACACAATTTTCTTACTCATATAAAAGGGACAATACAGTGCATATGCAGTTTGTTGGCTTCTTGGAATTGGATGCCTTTTCTCTTGGAATAGTATGCTGACAATTGAAGATTACTATCAATATCTATTTCCGGTTAGTACTGCAATTTTTTATTTTATTCTCTTGATTTTTTTTTTCAAATATATCTGCTTGTTCTTCCAATAAAATCTAAGTTGTGATGGCCTGTCTTGTATGTTTTTATTTCTTAATAATAATTATAGGAAACAAGGTAACCATTATTGCTAAGTTGCCAGTTCCGGTACTGGTTCGGGTTCGGGTTCAGGGGTTTGGTTTGCCGGTTCGGCTAAAATTTTTTTTTTGGAGGCGGGGGTTGTGGTGGTCGGTTCGTAAAGGGCACACACTATTGATATCTCAGAGATCTTCATTACTGTCATCATGAAGCTCCATGAAACTGTTGCTTATCAGTTTTAGACTGCCCCAAACTTTCTGAAATAGTTTTGTTGAAAGGTTGCATCTCAGAGATCTTTATTAATACCATCATGAGTCTCTGTGAGACAATTACTGGTCAGTTTCTGACTGCTTGTGGGCTCTCTGACTTTGTCAATAGTAGTATAAGAATCAAAATAGGTTATCTTATCTCATTGATTCTCTTTCAGATCTATGATGGTGAGCATTAGAACTTTCTAGACAGAGCACTCTTCCTTGCATCATTTATTAATATTTGTACTGCTTTCTGTTGATGATGTGGTCCACTTCACTCATTCTCCTAACGTTTTTATGAGAGAGATGCTTTTGTTGAGCCTTTCCAATGAGTGGTTAAACTTTGTAAAACTAAGATCATGATCCTCAGATTTCAACACATTGAGAGATGTTATTTCCTGGTTTCAGTTTCCTACAAAGGCAAGCCAGTGGAGATCATGGGAAATGATACTTAAGAATACAGTCTACTACATGTTCATCTCCCAATTTAAATAATGCTTCAATACGGTGGCTAAGAGATATGTCTCCATTTCATTTTTGGAGTGTCGATGCTTTCATGTATGTTTGCAGGATATCCGTTAGATGCATCTCTTCAACATAATATTTAAAGTTTAAACCAACTAGTCTTTATGGATCAAAGTTTTGGGGACCCCGTTTAGGATCTATTGACTTGCAGATATTGATAAGGAATAGACTAGCATGCTTTGGTGTATAATTTCTCCATAATGCATTTGTCCAAGAAAAACTTGATGCCTAGCTTGATGTCAAGAAATTCTTTGGGATCATTTTCCATCCTCATAAACTTAGGCCTTGTTGGCGTAACAACTAGCACCTCTAGAGTAAGAGTGGTACGGACAGCTATGCACACTACACAATGAGTGCTCTTCAAATTAGGAGGGGAAGCTCCCTCGTTGTGCTTGACAAAAATACTTGCAAAGGGAAATAAACTAAACTAATTCCTGTCTTTTTGTTTCAGCTGTAGAGGTACAAGGCTTTCTCGAAAACTATATACGTTGCAGCTGAGAATTTTCTCTGGTTTTGCAGATTCACTAACTACAACTAAACTTAATTGCTTAAATTCTATCTAGTCTCCTCAAGAAAACAGAGCATGAGGAAACAGAGCAAGGTTTGACTATCAGACGATAAACAAGTATAGATTCTCAACTTGAAGGCAAGGTGGCACATCTATCAGCTCAATCTAAACAAGTTTATTGGTAACATCACACGATAAACTGAATACGGATTCTCTACTTGAAGGCAAGGTGGCACAACTATTATCTCAATCCGAATAAGTTTATTATTTACAACAACACACGATAAACAAGTGCAGATTCTTTACTTGAAGGCAAGGTAGGCACAACTATTATCTCAATCCGAACAAGCTTATTAAGCACAAAACAGATTTATCTAAACTATGGAAAGAATTCACCATTACAATCGCATGAAACCCTATGTGGCATAACAATTGATCATAAGAGTAAAGACGCATGAACAAATACCAAAAGAGCAATATTGAGGGCAAGGTAGGCGTAGCATATATTTCTCTCTCAAGCAAAAGTTAATTACAAATGAGCAAAAGCTCTTATTTATATACATCAAGGTGTAGGTAACCCTAAAATCACCTTGAGTCAACTCTGATCTCGCAAATGCATGCAAGATTTATTATTAAACCCTAATGAAGTAAACTATACAGTTAAGCTGGAACACTACCATCAGTTAACCGATACATTTAACCTAAATGGACCATGTGCAAGCATGTACGTCCTTATTTAAAGCAAAGTTAACTGGACACTACCTTCAGTTAACTGGAAACCCTAACCCTAACTCCTGTGATGATAATTCCAAGGATGAGATAAGCATGTGTTAAGTCAGCAAGTAAACTCAAGACTAAAAGTCGAGTTAACTGCTGCTCATGACTCAACCCTTGAAATTAACTGCAAGTTCCAACTGGCAGATCACTCCATGTCATCTCGGTCTAACACTTCGACCAAGAACTCATCAATCTCTTTGTCATCTGCCACTTTGATACTACCCAAAACAACAATCTGTTTCTTCAGTTCTTTGCTGCCTTCTTTGACTGTGTGCATGCCATCTTTACAATCTTCAGTCGCCTTTCTGAGACTGGCTGAAACAACTGAAATATTCTCTAACTTAGGCGCCATTGGCTCTCCTTCAAGGCTGTCACGAATCAGCTTCTCGAACTCAGCTTGTACTTTGTCCAACTCAACATACGTGCCATCTTCAAGAAGATAATGACACGGAATCTGAACAACAAAACCACTGACAAGTGCAAGTACTCCAACCACATCATCTTTCATTGAAAATAACTTGGTAGAGATCTTCTCACATATTTCCATTTTGAGAAGGTGCTGCTCTCTCCAAGTAAAAACTTTCTCTTGATCCTCATCAATCTCCAAGGCATCGTATGCAATAGATAATTGAGACACCAAAACACGATCCTTTGCCAAACTCTCTGCAACCGCAACTTCGAGCAACTGAATACCCTGACGGAGTTTATGTGCATCACTCCTCAACTGATACAAATCTGCAAGAAGACGCTGACCTGTAGCAACTAAATCTTCAATCCAGCTATCCAATAGTCTGCCATGACTGACTAACTGATCCAATTTTCGTTGTTCTGCAGGTGTATTCTGAGGAAGAACAGGCGCTCTACTTGAATTTCCATGAACAAGATCAGAAATATATTGACGAAGTTGACTGTTTTCAGCCTTAAGCAAAGCCTTATCTTCTCCATCCTTCGTGATTCGTTCTTCAAGATTATTGGTGACGATCTTAAGAAGAGTCACATCCGTCTCTCGAGTGGTTCTGCCAAGATTAGCCTTAGTGAAAGTAAAATCACCAACTTCGACTTCATCTAAGCTCTTACCCTCTGGAGGAATAGCAACCTCGATAACAATCTCTGATTTTGGAGTCTTCTCAATATGCACCTGTTTCTTGATTTTCTTGTTCGACCTTCTGTGGTAAGGTTCACCGAACTCAGACAAATCAAGGTTGTATGAAGGTTCACGCCTCTGTCTCCCCAAAGACCTCTCAAGCCAACATGACTGAACAATATTTTCAATTCGAGGAGAGACTGTCCCTGATGTATCAACCTGTGGTGGTTCAGTTGTCTCTGATCCTACTTGAATTGGTGTCTCAGGCTCAGAATCTATGTCAATAGGTTGCATATGAGGCAAACTAGGAGGTTCAACATGAGGTTCAGCCTGAATAACTGTCTCTACTGGAACCTCAGGAACATTCTCAACTTGCTTCTGCTTCCTCTTACCAGTAGCTCTCTTTCCCGTATTTCCACTGAGTCTAACTCCTTCAGGAGGTATCACAATAGCTTTGACCCGAGGTCTTGACCTAGAAGTAGAAGGCAACGAAGAGAAATCCTTTGGCGGCTCTGTCACAGGAACTGACTTTCGCTTCCGTTTACTCTCCAAGAACAACTTGCTAGTCTTGATAACTGATCTGGAAACCTCCTCAATAGAAGTATTCTCCTTAGCATACCAATCAGGTGAGCAAAGTGGCTGCCGAGCAACTTGATCTCTAGCATATGAATTGAGAAGAACTTCTCCATCATCATCTGATAAACCATCAACATCTTCTGATAGGTAATCAGAGAGCTGACCAATAGTGAGTCTACAATAGTGACGACGACGAACCTCGAATTCATCTTCACAATTAGCCCAGAAACCCTCAAGTGCTGGCTTATGTGCAATCCCTCGCTCTAACCTGTCTGCATAATGGCCGAGAGGATCATAGGAATGCCTCTCAGTATGAGTCTTGAGTTTGAACCTTTCTATCTCGGTTGACATAAGCTTGGCATCTGTTGCCGCATTGCATGTGAAAATTCCCAATGTGAATGGAAAATTAGCTGCAGTCTTATGACGATTGCGAAGAAAGAAATGAACATGTTGCATCTGCCTGAGAAACTCCATGAAGATGAGCTTGTCTGAAGGGTACCTCGGTAACATCAGGGGCTCTCTAACATATCCATAAACCCGGATGTATGTGAAAGTAGGGAACTGGATAAACCAATCTGCCCAAGTCTCCATCGCTGATTTTGCCTCGGTAGAAATACGAATGTGCATTTCGTTGTCAAGATCTCTAACTATCCTCATAGAAAAATGATCATTCACTGCTCGGAAGTCTTGCTCGGATTGAGAGAACTCCAACTGAGGATAATACTCATGAACACGCTGAACACCGAGAGTGCCATTAGTTTTTAGATACTTGTAACTGCCTTGGAATGCAACTAAATAGACCAAGTAGGATATCATATGAAACTCATGATACTTGAGAAAATTAGTAATCTGCTGATGTAAGCAATCACTAATCAACATAGCCCAGTCAAAATGCTCTGTGCCATCAAGAATTCTGGTAATTAGGTAAAACATCCATGAACGGAAAGTGCTAGCATCCTGTTGACCGGTAACTCGATTGAGCAAAGTTATCAAAACAGCAACTTCGTCCTTGAATTCACCACAACCAACCTTTTTAGGCATGTTAGTCTTTTGAACTTTCAGCCATTTCTGAGCCACCTTCCTCTGCGAACGTTGTTGATCACCATCCCATATCTTCTCACAGGCTTCAAGAACCACAGTAAAGTTATCTGAACGAGGAGGAATAGAAAAACATTTCTCTATGTCCTTCGGTTTGAGACTACAAACAACCCTCCCATCTGCTGACCTGATTTGACGTGAAGATGAGTCATAATGCTTGATGCAAGCAAGAACGAACTCAAGATCGAAAGTAGTAACAGGAATGGATGCTACTGCCAGCAATCCGGAACACTCAAGATTCCTCAACGAATTGCTGCTAACACCCTCCAGACTGCTCAGATTAACCACTGAATAAACATGATTCATGTCTGTATTTGAAGTTTTGATGAAATTATGCATAAGAGCCGATTTGGCCTTATAATCAATGAGATTGAACTGCATTTTGAAAATGGCGACTTTTGACTGTAAAGTTGAATATACTTGAACACTTTCTGGAAAACTGAAAATCTCTGGGCAAGGCTAAAAATAGCCTATGACGAAAGAAATTTTCGAAATTTTTCTGAAACGTGGGTTTTGTGCAGAATCCAATTCTAAGACAACCTAGATAGCTCGTTTCTCGAAAAGATGTGTTTTAGACCCACATGCAAAGAAATTCTCGAAAAAAAGCACAGAGCTTCAGAATGAAGACTACGGGGCGATTTTCTTGAAAAAATCTAAGACATGGGTTTTGCTGCAAATACTGAAGTATGCGAACCCAGATGATCAGATTCTGAATATACGCTGAATTTCTTTGACATGCGAAAAAAGTACCTAAGATGAGAAATAGAAGAAATAAGACAGAAGATAGAAAGTTTTGCTTGCTCTGCTTCTGAAAAATTCGCCAACCTCTTCTCTGGAACTTGATGAAACCTGCATGCAAAGTGAAAATAAAGTCTGGAATTTTCTTCCTTTGATCAATTTGAATCCGTTGATATGAAGAACGCTGAATTCTGACACCTGTAGCACCCTTAGCTTGCTGGTCGCTCAAGAAGAATGAATACTTCAAAGCTCAAGATGAAGAAATAATGGACGCCAATGCTTGGTTAAATAGACTTTCATCTATGAAATTTGTACAAAGGCAAGAATCATTGAAAAATGGCGCTTGGCTTGTGATTGGACCCCATCTTAGTTAACTGAAACTAGAATATGCTAAATAAATCGCCATGCATTAGGGTTTTCCCTTTTCAATCTTCAGTTGACAAAACCATGCGATTTAGACTTCAGTTGACCATCTTCATTGAATTCGCCATCTTCAAAATTTATTAAATTAACAATTAAGAACTAAAGCGTCCTTTTTGAGAACTCAAGTTGACAATCTTGATTGAGTTTGAATCCGCCAACTTCATGCTCATGCTTTAATTCTAAAAATGACATTCCTTTTAAGGCTTCAGTTGGCATTCAAGAAGTGAATGCGCCAACTTCACATGCTTTAATTCTAAAAATAACGTCCCTTTTGGAACTTGAGTGGACATTCCAAGGCAAATGCGCCAACTTCACAAAATTCATGATTCACAACTAAATCAAAAATATGGCGTCCCTTTTGGAACTTCAGTTGACAAAAGGTGAAGCACCTACTTCACAAAGTCTTCACAATTTCAACCAAATTCGCCATGCATGTGAACTTAAGTTGATTTCCACGTACAAACTTCAGTTAACTCAACATGCAAAGTTGTTAACTGGACATGCAAACTAGTTAACTCGACATGCGAACTGAAAGATCACTCAACATGCCAATATATGAACTGAAGATGACAACCCAGAAAACGTTCAGTCTAACTGCAGTCAGAACTCCAGTTAGGGCGCACCAGTCAACTTCTTTCGAAAATTCAACTTTGACCTCTCAAGGCGAATTCCAGACTTAGCCAATTTTCATGAAAATTTGGATTCAAACCTCTGTCGGGACCTCTGTTCATCTTCTGACAATGGTTGACTGACATCTCCGATTGGCTGGCTAACAGGTGCATCGCAGAGCTGAACAAAAACTAATCAAAAGGTACCTTGAGACTGCAGACCATAAAACTGACATCTGAAGGCTCAAAAACTCAAGTGCCTTTTTCAAAAGCCGCGCTTTTCCTCAGACTTAGTCACATTTTGACATCTTGATCTCGTACGAAGGGAAAAATAAATCCTTCATAAATCTGTTTTAGCAATTTCCAAGACTGGATCACAGGTTCACTGCGAAGCTGACTTCATTCTGGATGACAGCTGCAAAGGCACATTTCTCCAGAAAACATCATCTGAGGGGTGAAAATCAAGGGCGCCTTTTTGAAAAGTTGCTCTTTTTCTTCCCAGACTTAGCCATTTCTGGAACTGACCAAAATAATACAAAAACTCCGACTGCAAGCTGCTGGGACATCTTCTGAACTGACGGAGACAGGCAACAGAAAGTTGAACATAACACAGACAAATTGAACATCTGAGATCATTAGAAAGAACGCATTAAAGGCTTGAAAAACTCAGGCGCCTTTTTGAAAAGATGCTCTTTTGCTTTCTCGATATTCTGACTAAGATTTAACCCTATGTTTGACCTCTGGTTCAGGCACTTCAGCAACTCAGATTCACCCACTGACGGATGCGTCGCGAAGCTTGAACAAACATGAGATAAACATCTTGGATGGCATTTAGCCAAAAACCTTCATTTGACACCTCAAAAAGATGGGCGCCTTAACTGAAAAGCTACGCTTTTCTCCAGTGTTAGCCAATTCTCGCTTTCGCCTCGTTTTGCTCTATATCTTCCACAACTTGCTCGAAACAGGTCCGTTTGACAAACTTGATAGCTCATTGCGAAGCTGACGTGATGTCGGACAAATGTCTGCTGGAGGTGACAAACCCTAAAAACAGAATCTAAGCCCCTAAAAGGTAGGGCGCCTATTTGAAAATGTGCTCCCTTCTCCAGAGATAGAAAATTTTGATGATTTTCGTTCAGATTTTCATTTTTCTTAAATCTCTTCAATAACAAACTGACATGACACTGACACCAACTCCATATTTGAAAAGCCCAAAAACGACCTTCTGACATCACTTTAACAAGATTAAGACTCAATTAAGCAAAATGCCTTAGTGAAGCAAAAATTTTGATTTTGGGTACAACAAGCCTCTAGGTGATTTGAACTCTACTTAGAAGAAATATCCATATATAGCCATTTGTTCTTCACATAGAATCTCTTTACAGCTCATTTTGGACAACAATTATGTCGGTATTCTAAGATAAGTTTTTTTCTTTTTCTTTTTCTTTTTTTTTTATATATCTAGGTTGTAGGCATATCTATAGATTGGTTTCCTCAATTGAGATACTCCTTGATCACCCATCATGAAAGGTGACGTCAATAGAGTTGTTAGAGAGGATATATATCAGCAATATATATAGGTCAGTTGGACCTTTCACTACGGCATATCAAACTAAGATGGATTTCTATGTGAAACATTTCTTGCAAATTGTTGGTGGCACCATCATTTGTCACATGGGCTTAGGATTCTCCTTGGCCAGTTGAAGGCATGTTCCTACTGGTTGCAAGCTAACAAATGCTCACATATTCTATGAGGTGATAGGTTGTTGTCTACATCTCTCCTAGATATAAAGATAGTGTAGCTTTTTATAAACCATTTTTTTCACTTGAGGACATTAATAAAGTTTGTATGGGGATTATGATCTAGGAAATGTAATAAGTATGGTTCTCTCTTGAGTTTATTTTTCAAGTAAAATTAGTAAAGTGTAATTATTATATGGGCGTTTAATGGCTCACAAGGAGCAAGGGACCAAATTTTGTTTTGCAAGTAAGAAGTGCTTTCAATTTCTAATTTAAAATATTTTAATATAGGGGGGAAATCTTTGTTCAGATTTCTAGGGTGTAGTTGCTTCAAGACAAATGGTCTCTCCCTAGATATATTTGGTCAGACATTTTACATATTGTTATAGAATAGTAAAAGATTTATTCTAGTTACTTTCCAGTTTGTCAATTCATGTGTGCAACTGTGTGATGAGTCATGAAAATGCCATATTTTATATATTAGAGGTCAAGCCATGTGGTGTACAAATGATTAGAAAAATTTAAATTTGTATCTATTTTCTTCACAAAAACTCATGATGCTTTCTAACTTTTGTGTAGGACTACCACTCATCAAGAGTATTGACATTGGTGTACCAGCCTTTCGCATTGATAACAACTGTTATACTCACATACCATGAGGCTAGCATTAATACGCGAAAACGCATCCTATTAGGATATGTTCTCTTTTTTATAAGTACACTCGTTATCATTATTGTGAGTATTCTGAGATGAACTTTTGAGTTTTGCTGGTCTGTATTTTAATTTGTTTCTCTGCTATAAAATCAGTTTTCAGTAGTACACTTCCTTGAGGAAGATGAATTTGTTGCCACAAAAATATTGTTGTCAAAAAGACATTTTGGCTTTCAAGTGTTAAACATTTTTTTCATAATTAAATAGGCTTTACCAAATTTTGTACGTATATTTCTAAACTATAATTTGATTTTGTCAATAGTTGGACCTTGCAACCTCTGGGAAGGGAGGACTAGGAACCTTCATTGGCATATGTGCAATGAGTGCACTTTTTGGCTTTTCAGATGCTCATGTCCAGGGAGGAATAATGGGAGATTTATCGTACATGAATCCTGACTTTATTCAGGCAAAGATATTATCCATGTATTTTTTCATTGGATCGTTTTCATTTCATCTTAGGATGGATTTTCATGTTGTTAACATTCTTACTTTGTGAATGTATAGTCTTTCACGGCAGGGCTTGCAGCATCAGGAGCTATTACATCTGGTTTGAGATTAATAACAAAATCGGCCTTTGAAAACTCAAAAGATGGCCTTCGTAAAGGAGCTTGTAAGCTTATTGTACAAATTTTGCTTTGCTATCTTCAAAATATACAATTAGAATCCTAAAGTGCTTTTTCTTAGCAAATAAATGATATTTGAATTATTTTAAAAGGCTTTATCACTATTCTCCTCTCTGGTTATATGTTAGGGAAGAATTTAACCCACCTCTATGTTCCCCTTCAATGGGCAAGTAGGGCAGAATGCATATGAAAGGTTCCCCAAAGGGAGACATCCTAGGGATTTAGGGGTTTGGAGAGGTTGTCCCCTCATTTCTCTTTTTTTTGAAAGTTTTGGGGATGCCTCCCTTTTTATTGGTCTTTTTTGGGGGCTTCCTCTTCTTCTCACTCTCTTATTCTGTTTTCCTTTTCTCTTTTGGTGACTAAAATATAAAAAAGAGAAGAGGCACAATTTCCAAGATATCAATCAGATGATGACTCAGATTTCGATGTTTTTTTATCAATGTACCTAATGCATGATGCAACATTTAGTTTTTAGCATCTTTCATTATAAATCATGTTTCACATTATGTCTATGATTATTGGTGTATGAGATGGATTATGGAATTTATGAATTGTTACTCTTTAGAATTTCAATTCATTTGATTTATTTATGTTATTTTTAGGTATTTTTCATTTGTTTGTATTTTAAAAATTTAAATATTAATTTTATATATAATTTTAATATATGTGCTGCCATCCCCTGCCATCCCAAAAATCCTGAAAAAAACTTGTCATCTCTAAAACCCGTTTTCCCATCCTCAATAATTGGAGAAACATTGGAAAATGCAACTTATGTTTTCCAGTACTAAATAGTAACCCAAGTCATTGTATTTTCAAGAACACATGAATGCAATTGTACAAAATTTTGTTGTTGAATGGGAGATCACAAGTTTGAATTTGGCATCTTGAACACAAAACATAAGGGCTTGCTATGGTTAGAGTTCTATTAGTAGGTCTTTTGGCTTTTTGCAATGTTGTTTGTAAATGATTTATGTTATTTATGTTTGTAGTATGTCTCAAGGTCTCGAACCTTGTGACTTGGAAAACTTGGTAGATCCTATTTTGTCTTGGACTCAATTACTTGGCAAAAACTTAGCAAAACTAGACAAATAAAAAAATGCTTAAAATCATAAAGAACTTGGGAATACTTGCCAAAATTCAAGAGTACTCGCCAAAACCTTGGCAAAACTTGGCTAGGTGAGTTAATGGGTGATTTACTTGGTTACAAAAATAACTCATGAGCTAGGAAGGTACTTGGTAAGATTTTGATCTATGGCATGTCTTGTAGTCTATTATCTTTAACAAAAGATGGACACAAGTATAGATCCATGATAAATTTATTTTTTGATTTTTCCCCTAGACCATTGGGATAATAGGCTTGGCAGAGGTTGCATTTACATCTATACTTTCCTATTTGAACAATACAATTTGGTCGAAGAGCAACTGCCTTTGCCAATCTAGGTTTTCCACGCTTCAAGAGATTTTTGTAAGATAAATCTTGTGTTGTTGCATTCTTTTCTCATTTCAGTCCATTTCTGAGTATAATAGTACACTTTAATTCCTCCATATTTCACTTTTATTTGAAAATTCTTGTAGCACAGCAGCATTAAGTTTTGATTATGTAGTTTCTAGCTAGATTTAACTAAAAATTACAGATCACATATATAGATAGCTTTGTTGAGCCATTTGGAGCATAACTCTTTTACTTTGTAAGAATTATGTTCATCAAATTTGGAGTTGTTAGTGTTAACTGCATTATGGATAGATGGGGGAGCAGGAAGGTCAAGGGATAATGTGTTTGGAGGAATAGCCCACAGAATATGTGCATGATATGTGACGGGTTATCACTTGTGATCTTATTGGTTCTAGAGCCTTTATCTATAGAAGTTATAGCCAGGCTATGTATTCCACCTTAAAATGATGCAAAATGCTATGTTTATCTTGTACATGTTTGTATATTACTTTTGGTTTAAGAGAATATCCTTCAGTTTGGAATATCCTTGTGTCTACAAAATAAGTGGGCCTTGCCCTACCATTTTTCTTATGTGATATGTAAAGAGCGAAGAAGGATATCGGAAGCTGATAAGGTGAAAAGGGTTGAAGCCCATAATGAATATTGAAACATACAGCCAATGGGCACACACACCTCCTATATGGGGAGGCATTTGTCTCACTACTTTTTTGACTGATGATGCATAAATCATGCTCAAGGATCCTAAACTCATCTCTAATTGAGCTCTTAGGTATATGTATTGTGTGGTGGAGAATTCTAAGTCAGCTTTATACATTAAGAATAGGTTACAGAATCACATACATCTCTTTCATCATATCAACATTTTCAATTATCAGAATTATCATTCATTTAACAAAATTGTACAGAAACACCAAACAGACAAGATAGTTGATTACATTCATCTCTAGACTGTTTTGTTGGTTTCACAAAATGAAGGGAATACACAAACAAAATAGTAGAACACCACTGACTGTTCCCAACTATAATTTAATTCCATCCATTAATCTCTATTTAGGAAATAAGAACACTACAAATATTTTAAATTTCATCAAACTCCTCAAATATCATATCAAAGGCCATCAAACCAAAAGTCATAAATTCCCAACAGATTTTGGCAGAAGAGTTGCCTCTCAGATCGAAGCAGCTTAACCAAAGGAGGTATGGGATTTATGCAGCCTGAAAGCTAGTGGGTTTGTTTCCCACCTCCAGAAAAGGAAAAACATGAGAAAATCATTCTACAACCAACCTGATTAACAAAGTGAAATTGATGGTTCAAAAAGATGGCCAACTAATATGATAACTTCGGTAGTAGAAGCATTGAGAAAAAGGATAAGGGAAAGTACAAAAGTTGGAAAGAAAGAACAAACAGACTTCAAAAGCTTTAACTGTGAACTCCGTCATTTATCTTGAAGTTGAAGGAAGAAAATAAATCTCAAGCTGTAAGGGTGCCAATGGAGAAAACTATTAAGGAATAAAGTTTTTGATCCTCAAAAATCCAGAGTTCCCTCATGAGTTAGATTCATATTATGTTCAAAACTGACAATTTTTTTGGTCATTGGCATCTTTCACTAGTTTTTACATTGTCTTTGTTTACATTTGAGGATAACAAAGATCTTTTACTTGTGTAGGAAATTTGTTTACTGCTGCATACAAAGATCAAGCAGACTATTATTGCTTTTATTTTTTCTTTATGCTATCAAAGGCTTGACTTGATTAACATTTTGTTTTGCAGTGCTGTTCTTTTCAATAAGTACCTTATATGAGCTGTTCTGTATTTTTCTCTATGCTTTCATCTTCCCACGCCTTAAGGTTGTAAACTATTATCGATCTAAGGCAGCTTCTGAGGGATCAAAAACGGTGGCTGCTGATCTTGCTGCAGGAGGTATTGCAGTATCAGCCCAAAATGTAATGACTATCCTTAATTTATCAGATATAAAAGAAGTTAATCTTGCACTTATATTACTTTCTTTATTGAGTAAGGACTCATAAACATCTTTCTCTCATTGACTTTACTTTCATTTGTTAAATGAAAAGGATGTTGAAGAATCAAAAGTTAAAGAACGTCTGAATAACAAGGAGCTGCTGAAACAAAACATTGATTTTGGGTTGGATATCTTCATTACCTACATAGTTACACTGTCCATATTCCCTGGTTTTCTATCAGAAGATACAGGCAAACATGGGCTGGGTTCCTGGTGAGTTTCCCTCTTTTTTCAGGACTTATTACTACTTACATGAATGATAAAAGGAATGAAATTCTTAGCATGCATTATAGAGGACTTCATAATCAGATTAATGCATTAATATAGTTTCCTCTGGAATGCAATATTATCTGCTTTAATATTCGGAGGTTAGCATTCTCAAATGATGGTATTTTAGTTTTTACCGATTAGTGTATTATTGCTATTATTGGAAGCACTTGGTCTTGATGGTCTAAATAAATTTAACACCATCAAAAATTGCCTGTGGAAGACTCTTAGATAACTATAAGCTTTTCTGTCTAAATTAAGATGTGTATTCCCTTTTTTATATCCTCCAATGCAAGAATTTTTATCATACTATTGCCAAATTGCTTTAGTATTCTATCCCACAATACTAATCAAATTCATATTTAGATCATGAGATAAAACATGAGCTAATTTTTCTTTTTGAAAACAACATCATGTAAATTACATTCACACTTTTTGTTAGAAGTTTCAAACATATTAAGAAGGGAAAAAGTTACAAAAGCAGTGAGGAGGCTGTTGTGATATACTAGTTGTCACAAATCAAAGCATAGCCAGATTAAGAAAAGGAGTTGATCAAAGATCAGCCAACATCTGCAGTAGCATTTAAAGACCAACCAGACCAGAGAATTTCGAGGAGGAATTCCTAAATCAAAAAGAAGTTAAAGACATATCATAAAGGAGCTAAGCTCAGCCATCTATTAGCCAGGTTTCAAGTTTCAGGATTCAAGGTTACCATATCCTTGTCTTCATAGATCTAGTTGTGATGGAAGTTTGAGGCTTCTTACATTCACACTTCTGTAAAATTCAAGAAGTATATATGAATGCACATGTGTTGGAAACTTTGTGGTTTTGCATGCTGATCATAAAGGGGTCAAATACTTAAATATAATTCTACAAGTCTAGTGCTTGCAGAAACCATACTAATCATCATTCCAAAGGCCTCCAAAACTTATAAATCAACCATTTGTTTGCCCCAAATGGACAGTGTACACAAAAGTATGTTATGCTGAGTGTTAACTCACTGCAAAGAGATTCTTGATTTCTACTCATTATTTGCATGAACCTCACCATTCGATCCAAAACATACAAAAATGTAGAATTACCCCAAATGGACACCATATGCAAAACTTAACATTTTGACAATTGGAAAATAAACATCATACAAAAAATTTCATTTCGGTGAATATTAACTCATCCTTAAGGGGTCAGAAACCAAAATGTAATTGCTAATTACCCATAATTTATGTTAATCTCGCCATTCAATTCAAAACATCAAAAAACCTATAAATCAACTATCCATTTGCCCCCAAATGGGCATTGCATGCAGAAGTTACATCCTAGCAAACATAGTCTGAGCTGGCCAGAAACTAACAAAATACTGCCCAGCAAAATCCTGGCAAACATAGTCTGATCTGGGCCAAAACAATTAACAAACTACTGCCTTGATAAATCCTAACTCATAACATCAAATATACTTTTCACACAAAATGCCATATGTCTGAAAATTTCAAATATCTTATTGCAAGGAACTCATACATGATTTGCAAATTTGAAGATTCAGCCATTAATGCTTAGGGATTCAGCTACAAGGTAACAATGTGAGTTACTGTAGTTAAGCTAGAGGAAGTTCCACCCTGAAGCATCTACTCAGAACAATAAACTGACATATTATCCTAAGCATCATACTTGCCAAAAAGCTCTCTAAGATACAAATCCAATGGTTCTTGTGAATTTGAAATTTGACCCTCTAAGATTTGTGAATTACCTATCTGTCAACTCAGATACCAATTCACAGTTCTAATTTCAAGTGATGTGATTAGTTCTATATTATTGGAAACTCTCAACAAGACGCTTCCAAGGGTATCTTGCAAATTTAGAAATTTGAAGTTTTAAGTGTTGCAAATTCTGTGGAAGGTGACTGTAACCAAGCAAAACAGCCCTAAATGTAACACATTCAGATTTGATTTCACAGTCCTTATTTCCTGCTACAATTTGTGTTGTATATTACTGGAAATTTGTTGACAAGATGCTTCCAAAAACACCTTGTGAATTGAGAAATTCAAAGTGTTGCAACATGGTCATGGAGGGACTGCAACAGCGTAGATCTACTATAATGAAATGCCCATTTTAAAATAATTTACAGCCCTAATTTTTCTCAATTCACTAAGTATTGTAAATCATCTGAAATCTCTTGACAAGATGCTTCCAACAATGTTTGTAATTTCCAAAATTCTATGGTTAACATGATTTTCAACATCATCCATAACTCAACTGTTTTTCTCAAATCAATCCAATGACTTCTTAGACAATTTGCAACCTCAAAGAGATTGTGGAGGGTTGAAAAAACATACCTAAGTTATTTCCATCTTTTAAAAATGCAAAAACATTCAAACATTGATAATTTTCTACACCATAACCATATTTTTGGAAGTCATCAATGTAAATCAAATAATGCAAATATTGCATTCATTATTTTTTGTAAAGCTGGAACGTTTCTTGCATCAAACTCAAGTAACACATGCAAGAATACTAAGAATTGCAAACCTATCAAGGCAAGATTTATATTTAATAATTTGTTACAATACATATACACAAGACTAGATTGGCAAGAATGAACAATCACGCTATGAATATTTTTTATTCAGTATTATAAATCCAAAAATGCATATAGTCTTATTATTAATTTCAGAAGTGCATTTTTGGTTTCTTAGCCTAGAATTTAAATATCAAGCATTCTCGTTTTCTTTTTTAAGTTCATATAACAATGGGGAAAGGAGATTTGTGCACCCAGAGCCAGTGGTTTGTCTGCAAATTTTAACTCTTATGTTCAATTTTGCATCCATACTGTTACATTAATGTGAGTGTTATGTTCTGTACAGCTATCCACAGAGCAGGTGCGCAGGTCGATTAGGTGTAAACAGGAAATTAACATCTCTGAGTTTTGCATATGCTGTCCATTTATAACCCAATCCTAACCAACTACCCAAAATGTATCTGCCCACTCCTAATATACTCACAACTCTGATTCTCCCATCCTTTAAGGTCTTAAACTTAGGAAAGGTAGGGTAATTGTGTGCAAGAAATTTTATAACACAATAGCTGAAAACATTTCATGCTAATAAACAAAGAATCACTTATGGTCTATAAACAAATATAAAGGAGTAGTTCAGCAGTCAACCAACTTAACTAACATTAAAATAAAAATTCAGTCCATTGGATAAAATAAGCCAGCTACAAGAATAACCTTTTCTTCCCAAATAATTACCTTTGGCATACACTAATTAATCATACAATATTCCGAATTCTCATATGCATATGAATTATGAAGCTGTAGTTGGACTTTTCCCTCTCTAAATACCCAACATGAATTTCAGCTGCATAATAAAGAATTGTGGGCTGCTAGCAAGTAATTTTCTACCTCTCCTATGCCTAACATATGTTAATACCTGGGTTGGGACATTTCCACCTCTTTCACACCCACTAAGGCCTTGAAATAAAGCACAAAAGATAGCTTTTAACTTCTAAACATAGCAACCCAAGATTTGCAGTTCCTTTCAAATTTTCCATTCTGCCTCTCACCTAACCGGCACATAGAAAAAGATGGCATAAAATTAGATAAAAATGAGGCAAGTCAGCAATACACACAACAATGAAATTTGCAAAAAAAACTGATACCGAGTTCAAAAAAATAAATGGGGATTTACCTGGAAATAAAATCCATTTGTCATGGATTTTAAAATGAAGGATGATTGGAAGCACCTTCACTCAATTGCCAATCCAATGGAATAAATGATAGCCCCTCTTTCTTCTCACAAAACCCCAAATTTTCTCTATGTTATGTGCTATAACAACCTAAGTCACAAGGTTCAAACTTGAGTTCGAGTTTGGCAACATTGAAATTCGGATGAAGTTTGGCAAGGAAAAAATTCAGAAAAAAAAATCGGCACTAAATTCACCTTATGTAAATTTTTATTTTTTTTAAATATAAGTAATATATCTACAAAATTGTCAAAATAGTTTAACATCGATAAATAGATTTAGTTAACTTGAATCTCTAGTGTATTTTGACTTTATCAATTTGACAAATTCCCCAAAGGTATTTCTAAATATTGTCATCCTTACACATGATTCACCCATCAAAGATTGCAAAAAATTAGGTTGTAGAAGTCCATATTCTCAAGACAATCTTATAGCTTACAAATCAACTCTATGCACTAGATCATTTTCGTGGAGCTTGCATTCAGCCTTAAAGGGATAATATATGACCTATATATATTTTCAGAAACTGTACAAATCCTAAATCATTCTATAGACTCCAAACATTTTTTTTACCTAAATAATTATATCTTACACAATATCAACATATATTCTTTATTCTAATTCCTAAAACTAAAAACCTTATCTCCTTACATTTAATACTCTGAATATTCATTTATTACAATTATCAAATCCCACTCTTAATTAACTCTAAATTAGTTTATATATTTATTATATGCATTAATTTAATTGACCCAATTTTTTTTAAAAAGGGATGTATTCCCTTATACTATTTTACACCATCTTATAGACATCCCAAATTAACTTTGCTTTCTTATGGTTCACTATTTGAATATTAATATAGTTATCGGAAACTTTAAAACATTTCACAAAGCATTGGCTCCTCCCAAGGTCAAGGGTTTGTTATGCCCTAGCCTAAGACTAAAGGCAATACATTAGAAGTGGGTTTCCGTGAATGACTAAAGTGATGAAGTCCATATTTGATGTGAATGGGTCCCCATCGTAGCGGAGTATTCAGTGTCAGGAGTGTGGGAATGGGATCGACATTACTTCGTTTCTTGCTACAAAAAAATGCAGCGAATTTCAATGAATTTCAAATAAAAATTTCAGATTCGATAAAATTCGAACTCCATGCTTGAAGTTTGCCAAACCTTGTGACTTAGATAACAACTACCTCTAAAAGAGGTGTTTCCCAACTTCCCTCAACTTTCAACTGACTTCAGCCTAAAACACCATGAACTATCCCCTAAAAAAATGGATATCCATTTTCTTTTTTCTCTCTTCTCTTTTCCAACTATCAAGAGTGCTCAAAATTGAAGGTGGAAATATAAACATATTATATTCAGAAATATTGGTGTATTCATTATAAAGAGGTTCATCTCATTATAAAGAAGTGAGAGATGTAGCCAACAATAACTTGATAACAAACCTTTCTAACACACTACTAAGTCATTAGGGTGACTTTATTACAAAAGGTAGGCCTTAACAATTGCTCTTAAGCCTTGTAGTATTGAGAGTGAAAACATACTAACAAAGAATAAAAGCAAAACTACATATTCTTTAGAAGATTCTTTTTTAAAGTAGTTCTTGGACTAGGTAGAATTCCATCAAACTGCCTTGTAACCATTGCAAAGGTATAACCCTTGAGTTGAATTCCCAAGTTCTCCATCAAGCTGCCTTGTAACTATTGTAAAGGTATAGTCCTTGAGTTGAATTCCCGAGTTCTTGGATTCCATCTCTCCAAACTCTTGAATTATGAATCTTCCAAATCATTGGATAGCCATCCATGTTAAGCTACATCCATAGTGCTCCATCAGTTTGTCTCATGAACTTCATAAAGGTATAATTTCCAAGATCAACAAACTCTCAAACTATTTGGGCAGCCATCCATACTAAGCTTCATCCACACTAGATCCCTTCTTTTATTTGAAAGTTGGACTTCTTAATATACGTATTCTTCATCAAAAAATTCTTCACCAATGTCAATAGCTGGTGGAGCTTCAACAATGGCTATTTTAGCTTCATTTGGTATAATTTTGAGCTTTCCCTTGAGAACATCATTGGCCCAAATTTTACAGCTCTAGATTGTGTGACCTATTTGTAATAACAATAAATCTCCCCTTTGTCTTTATTTGATCTTCTATGATTGTTTCTTGAATATCATCCTCCCTCTTAGGTTGAGGATCATCTTCTATATCTCTTTCAATTGTACTATTTTCTTCAATTAAGAGAGATGAATCATATCTTCCAGAGTTTGAGAAAGCATCTAATTGAGAATAAAAACGACATTGGAATATTTAGAAGGAAAATTATTTAACAAATGACTTTGGCATCCCTATCATCTGTTGCAGCATTAATTTCTACTAGTCGTTTAGGGATCTCAAATCGCTTATGTGGCTAGACATTGTAACTCCATCAACCATCTTGAATTTGAATTATTGAAGTATTAGAGCAAACTTTACATTAATCGCTTTTGTGCCAAATAGTTTATTTAGATTTTCCCATATTTCCTTGGATGATTTTTCCATATCTATAGGATGTAACATGGAATCAAAGAGAGTAAGACCAATAATGGCTTTGACTTTACCATCTCTCCTCTACCAATCCAATAACTTGTTTGCATCTATAGGTGGTTTCTCATTCCCATTCACTATTCCCCACAAGTTCTTGTTCATTAGTTGCATCTAAAATTTTACTTTGCAAGTATGGAAATTGAGGCCAAAATATTTTTCTAATGGAACTATTCTAAAAAAATAAGAGATCAAAAAAATTAAATGTGAACTTGAAAATTTTCAAACCATTATAAAATTTTCTAATTAAAAAAGAATTTCTGAATGTAGATATAAATACCCTCATCAACAACTTTGATAGGCGACTTGGAACTAGGGTTTTGTGGCAACAAATTACCATGTGATTCTCCCATGTGACCACAACAAAAATGCCTTTCAAAATTTGCAAAAAATATGCCTGACTTCCTTTATCTACCATGTGCCATAAAAAAGTGACTTTTCAGATTGGGATCTTCCCAAACATTGCAAAACATATTGTACCCTTCAAGGGTCCCATGCGACCTTCATACTTCATGTTTTTCATTGCCCTTGTGACTAAACTCCCCACATCTTTTGTGATTTTGTGATTTTCAACCACAATTGAAAAAACATACCCTAATGATCTAACTCTTTTCCTTTCATATAGTGGTTGAGATTCCTCAACAACGGCTCCTTTATTGCTGATCATGTGGCTAGTCTAGGTGATAGCATGGATCACATTTTTATACCAGTGCCATGAACTTTCTCTATAATGGCTGGCATGAATAACATATATAACAAACAACTCCTTTAAGCATATCGGAGCATGGCCTCCCATTCTTAATCCTTTATTCAGACTCAAACATCCTTCATGATCTCCTACCAAATTGAAGCTTGAAAAAAAAATATTATATTAAGAAATATTGGTGCATTCATTATAAAGAGGTTCATCTCCTTATAAAGAATGTGAGAGATGCAACGGACAATAACTTAATCTCTACCCTTTGTAACACACCACTCACACACTACTAAGTCACCAAGGTGACTTTATTACAAAAGGTAAGCCTTATATTCCAAGACTTGATCCTCTGTTCATAATTTTCAGTATGGCTTGCCATACCCCATGTTTTTGGGAGAGGGGCAAAATTTAGAACAAGGTTAATGTACTTTTCTAAGAATATACTCCCTTAAGCTGTTATAAGGTCATCTTGATCTTCATGTACAGCTCCATTTACTCACATATGGATGCCATGCATATATTCAAAATCTTTATTGACAAACTACATTCTACATGTCCTTTTATTGAAATAAAAGCACCTCTTCCCTTTAACTTTTATATTTCCAACTTCTAAAAATAGCTAATTCCCTTTTTAACAATTATGTCACTTCAGTCACCCATTTACCAAGCCACTTCACCCACTAGTACCATGCTAACATGCCAAGCCAACCAGTCAATCTCAAAGGCCTAATTTTTATTGACTTTGAAGTGGTTCTTGTTACCAGTCATTGCAAAGTAATTTACAAAGGAGTCTATTTCCAAAATTCATAATATCCCAAGTGTTCTTCGTGCTTGATTCTTCCTCTATTGGGTAAAATGAATCACCCACATAGAACCATGCACTCCCCTTCAACCTAAATAGGCTTGGTATACCTTTTGTGATCCACACAAATGAATCGGCATCACAATACCTCAAATATAATATGATAAAATAAAATTTCAAATATTTGCATGATAAATGATAAATCAAATAAATCAACTTATTCCATGTCAATGAATATTTCAAACAATATAGCTGATAGAACATAATATAAAAATAAATGTCATATATGAAAGGTCTACGATCTAAATAAGTCTAAGAGTATGAGTAAGTCATAGCATGTCTCACATGGTTGAAAGCATAGTTACCAAGTTGAAAAAAATCAATTCATTTGGGAGATCCAAATTATTTTGAAAATTTGAATTTCCAAAAAACATGGAAATTCTCTATAGCAGATGAAAAATTTGGACCTAACTGGATACCAGACAAATTTGTCCAGTCCAAGAAATCTGGGTCAATTACTAATTAGGCTAGTCATCATTTCCCAATAAAATTGCTTAGAAGACAAGAAAGCCATATTGCTTTTTTACACGCAGTCCACTAAAATGACCATCTATTACTGATTCTATAGCCTTCAAAACTTATAACCACTCAATATTAATTCTCAAGCCATCAAGCAAGCTCTTTTGAGTATGAAACAGGTATAAGTGTGGACTTTCTTGAAGTACTTTTCCTTTGTTGAGGTTACGAAGTCTACCATAATCTTCACTACTTACAAACCTAATATGTTAATGAGCTTTTGCCAAAGGACCTCTGCATTTTGGCCTGAAGCTTGTAATGGCCAAGCAAGTCAAGTATTATTCATACATATTCCATGCCTTACCTCCCAAATGCAGCTATATACACAAATATTAGTAAAACTTTATCAAGATGAGGTTAAAATATTCCATTTCTCAAACCATACAAAAGTAGTTGGTGCTTTGGTAAAGCCCGTTAGGCATAACCAATTGTTCTTACAACCCAGACTTTGTATTGAAAGCAGTCTCCCAAATGCCATTTGGCTCCATGTCAACTTGATAATGACTTTAAGTAAGATTGAATTTGGTGAAGAATTAAGCCCCTATTAGGTGATCAATGAGATCATCAGCTTTGGAAGAAATATCGATTGTTAATTGCTATCTAATTCAGTTCCCAGAAATAATTCATAATTGCTACTGATATTGTTCCTGCAAGTGTTACAGAACCACAAGGGGATGTTTTTGGCATAGCATTACCTTATTCACGTAATTATCGAATGTGTCATGCACTCATTAAGCTCTACTAGAAATTTCTAGGAAAGGAGACTTGACAAGAAACACCTTCATATCAATTCAATAGGATGTTGAAATGCCTGCAGTGGCGGAAGGTCTTTTGTTTGGTTGAATACATCAAGAGCATCCAAAAGTTCTTTCATACCATCAAGAGAAAGCCTATCATACTTTTCTTCCTTAACTTTCCAAATGATTCATAGACTAAGAACTTAATGCAGTATAACCTTTTTAATGATGAACCATCCTAAAATACAATGATTGAGGGTTGAATTTTTAAATTTTTGCATCCTTGTGCACTTTACAAGTAGTCCCTTATAAATATGTTCAAGCAAAGAATAGTACTCTACTTACAATTTTTTAAATTAATATGTGAGCAAGAATTTCAGGAAACGCCATCAGAGTTAAAAGTAGGAAAAATAACTGATGTGGTGATGATGAATTCCAAGTGGAAATTTCAACCAAGGACAGATAAAAATTCACAGTTTAACAGGCCAGAATGAGATGTCATATCACATGATAGGAAAACATACACAAGGGGAGCAAGGGAGAGCAAAAGAGTTGGTAGCAGTGATACACACTAGACTCTCTTCATTAGAAATCACCACAAATTGCAAATTTAATAGAATAGCATCTTTGCATACAATTCAAAATAGCAATTTATGCTATACAAAACTAACAATATAACATGTAATACAAAAATTAAAATGTCTTATAGTGCATGGATTCCATACAGAAACAATGTGTGAGGATCATGCAATGCCACATGTACAAAGCTACAAAGAGTCGAAGACTAAGTAGTGTAAGTGCACGTATGGAGTTGGGGATTTTTTCAACTATGTTAGCTGAAAAGATAATTACAAGATACTGATAAAGATCATACTGTATAAATTGCAATAAACTCTCCATAAGGCTCAAGTTGACTGCAATGTCTCAGTACTTAGCTGAACCAATGTCTCGATCAAAATGGCTGCAATCATAGTATTTTCAGATTTTGTACTGCATGGATACTGCCAGAAGCTAATAACAAGCTCTTAAGAGACTATCGCATATCTTCAGCCCCTCTTTCCACCCATTCCAGCAGCTGCAGAATTATTTTTGCTTATATAGCACTGGCTTATTTCTTTAAAGGAAAATTTCTTACTATAATGTACAAGGAATTTTCAACTTTGAGCAATCACCTAGGTCTGTACAGCAGTCGGCCCCTTCATGGGACTTGCCACTTAGCCACATCTAAGCAATGGCCAAGCCTGTTCTTGATTTGTTTCAAAACCTTCACATCAGTAGATGTCTTAAGCCCTTTCCAAGACTGAAGAGGTAAACACACTTGTCTAAGCTGGGACTAAGTTTGGAAACCATTGATCTAGATTTTGTTGGCAACCTGATAGATAACACACAAAATTCCAGAAATATAATGTGTTAAAAAGTAGTGAATTAAATCAAAGGCTGTCATGAACTAAAAGAATTAATTGAAGACCTATAGCCTATTTCTATTTTCTGTAGGCTAAGGGATAAAATAAGGGAAATAATAATATTTTTTAAAGTGGGATCAATCACTTTATTTTCAAAAGGGCAATTTAAATATTATCATAGGGCCTATATAATATTAAAAAGTGTTTTTAACACTTAATTCAGTATGTAATTCAAAAAGTGTTTTTTTCTAATTTAAAAAATATATTTAAATACCTGGAGGGAAAAAGATAATTCAAATGGAGGGCTCAAAAGAAAACTATAAAAGAAAAACATATGCTCAAAGCAAATTATCTGGATTTTGTCATTCCCGATTCCTTCCAATTTGGAGTTTGAAATCTTTCAAGAACAAAAACCCTTGGTGTGGGAGATTTAGAGGATGAAAACCCTCTTAAATTCCAATTTTGGATTTGAAGAAAAAAATAATTTAATTTAAAATCGTCTTATCCATTAAAGGTGATTCCATCACAAGATCACAGTTGTGTTGATTTGTTGAAGATTGATTAGAGATTTGGTTCGTCAAGGATTGGATCAATAGATTATTTGCAAGCAAATCTAGCAATACTCACCTTGGATCACCAATTTCACATCATTGCTATTGTTCTAGTGCTATGCCCCTATTGGATTGATTGTTTTTTATGGTTCTAGCCATCATTGCACTCCTAGCGCTGCCATATAGTTGTAAGGGTCAATAAATTTTGAAACAGTTTGATGTTGCTATTGTTCATAGGATTTGGAGCTGTTGTAATTATTGTTTTCTAGCCATTATAATTGTCGTGCCCACCCTTGAGTTTGTTTGATGTGCTAAATACACCACAACATTACCACCATACTTTATCTGGTTTACAAGATTTCAGATGTCGGATCTGCTATTACCAGCCATATATCTCTGTTTGAGGGAAGTTAAGACCTAATTTAAAGGGTTTCTAGGCAACCACCACTCTCCATGGGAAGCACCATACAATATGCCATGCACATTGACTGTTGCATGATTTGGATCTACTGTAGTTGCTGATTTTGCAAGGGATTTCAGACTTCTAACTGCTGTTGGAGGATTTGAATTGTTGTTTTTTGTCATATGTTGCTGATTTCCAAGCTTTAATTGCTGTCCAAGGGTTTCCGTACAATTGTATGGTCTATCGTAAGTGAAATCGTTGATTGTTATGAACTGGAATCAATAAAGTACTTTCATAATTATTTGCAGACCTATACAAGTGTTGTTCTAGGGTTCAATGCTATTGAAAGTGATTTGTTTCCAATTATTTTGAGCTATCATTTATCATAGTAATCAAATGTCACATATGATTGAATGGTAAAGATTTTATGAGGGTTTCAGCTTTATAACAGCTTATGAAAAATTCAGATCTGTTGTTATACTTGGATATTTTGCATTTGAGGGTTTTCTAAAATAATTTCAGCATTATGGAATTTGGGAACTGCTGTTCGTAGTTGAGTATTTTGATTGATAAGGCTTTGCAAGTTTGTTATATTGCTAATCAGCATTATTTTCAGTAGGGTTTGACATCTACATTTGGTATTGTCATCATTGCAACTTGCACATAGTTGACAAATTGTCTATTTCCTAAGGTTGTTTGATCGAGGACATTACAAAGGCAAATTATCCAATAAATACAATCATATATAGTGCAATCTAAATGAGAGCTTTTGAAGAAGTTTTTAATGGAAAGTTGGCAATTTTTGCAAAAAGATGTTTTGTTATAGAACTACTCTGCCCCCCGTTCAGTTAAAGCAGCTCAAGACATACATGTACATCATGAAACAAAGTGAATCAAAGGAGAAGATGAAGTGCTCCACCTTGGGAGTCCAGAAATCATCCATTATAGAGATAGACTGGGCTGGTGGATGAGAACAAACAACTTTGGTGGTTAGACCACGGGGTTAACAGTAACACTATATTGTGTGATCATTGAGCCTTCCAAAATAGTTTTGCAGGGTCAAATTTATCCGAGCAGGGCATCCTTTCATTATGTTGTTCCTAAGCTTTCCAATGGTTTTCTGAATGCAGACATTTCGAGCTGTAGTCACATTAAATGGTTATCTACTAGTTTTCTGGGGGTATGTTCTTATTATTTTGTGCTGAAATGCTATGTCAATCAACCACAACTTTATGAAAATCCCGGCTTAGACCTATAACCAACCCCCTCTTCAACAATTAATCCTTGTATGAGGGATCGTAAACAAAGACAAATAGAAACCCTCTAGTACAAAAGCTTGCTGAGAAATCGTTTGACTATTGTTTCAAAGAATGAGTTAAATACTTTATTACTTCTCTGCAATCAGTAGCATGTCACCACTGCATAAACTTCAGGGATTATAGTTCTCGTCTGAAAATGTTTTGTATGACACAAAAGACCATGTGTAAAACTATAAGTATTTAGTATTTATTATTTATAGTTATACCATACAGCCCTGTCCAAGTAAACAACCTCAACAAGCAGCTTCATGCATAAGAGAACATTGACCAACAAGATAAATGACATATAACTTCTATAAAGATAAAAATGAAGACAAAATAATACTACCTGAAGATTCAACTCGTGTTGCTTGCATTGTGCATGAAATGAATAAACAATGACGGGCCACAAAGTAATTTCTGTACTTTGCCAAGGTCAAATGAGAAAATTAGTAATGGATGCATTATTCAAGAAATAAAGATTTCTTTTGCTATTAGATTGCGAAGCAATGCGACTTTTTTGGGACTGTTATATAACTTCCATTTTTTGTCACAGGTATGCTATTACTCTGATAGCAATGTTCAATGTTGGAGATCTTATTGGACGATACATTCCCCTGATTAAGGTTCTGAAGCTGGAAAGAAGGCCATGGCTGACAATTGCAGCACTTTCTCGCCTAAGCTTCATCCCTGCATTCTATTTCACTGCAAAGTATGGAGACCAAGGTTGGATGTTAATGCTATGCATTTTACTGGGCTTGTCTAATGGATACCTTACAACTTGTGTATTTACCCTTGCACCAAAGGGATATAAGGTCTCTCTCTCTCTCTCTCTCTCTCTCTCTCTCTCTCTCTCATATAAATTATTGATTCTAAGATTACCCACTAATCAACATTCGGGAAAATTGCAGGGACCTGAACAAAATGCCCTAGGAAATTTATTAGTCGTATTCTTGCTAATGGGAATAACTTCAGGTGTTATCAGTGATTGGTTGTGGCTAATTGGTAAGGGATGGTAATGTTTTATCTTTGATAATTCCAAGGAGGCTATTGGAGATATTGTTGATGAAAATATAGGTTGTCATTCATTTGGTTTCTCATCTGAAAGTATTATTGAAGTGATGATTACAATCAGTTGCGTAAGCAGAGCATCAAAACAGAACTTGATGCAAGTTTACCAGTTCTCTATCAGTTATCCGGTATCCCATCTTTATATTTGAAGTGGCGAAGGATGTCCCCCATTATCTGATGTCTATATGTATGTAAAATAATATTCGTCAATCTACAAGGTTGTTTCGAGCTTTGAGTTCATAAATCTCAGTACTGTGAAAGCTTTGACAATAGAAGGAAAAAGCTATCACCCACAGCTAGCTGCTTCTATGTATTGTGTGTTATTTGGATGAAATCTGAATCTTATTATTCTTTCAATGGTAAATAGTTGCTGCATAATGTGTAGAGAGAAGATGCATTAGGGAAAGACCATTTATAGTTGGATAGGAGCTAAAACAAACAATTCTGCATCGGAAATGCTAAATAAAAATTATGAAGAATGGAAGTTTTACATTTGACATTCAGGACCAGTTTATGTAAAATTAGAGAATTTTTCAACAAAAAATATTGCTTGATATAAATTGAAGTGAATCTTCACGTTCAAGTATTTTCAATTGCTAATTATTTTGGGGAAAAAATAAAAGAATAGCCAATCGACCAATATTAACCAAAATTTTACTCTTTTCAACTCTAATTTTATTTGAAAAAGCTCACAGTGTCGACATGAATCCAACTGTCATACCTCTCAAAAAAACTGTTTTTCTATCACACCATTTCAAAAGAGTACTTTTGCTTACTTGTACTAGGTTATATTTGGCATATGCGATGGTGGTTTAAAAGATAATATTTACAGAAAGTATCCATTCACCTTAACATATTTTCAGCCAATGAGCTGGTTAAACTCAGGGCTGGGCCTCAAATGTACGCCCCTGTTTCTTAGATTATGTGTCTGGGTTATCATCTCGACCTCTAGAGGAGCTTGGTAAGTTGTTACCATAGTTGGCTATCCCTAATGTGCACTTATGCAATGGTGGCATTCGCATATCATCTCTGCTAATCCGGAGACAGGGCAGGTCCATCCTTCATATCCGTTTTCGCCTGCCACACGGTAAAACCCCAATACTTCACTTTGTCTTAATACACAATACTTCCATGAGGGAATAATCAGTCTTGGTGTTGGTACCATGAATATCTCATACAAAAAATTGCAAATTCATCCGCTTCCTTTGTTATAATCGTTTCGTTCAATATACATTTTGGAGATGTGTCATTGAATGATATTTTTGGCTTCACGACGGCTCGGATGCAACATTCAGCCACTGCTGCAAATTGGCTGGAATAATTTGAGAAATAAATTTTCCATGAGATACAACAAGCCTATCCATCAGTCAAAACAAAACCAACATGTCCAATGCTTTGAGGATTCCTTCTGTCAGGAGAAAAAGAAAGCACAATTGATAGTTGGGTGAAGCCATTATTTCCATGCTCTAAACTTTAGTAGTATATCAAGCTATCTCTTTCTTCAGCACATTTGTTCCAAAATAGCCCTGGTCAGATAGCTTTTAAATGTTGTTGCCAAAAAGCTGTTTTATTCTGTTCTTGTCAAAGAAAATATTTTAGGTTTTTGTACTGTGCAAAAATAGTTAAGGAACCTCATTCCCGTCCCTCCAGAGAATTGAACACAGGAGTCTAAGATGGACAGACAAAGAATGGAAGGTAAATCATTTCACAAACACAAGCCAATTTTAGTCCTCTCATGGCCTTGATCAGGGACTTGTAGTTTCAAAGGTTTTAGGATGCTGCTTTAAAATCCATTTTTCTAGAGTTCAATATATAAATAGCTTCCTCTTGGTAGTGTTAATATTTAATTATACTTTTGGAAATGTAATTGACACTCGATAGGGAGTTAATTTATCAATATTTAAAAAATAAATGTTATAAAAAAAATTATTTAAAGTTGTAAAATTAGTTAATTTTACAATTTAGAATTTTTTTGGATAAAGATAAATAATTATATTATAAAATATAAAGGCCTAGACAAATAATTAGAGAGATATAAAATTGTATATAATTGTTGTAGATGGTCATTGAATTGGGAGGAATGATTAAGTTTGCGATTAAAATTAAAATTATGAAATTACTTTGTCAAATAAATAAATATAGAAAGTATTTAATAAAAATTATTTTACATATGAAAAGTCATAATCATAATTGTTATTTAATTATATGAATTAGCAATTTAAAGAGCAACTATGATTATTGAGAAGTTAAGAATGATTTCACAATTAAAGGACGAAGTATATAATAGAATTTGAAGATAATGTGTTTCATGCATATATTGCGATTATGAGGATAGTCAAAATTAATGAATTGCATAGTAATTGGAGATAATTAATTTTCAATGAAGAATAAATATCATAGAATAAAGAATTGGGATTGATAAATGTTATTGAAAAATATCTAAAAACAGGCACAAAAATTAATGGAGAGGATTAAATTACTTAATTATAAAGTTTGATGCCAAATATTTTAGGATAATGACATTCTAGAATAAAGAGTTGGGACTAATAAACTTTATTGAAACATGTTTAGAAATGGACACTAAAATTAATGAAGAGGATTAGGTTACGTAGTTCTAGGATTTTATGTCAAATATTTTATGACATGTGACTTTTTTGAATTGTCATTGTGGATCATGCTTGGACATGTTTAGATGGCTACATCAAATTAGAATATTCATTGTGCAACTTTTTAGATCATTTGTGCACCTACAAAATTGATTTTGTGCTTGTAGATCTAATCTATGTATGTAGATCAATCTTTGTGCATGAATTTAATTTGTCTAGTTATGGTCACCTTGAATTGTTTGCTTCATTGTTGGGAATCTAAATCTATAGAACAAGTAATGTTGAGGAACATCTTTGAGGATTTTGCTAGGCCAAAATCTTCTCCTTGAGTTAAACCCCTAGTATCTAATGTAATGGTTTTATAACAAGGATCAAAGGCATGCCAATCAACCATGCAATGTGCTTAGTCATGGTTAATCAATCTTGTCATGCTTAGATAATGCTCTAAAGATAATAAAATGTGTAATGTAGTCAATATGCAAGGTATCCCTCATGATGTCCCACATGTGTAAAAATAAAATAGAGTTGATTCCCATCCTAATGATGGATCATGGCATGTGATATGAAATGACGCAAAAATTCCTAAACTATTTTCTACCAAAAGTGTTTTAACTCACTTTCTTTATTAGGGTTTGTCCTTTTATACAACACCCTAGCCCATAAATTTGAATTATTCACATTCAAGTCAGGAGCAGTTACTAATTGTGTTGGGTGAAAATTATGTAATCATCTTTTCAATAGATTACATAACCTAGACTTCAATCACAGTTGTGTGAGATATAATCTCTCCTCTCAAAAAGGGGAGGCGCCCTTCTTATTGCTAATAGAAGCTAAGGTAAAACTAATTAAATATTTACACAATGTACACTACACTTATGAAATGAGGGGGTGTGTCACATTCATGCTTCTCTCTTTTTTCAAAGAAGATGTTTTACAATGCTTCACAGTTGATAGTTCTAATTCAAAATAACTTTAAACTAAAAATGAGCAGTAATGCCAATACCTCTATCTTGTCAAAGTAAAGCGTAGAGATACTAGGTATGATAATAATAAACAAATAAAAGAAAGAGAGAAAAGCTCATGAAGGCACAAAGTCATTCCATAGCTTTTCAACGATGGATATGTGAGAATCGTAACATTTGTTGCATTAGAAGCACAAAGTCTTCTTAGATACAGCAATTCCTTGAACAACATGAACGATTACAAGCACAAAATCTTGTAGATCTTTCAACAATAGTATCTAAACATAAACGTAAATTCAAATGAAGAATGTAACACAAAGTTTACACAAATCTATTTGAAGCCCTTCGGATCTCATCTACTAACCACTACCAATAAGATCAATCTACAAGATTATCGATTCCAATGCAAAGTCTAGTATGCAATTCTCTCCTTTATTGATCAAATTTTTCATTCACAAACATGAACACAAAGTTTCACAAATCTGCTTCAAAAATGGTAGCACTTCGTTGCAAAATACTAAAGGTAAATATTACAATAGAAATCCCTCTTATTTATAAAAGAGAGGGAAGAGAAAATCTAGAAAATTAGCTGAGTAAAATTAGGAGAGTTGGGTGAGCTAATTTAGGAAAATCTCACCTAACTTCGACTAAGTCAAAATGTTGTCCATCTTTTTGAAACTACATCTCAGATTTTACATGTAATTACATTTGCTAAAAAGACATTTAAGATGTCAAAAACTATTTACAAGATGCATAAAGGGAAGCATCAAAATGTTCAACACTGGAGATCAAGAATCTTCATGGTTTCTTGCTTGGGCACAAAAGTCTTCATAGTTCTTCTTGGTCTCCTACATGAATGTCTCATCCAGACCAACGATGTAATCCACAATGGTGTGAATTATGGTGATTGATCTCATGGCAGATGAGTGAACCTTTTTGCACCTGTCAAGATGCGTCTTGAGGTTGACAAGAGTGAGTTATGTATCACAAATAACATGCATACAGGTTTTTGAAAATTATGCACTCTCTACTTGCTTCATGATGGCTTCTTTGAAGATCTTGGAAAATTTAGTGGCCGAGAGGAAGATACAGTTTTCTTCAAGGAGTTGTCCTGGTAACTCCTTAATCCCCTTTTCAAGGATAGAACGATGTCCTTCGACATCTTCTTGCACTTGGTGGAGATCTTTTGTAAGAGACTTGATTACCTGGATATGGTGTTTAAGTGATTCTCTTACTTCTACATATTTCTCCTTGTTAGGAATCACCCCAAATTCCACCAATTTGTTGAGCTTTGCCTGTTTCATTTGTGACCACAATAACTTGCATTTTTCCATTTCTTTGTGCTCTTGGGAAAGAACATTTTCTTCCTTATCAAGCTCTATTTTGAGCTTGGCTATCTCGATAGCTTTTTCATCCGCAACAATTATAACCTAGGAACCATGTTCTATAATTTCATTAATAAAATCATATAACACCTTGCCTTTGGAGGAAAACTTCTCAACCTTCTTCACAGTTGGGTCCTTAGTGCTTATCATTGCCAACGGTTGTGCATTACTTGAAGATCCCGAAAGTCTCCTTAAAACAGTGGCATAATGCTTTGCCTTATGTTTGTACATGTTTCAGGCTTGCTCCATTTTGTCAAGCCTTCCTACCACTACATCCAAGGTTAACTGTGCATTTTCCTTTGCACTTTCATTCGTGACCTTGCCAAGCTGGACTCTGGTTACAGTGTAGTCCTCCATGTTTACATCCCCTTCCACTTGAGGTGGTACACCAATCTCTGCATACTTATGACCGCCCTTGTCAACATGAAGTAGTGAATGCACTTTCGCCTTTTTCTTCCCCTTGGCTTTTGGAGGGGCTATCTCTTCAAGATCAAGCTCTTCTGGAGAGATCATTTGCTTTTTCCGCTTCGATACTTGAGATACCAACCAGGGGGAAGAGAGGAGGTACGAGCTTCTTGGCTGACTGTCAACTCTTTTGTCACTGTCGCTCCTGAAGGAATGACTGGTATAGTGACAATTGGCATTGTGTTTTTCATAACTGCTCCAGTAGTTTGCACACTGAGTTAATCATGCAAGGATTCATTCATGAACCTGTTGAATTCAACTTCTGAAGTGATATCATAGGATGGAGCTAATAGGCTAGGAATGGATGATGGAGGGCTCGACAAAAAATCAACAATTTGTATATTTGAAACTGATGGAGGAGTATCAAGTATGGTTGATGTTGCAGGGAGTTGTGAAATGTTCGTTGCAGGTATTGTAGATGTAGGAAGAGGTGATGTAGGAAAAGGTGGTGGAGGAGTGTTTGGATTAGGAGGTGTGTGAGGAACGTTTGAAGTTGCGAGCGATGATGTATAGGGAAGATCTTCGACTACATTCTCATGTGGAGATATAGTTTGTTCTTCATCATGCCCGAGTTCCTATTTATCACCTTCTTGCTCTTCTTCGTGATCACCTTCTTGATCTTCAAACTCTTGTTCTCCTACAAAATTTTCTTCCTAATCATATTTTGCTTCTTTTGAATCTTCTTCTTCAGCAGATTTGTTGCTTGAATTTTCTTCTTCTTCAGAATCTATCTCTTAAGAAACAAGCCCTTTTCCTTTTGAGCGAGATGGTTCAGATTTTGTAGTCTCTTCTTCTTGGATGGCCTGTGTATCCTTCTTTCCAACAGTGAACTTAATCCCAAGGCCTCTTTGGGAAGAAGTGGGAATAGCCGAATGTTTATCTTTCATGTGGAGTTCCTATTGTTGGCTGGCTTATGCTCCAAGTTCCTCTCCTTCAGATTTTTTCCTGAAAGTTTTCATCTCGAAGCCATGTTTGTGTAACCACTTTGCAATGTTAGCCAATATGGGAGCAAGCCTCTCTCTAATGGAGACACTTTCCTTCTTGTACCATTGGATTGTAGGCAAAGGTCTTTTAGAGATTCCATGTTCATCATAAGCAACATTCATGATGTCACCAAGGTCTGTGAAACCCTCTAGTAGGTCAACAACACCAATATCCTTGATCTATTGTATGGTTAGTTTGCAATAATCCATTTTAGGGATAGCCTCCCCATCTCTACAATCAGCCCAGATGTCCTCAAAGTGGTACTTGTGCTTGTGACCCGTTTTCAACTTCTTTTTTACATTCTGATAATCAAAGTCAAATCTGTATTTATAGGTCCTTATTGTCATGATCTACATTTCTACATAGACCGATTTGGCTTTTTGCACACTCTTGATGGTATATCTACCAATTGTTAGTGGAAACTTGAATCCTAGCTTATGAATCCCCATTCATTCTTTGTGAACTGAAATTAGTTGTCTGCATAACTCCATGAGTATCCACTTGTCTGAGGGATATCTGGGAAACATGTAAGGGCACCCAGTGTAGCATCCTACCCTCATGTAAGTGAAAGTTGGAAATTGTAAGAATATGCATCTGACATTACTCACCACTTTGTAGGCCTCGTCGGACACTCTCCTCTTCTTGAGAGTTGGGTCAAAACTGAAAAGCAGAGGTGCAAAGAAAGCATCGGTGACCCTTCTGAAATGGTGAAGGCTTTCCTTTAGCTCCAATTGATAGAAATAATTGTACACAGGTATAGATTGTCAGTTCTGTTTTGTAGATAAACCTAGGAATTGCCTCATCACGGCTGGAGCATACACCAAATAAGAAGTCATATAGAACTTTAAAGTGGTTGGCACATTTATTAGTTGTTCATGGATTTCGTCACTAATTTTTTTTCCCCAATCAATATGAGCCTTTTATCTTCTTATGATTTGAATGTACTCATACATCCACTCCTAAAAATGAGATGATTCAGGGAATCCCTTAACTCTGCTCAAGAGTGTAATCATGTCCCTGACATCTTCTTTGAAGTCACTTTGTGGAAGTCCCTTCGGCCATCTTGAGATAGAATGTCTAGGTTCTTTCAACCACTGACTATTGATCAAGATCTTAGCCTTGGTGGGATCTGAGTCATAGACTTCCTACACTTGTTGTATTGAAATTTCAGTGTATTTTTCCACTTGTGGGATTCTAAAAACAATATCAAAGAAATCAAAGTCAAGTCTCATCATCTCTTGTCTAGAGGAATCTATCACACTTCTGCTTTCACAGATGTAATGGGATGCAAATTGAAGGATGAACTTTGTATTGTGTGCAGCAGGGAGTGGACACCAAATGTAGATTACTATTTACAATGGCTCTTAGGGAGTCTTCAAGAGGCTTTTGCTCAGTTCTTTTCACGAAATCAACAAGGTCTTGATGACCAACCTTGGTGTCTTTTATTTCATCCACCTTTGAAATCACCACTGTAGGTAGATAGACACCTTGGTACTTGTATTTCATTTTTACTTTAGCCTTAGAAGATGACGGAGGTTTCTTGGCTGTCATCTAGAAGCAACTGGATCAAAAGATGCCACCTTGAGGATCCCTTGATGAGATCTGGAGAGAAACTGCAAAGATGTTGAATCAATAAACGTTAGACGAAAAAGAAACATTGAGTAGTGTGAAGTGAGCAATGATGTTTGAGCAAGTGTGAAACAAGCAATGAGGCATGGAAAATGATGCAAGAGCGAAGAAACGGGGTTCAGAATGAAAATGGAGCAATTTGGAAGCATTTAATGTAAAAATTGGCAAATGTGTAGGAGTGCTGAAAATCAACGCTCCTACACTTAGAGATAGTTTTTGGTGTAAGGGCGTTGAAAATAAACGCCCTTACATGTTCTCCATGTAGGTTCAACAAAATGTGTCAAGGTGCTGAAAATTAGCGCCCTGACACTTTGTCTCAATTGGGGAGAGAGTTAAGTGCAATGGCAGGCTAATTTAGTGCCTGAGCATTTGGAAAGAAGATCACTCCAGTGTAGGAGCGGTGATTTTCACTGCTCCTACACTTGGAGTTAGTGAAAAACTTGAGTGGGAGAGCGGGTTTTTTCAACGCCATGACATATGTATGCCTCTTTGAAATAGGATGAAACCAACTCTTGAAACGTCTATTACTCAAATTTTGGCCGCTTTAACATTTGATAGTGATTCAATCAAAAAAAATGAAACTCGGTTTGCATATGTTACGAATTTCACCACTCGTGCAAGAAGATGTGTAAGACCTTTTAGAAACAAAAAGGAAAGAGCAGAAAAATGTGTGAGAGATTTAAACTTGGACGCATATAAAAAACAAGAAACAAAAACCCCAACAAAAACATAAAGAAAAGGTGCAACTCATAAGAATGATTTGGATTTGTGAGATGGAGAAGAAAAGATGGGTTGAAAGTTAACAAAAAATCAAAACCCTAAACGTATCTACAAACCAAACAAAAATTACAAAAAACAAAAATGACGTACGTTGCAAGAAAAATGAAAACCTAGCTCGAAATAATGAGAGATCTCCAAAATCACGAGTTTGCAAGAGGAAAGATGGTCACCCAACACGTTGAGGAGTGAATGAATGGAGACAAGAATGAAGTAGAGTTAACCTAAAATCACTTTTAAGTGATTTACAAGTGAAATAAATGAACCTTAGTTACACATTGATTTTGGCACACTAAGTGGCACGAATTGTGAAAAGTGCACAGAAGACAAAAATCACCACCCTATACAAATTTGACTAAGTACAGATAAAAAGTGCACAAGTGCTAAAAATCAGCGCTTGTGCACCAAAAACTAACTTTTGACTAAAGTGCATAAGCGTTTATTTTTAGTGCTTTTGCACTTTTGGGACGTAGAAAATTTTTACATGTAGGAGCATTTTTTTTGGGAGCTCCTACACTTTTTACAATTTTGACTAAGTCTCAACACTGAGAGTTCATGAAGATATTCAATTCAAAGGTCTTTAAGAGACGGACGTAGAGGAATGTTCAAACAAACTATTTGAGAACTTGGAATGCACTTCGAGGTGGATCAAAATTCACCTCATTTTTCTTGCTTGAACATCATGAACCTACGAAACAAACAAGTTTTGTAGGGGGTTATTCGTGAATCGAGTGTTGCTAGATTCCATGATAACAGCTAGCTCCTATTGGGGATCTTACTTCAACCGTTCTTTGAAACGAATGAAGGGAGAAGAACTCCAGAATTCAAGTGCCTTCATCCATCCATTGGGCTTGGAGTCAGGCGATGATGATGACACAACTTAAAACAAAAAGACACAAGGACTAAAAAATAAAAATATTTACATTTGAAAACCTGTCACTTTATTGTGTAAAGTGTTTAAGATGTTGCCTACTATGAGGAAGGGAAAATGGCGTTCCATCTCCATATGCTAATAGGAAACTATTCTCACCGTGCAGCTAGTGAACTTGGAAAGGTCATGTCCACAGTGAATCATTTTTTTTGTGCATATCTTTTAGTTCTCTTCGTTTGTCCCATAGGAGAACAAGATCATTGATTTGAAAATCTCGAGACTTGACGTTCTTGTCAAAAAGCTTCTTTACTTGGTCCTAGTGTTTCACGATGTAGTCAACCACTTGAACTCGCTTCTCTTCCAATTTGAAGAGATACATCACATGCTTATCAACAGAGTTATCAAAAGACTCGTCCTCAATGGCCTTAGCCAATTTGAGGGTTGGAAGTTCCAAGGTTATGGGAATCTCAACATTCAACCCATACAAGAGTTTAAAGGGAGATATACCAATCACCCACTTCGTAGTTATCCTGTCTGCTCACAAAGCATCATACAAATCTTTGTGCCACAAACGTTGATTCTTGTCCACCAACTTGTGGATGATAGTCACCAAATTTTTGTTGCTTGATTTGACTTGGCCATTACCTTGTGGGTAATAGTCGGAAGAATGTGACAAATTTATGCCATGTTCAAAATAGAACTTAGTGATCTCGTTTGACGAGAAGGCAAAAGCATTGTTAGCAACAATTTTGTTCGGCATATTGAACCTGGAAATGATGTTTTCTTTTAAGAAAATGCACACCACTTCAAAAGTAGCATGCTTAGTAGGAATTGCTTCCACCCACTTGGTGAAATAATCAGTTGCAGTTAGGACGTAGATGTGTCTTGCACTTGATGATGGATTAACTACACCAATGAAGTCAATTCCCCACTACTGGAAAGGTTCCTCAATAACAATGGATTTTAATAGCGAAGCAGCCAACTTAGGCTTGCCAATGAACTGTTGACACAACTCACACTTACGCACCCAAGAGTACGCATCTTGAGAGAGTGTGGACCAATAGTACTTCACTCTCAAAATCTTGTGAGTAGTCACTGGCGCAGAGAAATGTCCTCCACATGCCAAGTCATGGTATGACTTCAACAATTTTTGTTGTTTATTATCAACACATCACAAAAAATTCCCATGCACAACACACTTGTACAAGCCATTGTCCCATAAGACAAAGTTCGTTGATTTTAGCTTGATGGTTCTCTTCTCCTTTGAAGTCAAATTATCGAGAAATTTCCCATAAGTGAGAAAATGGGCGATGTTGGAATACCATTTGTTGGCAGTGCTAATGAAAAACACCATCAGAAGTTCACTTGAATCTACCTCTTCATTTTCTAAAACTTCTTCCTCAGGATCATTTTCAACAATGAGTTGACACATTCCTCGCCCACGTATCAACTTGGTAGGTTTTATTTCTATGTCATATTCCTAAATCTTGGCAATCCAATTGCCTCTTTTCATTCCAAACTCCTATTGTGTTAAGATGGACTTAACTATTGAATCCAGGACTAGAACTTTGACATGGCTATTCAGAATATAGAACCAAAAATGTTTAACAGCTATGACCACAATGAAAGCATTTTTTTCCATCTGAGAATATTTTAGTTCACAATTATTTAGAGGGCATATCATGAATGCAATGGGAGATTCAAAACCTTCATTGTTCTCTTGCACCAGAATCGTTGAAAGTGTATGCTTAGAAGCATAACTGTACATGATGAATTCTTTGTTGTAGTTAGGACAGATTAACATTGGTGCATGAGCGATGGCCTCCTTGATGTCATCAAACGCAACTTTCCCTTCTATCGTCCAATGGAACATGGTATTACCTTTCATCATATTTACAATATGACGAGTCTTCTCTACGAAGTCTGGAAGGAACCTTCGCAGAAAGTTTACCTTGCCAAAGAAGGAATGGACAACCTTCTTGCTTGATGGTAGGGTAAGTGATTTGATACTGTTGACTCTTTCTGAGACAATCTTGATTCCTTTTGTGGACACCACATGACCAAGAATTTTTCCTTCTATAACTCCAAAAATTTACTTTTGGGGGTTTCAGGAAATACCGCGTTGTCGGCATCTTTCCAAGATTTTCCTTAGATGGTAAGGATGATCATGACGCTTTTTAGAATAATTCATGATATCATCAAGATATACTATGATAAACTTAACCATCACATCACGAAAATCCAAGTCCATAGCACGTTAGAATGTGGAACCAGCATTGATCAAACCAAAAGGCATCTTGTGATATGTAAAGGTACCCCATGGCATTGTGAAGGTCATCTTGTGCTGATCACTTGAATTAACTTCAATCTAATTGTAATTGGAGGAACCATCCAACATGGAAAGCATTTCGGATCTGGTTAGGTTTTGTAGAACTTGGTCTGTCACTGGAAGAGGATAATTATCCTTAAGTGACAGTTGGTTCAGATTTTTGAATCCACACAAATACAGATCTCACCATTTTTCTTGTGAACGGGAACAATATTTTCTATCCACTTTGAATGATGAATAGGAAATATTATTCAGGCATTCAATATTTTTTGAACTTCTGCAAGAATCATTCCAAGAATCTTTGTGTTGTATATCCTTTTCTTTTGTTTATAAGGAAATGCTCCAACCCTAAGGGGAATATCGTGTTGCACCTCTTTTGGCCAGAAGGATTTCATATCTTCATATGAATATGCTAAGACATCCATATATTCTTGTAACAACTGGAAAAACTGTTTCCTTTCTTCAACCGTGCAACACTTACCGATGTTCACCATCTTGGGATTTTCTTCAATTCCTAAGTTGATATGTTCAACTTCATTAGATGAATCAGAGTCTAAGAGTTGCTTCTTGACATAGCGATCATGATTATCAAAATTTTTATCTAGAGATACTAATCCTCTAGAAATTTTATTCCCTCTGAGCTGCAAGACTTCTTCACCTGTAACTGAGTCCATATTAGACACAAATTTTCAATGTGGAGAATCACTTCCTTCAAAGTATAGTTCATCAAAATTTTCTACCTTCTCCAAAAAGGAAACAATTTGATGATCGTCATTGAAAATTTTCCAGTTCTCTGAATTATCAAGAACGTTGGGATGAAAAACTAACTCAATGGTATAGGTGGAACCTTGAAAGTCTTTATGTAGTACCATGAGTGTTGCTAAAATTGCTAAGGAATCAGCTTTGTCATTGTATTCCCTTGGGACTACAGATATATCAAAGGCCTCAAATTCTTCAATGCTATCCCAAACGAGATTGTGATAATGCCTAAGTCTGTCATTTTTTGTTTGGTACAAATTTCTTACCTGGCATACTATCAACTCAACATCACCTTGAGCATGGAGATTTTTGATACCTTTCTTTTGGGAAACTTGCATTCCTAATAGCAGAGCTTCATATTCGGCAGCGTTATTAGTGTTGTCAAATTGTAATTTGAAAGAAAAGGGAAAATCTTTCCTGTGGGGGAAATGAGAACTGTTCCTACTCTAGAATGGTAGAAGAACAACCGCCATCGAACTCGAGTAACCAAACACCGTTTGGGTCACCAAGACTAACAATATTAAAATATGGAAATTCATCCTCTAATGAAGTTTCATGATTAGAGATAGACAAATCACTTGATGATGATTCATTTTTTGTTGAGGAAGAATCATCGCTTTCCAATTCGTGTCTAGTCAAAGATTCACCAACCTCTTCTATTTGTAGATAGTAAGTTCCCATGCCTGAAGACTCAAATAGGATCTAAGCTCTTGGGTCATCTAATTGGGTTATTGAAAACTTTGACTCCTTTTCAAGAATCAATTTTTGCATCTCACCTTTCATCAATATTCTGGCTTCAAATATTTCCATGCTTAGTTCTCCTCCAACATCCTTACAAAAATTGCATCTAAGGAGGATTCTGTAAGACGTTGGTACATCGGCTACAAGAACCATCATCTTTATCTTCTTCTCTAGGTATGCAACAAATACATACTGCACATCCTTGATCTGGCCAATCAGGGGTACTTATTTTTTCTCCATGGAGAAACAATGGTTGAAGGTTTTGGTCAGATCCAAGCCTAAGGAAGTAGCTACCTTGGCGGGTATCAATTGTCAAACGCGCCAGAATCTATAACACAGTTACTTAGTTTAAAGTTGTTGAAAAGTAGGGAGATGAAAAGAGAATCAATGCATCTGGAGGCTATTGGAGGGTTGAACATAAGGTTACTATGTGGTGTTTTGGGCTTAGGAGCAATAGGAACATTAGGAGGTGTATCTTGACTTGGGGTAATTCCTTGTCTTTGATGAACTTGACAAGCCTGTCAAATTGGTTGGGATTGGCTTTGAGGTACTCAGCCCCAGACATCTAGACCTTGGTTTTCTTGGCATGGTCAATAATTTCAAAAGCTTGGAAAGAATTTTTAAACTAGAAGTTGTAACTTCACTGATTGGTTTGATAAAAGGAAAACTAGTCTTTGGAACGGGAGAATTGGCTTTAGGAACAATAGGAGTTGATGAACGGGGACGAGGTGCACTTACTTGTGGGTTTGTTGCTTTCGTAGGCTTCCAAGGGAGAGGAGATCCTCTTTTGGCAATTGTAACTAGTGACTTCTCATTTGCTAGTGGAGAGCAGCTTGAGCTTTATCAAGCCGGTTATGTTGATACCGCGTAAAAATAGTATAAGTGTCTATCACTAAGTCATCTTCATCATCTCCCTCTACCATTTGTAAGTATCCAATCTTGGATTCGCCAGTCGATTCCATTTCTTCGTCTTGGAAGAGATTGTCATTTTCTCCTTCAAGGTAATCTGGTTGTGTATAATCGTCTTATTCAACCTCATAATATCTTATTGCATTATTAACAGGTGGGGCTTCTAGAGCAAGCCTTCCTGGGGGTGTTGGGAGACAATTTCTTATTTATGTTGCCAACATAATTGGGAAAGGTCCCCCTTGGAATGTCCTTGTAGTTGTTGTTGTTGTTGGAAACTTATTTCTTCAAAGACAAGACTTCATTTGCCAACCTTTGGATCATGGGATCTGTAAATTTGGAACTGGTGCTAGGAGCATTAACATTAGATGTTGAAGACCCTGATGCTTGCATCCTCTTGTTGGTGTTGGTGCTTATCCTTATCTCTCCAGCAAGGATCATATCATCTTCAAGACTGGTGGCCAATTGTCAAGTTGCTTCAACATTGGCGAGATTTTCCCTACGTAAGAAGAAACTTACTTTGGGGAGTTGAGTGTTGATGAAGAAGCACTTCAAGTTGTGATTTGTGGTCTTAATCATTTGGGATCTACATCACCAAATTTTTGAACTTAGCTATGAACTCACGCATGGGTTCATGAGCCTCTTTCCACATGGTCGTGAGTTGTGCCAACAAAGCATGTGAATCTTCAGCAAGTTTGAATCCTTCTTCAAACTTTGTACGAAGAGTGGCCTAGTTGGTAACTGAAGCATTAGGAAGAGTATAGAACCATTCGGTTGCAACCCCTTGGAGGGATTTAATGAATTTTTTTATACAAACGTCTTCATTCTCTATGTCGAGAACACCACAAATGATGTAGAAGGTGGAGATATGTTCGTCGGGATGTTATTTTCCGTCGACTAGGAACTTCGGTAGATACTTTCTCAAAACACAAGGAAGCTCATGCAGAGGTGTGGCCAAATAGAGGGGACCAAAAGCATTTCCCCACGGTCCTACAAGTGGCGCGGCCATGACTAGTTGCACTATAGGTACCTAAACTGGACGCCTGTGGTAAATAGACTAAACACTTGGAAGAGTAGATCTTTGTATTCGTGAAGGGTAGCTCGTAGCACATGTTGCAATAGTGACCTTACTCGTAGAGGATTAAATGGAAAATTACGTTGCAACAACTCTTCAAAAAGTGGATCTGCTACTCCTTGAGCCCTCAATCCTCATGTATATATTCAGTCCACCAGAATGTAGATCTGAACAAGATGAAGATTAAAAATAACAATATACAAGAGAACAATAAGAAATTGGAAAACTTATTCACTTCAATCAAAAGCGTGAAGGTTAGATTGGGTGTGTCGTTCCCTAGCAGAGTCGCCAAAACACTAGTGGGAGAAAATTATGTAATCATCTTTTCAATAGATTACACAACCTAAACTTCAACCACAATTGTGTGAGATATAATCTCTCCTCTTAGAAAGTGAAGGCACCCTTCTTAATGCTAATAGAAGCTAAGATAAAAACTAATTAAGTATTTACACAATGTACACTACACTTACAAAATGGGAGGTGTGTCACATTCATGCTTCTCTCTTTTTTTAGAGAAGATGTTTTACAATGCTTCACAGTTGATAGTTTTGATTCAAAATAAATTTAAACTAAAAACAAACAGTAATGCCAATACCTCTATCTTGTCAAAGGAAAGCATAGAGATACCAGGTATGATAATAATAAACAAATAAAAGAAAGAGAGAAAAGCTCATGAAGGCACAAAGTCGTTCCGTAGCTTTTCAACAATGGATCTGTGAGAATCGTAACATTTGTTTCATTAGAAGCATAAAGTATTCTTAGATACAACAATTCCTCGAACAACATGAACAATTACAAGCACAAACTCTTGTAGATCTTTCAACAATAGTATCTAAACATAAACATAAATTCAAATGAAGAATGTAACACAAAGTTTACACAAATCTATTTGAATCCCTTCATATCTCATCTACTAACCACTACCAAAAATATCAATCCATAAGATTATTGATTCCAATGCAAAGTATGGTATGCAATTCTCTTCTTTATTGATCATATTTTTCATTCACAAACATGAACACAAAGTTTCACAAATCTATTTCAAAAAGGGCAACATTTCATTGCAAAATACTAAAGCTAAAGATTACAATAGAAATCCCTCTTATTTATAAAATAGAGGGAAGAGCAAATCTAGGAAATTCGCTAAGTAAAATTAGGAGAGTTAGGTGAGCTAATTTAGGAAAATCTCACCTAACTTCGACTAAGTCAAAATGTTGTCCATCTTTTTGAAACTACATCTCAGATTTTATGTGTAATTACATTTGCTAAAAAGACATTTAAGATGTCAAAAACTATTTACAAGATGCATAAAGGGAAGCATCAAAATGTTCAACACTAGAGATCAAGAATCTTCATGGTTCCTTGCTTGGGCGCAGAAGTCTTCATAGTTCTTCTTGGTCTCTTGCATGAATGTCTCATCCACACCAATGATGTAATCCACAATGGTGTGAATTATGGTGATTGATCTCATGGCGGATGAGTGAACCTTTTTTCACCTATTAAGATGTGTCTTGAGGTTGTCAAGAGTGAGTCGTGTATCACAAATAATATGCATAGAGGTATTTGAAAAGTTTGCACTATCTACTTGCTTCATGATGGCTTCTTTGAAGATCTCAGAAAGTTCAGTGACCAAGAGGAAGATATGGTTTTCTTCAAGGAGTGATTTACAAGTGAAATAAATGAACCTCAGTTGCGCATTGATTTTGGCACACTAAGTGGCACAAATTGTGAAAAGTGCATAGGAGACAAAAATCACCACCCTATACAAATTTGACTAAGTTTAGATAAAAAGTGCACAAGCGCTAAAAATCAGTGCTTGTGCACTAAAAATTGACTTTTGACTAAAGTTCATAAGCCCTGATTTTTAGTGCTTTTGCACTTTTGAGACTTAGAAAAATTTTACATGTAGGAGCATTGTTTTTTGGAGCTCCTACACTTTTTACAATTTTGACTAAGTCTCAACATATAGAGTTCGCGAAGATATTCATTTCGAAGGTCTTTGAGAGACAGATGCAGAGGGATGTTCAAATGGACTGTTTGAGAACTTAGAATGCACTTCGAGGTGGATTGAAATTGACCTCATTTTGTGTGCTTGAACATCATGAACCTATGAAACGAACAAGTTTTGTAGGGGGTTATCCATGAATCAAGCACTGCTAGATTCCATGATAACAAATTGGAAAAGGATTAGCTTGGGATAGTATTAATTTGAGTTTAAAAAGCTTAGGGGTCATTAGGCATCCATGGATTTGACCCAAGTAAGGAAAAAGGAAAAATACAAATGTGAACTCTTGCGATGTTGGAAGTCAAGATTAGTCAAGGCTCAGGTAATTTACAAATTTGCATACAAGAATATGTCACTTGTATGCTAGTTATTGCATTGGGCTCAAACATGTCAAAGTGAATCCAAAGCAAAAAGAAAAGTTCACAATTTCTACCATTACACATCTCAATAAAACTATTTTATTTATGCTTCTAATCTTAATAAAACTTTAATTAACTTGATAAGTAAAACTATTCAAATATTAATTTTAAATAATATAAAATAAATTTCAAAATTATACTCCAAACGGAATGAAATTTAAAAAAAAATAAAATCAATATCTAGTAAATTCATAATTGAAAACAACTACACTGAAAAAATTCATGTACAAAGTTCTATGAGAGTGAGGAAGTTAACTCGCCACCACTCTCTGTTAGTGGGAGTTGGCTACTCAGTCTTCTCCACCAATCGTGATGATAGTTGCTTCCCTCTTTGCTATATGTACATCACATTCATAGCTTAATGATATGTTTGCTTATCCAATTTTGTGTATTATTTGCTTGCATTCTTTGTTTCATATCTCAAAGGAAGGAGTGTGTGCTTGTTAAGCTTTCGTGGCTTAATCTAATACTAGTATTCGTTGCAAAGATTTTGACAAATTTTGTAAGTGATTTATAAAATAGAACCCAAAACAACTCTCAAATTTGTAACTTGTCAAATATTTTGCATAGATCTCTAGTTGAATTAAAAGAAGTAATTTTGATGTTTGATAATTGTTTTATAGAATTTATATTTTAGTTCTTAATACATAAAAATACATTTGATTTTTAATGTTTAATAATGTTTCAAATATTTGAAGATTCACGTTTTTAAAATTATCAAATAATATTATCTTAAATTAGTTACTAGTAACCCCTACATGCCCTTTAATCAAAATGTCGACAATGTGAACTCACATATATTCATATATCCCAATGTTGTTTATGACCTCTTCATTGAAGGTGACCTCTACTTTTACAATTTTAACTATACAAGTGACCAATTAAAACTCTTCATCAGTAGATTTTCACCTATTGTGAAGATAACTCAATCACTATTAAGACGAAGCTAAAAATTGCCTATATTTTATCATGATCTTTAATTTTTATTACCACATTCTAATAGACAATAACAAGTATATGATATATGAATTAACATATAAATCTTGTATTTCTCTACCTACCATAATAAACATTGAGATCAAACACACGACACTCTATTAATAACATTTTGTTTCCATGGGCCATAATGATATTAGTGCAAGATTTTTGGATAAACTATGTAGTTTTTTCTCATCAACGTTTCAGATCATACTCCATGATCTATCAGTAGGATAACAAGCATAAGAGAAAAGTTGATGATGGATCATAGATTATGATCTAAAACATTAATAAAAAAAAACTACACAATTTATCGAGAAATCTTACACTAATACCACAACGCTCTAATTTAAAAAAATAAACAAGATAAAATATACACTATTAATTTTACCTCGAAATCCACATCACTAATTAAAACTTCAAAACATTAAAATAAACCAACAATATGCAAAGCCCATTTACTATAACATATAAAAATAATCCAAAATAAACAAAACTAAATCTCTATGTTGCCATTTGTACTTAGCTTGTAAGTTGAGTAAAAATTCTAAAAAGTCCCCACACAAACCTAACTTTTTCTTGTTAGCTTTCCTTGCATATCACTAATATTATTATTTAATATCATTGTCAGCCCTTTGTCCGTACCAAACTATACCTTTTTTTCTCTATTTTGTGCAAAAAAGTACTAGATGTTTGGATATGGATTCCATCAATGTTTTGAACATACCTTGCTTCAAATATAATCTACTATATTTCTTCTTTTTAAGAAGATTTAATATACTTTATATGCAAAGAAAATATTTGGCATGTTGTTGGAATAAACATTTCTTTAGTAGTTATGAATGCTACAAATAATGTTATTTAAATATTTGTAAAGAAAATAATTTAAATGCATATAATTGTATATACATTAATTATTTTAAATTATAAAATTAATTAGTTCATAATTTATTGTTAATTTGGGAAAAAAGATGTGAATAAGGTTAATGACACTTAATTTTAGAATCAAAGATAAATAACTTTGATGTAGTTTTAAAATTTGGATTGCCTTGGGGTTAGGAATAAGACTCCTTTATCTATGTGTTGTCTTAGGTTTTGCACAAGATTTGAGTCTCTACATAGGTTGAGTCCATGTTTGTAGATTGTTTATGTGCCTATGGATTTGCTCATTATCACATATATATGATCCTAGTAGTTGTGCTCTCTTTTTGTCTAGTTCATCAACTTCATTGGTATATGCTACTATGTAAAGTAGGAGTATTTTAGAATACCTTTAAAGGGTTATCAAATCATTAGGAGATAAATTATCTTAACTTAATCCCTAAAATATTTTGGCTTTAAGGTTGTGCCAATGATTGAAGATTGCAATTTTTAGTCATGCAAATGCTCCTAGGATGAATATGTAAATTGTGATTCCTTTTAGTTCCCCATTTCAAAAGATTCCTACAGTAAATGTTCCTTGAATGATTTAGCATGAGAGAGGATATTTAGATATGAGAGGATGTGAAATGAATGCAATTGAATGTTGTTAAATACGCGAACATAATAACAATTTGTGAAAACATGTTTTTGGTCAACTTACAACATCTAGCGAAATAGTTGGGAGTTGGCTAATTTGAGTTTGAATTTGAATTTTAGAAATTTAGGGCTCAAAACCATAGCTGAAAGATTGATATTTCACCCACAAAAATGACCCAAGATGATGGAGTAGTCTAGTATTTGCAAAGAATGAATCCATAATCATGGAGAGTGAAATAAATGTGTTATGTATTGAAAAGTTTGCAAATATGGATAAAGTGTGGATAGATGTATGATAATGTGTGTGATTAAGGATACATGAAGGCTAGGGGAATGAGCCCAATTTCACACAAGATTGTTTCATTTGTTAATATGTAATTATATTAATTCATTATCTCAAAACAAACCCAAAACTAAATGGAAATTTACATAGGCATGCAAATTTTCACTGTTACATTTTTCCCCCATGTTGAAGTCCATGTGAATCCTAGAATTATTGTGTATCTCAAAGTATGTAACACTAACAAACTTGTATGTCAAATAAATATTTAGTCATAAAAGAATATCTTAGATCCATAGAAGCAATGGACCCATTGAAAGTCATCATGTGCATTTATCCTTTAGTATGCACACTCCATCAAAAATTAAAAAACAAAGGAAAAATATGCAATTAGTAACTTTTATCTATGTGAAAACTAGGCACAAAATATGTAATCTTACTTAACTAACAAACAAATCGATGAGAGTGGGGTTAGGAACTTTTCTTGTATGGAATGTGGTATAGTTCACTACCATGTGACATATTGGACAACGTCATGTGATAAGCTCCATCTAGACATGATGATGAGTATTAATGTAGCACGTGTAAATACCTAAATTATCAATCATAAGAATGTTAGTGACCATATATGCCCCTACAATTGGTTGCATACATAGATGCAAGGAATTAAAAGAGACAAAACACATAAATAAAATTTAAATTTAATTTAAAGGTAAGTTGTGAGCATATGAATCATGTAGAGGAAATTTGACAATATGTAATAAGCATTTAGAGCATTTAGAATGGTAAAGCATAGTTTTAATGTGGATTGGAGATGAATATCAAGGGATAAGGTAACCCTTAGTTTGGGTAAATGAAAATGGTGATGTGGTCCTTAATGGCCAAAAATACACATGTAAGCACATAGGACACTAGAAACTTAGGCATATGCCTCAATGTGACAACATGAACACACAATGGTTGAGATAAGGTAATAGGTCCCCAGTGATAACATTGATTTAGGAATTTAATCTTGAGCTCATGGAGGGGAAGGTATGATGTCTCTAATATAAAATGGATAATTCGATAACATAATGGGATAATGAATGAGAAATATTCCCCCACTCAAAAATTGGTACCTCTAAAAGCATAATATGACTATGTAGATATAAATTATATAGGGAAGACAAGGTGTCATCAATGTAAAGATATGGAAGATCAATGTAAGATGGGAAAGATATGGTGTTAATTATATAAAGAGAACTCTCAGATTGTATTATGGAAATGCAAGTACGATATATTAGGAGGAATGTATGATGCCTCCAATGAAGTGATAATATTTTAAAAGTATGGTATAAAAATTCAAACCTAATATGTAAGTTCTAAAAGAAAGGTATAATAATGTAGTATCATAACAAGTAATCAATGGTCGTAGGATTAAGCATGAGCATCATAGGCATATAGTCTAGAAAAGGAAAATTTTATAAGCATGACATCATGTATGCTCAATCATAAGGATCAAAGGTCATAGGATTAAGCATGAGCATCATAGGCATATAGTCTAGAAAAGGAAAATGTCATAAGCATGACATCATATATGCTCAATCATAAGGATCAAAATTAAAACATCATGGTAAGCATAGAAATGTAATCAAGAAATACCAAGGAAATATGAGGAACCAAATTGGTGCATAAACATAAAAGACAAAGAAACATTAAGTATTCGTAATGTGAAGTAGGTAAAAGAGAAACTAAATTGAAAATCATAAGAAAAGCCATGGGTGAACAAATCATAGAAAATAAGGAAGATGTAAACAAGCAAAAAGTACTGTTAGCTCTCAAAAACACAGGTAAGACTACCTCAAGAGGTTGCCACTCTCTTGGTATGTTTTAGGGTAATAGACAAGGTTAAATGGCTTAAACCTTCTACTCTTCAAGTGCTGTTGGACCTAGGCAGGTGTACCTATATGAATTGGGCAGACTTGACTTTTGATCTTCTCTCTTGCAGTGATTTGTCCACGATGGCAGATGGAAGTGGACAAATGAAATCAAATTTGGTATAAATTGTATACCAATATTCAAGAATAAATCCTAATATGTTTAGTTAACAGATGTAAAGAAAATGAATGAATCTAAATGGTGAAATGCAGAGACTAGTGCCTTATTTGGGTGTGCAGAGTCAAATGAAATAGAAATGGGCAACTTATTTCTGGAGAAAACTCAAATTGTTTGGCATATGTTTTGTTTATAACTTGTATAAACATGCAAGACTGTGACTACTAAGCTCTTCTTAACGATCCAGATGAATTTCCCTGATTACTGTGATTAATCAAAAGGATTCAATCTCTCCTTGAAAGAACCAATTAATTAACCACACATATACAACAAATGTGCACTAATAAACTAAATATAAAACTTGTTATATCAATTTAAACAACCAGAAAGCATCAATCATGGAGACAACTTAGTAATACTTTCAATAAATTCAATAGACAATTGACACCAGAAATATGCAGCCACATCAATTGATTTTCATAAATATCTCCATTTTGAAATCATGCAACCGTAGTCTCTATTCTGTGGAAATTTTATCCAACTGTATATTATCTACCCTATCTACTGTATATCCCCTAATCTAATATAATGTCTTCATTTACAATCGAAAATGGATATTTATACATTTGCATCTGAAGAGACACATCGCTTCATGTATCCAAACATCGGCCAACAGTTTGTATTCAGGCTCTGCAAAGCACTAGCCAAGACATTCCGCAGGAAATATCTCGCCGAAAGAAATCCATTCACCTCATGCGTTTCGCTGTGACCCATGGAGTTGGGAATACATCTCATAGATCACCTTGTGTCTCACTGATATGTATTCTTTCATTTCACATGTGTTGCTGTAACATTCTCTTGTCGGGGAGATGTCCCATAGACACCTTATGTCTCACCGAGAAATCTCCTTAGTGTATGTTCCGGTCGCCAAGACATAACCATTCTCTCATCGATGAAGCAATATGTCGGTGTGACAAAACGGGTCAGCAAGACTATGAGACCTCACACCGATAACCTTTGGTAGAGCACATTCACATCGTCGGTGAGACCGGAGCCACTCGCCAAGACATCTCTCTGATGCAAAAGTTTCTCACCGAGATGTATATCCTTATCGGCGGTCAGCAAGACAAAAAGCGCTCGGCAAGACCACACACCGAAGACACAACTCTTGCCGAAGTGTTTGCTCGTTCCGCGCTAGTCGGTGAGACATGAAGAATTCGGCGAGACATGAAGAATTCGGCGAGACTTCACCCCGAAGAAAAATCTCTTTCCAATATGTGTATCCTTTTGCCGCCGGTCGGTGAGACATAAAGATCTCGCTAAGACCTAAGTCCGACAACTTGACTCCTGCCAATAAACCTCCTCATGCATTAGTCAGTGAGACACGACCCATTCAGTGAGACCTCACCCTGACGATATTACTCTCGCCGATATGAATTTTCTTTTGTCACCAAAACAATGTGTATGTCCTACTGAATGGTGCCTGTGAATGAAATCCAATCAATGTGACAATAAAGAAGTCTTGTCGATAGGTAACAATAGATATATATTAGCAAAAATGCACAATGGGTCGGGGAGTTCTTGATATCCTCATGCCGATATGGACCATAATGTGAAAAATGCATGACCCGATGGAAACTATGGGACCACATGGCAAAATATGGGTAAAAATATTATGAAGAGAGGAAATTGTGCTCGTGGTAGGACTTATTTGGAAACTTATGAGTATGAACAATATGTAGAATCATCAGAATTTTACAGTTCTAATAAGTACAAGGGTATGCAACAAGGAAAATGGAAAGAAATAAATAGCACCGAGTGGGGGAAAGTAAACATGAAAATAAATATTGGAGGTAAATGAGTGTGCAAAGCACAACAAACAAGGTATAATAAAAAAGGCTAAATTTGAAAACAATAAGGAAGTAAAAAGAAAAAAAAAAAATCTAAGGTATAGGAACAAATGTTAGGGTGATTCTTGTGAATCATTGAGAGAAATTTGGAGGCTTGACCTTTTTCTCCAAAGGATCATCTAATCAATCACCATCCAAACAAAAATCATCTTTATGTAATGATTCTCAAATTTGAGCACCAAATTCAAGGAAATTATATATTGTAAAATGATTTTCATTTGTGAGGGTTTGAGTTTTCTAGATAGATAAGCATTATAAAAAAAATTATGTTGAGGGTTGTAATTTTCCTTTTGAATGATAATAAAGTCTACAATTTTGTTTCAGTATGCATGATGTATCAAATTTTCTTTGTAGTAATGATATGAATATATACTTATAAATTTGATTGTCTACTACACTACAATTTTGTTCCAATATGCATGTTGTATCAAATTTTATTTGTAGTAATGATATGAATACACACTTATAAATTTGATTTTCTACTACACTACATTACATGTTCTTTGAGAGAAGTAAGTTTTCAAGGAAGGAAATTTATATATATATTGCTTATTTGTTGTAGGAGAATGATTTGATTAGCTCAACTTCAAGGAGGGTGATAATCATTTTCAAACGGTGATTGGGATGTGCATTGTTTGTGGAGGATTAATAAGTAGAATCTCATTCTATAAATCAATAACAACAGTTTTATATGATTTTAAGCAAATAATAAACTAAACCCCAGACATGGAATGTTGATACAATTTTATATTAGTATAAGTTTCAAACTCTTATTATCCCAAGGAGTAGGCATTGATCTTCTCCACTATCAATTTACATTAAGATAAAATGAATTTAATTACACTTCGGTGGTGTACATTAGTTCAGATATTTTTGATATGTTAATGCCTAAATTTTAAAGGTACAAGGAAATCAATACAGTGAAATTACCTTCAAACCCTTGTATTTGCATGAACCATTTATATGCCTTTTTTATTGTGATAAACCCATTATTCTACAAATATCCAATGTTATTATTAGGTACAACTGATTAGGTTTTGTAGAGCCTAAAGTGTAGGAGAGATTCATATATTTCTCATTTGTTGGCCCAACATCTTAATTATTTTGATCATAGGGATTATCAACCACTTAGAAATAATTAAGAATAGGTTGGAGAACCAATAAGACACTCATTGATGTTTTTTTATACTTTTGGTATCAACTTCTTGAACTGACACTCAAATTTAGCCTCTTGGTTGGATATTTACTTATAACATCTAATCTCTCAACTCTTACTCAACATCACATTTCTAAAATGAATTTAAACCCTTAGTTTATGTAGCATCATAAATTGTCACCCTGGGAAATTTCACACTAGATTTTGCTCCCTCCTATGTGGACCTAATTGTACCCCAATTTCCTAAATTATGCATTTCATGGCCCATTTAATCATTTATCAAAAAAATAAATGTGAAAAAACAAATTAAGCATTTAATATTTTCCCCCCAGCTTGTTAGATCCCAAAAAAGGGGGTTTGGACAAGGGTGCCCTTGTCCTCTTAATTTGGCCCCAAATTTAAATATGTTGGGGTTGGCAATTTATTATTTGAATTTCAAATCCTAAATGTTGGATATTGAGATTTAATTTGCAAGAAATTAGATTAATTGCATATAAATACCTAGTCATTTCATCATTAGAAAGAGATAGGGAACTAGCAAGAAGTAGAATTTTATTGATAAAATCAAGTGTCCTAAAAGCATCCAAGAGCAGTTGTTACAAAATCATGGTAGAATTTCAACATTCAAGCATCATGTCAAGTTTTATGTGAGTTTGTTCATGTTTATGCATACATTTTGTTCGTGAGTACTAATGCTTGTAGGTCTTCAAATCAATTCAAGCCAAATTGTAATCAAGCTTTGAGGTGATGTATATGACTTCAACCCTTCAAAAAAATCATATTTGAGTGGTGAATTACAACCAATTGTTGATTCATTACTCTATTATCATTTAGCTTCTATCCCTCAAAAGGATAATCTCTCTTTCATCAATTTTACCATTGTGGACGTAGAAATACCAACATGGGGTTTGATTGAGGCAAGCCCCAATATGGCACAACCCTTCCTTTCTCTTTGAATGTGTGGGTTACATATTTGAAGAATATTGGAGCAAGATTGAAGACTATTTTCTCATTGATGCATTCAAACCCTACAACTTGACAAGATATAGAAACTCAATTATCTCAGCAACATATGAAGATCCAAAAACAAGATCTAGAAGGAAGAAGCCTAAGATTAGGGACCTAATGACTATGAAAAAAAAAAATTCAAATCTCCAGACAAGGGTGCCTTGGGAAGACTTGTCTTGTCAATTCAAGCTCAAATTCAAATCACAGGTGCACACATGTCTCCTCTATTTGTTTTTGGTAATTAAATTTGTTTGTCAAATTCCAAATTGTTTGTATTCATATTAGAAAAAGGGTGTTTTCATAATTAGCTAGGTGCATCATTGCATTTCATCATAATTTCTTTTCCAAATCACACACATCCACCCCCACACAAAAAGGGAATCCCTGAGCAAGGATTGATTGACTCACCTTTTAGGTTGTTAGTTAATCTCATTTCTTTGCTCATCCTCGATTCCCCCAATGTCATGCTTGGAAAGGTGATTGATACTAAGTAAGACCTAGGGTTTCACTTTTTCAACATAACAATTTATATAGATAATATTCCAAAGAAAACTCATTGCATCATTCAAGGAAGAAAAATCACTATGATTTAAAACTTATTACATCACTTGAATAAAATTTGCTATGACCTAATCCCATTACCAATTGAGGTAATCCTTATGAAACATTTATCATCTACAACCTCTTTCAACAATTTCTAGGCGCAAGAAATTCTTAATTAATTTACGCCAAGAAATAGGCCTTCATAAAGGATCCTCATATCACCAAATATGTACACGTATACCTCATGATTTTTTCTAGTAAACCCCTTTCCTTATTGTAATCATAGGATGTAGCCTTCTTATCCCCCAAGTAAAAACTAAAATTCTCTAATTTGAATAAATGAACCTTTTACCATCTCAAAACATGAAATATGAGCAAATGAAGTTCTTTGTTGATATTGTATAACTTCCAAATGATGAATATTCCTTAGAGATTTTTTTAGTAACTAAAGAGTGTAAGTAGGCCTCCATCTTCATGCAAAACGTGGAGATAAACAAATCACCATGTGTTATCACCATTAACATTATTAATCTTGATGTAAATGAATGTTAGAAGTGTAGAGCCAAACTCTAACTAGAGTTAAAAAGAATTCATATAAACAAAATATACACAAGATAAGAAAACATATTTTTGGGTGATGTAAGATTGCATGACCCCTAAGATGCTCATGCATTAGACACCCCAAATAATAAATTTGAAATCTTAGAGCTATAAAATAAGTATTGAATGGTAGAACCACTCTTTAACTTGGCATCCCAACCCCAAAACATCCTCAATACTTGAATAGGTTTTAAAAAACATGCTTGCATATTTCCCTACACCTCTTTTGATTCCAAAAGAAAAATTTGGGTAATATGTTGTCCTTCTTTGCCTAAAATTGGCTCCACTACTATACTCTTCCCCACTCCTCAAGGACTAGAGTCTCAATTGTACACCTCCTCCAACTCTTCCTCTATCATGTTCTCTCATGGTATAACTCCCTCAACCAATCTATCACCATATTGATCTATAAGGTTCCAATTGAATCTTCATCACGTAGACCATGAATTATCCAAGTATCTATTGTCGCTCTTGCATTAGTATGAAACATCTCACTCCACCTTCTTTTGCTTCTTGTAAAATCCTTGTTTATTCTCTATCCTTAAATAGAAACTCACTAAACACATAAACTTCCTAGATCCCATTTTACATATTCTTCTCATGGAATTTCTTAAATAACACCTTCAACTTCCTATTATCAATATCCCATCCTTTCTTGGGTCTATATCTACTATCCATTCAACACAAACCTCTAGATCTTCTTCTATGTTAGGAAATATATTTTGCATACACATACTACTCTTTCTAACTTCTTGTTAGTCTTCTCACACTTGTAGGTATAACCACACACTGGACTAAAATCCTTTCATTTGGAATCTCAAGTTAAGAAACACTTTAAAGAAAATACACTTCTCTTCTATACTTAGTCTTTTCTACTCAAGCAAGAACATTATATATAAAACCCTAAAATAAATGAAGGTATAACCCTAGGGGTGTGAAAGTATACGTGCTCACAAAAATGTAAAGGTAAATGTCACATTTTGAATTAATTTGAGCTAATTAAACAAATGTGATGTAATAAAATCACACTTAACCAAGGTAAATTGGAAGAGCTATGAATAATAAAATTAAAATACTATAATCTGAGCTAGGTATAGTTAGCTCTTAAACCAATGGTGGAATGTATGCATTGAAGAATTACATAATTGAATCATCACACACAAAATTAAAGAACTTGTTGTACTCATTGTCTTAGAATATTAACAGGATCTAAATCTTATGTGGATTGATCTCATATGGATTAGGATAGATCCTATGCTATGTAGAACTAATCTCTTGGGTGTAAACCTAATCTAGTAAATTATAAGTTTTTATAACCAATTTTGCTAAATTCTATGTTGTTTGACAATGTATTAGGATTTGTGATATTTAAAAATAATATAGAGAAGTTATTATATTGCAAGGGTCAAGATATCCTTGTTCAACCCCCTTGATAGACCAACTTTATGGCCTTGGGCAAGTGTTGGCATACAACAAGCATGTGAGTGACCTAGATGTGAATTTTGATGCAAATGTGTTAATTTTGGTGTCGCAAACTAAAGTGTTCCTATAATGAATGGTCCTTGTAAGATGTTCATTGGATTTATAGGATGTTTAAATTCAAAAAATAAATGTCTTTAAATACCAAGACATAATGAATAGTTACACAAAATATTACTAGGTTTTCTTCCAATGGCAACTGTAAAGGGTGGGAGTCAATAATTTAAATTTTTTGACCCAAGACATGGAGACAAAGATCTCAAGGTAAAGAATGCATGTATAGAAGTTTGGAATAATAATGAAATTAATGTGTGGGAATAAGTAATATGGGGCTAGAATAAGGTCTAACGTATGGAAATGTATTTAAGTGAGAATAAATGGGAACATATAGGAATCAAGGAATGAGTCAAACTTAACATGTGTATGCCATTTGTCGCTATGTAACTATATTAAGATCTTCTTTCAAAATGGGCACAAAAATAAATGGGAACTAGCATGGGTATGCAAATTGTCACCATTAAAATATTACACTATAAATATGCAAAGAAAAATGATACATAAGTAAAATCTTGGGGTATAGTCATAACTCATAATTTTTAAAATATTCAAATAAAACCAATCAAGATAGTTTATAATGAAAGGAAATAAACTTGGCTTGATAAAAGAGAGTAACACAAAAGTTACAAAATTATTACAAATTTCAACAGAGAAAAGACACACAACACATAATTTATTGTATGAAAATCATTACGGGAAAACTTAGCGACAATAATATTACTATTATTATATTGCCCAAAGTACATGTTACAATTCAATAGAGAATAGTCATGCTATCAAGGAAATCTTCAATGCTATCTAGAATAAAAGCCCCAACATGGGTCCACAATCCAAAAAACTATACAAACCTTCATCCCAAGCATCCAATATATAGACAATAACAACCCAAAAAATTGTGAATGGTTTTCCAAAACCATGAGCCAAGTCATAGTCAAATTTATCTAAATTGGACCCATGCATCCTTCTCCTTGAATTCATGCACCTCAATTAGAATGCAATTCCATGTGAAGAATCTTGATTTCCACAATCAAATAGATTAAATGATCAACTCAAGCACTCCAACTTGAAACATTCAAACCTCTTACAAAACACTCTCACAACCAACTAAAAATAGTAGTTGAAGATGCTCCACCTAATGATGTGAAAAACCAAAACACAATCAAATCCAGAAATTAATAGCAATACTTGATGGATTGTGGAAACTTGATATCGTTAATTATAACCCCTATCGATACTTTTTTACACCCATCATAATGTACATTCAAGAAATTTCAAAATTCCTCCAAAATATTAAATACAACATAAATGATTAACTTTTTTAAAAAACATACAACACCTAATCCTAACACACCTAATATTTAAAATTTAAACTTTTCTTGGTAAGAAAAAGCACACCTGCAAAATGTTTAGTAGAATCTCTAAAAGAAATTTAACAAGACATACGTGAAGCTTCTCCTCTTTACTTTTATTTTCTTTTGACCACAAACCAAGCGGAAGCAAAGCATATAAATAAATAATTATTTTACTTTATCGGGTGGGACCCAGCCATCCGACCCATTGATTTCCAAAAGACAATTTCTAACGGTCTCGAGGCCACGCTGGCAAGCCTTTTTATTATTCTAATCGGATGACACGTCGGATAACCCCGACATTGCTGCCAAATTTAGCGGTTCAGATGGTGAAGGATTTTGAACATAAAGCAAAAGTGAAATGATTTTTGTGGTTTGTAATGTACTCTGCTTCCCAAATGAGGAAAGTTTATAGGACCCTCCATGTCTGTCTTTTCTTTCAAGTGGGATACACTTAAAAATGTGTATTTTGAAATTATCTTTAATTGTTTATAATATTAAAGTGGGAAAGTAATGGAACATATAGACATTTGTACTAATGATTGTTCATTTAAAGGAAGTCATACAGTGGAAATGATTCTTACACATTTGTACTAATGATTGTTCATTTAAAGGAAGTCATATAGTGGAAATGATTCTTACATCACTCTCATGTATAAGCAACAATAAAATCAACATACTTCTTTTAGTTCAATTGAAGTTCTATCTTGTTTTTTCTACATTTCTACAATGAATTTAGTGGTCATCAATCATATTCTTATTCCAAAGTTTCTTATTAGATTATTTTTGTTAATTATTGAAGTAGTTTGAGTCTCTTTTTAATCTCTTGTGGTCTCTTGGTTCTTGCATCACCTAATTTCCTTCTTTTATTTAGTTAGTCATGGTTTGCAATTTACCATTTTACGTTATATTCTCTTGCTCTCTGCATCCTTATGATGGATTATGGAATTTGATCTCAAATATTGATGAAAAAGTATTACATAGTGAAATGCATAAACATTCAATATTCATTAGCTCTATCATATCCAATTTTTGGCCTTAAGATGAACCTAGCAACCCCCAAATCATTCATCTCAAACTATCGTGAAAGTTGAGATTTCAAGTCATTAATTGTTCCTGTTACAAAATATTAGCATGCCATCAACATAAAAGGTGATGACAATAAAATGAATAGCATCCTACTTATAATAAACAAAGTGATCATATTTGGACCTTGCAAATCCTAACCTCAACACATAGAAAATAAATATTTGTTACTACATATGGTTCACTATTTGAGTTCAAAAAGGGATTTTTCAATGTGTATATACCAATGATTCCTTCCCCTTTATGCAATGCCCAAGTGTGTGTGCATTTCTCTTCCTCTATGTTGTTTTGTATAGGTTGATAATCTAAAATGAGTACTAACATATTGATATTTGGTATCAACATGTAATTTAGATATTTAGATATTTGTACTAGTCTAATAACATTTTTGCATTCATATGTGTTTTTGAGTACTTCCTTATGTACATTTTTCTTGATGCGATTGAAATCAATTAAATGGTTTAGTGAAGTGTTACACATTGTTTGGAATGTTGAGGATATTTGGAATCAAAATAAGGGATTTAAAGGTGTTAAAATAAAATTTTATTTTTTTATTGTAAAAATATATGGGTGATATTAATATTTGGCTTGGAGATAATTGCAACTTGTTTATAAGGCAAAGTGACATGTTATATAGTGGGTTTGAAAGGTCAAATTAGATAATTATTTTAATTGATATTATCTTGAATTGAAAAGCTTGGATGAATGGCATTAGATACTTTAGAAAAAAATATTACCTCTTCGGCATATGTTAGCTCCAAGTTTTAAGTTGTAAAACATAAAATGGAAAAGTGGTTTTATTTTGGGGTTTGACCTTTATGCAAAATGTGTATTATTCTTTCTATGAGATTCGGAAATTGGGAGAGCAAAAAGAGAGAATATTGCAATTTCTAAAACCCTAGCTTGTATTTTTTGAAAAAAAAAATTTATGAATAAGCATATTTTAATTTTAATTAAACTAAAATATAATAGTAAAATATTCACAAAAAAATGTGGGTGGTAAAAAGGAACATCTTCAAAATCTAGATGGGACCAAGTCTAAATGAGAGATAACAAGTCAAAGGACCTAGCCCAAACATAACATAAAAACTAAGTAGCTAAAGAAATTCTAGCAAGAGAGGGGCCTTTATCATTAGGTTTCCCCATACTTAAGTAGGGGCAAGATTGTCATCAGTTGAATCCTAGCCAATGGGTGTACCTATTAGAATTGTGAAACAAGCACAAAACCATGAACCATGCGATCAAACAACAAACAAAGACACCTTCCACGCAAGAGATCTGCAAACAAATATTTGCAATATTCTTCAACAAGGAAAAAGCTACAAAAGAGACTTTCAAGAAGATATGAAAGCTCCAAATATACTCCGTGAAGTTACAAAGAGGGTTGAATGCTTATAAGAGAAAAGCCCTAAATGAGAAAGGGATTAGATCATGACAATTGTCAAGATCACATGAGATGTAACATAATGATCTAATATTAACTCAATTAATAAAGCAATCCTAAGTTTAGCTTAAGTGCAAAGAATAAATTAGACTAATAATCAATTAAGGATTAATTAATTATTAGCTAATGTACGATAACTCTAACACCCCCTTTAAGATGAACTTAGGGAGTAGCTAAAAACCCTAAAAAGAATGCATGATGGGTCTCGGAAAACATGGCTAAATGAGGTACCTATGTACAAACAGAAGATCTCTATAATGTGGAGAAATAAATAAAACCTCATGGGAAAAACTCCACTCTAAGAAGAGATGAAAGCCAAGTGAAGGACTAAAGAAGCCTCCAAACAAGGCATGGTTGTCCCAAAAGATAGGAAAAAAGAGAACACCATTGAAGTATGAAGAAGCTACAAACACTGTCGTAGAATGATTGCTAAAATGTTGAAAGAAAAACCCTCTCTAAAGCAAATGATGATCAAGATCAAGAAGACAAGAATCTGCATGAGTTCCCTTAATGAAACTACTTGAATCTGATGGAAAACCAAGGCAAAACATCTGGAACTCGAAGATACAGATGGCACAAGTACCAATAGTTTGAAGAACTGATCAAGTGAAAATGGAAGGTCACCTCAAGAAATAGGAATGCAAGAGTGTCCATATGGTAAGTACTCCATCTCACCGAAATGCATGGGTAACTAGCTGCTACATCCACCTAGTATATGGGAACAAATATTGTATACATAGCTCACTCCAATGCGAAACCAAGGAAGCATTAGCACCAATATTAGAAACACCCCCATAATGCTGACAAGGAAGAGGCGTGACAGGTACACTATAATTGAATGCCAAAATGCAGTACATGAAGAGGAACTAAGAACATTTGAAGGTGCAGACATGAAAGTACAAGTAGATATAAAGGGTGCGTAAACAAAAGGTACACACACATGAGAAAGGTATGAAGGCAAAACAAAGGCAAACATCAACCCCCATGGCAATTTATATCATAGTGCAAGTACAATAAGGCACAAAGTGATGTGCAAGATCCCATAATACACGTGCAATACAAAGGCACTTTATCTCAGTGCGTTTACAAAAGAGAACATGCATGAAAAAGATAATCCAACCTCACAGATCCCAATGAACACCTGCAAGAAAATAACCTGTACTTCAAAAAATGCCCAACTCCAAAATTTGCAAAAGAAGCAAAGGGGATTCAGATATGAAGCTTGCAACCCTTGTTGAAGAAGAAAAACTCATAAATCAAGGAGAGGTTTTCCAAATCTACGCTCTGATACCATGTTAGAATTGTGAAACAAGCACAAAACCACAATCCATGGGATCAAACAACAAACAAAGACACCTTCCACGCAAGAGATCTACAAACAAATATTTGCAATATTCTTCAACAAGAAAAAAGCTACAAAAGAGACTTTCAAGAATATATGAAATCTCTAGATATACTCCATGAAGTTACAAAGAGGGTTGAATGCTTATAAGAGAAAAGGCCTAAATGAGAAAGGGATTAGATCATGACAAGTGTCAAGATCACATGAGATGTGACATAATGATCTAATATTAACTCAATTAATAAAGCAATCCTAAGTTTAGCTTAAGTGCAAAGAATAAATTAGACTAATAATCAATTAAGGATTAATTAATTATTAGCTAATGTATGATAACTCTAATAGAACCCTCTTCCTACAGAGTATCCTCTAAAGGTTTTTGAGAATGTGTTACACCCCATTGTGTATTTACCAATTACTTTACTTTTATGAGTAAAAATGATTTTAAATCCAATATTATGACTATGATATGTGTTGGAAACTTGCAGCCAATTAAAGACAATTTCCACATAACCCATAAAGAAATCTATGCATTTAAGTATTCAGAATCCACATGCAAGAGAATAGACAACATACCCATGAAAATATGACACAAGATATACCCTGGGAAAACCCTCAAGAGAGAAAAAACCCAACCTCCAAAAGCATCCATCTCTCATGTATTATTCAGCAATAAAGATTACAATACATCTTTTGAGTCTCCATGAACACCATTGAAGCAACAAGCTCTCTCCAAGCAATCCATACGAACAAGCATGCAACCACACATCCTATGCCATGCTTCAAACCCTCACAAATGCTAACTAGAGCTAATCATGCAAAATTGCATCTCTTACAATAACTACCTTTGTGGTTGCTTTTATAGAAGCAAGCTCCCACAAAACCACTAAGTGGTATTACACAAAACTATGTGACAATAACTATGATATTACAAACTATGTCCCCTTATTTAATATTGGGTGCTTTATTTATTATTTTCCCCAATATTAAATAATTACATTTGTACAACTTAACTTATGTCCCAATGTTAGATGCAACATTTGGTGGCCCCAAGAATAATTACATTACATACATAATGCAAGGTGTACAAAACACCTTTCCTAACATTCTCCCACTTATTGTATACATTGCATAAGGGGAACACATAACCTAAAAACATGAATCAAATGAACAATCCATATAGCCACATATACCATCATGGAATCAAAATGCTCCATGTGCTCTATCAAGATACCTGCAACAAGAATCAAAGTGACCACCATCCCAAGCATGAATGCTCTCGTCCTCCATCATGCCAATGCACAAAGATAAGAAGCCATCCAATAGAGAATCCACACAATCTGTCACAATGAAGAATAAGTCTTCCTCAACTGATATCCCAAACACAAACACTCAAACCAAAAGTATCAATATGCACTAGTACTTGTCAAGATACACAAACCCAAAGCTGAAATAACACCCACAACAAGTGCCAATACATCCAACTGTCCATACCTACAAGGTATACAAAACATAGTAAACTCATCCCATAAACATATACACCCATAAACTGCAATCATAAACTCCATGTGCAAAACCTGTCAAAGAATGACATACACATCCAAGAGCTCCCACTGCATCGGTAATGCAAATCTGAAAAAGATCAAGGCATACCAAGTCTACCAATAGCATCATATAGAAAGTGTAAACTACATCATGTAGAACCAAGGAATCATCCACAATGATATGCAAACCTGTAAATCAATAACCTGTAAGAAAAATCTCCTACATACACCTCTAAATGCGAACTATGTCAAGTATGATCTCCTCCACAACACCCCAAAATAAAAACCATAACAAAACCCAACCATTCAATATCCAAGATCAAACATAACATATGTATCATATAATCAACATGAATGTAAGCCTCTCAAGCCAAAGGAGATCAAACTAAATCCATTTCCAATAAAGGAAACAATCCCAATACATCTCCTAAACTCAACATCAACGAATGTAATCACAATGAATAAGGAGATAAACATGCCAACACTCCTCAAATGAACCCTCAAAAACCATATATCCATAGCTCAAGATCCTTATGCATGAGAAGATAAAGCATAAACATAAAGCACCTGAAAGAAACATTGGGAAATACCTCTCAAGTGAAACTGCCGAGTAGACCAAGGGTGAGGAATGAGAATGCTCCTCCAAGACATCCAAGTCATCATGACTCATCCAAGAACACTCTCCTCATAGGTCCATTTTAACTCATGTCCAACCAAGGTGTAGGATCCTCAAACTTTCTACTGAAATCTCATCAAGAGTAACCATCTCAACACATGTCTCTAATCACAAGAGAACTCAAGCCTCACCTATGTCTCCAAGTATCCATAAGTACCTGTAACCAACCAATCCATGCCAAACTCCAAATGCAACATAGCACCATCATGAAGTAATCAAGCAAATGATCAATGTATCCAATACTAAGAGAACCACCAAGATCAATAGTCTAAGTCCTAACAGCTGAATCAAGAACATAACCATGACATCATGATCTAACCATCTCCTTATATGAGATCTTATACAACAATGCATACATCATATTCTCAAGAGAACAAATACCATGCCAAAACTCTAACATATGATCAAGAGTAAACCATGACATAATACAATAACACCCTAAACCAAGAACCGACATATGTAATCAATATGATAAAAACCATCCCTTGTCAATGAAACCAAAAATGTCAATGAACTATCACTACATAAAAGTAGAATCCAAGAGTCCATCCATGACACCAATAATCACTACAAAAGACCATCCACCATCAAATGGTGAATTCACATCACTACCAAAAACTACCACTGAACTGTGATACCAAGTCACACATGGCATCGTGACAACCATCCTCTCCATTAAGATCATCCAGGTCTCCACACTCAAATAAAATATTAGTAACATAAAAAGTAGAACCAAAATCTCCAAACCAAGAAGATACCTTCAACCGCCAAACCATCATAAACATATCCATCACTGCCAAACCATCACTGTCAAAAGCTCCCACTGAAAAGTGTAATCAAGCTATCCATGACATCATGATAACAATCTCCTCATGAAGATCAACCAAAGGCCCTCACACAATCCAAGAACTCAAATATAACAAGAGCTCCCAAAAGGAAAAGTAAAACCATGATCCTCATACCACGAAGATACAGGGCCACAATCATAATCAGGAACCAATCCATCACCACCAACAACGCACCTACATAAACCATCATGACATGCCAAATTCTCTAAAGCACAAGAAACATCCATGACACTATGATCACCACCAAATGTAACAACAACTCAACCCAATAGTGTTCACATATTTGCATAATCATAATCAACTACATATATCTCATATCATGATTGTACCTAGTAATACCATCTCATCTCCTTAACATGACAACAAAACCAACAAAACAAGTGACTAAACCAAGCCTGACTAAACCAAGCCACCAAAACTGAACATGCATCAACATTGAAATATCAATGGGCAAAGACAACCCATGTCCAAGTCATAAATGCAACATGTAAGTATAGACCGCCTAGAACATTGCACAAACGCTAGATACATCAATGAAGCATATAAATCCAACCATATACTGATAACCATGTCAAAAATAGAATAATCTAAGATGTACAACTAAGCATATAATGAATTCATCATCAAATCTCTAAGATTTAATCATCCATAAACTCACAGTATCACCATAGTCAAAGAAACCCATAAACAACTTAGATAAACAAAACAAAAAATAAACCATTCCAAAATATCTCAAAACCTGATCCACTATATAGTGCTCTGAACAAGCTTTCCTTCGACTATTCGAAGTCCAAAATATGACTTTGTATGCACTTGATATGCCCTCTCGAGGCTCAAAATAAACACCTAACTTTGACCAAGAAAAACACTATCAAAAATGAAAAATATGGAAAATTTTCTTGTACCAAAGCATAGATCTCTGTGTCAGCTTTCCAACAAGTCCAAGAAATCAAAAAACCAACATCATGAGTAAAAGTTATGTCTCTTGGAATAAAACTGCTCCAATCTAACTTACATAAGCAAATTTTGGTGGGTCCCACTCCAAAAATCAATTTAATTTTATTTTGCACTTTAAAGTGGCAGATTTTTTGTTAATATTTTATAAAGAATTAGAACCATTCATAATCATGAGAAAGTGGGGCAGATGATTTTTATTTAAAGCTTTTAAAATGGTTTTAGTTTTCATATTTTATAACTTTAAAGACTACGCCACTTCCACCTTTTTAAAGATTGATTGATTTTAATAACGTCCACGAGACTAGCCAGTCTATGGGACCCATGAAATGAAACCAAAAGACCACATTAGCCAAGACACAAAACAAAAGACTACCCCACCGAACTACTTCATGTTGTTTTCCAACTCTTTGCCGATTTTGTTTCTTCTGCTGTGAATTTTGATCAAGTAACTTGTTTTATCAATCTTTTCTTCTTCAAACAAGGCCGCTAAAGACTTGAATTTTAACAAATCTGAATAGAAGTATTAGATGTCCTTGTCAGCCTTGCATTCCATAATGTAGTGCCACTCTGACTCCACTAAACCCGAAGTGCAGAAACAACAAATCCTATCCTCCCACAGCTCTTTGGGAATTTTCCACCTTCCCGTTTCACATCTCAAACGGTGTGAGCTAGTTCTTAATTAGGCTATTAGCATTTTAGCCTTCCACTTTATATCAGCCCCCATGTAAAATTTTTGCTCATGATCACAAGTAGGGTTAAAAGCAAAACATAATGTTCTCTTTTTCGACCAAGCTATTTCAACCACATGATATTTTTGAATTTCTCTTTTACATACTTTTTCATTTCAACTTTTGTGTTTGGACACTCTTGCATATTGATCCCCCATTTTCCCATCCACTTGACATTTTGCTTCATCCACGTACTCTTCCTTCTATTTAATGTTTCTTCCAACACAATTTTGGGCCATTGGTGTTCCCCCATATTCTCTATCCTCTGCAAATAGCCTAATAAACGAATTATCGTTGCCATTTCTATTGGGAAGACACCCACTTCAGCCAAAACAATCTCATACGGAACTGTACTTTTTATTTTGAAATTTCTTGTGATTAAGTGCATTTGGAGTCTTTCTATTTGCTTCCACTTCACAACCGATGTGCTACAACCCCAAACTTTGTAGCCATATAAAACCACAGGCGGAACAAGCAGCCCAAATAACTTTTTTTTTGTTTTCCAATCCCATAACTCAGCCGATCTACATCTGTTTTGGAGAAAGTAAAGAGCTTTCCACCCCCTTGAATTATTTTTGTCCTACAAATCTCCCATTTGAGATTTTTGCAAAAATCAAGACCCAAATATGTGTATTCACTCACCACCTGCAAAGTGTTTCCCTCAAACTCAAAATTTATTTGCTTCCTAGCCCTTTTCAACGTAAAAATCATGACCTTGGTTTTGCTGATGTTGACTTGCATTCCCACATCCTGAAAAAAAAGTTCCAAAGCATTTAGATGTTCTTGCAAACTATTTTCAGAATTTTCCATTAAAGTAAGGTCATTCGCATACAGCAACAACTTGACCACAAAAGTGGCCAAAAGAACACCATCACCTCCCCGCTTGTCCAACCACTCTTCTAATTTGTCTATGTATAGCCCAAACAAAGTGGGGGATAGAGGGCAGCCCTGTTTGACACCAATGTCACTCCCGAAGCACTTGGAAAAACCTTCCTTTGTTCTGATTTTGGCCCTCATTTGATCATAAAGTATATGGATAGCAGCTCTATATTTTTTCGACATCATATGACTCATCTATATTGTTAAAGTCTATGGATTCAACTTTATGAAAAAGGCTGACATCATATGACTCATGACAATCGCTGGTACAGGGGCTATGCAGGCGGGTACGGGCCTACGGACCCACCCCCCTTAATAATTATATATTTATTTTTTTCAGACTTTTCAAAGCTAAACTCCTCATTTGATTTTTAATTTTTTTTTGTTTTGATTTTTGTAGGGTAGTTTTTTAATGGTGACGGGAATTTATTTTTTTCGGATTTTAATTTTCGGATGACTGTAATGTCGACGTCCGTATGGACGAATATGGGTATTTGCAATTTTTCACATTAATAGAAATAGATCGAGTTATATATCAAAATTCATCTCTTGGCCAACCTAGATCCAATTATGAGGTCTATTTTGTTCTAGAAGGTCTTCTGTAAATTTTCCCCCACAAAACCCCCATTTGAATACATAGCCAAAAAACCCTTTTCACCCAAAATTTTTCATACCCTAAATCCACGAACAACCCATCAAAATAGCAAACCCAAAATCCTCAGATCTGCAATAAACAACCTACAAAACCCTCATATCTTGCCATGTCTTTGATTCTCACATGCAATGCATAGATTCAAACTTAAACAATATTTTTCTCAACCAAGGGTTATACAATCACAACCAAAGCTCTGATACCACTTGTTGGAAACTTGTAGCCAATTAAAGACAATTTCCACATAACCCATAAAGAAATCTATGCATTTAAGTATTCAAAATCCACATGCAAGAGAATAGACAACATACCCATGAAAATATGACACACGATATACCCTGGGAAAACCCTCAAGAGGGAAAAAACCCAGCCTCCAAAAGCATCCATCTCTCATGTATTATTCAGCAATAAAGATTACAATACATCTTCTAAGTCTCCATGAACACCATTGAAGCAAAAAACTCTCTCCAAGCAATCCATGCGAACAAGCAGTGCCATATATACCCTGGGAAAACCCTCAAGAGGGGAAAAACCCAACCTCCAAGAACATCCATCTCTCATGTATTATTCAGCAATAAAGATTACAATACATCTTCTGAGTGTCCATGAACACCATTAAAGCAATAAACTCTCTCCAAGCAATCCATGCGAACAAGCATGCAACCACACATCTTGTGCCATGCTTCAAACCCTCACAAATGCTAACTAGAGCTAATCATGCAAAATTGCATCTCTTACAATAACTACCTTTGTGGTTGCTTTTATAGAAGCAAGCTCCCACAAAACCACTAAGTGGTATTACACAAAACTATGTGACAATAACTATGATATTACAAACCATGTCCCCTTATTTAATATTGGGTGCTCTATTTATTATTTTCCCCAATATTAAATAATTACATTTTTACAACTTAACTTATGTCCCAATGTTACATGCAACATTTAGTGGCCCCAAGAATAATTACATTACATACATAATGCAAGGTGTACAACACACCTTTTCCTAACTATATGTTCAATGGATGAATGAGATGAATGAATATGTATTATGATGTGATTACTTTTCAAATGTTTTAATGATGCAAATGATATATGATGAATATAATTTTCATGTTATCATCTAACTTCGTTATGATGCACTAAGTTAGATGTAGGAAAGACTCAATCCCTTTAGTAAAGAGAGGGAGAGTATCACCCAAGAGAGGAATTTGGTATGAAAACCACTAATGTACATACTTGAGTTAATGCACACACTCATGACCTAGGTTATACAAACTTTGTCAAGTTAGTTTGGGCTAAGTGTTGGTAAGTTAACCTTGGCGATAGTTTTGGGTTAATGTGAATGCTTGGGTGATATTTTGTGATTCTCTATGTTTGTTAAGATGATTTGTGTCATAGTGATTAAATCTTTGTATTGAGTATATGTTGCATTTGGTGTATTTAATATATATATGAATGGATAAGTATATTCATTAAATGTATATATGTATACACAATAGCTCATGTATATGATCATATACACGTGTGAGAATGTGTAGGTAGAAATACCTATGTATACTCATATGTGGATACATCATACACATGAGAAATCAAGTGGATATATATATATATAAATATAAATATATACACTTTATGTATATATACTTATAGATATATGCATTGTAAGGTGTTAGGATAATATATATGTATATATATGTATGTATATATGTGTGTGTGTGTAAATATTAGCAAATGAATGGTTTTAAATAGATATGTTAATACATATATATTATAATAAAGTATTATCATATATATATAGTTACATAAAGTTATATATTGAATGATATAATGAAATATCAATCACATATATAATACAATGGAGTAAACAATGAATAAGTTGAATGCTACGCATAATATGTAATGCATTAATACAATGTGCATATGGTATAAAGGCATCGTATGTTAACATTGAAATATGTGCATATAATGTAGTGCCATATTAATGCAATGATAATACGTTTATTTGATAAAGTAATGCCATATAATATAAGCCACATGGGCATAAATAAAGGGCAATAGACTAAGTCAAATCTGCTATGGTTAGCTAAGGTGGCAAGTGAAACTTGTAATTGTTTAGAAGTGCATATGAAATATAACTGTAAAAATAACAATGACCCTTCTTAGGCATCATAGTCAGCTGAGTAAGAGGATTGTAAATGCCATGAATAGAGTAAGTGAGCAACTAGAAAATTATAAAGTAATGGTGCAATCATTTGTAAGAGCATTTGACTCAATATATTAGCATGTGCAATTTAATTTCAACAACTTGACCAAGAAATAGAAGATGTATGAAATTCAAATTCCTTATGCGTCAAATGATCAATTCTTTCAATTTCTAGTAAATTGGAATAAGGCGCCTAGTTGTGCATAATCTATCTACAGAGTATTAGACTTGCATAAGAGCTCTTCTTTGTTGTTTGAAAGGTAGCGACTCGGGGAAGAAAGGTGGAAAACACCATAGCTAATTTGTAGTGTGAAGTCTCTCCTTGAATTTGTATATATAGGGGTTGATAGTTCTTGGTTTGGGATAATTTTATGATTGCATTCTTGTTGTTTATTTTTTGAGATAATTTTTGTTAGTTTATTATGAGAGTTGTGAGTGTGAGGAGCAATTTCAGTATTAGTGAAGTTAGATTATTGAGAGTTTGAAGGCATTGGATTGGAGATAGGCCATATTGGAGAGGGCAACCAACAGAGTTCTTCTTTGGAAGCTTTATTACCATTCATGCTTAGTCATTCTATCTATTACTCAAGTTTGTATGTTGAATCTATGTTTTTGCTAATTGATTGCAAATGCTTGTGCAAGTTATTGTTTGGTTACCATAGTTGTTAAATCAAGCTTGTGCTTATAGCTAGATTGGATATAAATTTTTTTGTGGTATCTTATTAGTTTGATACATATATAAAGTTATTATGATTGCCATGGTTGAATGGAAAAGTTATGTTAAACTATCTAGAAGGTATATATGTGATACCTAGTTGATTGCATGTGTAGACATCTAAATTTAATCATTCCCATATGATCAAATTTACTCCATTTTCATCTATCATATTAAATATTAATTTACTAAATTAATATTACACCTTTTGTCTCATATCTATAAAGTATTTAATTTAATAACTAAATACTTTATCTTTCACCTTCTTCCTCTCTAAATTAAATAAATACACCAATTTATTTAATTTAGTCATTTTTGACCCTTTTGATTTAAAATCAATTTAAAATTCTTCATTTTCTCTCTCCTTGTCACATCCTCCATGATCTTGCTGTAATCTGAATTAATTTAATTAATTCATGATTATGATGTGCATCCTCTTAATCAAAGATTAATGTCACATCCTCCTACATTTGCCACTTGCTTCTAATCTTCCATTAATTATTCTAGTCAAATATTTGCACAACCTTAACTAAGGTCATTAGCCATATTTAGCACCACCTTTTTAGTCAACCTTTGCATTTATCTCTTTTTAGCATTGACCTTCTTTCCCATGTGAATTTTTAATTCACATTTATTTATACTAGATTCTCCCCTTCCCTATGTGAATTTTTAATTCACATTTTATCTTCTAAGGCTTCTAGAACCTTGGACTTGTCACATCACCCACATGTGACCAAGTCCCACCTTTTTGGAGCTCACTTTTTATCCTTTAGACTCTCCTAAGAATGTAAATTTTTAATTCACATTTATATCTCCAACCACCTCTCCTTTTTCCATGGAGATTTTTGAGGAATTCCAAAATTCCTCAAATGTCCCTTTCATTCTCACTTGGGGACAAGAAATCCCTTTTTGAGGAAATCTTCTCACTCCCCAAGGTACTTGGAAGGTACTTGTCCTTCCTCCACCTCATGTACCTTTTGGCCACCTCACTTACACCTCATCTCCTCTTAGCCACTTCACCATCTACATGCCAAGATGTGAGGGCTTGTGAGTTCTCAACCCACCATAGCCCTTCATCTTGACCTTGTTGGATGAATCTCAACTGTTGAATTCTCTAGAGAATTCAAATTATTCTATAAATACTCCCTCCTCAAGGGAATTTTCAACACTTCTTTATTTGAGTAACTTTATGCTATCAATTTGCATTCTCAAGCATTCACTATCATTTAGCCATCCACTTTAATCATTTTGCATTATCAAACTTGCATCTAGTAACATCAAAAAGCCATCCAAGGAGCACACAAATTCATCTAAATCAAGGGCCAACCAAGGAGTCTTCAACAACAAGGAAGGTATAATTGATTTGTATTTTATTTCATCTATTTTCCTTGTTTTATCACTCTTTAGGATAATCATTGAAGTGTTCTTAGTGTTTTATCATTTACATTTTTAGGATATTTTGCACACTAGAATAGGGTAAAACTCCAAGGTACACATTTCTGGCATGCCCGGTAGGACCCACAAATGGGTTCTTGCATTTAACCTTCATTTTTGTTAAGTATTTTGCAGAAAAGATCATAGAAAGGCGGAAGCGCCCTCTATTTTACTGCAGAAAGGCGGAAGCACCCCTCTGTCTTATTGCAGAAAGATGGAAGTACCCCTGATTTTTCTGCAAAAAGTTTGAAGCGCCCCTGATTTTGCTGCAGAAAAGTGGCAGCGCCCTCTTGTTTGCTGCAGAAAGGCGGTCACGCCCTATATCTAAAAATTTGATTTTTTTAACAGTTTGCTGCAGTTAGGTGTATACATCATTTTGCTTATAAGATCTTTTCTAACACTTTCTTGCAGTAGGGCATACAACTTTTCTTTTTTAAAAATCTGATAAAGTTTCCTACAGAGGGGCAGATATGCCCTTTCATTTTGAAAGGCTCTTTTCCTCTAACATTTTGCTGCAGAAAGGCGGCAGCGCCCTCTATTTTACTGCAAAAAGGTGGAAGCAGCCTTGATTTTACTGCAGAAAGGCGGAAGCGCCCCTGATTTTGTTGTAGAAAGGTGGTAGCGCCCTTTGTTTTACTGCAAAAAGGCAGAAGCGCCCCTAATTTTGCCGTATAAAGGTGGAAGCGCCCTCTGTTTTACTGCAGAAAGGTGGCTATGCCCCAAAATAGCACATTGGAAGCATCTTATGGCATAATCGACTAAGAACGAAGGATAATATGGCTAACGTTTACTTGCAGGGCCATCTATTTGATCAAATTTTTGAAAAATTATCCTTGTTGTTTGAACATAGTCTAATTAGGGGGAAGTAATCTTTTATTGCTTGCTGTGTTTGTTTATTATTGTGTCACCTAAGGGGGCATTAATTTGTTTTCACTCTCCCCTCGTACTTCATGTGAGCCTGGGGAGTAGTTGGAAACGGTTAGTGTCTTCTTTTTAGTGGGACCTGCTTGGAGATTTCATCACCCCAAGGGATGATTCCAACCACCCGTACCGGCGGGGTATATAAAGAGGGAGAATGAAAGTTGTATCCTAATCCAATCACGTCGTAATTGGCAGAGCGTCGAAGCTAGGGTGATACCTAGATAGACGTGAAGAGTTGGTCCGAGCCTTTTAGTATCTCGCTGGGGTTCCCGACTCACGCTTGTGACGGGCTGGTGTTCATGGTCATGCCTCATGTACCGAGAGTATATCAAGGACTCCCTAGAATCCTTATGCATCCTAGATTAAGACATTTCCTAGCCATACCCTTAACATTAATCATAGGATTGTGCTTGCTCGAAGTGTTTTCTTGTGAAAAAACTCGTGAAATCTTTGATACATTGGCCTTATTTTATCATTTTGAGTCCTTTCCATAGCCATTTCCATCAAAACCAAGCTCTATTTTACCACAGAAAGGTGGAAGCGCCCCTGATTTTTCCGCAAAAAGGCGGAAGCGCCCTTGATTTACCGCAGAAAGGCGGAAGCACCCCTAATTTACCGCAGAAAGGCAGAAGCACCCATGATTTTGTTGTAGAAAGGTGGAAGCACCCCTGATTTGCCGCAAAAAGGTGGAAGTGCCCCTGATTTACTGTGAAAAGGAAAAAATGCTGCTAATTTACTGTAGAAAGGTGGCTACGTGCCTGATTTACTGTAGAAAGTTGACTACGCCCCTTTAACTTCCCGGGGCCATCATTTACAAACCGTGCGTCGAATCGATTTCGTCCAAAAACCAAAGTTGCTTAGTTTTTCAAGGTCTATCCAGTGGTACCTTAAATTTTTTCCTATCAAGAATTTGACTATCCCGGGGCAGCCACGCCCCACATCGTAGGGTGGACACGCCCCTAACTTCCCAGGGCCATCATTTACAAACCATACGTCGAATCAACTTCATAACCAAAGTTGTTTAGTTTTTCAAGCTCTATCTAGTGGTACCTTCCATTCCCTCCTATCAATAATTTGACCATCCCAAGGTGGCCATGCCCCGCATCACGGGGTGGACATGCCCCTAATTTCTCGAGGCTGTTATTTACAAATCGTATGTCGAATCAACTTCATTCAAAAACCAAAATTGTTCAATTTTTTGAGCTCTATCTAGTGGTACCTTTTTTTCTTATCTAATCAAACCAATCCATTCCTATAATCAAATACATACAATCATCTATTCAATCCAAACACACCAATCCTATCAAGTTCATCCAATCACAATTATCTAATCAACATCATCTAATCATTTGATCCTATCTAATCAAACTGATATAGTACTTTAATCAAATTCATCAAATCATCTACCTGATCCAATCATCCATCTACCGAATCCCATCAAAATCAAAATCAATCCCATCACATCATCCAATCATCCTAATCTGAACTTTAATCCAATCCTAATCTAAGCTTGACTTAAATCCTAATTTGAGCTTTAGTCCATCATCTTTGATCCATTTTATTTATCCTGTCATCATCATGAATCCTCATCCTCCATCAATAGTAGTCAAGGGAAACCCTAATTATGTTGATGACAATAACGAAAGTCTTGTCAATCAAGAGGTATACGACATAGATCCCCTTGACACTATCATATTTAGTAAGCTTTCTCCACCCACTTTCCAAAATCCAATTACTCCTATGAGCTATCCCATTATGTCTTCATCCATGCCTAATCATGCTCCTTATGCCACCTTTGACAATGGATATCCAGTATCTTCTTCATCCCCATATTTGACATCTACATCCTCTTATCCTAATTTTCCATCCCAATACTCCTATTAAAATTTTCCATCCATGTCCCCCTATTGTAATCCTCTTTCTCAATCTTCCCATACTAATCCTACATCCACACCCTTTTACCTTAATCCTACATTTACATATCCTCATCCTAATCCACCATCCCAATACCCTTATTATAATCCATCCCCCACATCCTCTTGTCCCACTACACCACCTATATCCTCTTGTCCTAATCCACAATCCATGTCCACCTTTTAACCCTCCATCCAATCCTAGTCCTCCATCTACTCCTAGTCCTCCATCCAATCCCATTCATCCATCTACTCCTAGTCCTCCATCCAATCCTAATCCCCCATCTACTCATAGTCCTACATTCAATCCCATTCCTCCATCTAACCCTAGTCCACCAATCCATAATCCCTCATCCATTTCTACCACCCTAGCCAAGCCAACCATATGCAAGTCTCTCATTTTAAGTTCTCCAAGGACTCATTACAAAGAAGCCATCTCCAACTCCACATCTTGAAGTCATGGAACCATGCCATCTAGATCCATCATCCACGGTCACTAGTGATGAGACCCTTCTCCATACCACACCTATTATTGATGTTACCACCCCTAGTATTTCTCAAACCATTGAAACCATTGAACCCACTAAATCCATTGAACCCCCATCTCCTACTCCAAGAACCACCAAATCCATTGAAGACACCCAATTCTAATCCACTCCCTCTACTCCTAGATCCACCCAAATCCAATCCACTCCTCCCACTCCTAGTAGCACCAAAATCCATTCCAATGAACCTCATGAATCTTCCATCCCTCCATCTTCCCCACTTGAAGAGTCCCAACAAGACTTCATTGCCATGCCTCCTGCACACAATGAGTCATGCCAAGAGTCTAATCCAAAGCATGCCAACATATCCCCTTCTCTAGATCAAGATCCTACCATCCCATCTAGTCCACCTCAAGATCACAGTCCCCCATCCATTCCATGCCATGATCCCCTTGTCATTCAAGTTTCCACTGCTCCATCTCCATCTCCATCACATGAGCCTACTACCAAAAATCCAGATCCTATCATGGCCCCTACTCCCTCTCCTGATGTTGCTATCCCATCATCTCCTTCTCATGATCCCCCATCATCACCTAAAAATGCTATCCCCACACCACTTGCATATCCCCTTGGTCCTCTCACATTCCTCCATGGTGGTCTCCTCACAGAAGAAAAACAAAGCATATACACCAACCCTCCTCTTCCACCTAATAATGAACTCGCATCATTCTTCCAGAATAACAAAAATCTTGTCCTAGATCAAATACTCAAGAGAATGAACTATCAAGGAAAAGGTTTAGGCCTTCATGAGCAAGGTATTATAGAGCCCATCCAAGCTAAAGAACATTTTTATCTGCAAGGTCTTGGATGTACTACTCATGACTCGCAATCCAAAAATGTTGGTACAACCTCTAGATATCCTCAACGAGCCTTTTCCAAAAGAAATGTTAGCTCTTCTCATTGCTCCACCAGACCATATGCTACCATCCCTCCTCCTCTATCGTATCACCTCAAAACAACCGTCCATATTTCTCCTTCATCTGCTCCATCCATTTTGGGTCCTTACATCCCTCCATCCACCATCTCCCACCCTTCATCTACTCCATCCATCTTGGGTTCTTATGTCCCTCCACCCACTATGACTACTTTCGGTCCATATATCTCAAGATCACCTCCTTTGTCTCATCCTTTCATCCATCCAACACCTATCCATCTCATTTATCATAAACATCCCTCTCACATATCCTATAATCAGGATCAACAAAGGCACTTACCTAAACATCCTCCATCTACACATAATCCCCATACTCCTACCTCCATCACTCCACATCATCCATTCCTCACACCCATCCCATTGCTACTAAACACACTTTGGCTGTTAAAGAAAAAATGCATAAATCCAAGCATCCACATGAATCTACGGCTCCCCATGTCCCCTCCAAAATACATGGTGAAGAGAAGAAAATTAAAAATCTACATCAAATCCGTAGGCCACAAAGACCCACCAAAGCAAAGATCAAAACCATGTGGATCCCAAAGAAAAAAGATGCAATGCCATCACATGAAAAATCTGTAAGAACATCCAAAGTCACTAATCCAAAAGCTAATCATACACCCCTTTCATCTCCTAAGTCTGTTTTGGGTCCTTATGTCCCGAAATTCACCATTCCATCTCCTCCATTATCCCCACATTCTCCATCCCTTAATCCTATTATCTTTTCACATCCACCACCACATGTGCCAATGTTGGTCCAACACATCTCCCCATCACATATCCACCCCATCATTCTATCCATACCCTTTCCAAGATCCCATCCATTATCCCATGTATCAACCCCATCAAATCCCTCTAATTCATCCTCATGCATAATCCATTTATCCTAATAAGGTTGTACCAACATCCAACAATCACTTCAAACATGGGCTCATAACACCTTGATCCTTATCACATGTCTTCTAAATTTGCTTATCCACTTCCTTATCCTTACCCATCTCCTTCTGCATGACATCCAAAAAGTCAAAATCCAAAAAGTAAAAAAATTAGAAAAAAAAATAGTAAAGAGAAATAATTCATCCAATGGTGAAAACTTGGCAAACAAGCACCTTGGATAAATACCATGATGAAAACCTGGCAAACAAGCGTCATGCGTAAATCCCCATCTACACTTGGGGGCAACTTCCTAATATGCATTCCCTCCATCCACTATGCTTCCAGCTATCCACCTATCTTCCTATTATCCATCCTCTTCATAAATCCCCTCCATCCCACCTATCTTCCGCATCCTACCATCATATCCCATTTATCTCCCATCCCTCCATCCTTCTTGTGATCTTGATCAAAACAAGGGCACCTATCTATACATGCTTTGGCCACCTCTTGGTATACATTCCCTTCATCCATGCTCTGTTGTATTCCTTGGTCACCCATCCTATCCTCCTCTAGTTATCTCCTTTATCTTCCCATCCACTTGTCTTCTGTCCTCCGTCTCCTCATATGACATATCTGGGAGTGGGACATGCAGCTCCTTTGTGACATAGTCCTTGGAGACATCATCTATCATAACATCCTTCATCTCCTATCCATCTATCAACATCCCTCCATCTCCATCCTTATCTTCCACGTATCCATCTATCCTTCCCTTCCATCTCCCATCCTTTTGTCCCTATCCATCTATCCCTTCCATCTCCCCATCCTTATCTTGTCCATCTATCCATCCTTTTCCTTCTGTCCCTATCCATCTATCACAGCATCCCTTCCATCTCCCCATCCTTATCTTCATATCCATCTATCCTAGCATCCCTTTCATCTTCCAATCCTTATATTCCCATCCATCCAAACAATCCCTCCCATCCCCCATCTCTATATCTTTATCCATTCTTTCATCTTTATCCTCATCCCATCTCACAATCCCTTGTCATTGGTATCTGGCTATAGGCCTCCCCCCATGCAACCCAATGCCATTTATCTCATCATCATCACCCCTGCTTTTCTTGCACATCTTTCCAATCCCCTATCACTTTTCATCACTCATCTATCTATCATATCATCCTCCCAAGTCATTTTAATGCTTCAGATAACTATCCCATCCCTGAGCTTTATGTGATTGTCATCATCCTATCCAATCCAACATGTCTATCCTATCTTGTCGTATCGGTCCCATATTTTTATCCACTTATCCTATCATCTTATCATGCTTTATCCATTGTTTTCCTTTGGTCTTGTTGAACTACGTTGCCCCTACACTTTCATGTAGGCAAGGTCGATCATTTGATCCCCCCCGGGGATCCTTTATCATCTATCATCAGTCTTTCTTCTTTTTCCATCTTGTCATCCATGGAAGTCTCCATCATGGTCCATTGTCAGTCTCTTGTCGAACTACGTTGCCCCTACTCTTTCACATAGGCAAGGTCAATCATTTGATCTGCCCTCGGGTTCCATCATTGATCTTCATTGTCCACTTTGCTCTTCTATCATCTATCATTGGTCATTCTGCTTTGTCCATCCGCTCCTCTATCATCTAGCATCAGTCTTTCTGCTTTCTCCATCCACTCCTATATCGTCTATCATTAGTCTTGGATTTTGTCTCTCCATTCCTTGTCATATGTCATCATCATTCATCATCCTCTTTCTACTTTTATCCATGGTCAGTCGACAGCCTTTTACCGAACTACGAGGGCTCTGCGTTTTCATGTAGGCAAGGCTAATCTTTGATCGACCCTCGAGCCCCTAGGATCTTTAGGTTGTGTCAGTCTAATGTATTGTCTCCCTTGTGTCGTGTCGTCAAGCTATGCCCTTATCTAGCTGGTTCTTAACAAACAAGATCCACTTGTATCAACAAATCCAATCAGTTTTGAATATCCTACATCATATCGATCTTTTAGCTTAGTATCCATCATCGGTCTCAATAGGATGCATCCTTCCTAACATACCTCATCAATCCTATATATCCCCTCGATCCTATGGCAAAGGACATTTGAAATTGATTGTGATCTTTTGATGCTTTTGGCTTTTGTTTATCATTTGAGCTCCTTATCATCACTTGTCAAGGCCGCCATAATCCATCATATTATAGCGTGTTTTGATTGGTCCACATACGGGCATATCTTGATCTTTTGTTTGATTGTGTCTTCTTGGTTGTCCCATGTAGTACCCACCAAGATCCCCAAGGTTTTGTGTTATGTTGGGGCATCCTTTTGTGCTTGTGGTTATCTCAATACTTGGCCCGACCAAGGTCTTTCTTTGTGACTTTGGGGTGTTGGGATAGCCTTCTTGTCTGTTGTGTTTGTTTCATGCATTAGACACTAATACGCCTTGGTTCCACATACCCTGGCACTAGGTGTCTTATGCTATAGCAAAAATTAGTGCTCTGAAGATGGAAAATCGCATTAGAATTGCATTTCATTTTTCATTCCATCATCTTGCATGTATCCCCCATCCTCCCATCTATTAAAATTCCCCCCCATCCCTTCACCCTTCATCACTCTCCCTCATCTATCCATCCAATCTCTTCTCATAAACAACACTCCCCCATCTTTCATCCATCTCCATCATCCATCCACTCACCACCATCCATCCATTTGTCCGGTCTTGACCATCCATCCATCATCCATCCTTATCCTTCCCTATCCCTTCGTGTTGTTTCAGGATCTTATCCCTTCCCTCCTTTCTTTTTCATCTCATTATTCCCTTTATTATTCCAGGGCTCATATCCTTCCACTAAGTGGGATGTATCCTTCCCTATCCTCATGTTGTTTTGGGATCCATCATTCCCTCATTGAAAACATTTCATCCATCATCAACCCCTTTTGGCTTGTACCTTGACTGGGGCAACATCACCTTTTGTCCTAAAATCCATTTGTGCTTCATCCATCTCCTATCGCTTATCCTCTTCTCTTGTCATCTTCCTCATCTCCCCTTGCATCACATCATCTATTTCGAGAGCACACCTGTGTTCTCTTCAACCCGCATGTCCTCTCGAAGGGGCATCCTCAATCCCCAATCTTCAACCTTTTCCATGCTAGGGGCATCACCATCTATCATTTCCTCCCTCATTTGCATTTTATTTTTCTTTGAAACACTGTTATTCTAACAATATTTCGAAGAGGGGCAAAATGTAGACATCTAAATTTAATCACTCCCATATGATTAAATTTACTCCCTTTTCGTCTATCATATTAAATATTAATTTATTAAATTAATATTACATCTTTTGTCTCATATCTGTAAAGTATTTAATTTAATAACTAAATGCTTTATCTTTCACCTTTTTCCTCTCTAAATTAAATAAATACACCAATTTATTTAATTTAGTCATTTTTGACCCTTTTGATTTAAAATCAATTTAAAATTCTTCATTTTCTCTCTCCTTGTCACATCCTCCATGATCTTGCTCTAATCTGAATTAATTTAATTAATTCATGATTATGATGTGCATCCTCTTAATCAAAGATTAATGTCACATTCTCCTACATTTACCACTTGCCTCTAATCTTCCATTAATTATTCTAGTCAAATATTTGCACAACCTTAACTAAGGTCATTAGCCATATTTAGCACCACCTTTTTAGTCAACCTTTGCATTTATCTCTTTTTAGCATTGACCCTTTTTCCCATGTGAATTTTTAATTCACATTTATTTATCCTAGATTCTTCCCTTCCCTATGTGAATTTTTAATTCACATTCTATCTTCTAAGGCTTCTAGAACCTTGGACTTGTCACATCACCCACATGTGACCAAGTCCCACCTTTTTGGAGCTCGCCTTTCATCCTTTAGACTCTCCTAAGAATGTGAATTTTTAATTCACATTTATATCTCCAATCACCTCTCCTTTTCCCATGGCGATTTTTGAGGAATTCCAAAATTCCTCAAATGTCCCTTTCATTCTCACTTGGGGACAAGAAATCCCTTTTTGAGGAAATCTTCTCACTCCCCAAGGTATTTGGAAGGTACTTGTCCTTCCTCCACCTCATGTACCTTTTGGCCACCTCACTTACACCTCATCTCCTCTTAGCCACTTCACCATCCACATGTCAAGATGTGAGGGCTTGTGAGTTCTCAACCCACCATAGCCCTTCATCTTGACCTTGTTGGATGAATCTCAACCGTTGAATTCTCTAGAGAATTCAAATTCTTCTATAAATACTCCCTCAAGGGCATTTTCAACACTTCTTCATTTGAGTAACTTTATGCTGTCAATTTGCATTCTCAAGCATTCACTACCATTTAGCCATCCGCTTTAATCATTTTGCATTATCAATCTTGCATCTAGTAACATCAAAAAGTCATCCAAGGAGCACACAAATTCATCTAAATCAAGGGCCAACCAAGGAGTCTTCAACAACAAGGAAGGTATAATCGATTTGTATTTTATTTCATCTATTTTCCTTGTTTTATCACTCTTTAGGATAATCATTGAAGTGTTCTTAGTGTTTTATCATTTGCATTTTTAGGATATTTTGCACATTAGAATAGGGTAAAACTCCAAGGTACACAACATGTTTCATATATGCTTGCATATATATTATAACGTTAGTAATGCAAAGGGATTGATACCATGTTAGAAGTATTATGTCATCACTGTTAAGGTATTATGTTATGTAAACCTATGATTGGTAGTTTATCCACGAGTGGAGAACCTATGTTCTCAGTTACTCATATTTCCTTGAAAATAGGAGAATGGTCTATTCCCTAGGGTTAGGGTAAATGCTTGAATAAAAAATTAAATCATTTTTCAATGAAAGAGTTAGGTTACATAAATATGTCCTATCTTTTGATTGCCACTATCTTATATATTTCACCTAGAGTCTACTAATACCTATTCACAATATTCTAGTCTTAAAGATAAGGACTTTATGTCTCGACAAACCAAATCCATAATACGAGGGGATTTTAAGGTGCAGAAGCACCAACTCCTCTCAAGTTGATAATGTTCTCTAGAATGGATA